>OZ026573.1:10193900-10793900 GCA_964020215.1 Aurelia sp. 3 sensu Dawson et al. (2005) | reverse complement strand
TGACTTTTGAAAATAAACGGCTTAGTAAGAAGAAATAATAACAAAAATGAAGCTTACCAACATGAATTTCCAGACGAAACGTCCCACAACTTCAGTTTCTTCCTCCTCGATGTTTTCAACTCATGATATCGGCTTTAGTTCCGTGTGATTGTTTCCTGCTAAACCTCGTTGTAAAAACGAGTTTAAGTAAGCATCCATTGTTCTCATGGGCTAGCCTCGTTTGAAAACGTGTCGCAAAAAGATCAAAGGATCCGACAGGAGTTGCCCTTCTGCCTTTATTTTTATTCTGTGCTTTGGTCTAGTTCCTGGCTAAATGTAGAAAAGATTATCCGTTATGACAGGAACGTGGTGACCTACAAGATCATAAACAGATTATGTTCTGAAAACCTGTTTGATAAATTCTTGCCTGGATCATGTTTTTCTTCGTACAATACGAGAAATTCAAAAGATCTTCAAATCCCCAGATGCAAGACAGAGTTTTTCAAAAAGAGTTTTCACTATACATCTCTGAAAGTCTGGAATGATACACCTTCGACGATTCGTGAGCTGCCGATTTTAAATCGTTTTAAACAACGGCGAAAAACGCATTTAAAGGGCTAGACTCATTTTAAAACACGACTCCCTGGAACAACAGCAGATTAGGAATTTAGGATTTTAGGCTTTTTAGGAATTTCAAATTTTTTAGATTTAAAATTGTTAGTAAGTTTTCTCCTTATATTAATTGCTGAAGGGTTTTTTTCGTGTATAAATAATGTTAAATGAATGAAAATGAAATGAAATGAAAAATGTCGAAGCATAGTTTATTCTATTATTCTACTAGTGTTGGGCTATTACTAAAAGCAGGAACGGGGATAGCCACTAGTGTTCTGGAAACTTTCAAAAACCCGGCTACAGACTGCCTTGACAGATTTAAACTTTGAACCCGTTGCTAGCGTAGTACAAAGACGTTTTGTTATGTTAAGGTGGTCGTAGGGGAAAACTTTTCGATTTTTTTCAAACTTATCAAATTTTTTTTTATCATCGATTCAGGTGCTGAAATTATCGAGGAATTCGATGCTGCAGTCCTTTTTATCGTGAACAATCGTTTTTTGACATATTTCAAAGTAAATCTACCTTAGTCAGACTAAAATTCCCTAGCAACGTCCATAGCAACCAATTCTTGCCCCCGTTTCTTCACTCAAAGAGCTGATTTTGTCAATTTTGGGGGTCCACTTTCGATAACAAGGCTTTTCCTGTTGAATTGAATTGTTATATCCTTACATGAAGTACTTCAAAGGTATCTGCTCAAGACAAGAAGACTTTGTTTGTTGGTTCACTGCACCATCTGTTCGTTCGGTTCGTTCTGTGTTGTTTATCTTTGAAGTGGCAAGAAATTCATGATATAGAAAAAAAACCACGAGAAAGCTGGAGTTAAAGGGGAAGACCTTATGGTAAGGAGGCCAAAAGAGGTGAAGATAAGTCTATTTTGAGTCATAGTAAACCATACCATTCATATCCTTAAATCAAGACAGAACCAGAAATGGATGGCCTAAGGCCTATTTCGGGCCCATTCGATAATGTGGCAGTTATTAGGAAGCAAAAGCAAACATCAGCAGTGACTGGTAAATATATAGATTCAAGTCACATTGCCATTTAAAGATGAAGCGAGAGAGTCAACACTACTGACAGAATGAAACAGTAGTACTGTATGTATCCCAGAGAAAATAGGAACATCATCACCACCCAAGAAAAGCTCAAAGGAGTGCATCGAGAATGTAGCAGAGAGCACCATCCAATGCATTTTCATGTTGTTGCAGTCATGTTGTAGGTTCGGATCAAACACAGCTACTGAAAGAAGATATTTAATGAAATAAACAAAAGCATTCCATGTCCTTTTGATGAAAAGATAAGCTAATGTTTGTTACGTTTGTTGAGTTGAGATAGGATCTTGAGAGACGCAGTTTCATGGCAGTATTGGTAGCAGGAATAAAATTTCTGTGAAGCATTCATCACATCTAGAAGAGATGTATTCGATTAAGACATATCTATATGTGTGTAGACAGATTCACCCAGGAAATTGTTTTCGCATTAGCCAACTGCGAGATTATCAGGATCAAAATTTTGTGAAATGC
This sequence comes from Aurelia sp. 3 sensu Dawson et al. (2005), assembly GCA_964020215.1. Classification (NCBI taxonomy): domain Eukaryota; kingdom Metazoa; phylum Cnidaria; class Scyphozoa; order Semaeostomeae; family Ulmaridae; genus Aurelia; species Aurelia sp. 3 sensu Dawson et al. (2005). Next base: position 10,791,789 of record OZ026573.1, on the reverse strand, counting down.
TTGATATTGAGCCAGGTACATGATTTGCCAAATTTTGTATTGAAAATGACAAGATCTATCTGCTGCTGAGAGAAAATGAACCCCAAAGGTGAACCATAGGACAAAGCAGCCAAGGGTAATTGAAAAAGGATACAACATAGAGAAAGAAACAGACACTGATGATGACCAAATATTGAAGTAACATTGTTTCACGGAGAGTGGATCAAATTATTGTATGACAAAATGTCAAAAAGAATAAACAGAACAGTGAAAAAATACTGTGAGGATCTTGTCCTAATGTAGTTGAAACCCACTAGCTTCCACAGTAACAAGTAAGCATCATTTCTTTGTGGAGAATTCTGTTCAAGTATTCATGTTTTCTATTTTTGCCATTTCCCGGAGTTTGCAATTTTGATCAATTCCGAAACTTTCAAGGAAAATCTAAGAAAATTGGTAAGAGATATTGCCTTCAAATTTTCACAACTTGTCATGCATATAATAAGGCATGTTCTGAACCTAAGAAGATCCCTCTACCTCATAGTTAGACCTCAAAAGGTAGTTTGATTATAATAGCAATTATCGGAATTTCCTTGGATCCAAATGTTTTCAGAAATTTATTAATGTTATTTACCCACCTGCATTCAACTCAAAGGTTCAGCACATGTAAACATGTCTAAACAGTAAACCCTGAAAGTTTGATTGCATTCCTTTTTGATTTGACATAGATATTTACCTTGAAAGACATATCATTCCGTGACACTTTGATCTCATTAATTATGCGCATAAATTAATTTTTTTCAAAATTTCCGTCAAATTCCTTCTTTTGGTTGCTAACTGATTCTTTCTATCCCTTGGATAGGCTCTTAACTCATAAAACAAAAAAGTTTTAGTTTTTCCCCTGCAACCACCTTAATCTTCGTACGATCTCGTGCAGAATGGATGAGAGAAAGGAAGAGGGGGGTAACAGGGGGAGTCTTTGGTACCGGTACCAACTCATAAGGTAACAAGGTTCCACCCAATTTGAAGGTATTGGTACCACCAATTTTGTTTGGGGGAAGGAGCTATCATGAATATGACGAATTCTGAAATGAGGTCTATGTCAGTTCCTCGTGAGACCAATGGCAAGACCAAACCACTCCTGAGCACGTCACCGTGGCATCTGTGTCACTTGTCACTGCCTGCACTGTAAAGATAAAAATTTGCTCCAGGAATTCCAAAATCATACAAGGATGAAATTTTTATTGGTACCGACTCATATAAGCTTGGTACCGGTACCCCTACCTTTGGTACCAGGTTCCACCACATTTGCACAATGTTGTACCAGGTACCACCCCTCTGGTACCATGGTATGGTACCACTACCCTGTCACCCCCCTCAAGGAAACGTGATAGGAAGCGACGCGAAAGATTCGATAGACGATAGCTGAAGAAAATAAGTCAAAAGATGGCAAGAAAGAGAAGCGATGGTGCGATATTTTTCTTAAGATTTGCTTATGTTTTGCTAAATTTTTTATAGGTTTACCCTGGGTACCAGAGCCTAATGTGGGGGGGGGGCGAGAATAAGGTATTATAGGTTTAGCTGGGTATTTTTGGCTGTGTTTGTAGGTGGGTTGTAGGTTAGGCTTGCTGGGGTAGCCTTTGTGTTTGTTTGCTTATTTAGGTTCAATCTTCACGGGTTGTTCAAGGTTGTCAGGGTCTAGATCCCGGGGGGACCGTAACTTCAATAGGCGGGTGACGGGGGGGTGTGCCATTTGACGCCTGCAATCGCACCCTAAAATTTATACATTTTCACGAAAACGATACCCCAAAATTTACAGGCCATTGAAAATGTATACACTAAAATTGTGACAGCCATCCAAAATTTTAACCAAGTAAGTGAAATTTGATCAAAATCAATACCCTAAAGAGTTATTTTCTAAAATGACACCCCAAAATCTATGACTACTTGTGGTTTTACCAAAAAATGATACCCCAAAATTTATTTTCTGCTCGAAAAAAAGACACCCCAAAAAATGGCACATCCCGTACCCACACATACGGTACCCCCCGGGGTCTAGATGGGAGATAGGGAACAGAAGAAATTCATTCGTAAATAATTAGTTTATTCCATTCATTCTTTTATCGATTACAGTTTTCAATTATATGGAGCAATCTCAAACCTGGGGGTGAATTTGTACCCGGGGCTGAAATTTTAGGTGAAATGAAATTTCTGAAGCGTTAATCCCCATTGTTTTCAAGGTTTGAATGTCCATGTAATCGTCATCCAGCTTCGACCCCGGGGTTGAATAGCTTTTGACGCATGCGTGACACATTGAACATGACCCGCTTCTTCATCCCCGGGGGTGAAATGTTACGGCTCGCCTATTTTTTATATATCAATTTAAAAAAATCAACTACAGCTACTACAAAGAAAACAAGATATGTTACTTATCTTAAGATTTGCGCGAAAATGTGATTACCGCAAAAGCTCTAAGCTCTGTTAAGGCCCCTCTCTAATAAGCCCCTCTCCTCTGAGGCAAAATTTGAAATAAGCCACCCTCTCTGGGCCCTCTCTGTTAAGCCCCACTTACATAAAATTCTAGAATTTACCAAATAGTTTCCATTTATTTAGCTACACAACCTTACATGTTAATTTTAGTATGGTTTGGGAAAAAACTGTGTCAAATTTATGTATTTGAGCCGTAAAGTTGTATCTTGATTCCGCAAAATATGGGGCAAAAGAACTGAAAAGCTGCCAAATATATCCTTTTCACTTGATTTTGTGAATAAGCCCCCTCTCTATGAAGCCCCCCCCCTGGAAGGTCCGAAATTAAATAAGCCAGAGCTTTTACGGTAGAACTTCTTGAAATCATATGACCGCTGATGACGACTGGATGACTGGCTGAGATTGGAAAACATACTTGTGTGTGGCAGCCACTCATCATACCCCAGTGTCCCTTTCATTGGATTTGATACAAGTCTCATCCTCAGATCCTTTCATAGAATTAGATTTGTTGCTAGGGCAACCCACTCCTTGTGGATTGTTTGAGTGCAGAGTAATTAGTCCATCCAAATTATTTCAAAAAGCTGTTTGTTGGCATTTACGATCCCTATTGTTTTCTAAAAAATTAACCGGTCAGTCAAGTAGAAAAACAATACCAGAGTTTGATCACGGAAGAAAAAGATCCTGAAGCTAGTGCAGAAAGTCGCTTTTGGCTTTTCGTAATTTGCTGAAATTATCAGTCTTCAGTTCTGCAGGTTCCGAATAGTTTCCGATAATCCACCTCAAACTTTTCGTTGCATCTGTATCTGTTGATTTGTAGGTATTATTTCGCTGTTAGCAAGTTTTATGCAACTACAGCGGAAGTATGCTCATTACTTTTCCAAACAAAATAAGAAAGTTTCTGAAATGTTATCCAAATGCTCAGCCAAGGCCCTTGGCACTCGTTTAGTGATCTTGGAGTTTAGTTCTTTTTGAGTTCCTTGATGTTGTAAACAAAATGCCTCGCTGTACGGTTTTTTGGTTGGCCTAGGAAAAACACTTTATTTGATATGCACACTAAGACCACTTACCTGGTTAGAATGAGTCCAAATGGACAACGTGGGATGCTTTCGCCACTGAGGGGCATTTTACTCCCAAAAATCTCGTTCACCGGCAAAAATCTCTTTGCTTTCAAGGAAAATCCATCAAGAATTCGTATGAATCCTGTTATTCTGAAAAACTCTCGTACGCTTTTTCCAATGAGTGAAGTGCCCCTCTCTCGCCACTGTTTGCAACAGCCAGAGCGGCCATTGAAGGATGAACAACAATAGGTTCACTGTGACCAAATCAAACATCGACAATCATGCCGGCGCAGAGTTTTTCTCGCCTTTTTCGTATCAAAACATCCTTGAAAAACATCGCTGCAAACATCGATTTTCTAAACATGTGACCCTTTTGTTCTCAGGGAAATAAGCTACTTTTATTGGCCAAAATGGCATGACGCCGAAAGTGTACTCAACTTGACATCCGGTTGAGCGAATCCATTTCAACATTTGCATCGCTGCGCGCGCAAATCAACCACAACTATATTAACTGTGACATTCATGGCGCGGAAAGACACAAGGTCACCGGCTCGCTTTTTCATACCCGGTGGTGAAAACACGCATTGAGGTGGAATACGGGCGTTGGCACTTAAATACCGTCGTAGGACCAGAGATGGGCAGTATCTTATCTTTTTATCTTGAAGATAGTAATTAGATACTGAAAACAGTAACAGTATCTTGTAATAAGATATTTCCCGTACCCAGTAACTGTATGTTGTAATAAGATAATAATTTGGCTGAATAATAGTATCTTCTAATAAGATACTTTCAAAAAACAATTTGAAGTTACAAGATACTTGTATCAATCAATTTTCATGAATAAAGCTGAAAGACTTTTCAGCTTTGGAGGCATGATTATGCACCCAAAACAAAGAAAGCTGGAAGGCAGGCTATTTAAGAGACTTGTGATCTTTAAGGCAAACCAAGATTTTTATTGAAAACTTTGAAACCACCTTTGGTTCATTTTATGAAGACTTCATTTTTCTCTATCTCATGAAATCATTAATTGACTTGTCTACCCAGACCAAAAACGTTATCTTCTGGCAATCCTTGCCTCCACTGCCCTCCTCCACAGCATTCGTGGATGCTTTTGGAACAATGATGAATTGCGGCGAACTTGTGAGGAAAATTCATGGGCTAGTGAACCAAAATGGAATATTTCTAATAAATTCAACAAATACGCTCCATAGGAGTCATGTCTCCACAACAATGAGGCATTAGGGAATTTTCGCATGATTCAGGAGTAGGAATGATCAACTGTATTCAGTTAGGCATTACTGCAATACGTATGCACAAGAAATTGAAAAATGTGCCACCTATAAAGGATAATGGCAGAAGACATTGGTCATGCACCCTTTGACAAAGTATCTTGTAACTAGTATCTTGAAACATTATCTTAGATACTTTTCTTAAGTATCTAGTATCTTGTAATAAGATACTCTTTATTGTGAATAACAGTATCTTGTAATAAGATACTTAATTTTCCTAATAACTGTATCTTGTAATAAGATATTTCTTAGAGTATCTTGCCCATCTCTGCGTAGGACCATTGTTATTTGTCTCTTTAAATAGCGGTTGGTCGGTTGGATCATGTGATCGGAAGCGATCTCCTATCAGAAAGTAATAAAATATGCAAGTACAGTGATCTCAATGCTACGAGGAGGCTCGAAGAACTCCAATCGTAGGTCGCCGAGGCTCCTCCTATTTTTATTTCAACTAAGTCAGGTGGGTTGAAACTCAACCCCGGGGCTGAAAACTTTCATGTAATCAGGCCCTAACTATGGTTGAAGTAGAAACCCGTCTCAAGACTTACATGGGCAAATGGCTCAAATGACTGAACATCAATAACAGTTCTACGATTCTTCACTTCACCAGAGTCAACATCAAAGTCAAATGCATCAACTTTCCTGAAGATAAAAAGAAACCTATTAGAGTCAAACAAGACTGGCGAAAAATGTTCCTTGTTTCGTTGGGGAGACGAGATACGCTTTGTCCGAGGAAACGAATGTGTCCCCCCGTGTAGTGTGTTAAAGCTCATGCGTCTGTCAGAGCTTCAACCCCAAAACGCTACTGCGCATTAGCTATAACCTACTGCACGGGGGGGACACATAAGTTTCCTCGGACAAATCATGATACGTCTCCCCGCGATGTCTTTAATCTGATCTTTCCATTTTCACTCATCATACAAAGACTCACACTCACAACCAAACGGATTATACACATGGATTAAAATCCATTTTAGCCAGATTAAAGGGTCTGTTTCATCCAGCATGCCTTGCATGTGTCATCTCTTGGTTTGCCTTTGTGGGCCTTTGTGGTCGCGATTTTGTAAATAGCGACAAACAAAGGCCAACGACGACATGACACGTGCAAAGAATGCTGGATGATACAGACCCTTTAAAGACAGTACAAAGACCAGCAGCCTTTGCCATCGTTTGTTTTTGTTATTGTGAATTTCATACGGTCCATTTTTATTTTTGAAGAATGAAAACATTATTCTGCAAACTGTGGAGGGCAAGTCGCTTAATTCACGCAAAGCATGGAGGTCCTTGTATTCCCTTTAAGACTCCGTTTACAATGTACGTGTACAACTTTCGATCCGTAACAAAAATGCATCGGATCACCCTTCCGTTTGCACTGCTCCTGCTAAACCGGAACTCTTTTGCTCTTCTATCTATAGAATAAAGTTTGTGCATAAATTTCCAAACATTAGAATTGAATAGCCTCCAAATCGGTTTCTATACCAAACAAATATAATGCCCAACGGTAGATTTTTAGCTATATCCTCCTTCGTTCGATATATGCTCATGTTTGCTCGAAAAAACAATTTCTGGAATGCACATGGAGCGAGATAGCTACTTGGGTCTCAGAGCCACCTGTTTTACGTTTTGTGTTAATTGCCATATGGGTAGACATAGTTTTTCACTCCTAATGGTATTGTCTTAGTAGTAGGGTATTGTATCATGTGAGTAGTGTAGCCATTAATATGTCTTGTAACTTTTTAATGGAATGTGAAAAAAATAAAGTTATTCTGGAGCCGTGTAAACGCTCTTGATCCGTAACAACTTCGTAGCGGAACAAAACTATACCGGCACGGTGTAAACGTGGCCCAAAAGGATATGTGACGATGATGATGATGATGATGATGATGATGATGATGATGATGATGATGATGATGATGATGATGATGATGATGATGATGATGATGATGATGATGATGATGATGATGATGATGATGATGATGATGATGATGATGATGATGATGATGATGATGATGATGATGATGATGATGATGATGATGATGATGATGATGATGATGATGATGATGATGATGATGATGATGATGATGATGATGATGATGATGATGATGATGATGATGATGATGATGATGATGATGATGATGATGATGATGATGATGATGATGATGATGATGATGATGATGATATCCCACCATCGTGCAATCTTCGGGAAAAGTAGTAAGTTTTACCTAGGAAGGGAGTCGATATAGTAGAACGTTTTATAATCAGCACTCCATGCCAGTCCATTTGCAATGTTCACCTGCAGAAACGATCTGGCATTAATCCTCAGCAATTGCGAGATGATAAGTCAAAAATTTAAAAAGATTAGAATTGAATCGCCTCCAAATCTGTTTCTATACCAAACAAATAATATGCCAACGGTAGATGTTTTGATATATCCTCCTTCTGTCGATATATGCTCATGTTTTCTCTAAAAAACCATTTCTGGAGCGCACAATAAGCGAGATAGCTACCTGGATCTCAGAGAGACTTTGCGACTTTGTTTGTTTTGAATTACTGGTTGAGAGAATTTACTTTGTCTGCAATCGAAAATCGTTTTGAATCTAGGTATCAACAAAGCAACTGATGCTATTGTCTTACAAAATATGTCCTTGTCGGTGTGTCTCTAATTCTAAAAAGAATGCTTAAATTACCTTGTCAAACTTTTGCTTAATGTTCCTGTCTTTATCCAAGCAATACTGATAACGGGAAACATAAAAGAAATAAGTTAAGGATATATTTAACAGCAAAATCTGCTGAGCCCGTACGGTAGAAAGAAATATAAACCAAAGCATCGCATTGGGACATTGAGAGTATCTAGTATAATATAACTAAATTCTAAAATCATGGCAGCTGCTCAGATCACTCCAAAACCTTTAGCGGATAGATAAACGAGCGTCGAAAACGAAGGCTGACTTCAAAGAAATGACGAGCAGTTTAAACCTGATGGAGTCTGTGACGTTGTTGACAAAATTATCATCCCAAAGGCAAGCTTGTCACTGCTTCCTTGTACTAACTTTATTGCTTCCCTTCATGGAGATTATTCCTAAAATTATTTCATTGCTTTAGGCTCATTTCATACATTCATTTTAAATTCTTTATTTCCATCGGTCGGGAATGACAGGGTCGTGCATAAAATCTTACAACTTTAGTTTTTCTCAAGCAAAACCGTATTCAAGTTACAACAATTAATAAATGACAATGAAGTAACAAAAATGAATTGTTTAAAGCATCTTTTAATGCTTTGAAAGAGAATACCTACTAGACTTTCGAAGCCAAGAAGTCTCAAACTCTTGAACCACGATATGGGAACGCTCGCTGACCATTACATGTTTTCATTAATGTCTGGCTGGTGACTGCTATATACACTTACCGTACTCAATACCAGTAAGGGGAGCAAAGGCAATTTTTTGCAATTCGCTGCCAAAGGCCATCGGGTGAGTCAATAAACTGGCCCAGTGTTTGAAAAAATGCTGCTCCCTGTATATCAAATCTGTGATATAGAAAGAGGTCTTGCTTTAATTTCGATATGTCCATTTAGGCCCATAATCTACCCGGCTTTAATCAGCGCTTCCTTCTGGTCGAAATGGGAGATTTTCTGTAGATAGCCTCTTTCGAAAATCCGCAAAATCCAGTGAAAACACCAAGCAAGATGATGATACTTGGATATGTTCATGCATTTTGTCCTCATGGGAGAATGGAATCCCCCTGAATAAGACTTTTTCAAACCCCTAAGAGGAATGCACATGCTAATGCGCATTGAAGTCATTGCTGTGAGGGAAACATTTAAAGACCTATTGCTAACCATGACCCTTTGTGCGCCGAATGAAAAGCAAGACAAAGGGAATTTAGGCCTAAAAGGACTTTCAGATAATACGAAAGTCAACTTTTGCGCTACGAAGGATCATGATTAGCAATGGGTCTTTAAGGGAAGCTTGCTCGTCATTGGAGCACGTTTTCAAAGTTTCTTAAGGGGAAGTTTTTTACAAAGTCCCTTGCAGAATCACAACGGAGTGACCGATATCATTGCTTATATATTCAAGGAGCAGTAGCCCACAGAACGCCTGGCCTTTTTTCGACTCACCCGGTATATGAATTGAATTTCTGAACAAAAATACTTCAATCTCGCAGCTATCAAGTAAAATGAATCGTTCTAATCTACCAAGTTCTACAAATTTTCAGAAGCGGAAACTGTCTTCAGGCTCACCTAGTATCTAAAATAACATGGAGGCAGCAGAAGCATTTCGTTTGTGGGATTTAGAGAATTTTGTTGGCAAAGTTGGCCACATGGTATTATTAAAGTATACTTATTACATAAGTCTCAGCATTGCTCATTGAACTGAATGGCTTTTGCACAAACTGAGATAACATTCATTCTGAGATGGTTTTCAAATGAAAGCGTTATCTTGAAGTTAAGTCTTTGTACTTCAAAAAGGAACAAACCAAGCATTCATATCTTTTATAATTGCTAGGAAATTAGTAGATTTTCAACGGTCATTTTTCGGTGGGTAGGGTGAAGCTACCAAAAAACTGCCAAAAAAGATAGACACATGCTTGAAACAATGATGTTTACTAGCCTCACTCCTTATATACGGGCCCTCAAGTTATGCTTATGTCCCTGAGTTGAATTGCTGTTGTTTGTCGCTCCATTGAGCGCCTTATTTCCCAAGAGCTGTGAACATGGCAAAAATTTCATTTGGCGACGATTTCCGTCACCCCGTAATCAAACATTTTGTAGAGCAGCTGAAAGGTCTCATATAGAAATCAGGCTTTAGGCTACCATCTCTACAAGCGTACGGAAATGAGTCGTAGTTGTAGCGTTATCAGTTTAGACAAAAAGCAAAACTACGACATGTAATCGAGTTTAGATGTTTACAAGTTTTTTTGTTCACACTGGACGGCAGAGCTTTGAAAAGAGTCAGTACAGTTAAAATAGTAATGGAAGGCACTTATAAGAGAAGAAAAAGCATTACTTACAACTGATCCTTTTTCACGATCAACATTGCCAGGAGATGCCTCTGGCCCCATGGTACCTGTTTAAAAACACAAGAATCTTCGCAACAGGTAGGCTAGAGAGATGTTAAGATTCAAATTACAATCAATCTCATGAAAGGTTTCATCTCAAAATCCTCCGAAACAGGCTCATATATACAGGCCCATGCAAGGAACCTAGTTTCAAAGCATATCCAGACTTTACAACAAAAAGTTATGACTTTTATGCCATGCCATAATGTCCTTGGCAATTATTTTACAGTGTGAAAATAATACATTTGTAAAATACCAAATCAAGATGCTACTACAGTATTTCATTTCATTTCTCCAAAAAGAGTGATGTAGAGTATGCGCCTAGCACATGTTACCACCGTGAAAGGACTTGCAAGAATTGTTCACATATCGATAATAATTCTTGAGCAACATGAAAGACCAAATTTTCTCAAGCAAGAATCATTTAAAGGAATTAAAGATGTTGCAAAAGAATACATAGACAGGAAATCACAAGGCCTGACCTGTAAAAACAATCTTGCAAGTTTATCGTCCTTGAGACAAATGCTCAGAAATTGTCATCATCATCAGCTACGCCGTTCCGTCAGTTCTTGACATGGCTAGCCTGAAAATGCCACACCAGGTGCTTCAATTACTGGCTGATTCCTTTAATTTGTTTGGGTCTTTTACGTTCAGGCCTTGGCCTCCTAGATCTTTATTGATGAGGCCACGCCAAGTGAGATTTGGTTTGCCTTTTGGTTTCTCCCAAGGTTTCAGTGCTTTGTATAAAGCTTGTTTGGCCAGTGTTTCCTCTCTGGCAGTCTAAACAAATATCTTAGTCAACTTATTCTTTTCGTCTTGACTTCTTTGCTCCACTTTTCTTATAGCATAAAGATCTTGATGTGATATAATTCTGGGCCATCGTATGTTCAGTATTTACCTTAATTGTTGATCTTGAAAAACATCTGTATATATTTTCTCTTTTTGGGCTACTATTAAGGATCAGAGTTCACAGTTGTAGAGAAAAACAGTTGGTGACATAACTATCCAACACACACATTTTTGTATCAATATCTAATTTCTTGGGGCTCTACTATGTGTTTCAGCATGTTACAGGATAATATTTGACTGTGTTTCCTGGAGGGTAACTAAATGCTTGAGAAAGACATTTTAAAAACACTGGCAACATAGTGAAATATTGGGGAATTTTGAAGAGTTTCATTTTGGATTGGCTTACCTTGAAAAAAAAACATGAAATAAATTATGATTATACAAACCTGCCCAAATCCTTCCTACCTGAAAGGAAAACCAAAACACTTACTAAATTAGTAAACAATGGCCCTTTCAATGGAAAAAGAAAGTCCCTCACACAAAGATGAAGGAATACCAATTTCAATTTTATGTTGTAGCCATGGAAAGCATGCTGTAGGCAAAGGACAGCCTAAAATTCAGAAACCAAGGTGGAAAAACACAAGTAAATGGAGACTGTGTCATTTTTGACATTTATTCACTTACTATTTTGGAAGTCAAATACATAAATTCAATACAGTAACTAAAAATGGAAAATCTTTGCTTGCATCTGGAACTTGATATAAGTGGGGGGGGGGGCTTAAAAGAGAGGAGACTTATTTAAAACTTTGACTCAGAGGGGAGGGGCTCTTTGGAGAGGAGGCTTAACAGAGTAGGGGCTAAAAGAGCTGTTACGATAACTTTTGATTAAGTTTAGAATGTTGGTTGGGTGTTTTGTTACAGTATCTCAGTAGGTTCTACTGGGGTAACAAAAAAGGTAGCGTGGGCAAAATGGGTAGCATTGATTACGGGAAAGAAGTAGACCCTGAAATAATAAATCAATAATCAGCTGTGTCAAGGAGGGTTGTTTGAGCAGTTCTAGCCACAAGAAACTATTAGAAAAAAACATGATGTTGGAAAATTCTGCCCATATTTTTCACCCTACCTGTTTCATCCCCCAACTTACCCATTTTATCCCAGTAGAATCTATTCTTCGCAAAAGACATTACAAAATGAAATCAAAATATACATACTGGATCACACTTGGCATCATTGAATCTGTTTTCAGTTCCTTTCTCTGCAACATATATATAATTATTCAAATTACCTAAATGCTTACCTGAATGATCTACTCTTTAAGGACTTCCCAAGATAGGTCAAGACCAAGCAGTCTTTACACTATAAACACTTTATCTGCATCTACAGTATCAGGGGTGCACAAAAGCATCTCTTTATCCTAGCCAGGGATCATACATCCTGCATCCCACTTGTCAAAAATGGCTGATCTTGCATCCCGCTAAACCTTATTATGCACCCTCACTTTCTGAACACTCAAACACTGGAGACCTAGTATGCATTTGAGATTCATTTATATTTGGATGACACCATTTGTTTTTCTTCAAGTTTGGTTTAGTAAACAAATTCATGACCATAGGGATGGCTTTCAAACACCTTTTAACTAACCACAACTTGATAACTTATTACTTTGCTTTAACTTGGCAGACAATTGCACAAGAATTTTCTCTTGAAATTGTTAAATTCTCATTACACAAACAGATGGCCCAACATGATCAATTCTTCATTCATCAACTCACCTACTTCTGCAAGGACTTCTCTCTTTCCAGTCTGAAAGTAATAAGAATGCTTGCAAGTCATGGAAACAAAAAGAATGGTTAATATCATAACTAATTGCAATTCAAAAGAACTCTCCACACTCTAATATTGTAGAGAAAATGGATTCCAAAAGATTTTGACTAAACAAGCATTCTCAAAACTTTTGGCAAAAACATGAAGTTAAGGTACAGAAACATCAAGTTAAGGTACAGAAGGTCTACCAATGTAAGAAATATTTCCTCACCTCCAAGTTGAGAATTTCAAGGTTACGGCCATGGCAGATAACAACCTCATCCTTGTTATTGGCTCTTGGTATAACTAAAAGATAAGTTTAAGTTTGAGGTAAAATAAGTGAGGGGAAAAGTGAATTTTGTACAATTCCTGAATGCCAGTTTTTGGTATTCCTATCTGAACTATCCACATTGAGACTGCAAAAATGTTGATTTAAGCTAAACTTGCACTCCTATCAGAGTGGGGCAGAGCAAAGTGACAGTCACTCTGTAGTTATAATTGGGGTGGTTACACTATGGCGTTTTGCTTGCTCCTAAGCCATATTCCTCCACAGTTCTGGCCTACATTGCAGGGCACTTTTGCAGTCTGGCACTAAAATTTATTGCTTGCTAATCTGAATTTTCATTGTTTTGAAGATGAGTATATCAGATTGGTGCTATTACACTACAAAACTTCACTATGGAGTGGCTCAAACATCATTTTCGTATCACCTCCAGAGCAGAGTGATTTTCATCCTGCTACTTGAAGCATTGTGTATCAGATTGGTGTGGTGTGGTGTAACTCAAACTCGTAGCTGATACAAAAGTCACTCCTCTCAGATAGCGATCCGGTAAAGTGTAATTGGGCCCTTAATTGTTCAGCATGATCCACTGTTTTCCTGCCTTCAAAAACATCACTTTCACCTAAGCCTACCCATTCTTACCCCTGCAGGTCTTATATCACACAGAAGATTGTAAGATTTCTCTCATGAATTCTTAGCTCAAAGAACTTTCCTCAAAAATCTTAAGTTTTCTAGAGAATTCGTCTCATGTACTGCTCTGGCTGTAAAGTCAAAGGATTACACCAAAACATTGGAATACTGGGGAATACTATCAATCATCTTACCAGAAGAAACTGTTTCTGGCATTCCACCAACCTTCTTGGCCTGAAAAACAAGAAAAAATTCTGTCTATATAAGTTACAAAACAAATTTATGCCAAAAAATCTTTCAGCTAATATGAACATCTAATTTGGTGTCACTGACAAAGGATCACTGTCTGCATTGGGTTTTCAAACTGAAATGAATGAATTCAATTCAGTGATCCACGTGGCAACAAAAAGAAGCTCAAATAAGTACGGTTGTAAAGGCATTCTCTTTTGTGTTTGGTGTATCACATTCACATGCCACAATTGTCTTTCTCTCATTTATTATTCATCAAAAAATTGTCTGTGGTTGGCTCCCGTTAGTTATGCAACATGAGAGCTTTTCGTTTCTTGTGAAATCGTCCTTCCTGCTGAACTTTCCTGTCCCCCCCCCCCCCAGAAAAAACAGGCTTTCTATGTAATTCAATTATCCATTTTGGGACAAAGCAGGTGGGAAAGAAATAGAGGGGGACTAAATGGAGGGCATGGATGATAGGTAACTTTCGTTTACGATAAAACAAGTCAAGTCAGGATTTTGTTTGCGGCCAGGCCCGCCATCAAATCCTCTCTGCTTTTTTTGTTCCACTCACCTCCTTCGTTTCAAGATCAACAACAGTAACATTCTGTCCAAAGATGTCGTTGAACAACAGTCTGTTATTTGCATCGTCCCAGTGTGGCCCTTCCCCGCACTGATATCTGTCGTTTACCAAAACTTCGATGTCCATTTTATTTCCACAGCCAACAAACACAAATGATTTCAAAAGAATTAGGCCATGTGGGTTGTTTGAATACGAGGCACATGTTATTTTTGAAAATTCGCGCGCAAAAATTTGCGAAGTAAAAAGTTTGCATTGGATCCCAAGAAATGCAAAAAATAATCAAGCCAATCATATCGCTGCATCCTATCAACAAACCAGTCATCTGATATTTACTTTTGATTTGTATGTGAACATTGCAAATAGACACAAAAGTCAGAACAATCACCTACTTTCAGCTTTCTTTACATGTGTTAGCCTGATTCACAGACCAGACGAGGAACTCGTTACGAGTTCCTCGTTTGGTCTGTGAATCAGGCTATACATGTGCAGGCTTATGATTTCTTGTGAAAGAAATTTCTTGTCCCAGGGCTGCACACAGCTTGGGGGCAACTTAAATCAAGTCTCTCGGAGCAGGACTTCGAAATTGCAAAGCTTAAATTATTCTCATTTTCATATCAAATATTATTTCTGAACTATCTAAAAATATAGCAATAAAAAGAGTTCTGCAGCAAGACTAACATTAAAATTCTTAATTACAATATTTCTATGAAAATCAAATCATGCACAAAATTTTCATTTTCATGAATTTATCATGAGAATGGCGACAGGGGGTATTTATGGCACAGAGTACTGGCCCCCACGATACCTGGAACTGATACCATTGCTACTGGGTACTGGCAACAATTTCTGAGGTATCGAGGAAATTCTTCGAGAGCTGGAACACGGAATTTCTCCCTTTTTCCATTCCAACTTTTCCAAGTATTTTTCCGCAATTTTCTGCTCAAATTGGTACTGTTTCCCTGTTCCAATGGCTCCGGGTACTGTCTTTAATGATACTTGGTACCGCACGTTTGGTACCTGGTACTGTATGTATTGGTGCATTTTACCTGTCACCATCCTCTATAACCTACTTGCAATAGATAAGGAAAATTAATAAAAAAATTCCCCTTTCTGTTCAAAATGAATTAAAACAGATGCTGTTGCAAAAGCATTGCAGATCCCATGGCCAGGTGGGGGGATGAAACATGTTGAGGGTACGGGTATGTGATGTGACTGTACAGGCATGGGTGGGTTTAGGGCCCAAATGATCTAAACATGGGTCTTTTTCAGCAGATTTACCCTCAACATAGATTGGTTAGGCTGAAATTGGCAAAGTTTAGTTCAAAATAGTAGTACTTCGCCAAAATTCATCATAAAAATGGGTACGAAAGGAAGTTTTGGAAAGTAGACATGGCTGGCTTTCTGCAAACAGGGTAGCAGATCCCTGTACATCCACAAGTCATGTTCCCTCACCCTGACGTCCCAGCAAAAGCCTCTGTTAAGTTACTTGTTAGATTTGATGTCATGTTCCGTCTAAAAAGAAGCCTTGACAAAGGAAAAAAGAACCAAACGTTGCCATGCGATTGTCAGAGCAAATTTAAGTCCATTTCAACCGTCTTTTCAAGTAACAGCAGTTTACAAATCTTGGGGAGGTAGTCCACCATCTTTTCACCAAATATAAGCGTCATAGAATCAAAGACTCTATCATCTAGTAAGGCCAATTTCCTTTTCCTCAGATATCTGCAAGTTTCCGATAGTAAATTTTCACCAATTCTTGCCACCAAGGCTGATCTCACTTCGTCGATCAAAGAGTACATTTTCGCTTTGCTCAAACGATCCTTCGGCTTAATTTCAATATCAGAAATGCCATGGTCCGTAGATTTGGTATCAACTGCATCCTCCGAAGGCTTTACGACATTATTATGCCTCTCAAAATAGTCTGTAGATTTGATATCATCTACATCCTTGAGCTGTTTTATCGTTCCATCCTTCTTGTATTCCGTAGATTTAGGCCCATTTCTTCTGGGTTTCATAAGATTTTCGCGGTAAGTCTTGAAAAATTTATCATCATCAATAAAAATTAACATTTTGCTATCCATCGCTTCAAGTCCATCACTCGCATTCTGATCACAAGGCTGCATGTTATTCAGACTCTGTGTAAAACCACTGTTGCCCTGATCGATATCTGTACATTCCTGGCTCAACAACGTTGTATCGACAGGCCTTGATTCTTTACAAATCTTGAACGTTTTTCCGTGTATCCTTTGGTCGCTGGAAGCAGCGTCTTCATCATTCTAATAAAAGAAAAGAAATAGATTTAAAGTCTTCAGGTCTTTCCCTTGAACAAAATCCGAAATAAAACCTAAATAAAAGCCTGCACTTCACAGTAATAAAACTCTTGCTTGCAGCTAGGGTAATGAGTTTGACACTGGGCTTTCTTGAAAATGAATTAAAAATTGAAGGAAATATTACAGGTATAGGCCTGGGCATTCATCAAATAACGAACAGGTTTGGATGTTTTTGTTAACTGACCTGAAAATGGTTTTCGAACTCAAAGGCTGTATTTCTCATCAATAAAATTCTTGTCTCGAAACAGCAGCTTTCGTAATGATGACAACAAACACGCTAAACTTCAAATCATTTGAGCGTATCAATCACAAATCCGAACCATTAAAATATCATAAAAATGATACATAATGGACCCAAAAGATTGCGAAAATCAGAAATAGGAAATGTCGAAACATTTTAGATTTTGTCAACGCGTTAACCATTAATTTTCATAAATATCATCACTTTGCTCAACTGCAGAATGCAAAGTACCTGAATGAAAATACCTTTTGAAGAATTTAAGGAGACATACGTACCTGAGGTTCTCCTGCTTTCTTGTAAGTTTCTACCGATTCCGAACTGATATTTCTAATTCTTGAGAGTACTCTGGTCCTAAATCTGGGTGACAAGTGACTTATACTGCGCGATTTTCTCCTTTCCTCTAAGGACTTGTCGCATTCAGAATCAGTTTTAGTATTATGCTTGTCCAATAAATCAAAATTCCTTGAGTCCTCTTCTTGTTTAGACTCTTGCACACTCTCATAAATGCGGGAGGCAGGTTTTACCGGAACTGTATCATCAGTTCTTGATCCAACAGTTTCAACATCATGAGATCCTGGCATTCCTTCGTTTCTATTTCC
Source organism: Aurelia sp. 3 sensu Dawson et al. (2005) (assembly GCA_964020215.1). Classification (NCBI taxonomy): domain Eukaryota; kingdom Metazoa; phylum Cnidaria; class Scyphozoa; order Semaeostomeae; family Ulmaridae; genus Aurelia; species Aurelia sp. 3 sensu Dawson et al. (2005). The sequence continues at coordinate 10,774,444 of OZ026573.1, read as the reverse complement.
CAAAATTCTAACTTTGGTACCATGTACAGAAGTGGCTGCAACACTGTTCTTTCGCTTCCCCAAAATAGTCTGTTCTCCATTGATACACGTTGTGATGTCATCACAATTTTCAAGCGTGTTGCAATCAACATTGTCCTCTATTGAAGCCTCTCCATTACTATATCCAGTTAACTCAGCTGAATCCTTGGGTCTATTTTCAATTCGCACATTGACATCGCTTGCATTTATGTTGCCAATATCTTCAGAATTTTTGATGACGAAAGTCCGTTTTCGTGGATCTTTCTCTGCAAAACCAGGTACAGTATTTTCTTTAGATTTACCAATTTTGGTCCTCTTGTCTGCCTCAATATCAAATCTTGATTCTGTTTGCTTTCTTGCAGAATCAATATTCATCGATGAAGATTCGTAATTTCCACCTTTGTCTATCGAGTCCGGACGCTCTTTTGCAGCAAAATTTCCATTTGGATCCATGCAGTAGGTTGGAACAACAATTCCAGCATCTTCCGCTTCGATTTGAGATCTGGCAGCCTCATTTGATAGTCCTTCACACATGGCATCCTGCATAGTCAGATCAAATCGAACATCATAGCGAAAACTTTGGTCTCTTTTCCTCAAAATTGCAGGACTTTCAACCGATTCTTTGCGATTTTGTCCTTGCGTTTGCCTCATCTTGGCAAGGAAATCCTTCATTATTTTGTTCACTGGTGGTATAGACAATAATTGCTTGGCAGATGGCCGATTTGCAGGCTCGACTTGAAGTAATACCAAAATTAGATCGTTTATCAGTGGTGTAACATCTCTAAGAAAAAAAGATTCAAGTGTTAAATTAGTGATCTCATAGTGCAAACTCGACTAATATGAAAACAAAACTTTAAACAGTTGCCTAAATTTACGGCCCAAAATTTTCAAAACGTGGACCTAATATACCGTAAATGCTCTATATTAAATTTAGGCAACTCCAGAGGGTGGCTTAGAGAAGAGCTTATGGTCAAGTGACAAGGGCATAAAATTTTATTCTTTTACTCCATACTTTGCGAAACCAGCAGGTAAATTTACCAGTCAAATGCACAAATTCGACGCAGTTTTTGTTTAAAACTAGATCGAAATTAACATTTGGCTTATTTCAAAAGTTTGGTTTAGAAGGGAAGGGCCCAGGGGTAACTCGAGTCTTGGGATGATGGGGACATGCCGCCCAACATTTTAGGGGAAGACCCATATTCAGGGCCGTCGAGAGCCAGCTTGGGCCCTGGAATCATCTATCAGGACGGGCCCTTAGGGGTTTGGGGGCGCAGCCCCCATGAGAATTTTGTACGACCACGCCCTTCAGTTTCCCGGAAAATTAAGGAAACGCCCCTTTTATGACTAATTATTCTAAAAGGTTGCTTAAACAATCCGTGTAAAGACCATACAAAAATTATTGTTATGAATGAATCAAGGACATCGTTTTACTTTTACGCTAGTAATGCCTTGTTCACACCAGGCCGTTGCAATCACTGGAGATGCTAGAGGGAACGAGCAACTCAAAGGCCGAAAAGACTGAATGTGAACGGTAACTCAACGACCCTATGACACCAACGTCTGACTCACTGGGATAGAACCAGTTTAGACAAATCAGAAAGAACATAATACGACGGTTTGGTCTCTAACATAAAAACTGTCATCAAAGTCGACGGTTCTTGCAAATACCCTTTTAAAGCAGATAAATTGTCATAAAAATGCACTGAAGAGATATAAAGCAATAACAAAATTTCATCGCACAAAATATTTACGGGCCCCTTCAGGGCCCGGGCCCTGGACCTTTTACCCCCTCTACCCCCCCTTCTCGACGGTCCTGCCCATATTCAAGGATTTACGGTTGATTTTCATACCCATCTTTCAGGATTTTAGGGGGCAATGCCTGCTGAAATTCCCAGGAATAAAATATAAATTCCCATGAATCAATGGATGGAAGATAAGGTTACCGAAAGCCAATTTTCACAACTAAGACCAAGAAAATCCAAGTAAAGGTAAACACCTTCAAAAATTTTTTTACAGTTTAAAACAAGCTATCTAATTCTAGTGGAACAGTTACAAAACCCATTCTTATGGGCAGCACGTGCCCGTTGCTCTACATATGGATGTTACCATCCCCGGGGGAGGGGCTTACATTAAGGAGGAGGTTTAGTACAGAGGGGCTAACTAGAGCTTTTATGGTAAGATAGGAACTGCTTTCTCATGTAAAGGCTGTTCGGGTGACTTACTGTGTCATGGGTGCATAATTTCCACTCAAAATATTCCCAACAAGTTCTGATAAATTCTTTCCAACAAAAGGATACTCTAGCATGCTCATCTCATACAAGATGACACCAAGACTCCAAACATCACTCTTTTGGTTGTATCTAATACGCTGTTAAAAGTCATAGTTGCGAGAAACAAAATGAAATATTGTACCTTGCTGTATCTCTGTTTTATCTCTAGGTCTATCTCTGTTTTTTAAAAAATATTTCCAATTTCCTTGTGTATTTTTGCATTTGTCGTTTTGAGTAACAGAAGATAGACCTGGGCTAAGTGACACTGAAGAGACTTTTGTACAGGCCAATGGCCTAAGTCAATATCATTATCATATTATATTACATTATATAATGTTATGTTATTTTGTGTTATATCATACTACATTATATTATGTTATATCATATCATGTTACATTATATTATGTTATGTTACATGTGTTAACAAAGTCTTGACTAACGGGGCACAAGTGTGTCAGGGCATTTTAGATAATATCTATATAAACAAGTTGTTTCAAAAGAAACTTGGATCAGCCCATAGTACTGAAAGTTTCTTAATTTCGCATGCAGATCAAGAGTGGTCAAACAACTTTTCAAATCGCCATTTGACAGCCAAGAATGCGAAGAGAAATATGCAACCCAGCTGTATTTCTAAATTTAATCAGGTCTTTCACCATAGTGAAATTTGACGACAAGATAAAAACCTGTCATTGCACTTGTGTGCCAGAAATGTGAAGTTCATTTGACATACTATACTTGTCAAAGCAAGCAAGTCCTTGGTCACTTAAAATGCTGTTTTCAATTATAAGGCTCAAACATTAACTTAAGCCCTCATATTTGTGTGTGTTTGCTACAAATGAGCCATTCTCTCATTTTCTTTTGGTGGGGCACAGTGTTCAAATGATGAACATAACTTTGCTTTCAGCAAAACTTTTTTCATTCCATCTTGTTAAATGTTGAAAAGAGCACTGGTTTTTGTTATGTAACAAATTCTAGCAAAAACCACAACTGTTAGTTACAAAATCTTCTCATAGCCAAAGATACATTTATTATAGTGGACGTTGAGCCCTAATACAAGAAAGGATACGGTTTTCTCAAGCAAATTTCAGGTGAAAGATAATAAGGTGTTCCAACAGCTGTTTGGGCATGGTCCGATGTGCATCCAAGTATCCTTGATATGCCAAAATCTCCCACTTTGAGGATTCCATTCGTTGTCAGAAAAATATTTTGTGATTTCAGATCTATGAATGAAGTACTGGTGCATTCAGTTTAAGCATGGAACAGAGGGGGTGGCAGGGATTTAAAGTTTCACCGAAAAAAATTATGTAGCCCAAGGCAAGAAACAAAAACTATTTACATAGCCCTTAAAGGTGTGCAAAAGAAATTCATGACCCCAAGGCTTCAAAATGAACTGGTAGTTGAGAAACTTTTTCAAAATTTTTGTCACTGCAGTTCAGTTTGTTCTTGGGCATCGTGTTATCGATACCAAACTTGTGGGACATCCAGTGTAACATTTCAAAGGCAGGAAAAACTTTCAGATACCACTGTATTAGAAACTGAGAAGGGGAACAACATCAGTGATATAGTGAGCAGCAAAAATTATGCGTAAATTGCTTAAATTAATATGTTTATCACTTGAAAGAGTTTCTCTGCCCAACATTTCCACACCCTAGTTTTGGTGATGGTGTTTACTCCATTCTGCTCCCTCTGTTCCATACTTTATTGGCAGCTCCCTTGTTCCTGCTTACAATGCAAAATGATGAAAAGAAGAAGGCTTCTCAAACTTTGAATGCTCTGAAAATTTCCTCTTTTTGATCATATCAAGTGGCAAGTCACATGTCACAAACCCTCAAAATATCTCTCAACTCAACACAAAAAGGCACAATACTGTTAATCACGTTATGTCAACTTAAAATTCTTATTTTTGGGTCACTTTGTAAAACGCTTGCAATCACAAATACTGTGTCTGAGATAAAAAGCTACATCGCTAAGGTTGAAAATGAGACTTTTACCCTGAATAAAAATGCAACTAACCCCTGTGGAGAATCTTTTGATCATGCATATACTTGACAGCAATGGTAAGTTGCACAAACCAGTCAAGAATTTGCTGCAAGGGAAAACAGAATCAAATTCAATGATTCACCAAGAAGAAGACAGTAGATTGATACTGGAATGGCATGTGCATTGAGACTTGCTCCAAGTCTCATTCTTGATCTGCAAACAAACGGAAGGAGGAGAAGAAGAAGAAGAAAGGAGAAGGAAAGGGGAAGGAGAGTGAGACTTGTGAACTACGTGTTCCAAAAATGAGACCATTCATGGTCTTGACCATTGGTTTTCTTTCATGTTAATGGGAGAGCCAATTAAAATTGAGCAGGTGAATGCTGAGCTTCGTTTTCAGAACACGTAGTCCACAAGTCTTGCTCTCCTTCCCCTTTCCCTCCCCTATTTTCTTCCTCTTCCCTCCCATTTGTTTATTGCTCAAGAGCGAGACTTGGAGCAAGTCCAGACTCCACCTAGCAAATATCATTGTAGGCTTAAATAAATGCTGGAGAATGAAGCTTTTACCAGACTGTGAAGTTATTATGCTGCATTAAATTCATTGCTTAAAAATAACAGCCCTATGTGTCCTCCAGAATACACTGCAGTCCTCATCATAATACCTTAAACATATTTCAAAGTGGAGACAAAACTTTACAGTCTGAAAATGAATTATGTACATGGAGAAACATTCTAGCTTTGAGATATTAAAGACCCATTGCACACAAATGAACAAATGCTGTTGATTTATGTCATCCATTCATGCATACAGTTTATCAGTCTGCAGGAATGGATAAAACCACTAAAAATTCTGAAACAGAAATTCTGCAAAGGCATCGTAAACAGCTGCATAATTCTATTTGCATGCAATGTCCTCAGTTCAAAGCTACAAGCCACTGAATTCATCGTACCTCGGTGGGAAATTTCTTGCCATCCTGTCGCCTGATTTTTGTGAACAAGTCACCTGGTTTAAAAAAGACAATGAACTTGCATCAGGGTTTATATAAAAAATTTCGATTTTGATACATCCTGATTGAACTTGAAGCTACTTCACAAGACTGCATTCACAAGATGTGGGCACATTTTGAAAACCGCATGTTTTTTGACGGCAGATTTTGAAAACAGTAGATTTGAGAATAGATTTGTGTAAACGGCATCATGTGAATGCTAGCTTAGATTTTGTTACCGTCACATTTTCCACCGTTTTCAAAATGTGCCTGGCACAGGTGAAAACGTAGTAGTGATAGCTAGGCCTACCACGTTGCCAAGTCATGCATGTCATTCAAAACAACATTGACATTGGGAGGAGGGGGAACGAAACTGTCATTTTTTCAAGGTGGCACAACAATTTTTAAGTGCCTCATTCTTGTACGGTACCCCTAAGGCTAGGCCTAACCAAACCAACGGAGTCTCTGGTTTATCAAACATGGCCTATTGTTCAGCATCGAGATGGTATCATAAAACAAATCAATACTGCATGGTATCTTACCATCATCAGCATACTCCATAACTATGCACAGTCTATCGTCATCAAAATATGCATCTTTGTATCGGATGATATTCTTGTGTTTTAGTTTCGCCAAAATATTTGCTTCGTTGATGGCTGATTGCCTTTCTTTCCCATTTTTGCAGCGTTCGCTCATCTCTTTCACAACATAGGTCTTGAAGCTAAAATTCGAACGAACAAGCCAGACATTTCCAAATGATCCTGAGCCTAGTTGCTCGATTTTAGTGAAACGGTTTTTAGTTTTTACCTCTCTCCTCTCTAACATTTTGTTCACGTCTGTTTTCGTCAACATCCAGAAGGTAAATGGGAAATCATTTTCGCGCCCTTTTTCTAGCCTCGCTTGAAACTGCATTTCAATTTTACGGAACGGACTTCAGAGTCAGGACTCACGGAGTAGACTTATCCAGAGTCGTACTCGTAGTGTAGTTTCGCTGTTTGCCTAACTGATTTTCCGCTACAACTACTCGCGGACCATGGATTTTCAAAAGATTTGACCAGAATAAGATGCTAGAAGCGACGGAAGACAGGATCTCAAGTTTTAATCGCTGCAAAGTTGCCCGAGGGTGGATGTGCCATTTTTCAGGGTATCGTTCACACCTACTATTTCTGGAACGGGTGTATCAAAAGAAGGCAATTTTTTGGAGCCAATTGTCAAAAACTGTCAAAACCGGGGAAATTTTGATAGATCGGGTTACTATTTGGTCAAATTTTTGTGTTTTGGAGGTTACTTTTCATCTAATTTTTCAGCAGTTGGGTATCATTTGACGGTAAAAGTTCTGGAGCCGGGTAAAAAAGTCCCCCGTACAAATTTAGGTAAAGTACCCCCTTCCCCCAGGCAAAGTTCTTATTTTCAAGAGTGTTTTGGATGGAAGGAACACTGTTGTTCCTTCCATCCATTGAACCGAACCAACTTTGTAGCGGATCGAAAATGTACAGTCTGGTCTGAAAGTCTAGACTGGCTCCACAATCTCCTTTAGAAATGATTTGTTGCCTCATTGAGTTGACCATCAGCAACAACAACAACAGAGAAATTGAGGGGCTGGTGGAGGCAGACTACTAAAATTTTACGTCCACAGTCTCAATGTGGTCGAGGCTAACCGATTTCCAGTTGCAGTAGTTTTGGTCGGCGACATGCACGCTCGCCTGGTGCACATGCTATGTCGTTGGTGAGCATTCTCAACAAGCGAACGCTCTGTTTGCCGACCAATACTACTGAAGTAGAGGTCGGCCTTTTACGGTTTATCTCAAGTAGGATGTCACGTTAAATTTGGGAAAAGTGAAATTCCTCACTCAAAGACCAGGGAGAAAAGAACTGGGCTCAGGCATCTGTGTTGTTCCGACTCCTCGTTGTGCAGCCTAGGCCCGTCATTGCTTGTGTTTCTGTAGTCCATTCTCATCCAGACCAGAAATGAAACCATTTTCCTTAAAATAAATGTGTTCATGACAAAACATGAAAAAACAATGCGAAGAATACGCTAAGGTATAACTTGAAGCACGCACACCCTTTTTACAAGAAACCTCGACTGCCCAACCGCACCAATGCAACATAGGTTTTAAATCTTTAAAAAGCTGGGTGTAAAATTCTATGACCTATTTCTTTGAACTGAACGGCCTCAAAGGAACTTGAACTATTTGACAGTACATCTGCCGTTGAACCTTTCTGAAATCTTCAATTTTTTCAGAATTACAGAGTTATTCTTCTTTTTTATGAATTCAAGAGAATTTTCGAAAAAAAATTTAAAACTACTGTAATTTCTAAGCCTGTTGACGAAAGATCAAATAATTTTCAAGAAAACCATAGTTTATGGATGCCTACAATATGGTATCAAGCAAAAATCTATCACTCTTCTGGTTTGTGATTTAGAAATTTGATGATGTCATATCATAAAATGAGCTAAAATATAAAAAAGGCTGTAATTTCGACAAATATTCAAGATTTCTGAAAAGTCCAACGGTACATCATAGAAAATTGGCTAAAGTTTCTTTCAAGTCATTCAATTTAAAAACATAGGTCATTGAATTTTACACCCGCCTTTTTTTACACCGGTTTAAAGATTTGGAACTTATGCTCAACGATGCAAGACAAACTAAACGTCTCTCTAAAATTTGATGTCACGCTAAGATTTCCGCAAATAAAAGCGATTGAAATGTTTTGCATGATCGATTTGGCGTTATAGCAAATCTCACGACGTGACATTCAATTTGAGGACTCTAAATACTTTCAGCCAATGCTATCAAGCTTCAAATATAACCAAATTTGATTGACAATACATAATTCTTCGTTGAGTTTTTGATAGGTTTTTTGGCAAATGTTTTTCAATTTTAGCCCAAAAAGCTATGAATTCGAATCTGGCTTCACTACTTCATGGCTTTTCGTAGGTTGTGGGACAAAAATTTAAGCTTTCTCACTTCGGACTACGATTTAAAATCAAGGAGCAAGCAGAAAAAACATTGTAGCAACTCTGAGCTTTAAAATCTCAAATTCACGGCTGAAAATGCTCCAGATTAAGGAATTTTGGTGATCTTTCAAATAGTGCAGTCATTTTTCATTTAACGATACTTTGCATTGACCATCTGCATTCTAAAATTTGTGTGACAAAGTCAGATAATACTCTGCAGTGCCTCGATTGGGCACTTCGCTAATAACAAAAATGCCAATAAAATTTCTAAGAAATTATAAAAGAAGGACTAATCATACTCTAAAATTAACTATTGTACATACTCTTAAGACTGTTCCATGCGACCTTCGGTAGAGTGAGAGCAGTGTTACTACGTCAGCAAATTTCCACACAGGGGAAGAATTTTTATGAAATTTACTGATAAATCACAAGTCATGATACGATATCCTTTTCCATCAAAACCAACTGGCAAAAATGATACCAGGGCTGACCTAAACGGGGCCACTAATCCGTTACGTACGTAAGCTTTGGGATTTAGAACCCCTTCCAATTCAGGGACGCAAATTTGTACACTGTGTACTTCAAGAAAAACGTCTAGCTTTGCAGCCCCCTACATATCTCTCACCTCACGTGGGTATGTACTAAGCACTAAACTGATGTAAAAAAGCATTGTAGTAGACTTTCCTAATACTTTCAAGCTGGGCTCTTCCCTACGCCCAACTTTTATGACGAATAACGTGTCAAGAAAATTGCAAGAGCACTTCAACAGCCAAATCCCCTATCGCTCACTCTGTGCGAGCACTAAATCAACGACCTAAAGCGTGTTCGGAAAACACAATTCCTTTCCTTTCCATGGAGACTTCCATGCGAGTTGTTAAGGACCTATCTTGGGAATTTGGACCAGCAAAATTCTCTCTCGTGTGCCCAAAACCTACAAAACCTAAATACCAAGATTTGTAGAGGCGGGAGGGAAAAAGGGGAAGCGGATATATCTCTCATTTCTAATTTCTCTTTTCCTCCTTTGCAGAAGTACCGCTTCCCTTTTCTCCTTCCCTTCTTCACAGAGGCAACAATTTTAAGTTTCAAGACAGACTACATGGCCATTCATCATAAGCAGTTTAGGAGAGCCCTTAGCAAGTTCATGGGCATCTCACATTGACAATTTTACCAGCATAGATCATTCCTCATGAGGAGGTTGAGAAATTATGTCGATGTTTTCGTATCCACCAATTGCGTCACACATAGGATGCACCTCCACAGTGGATGCTTGTTGCGAATCACTTGATTGATGCTCAGCAAGGGATAGTGTCATGGCTTGTTGCAATAGATCATCCATATCTGAAATAAAAAAAAACAACTAGACTCGATTACATGTCGTTACATAAGTCTGCCTACTTCATCATCTGTAATAAGTCTGCCTGAAACAGTTTTTTTGATTGACGAAATAGACTTGGGGCAAGTCTATCATTCTACCAAATGTATCAATCTATCGTTCGATTCGCATTCTCTTTTAGAATGTATCTGAAGGATCAATTGGGCCAAATCACCTGCTTCTTTTTTTCTCACGACCACCGGGTCGGAAATGCCCTAAAAATCAGTTTTCTAGAACTGCTGTACCATAAAACTGTGTGTCAGTACTTCGGTAACGTATCATTTTTGCCATAATGGCAAATATTGCCTCTAGGGAAATAAGGCCTTCAGTGGAGCGACAGCAACAACAAGAACGATTCAACTCAGTGAGATGAGCGTAACTTGAGAGTCAATATGGAGTGAGGCTAACAAACAATATCAAATTGGCGATGTGTTGTACAGGGTGTTTCAACAAAAACGTAACTCGATTTCGTCAAGATTCTTCAAGAAATGATAAAATTTGAATAAATTTGACGTGCACAGTCTGAACACACAATCTATCTCCTTTCCATTGGTATCCAGGTTGGCTGTATTAATAGAATTTTCCATTACTTAATTGACGTTTTCGTAATAACGGCCTATTTTACATGCCGGAAAGTGACAGGAAATTTACACAGACGAAAATCCACCTTTGTTTAAGCTTATTTTGTTATTATCAATGTAAGTTTAGGTCTCATCTTAAAGTTTAAGCTGTAGCTTGACAGCTGTTCATGTGACCAAATGCAAGGGCGGCGCCACGGGGTGGACTGGGGTGGACATGTCCACCCCACTTTCCTCAGGTCCGTATTCATTTCTTAGCAAAAACGACATCAAAATCGTTAGGTATACCTTCTGGCCCATCAATTCAATCTCTTTTCCACCCCACTTTTTCTGGGCTGGCGCCGCCCCTGACCAAATGGTAACACCAGATTTTAAATCGGGAATAATGGAGCAGAGGTGCCAGATGCATTCCTCATAAAAGATTGTGCAAATGGACATTAATTGTCTTGCATGTAGCTGAAGGACGTAGCTAATAGCTATCTTTTCATATGTTGCTTGGAAAGTTTAAGCTGCAATTTTACATTTCAAAACCATGGCAATTCATTCATTTCTCAAACGTTGCCATCCTTGTCGAATCAATGTTTTGAAAGATGTCAAAAAACCAAATTCCAAATTTTCTTAGGAGCCTGAACTTTAAATAAACAGCAGAAATCGGATTTTGCAAACACTAGATGTCCCCAGATGACTCCAAATCTATGTGTACCTTAAGTTTTCACGAAGGAGATTCATGAAGTATTTCAAAGATTACCTGCAGCATTACTTTCTTCCAACAAAATACTTTCAGGTGACGCATCAGCAGTTATCGGTTCATCAGTCTCTAACTCTACAATAAAGCTCGCTGGAAACATTCCTTCTCTTCCTTTGCAGCGTCCTCGCCACCATCCATCAGCCCTTTTATCTAAAACCTCAAGAACATCCCCAGCTTCCAATGCAAGCTCATTGGGTGAATATGCAGCATAATCGAACTGCGCTACTACTGTCTTCTTGGGAACAGCCGAAGGACAAGCACAAGCTAAGGATAAAGAAGCCAAAAAGTTGTAAATATGAACAGTTATGGAAGACTAAGAAGAAAGTAAACCAAAGTCAATTCTGCTCGTTTAATTCCTCGAGACAGTTCTCAGTTCATGGTCACATAAATAATTATTTAGCAAGCAAAACGTGCGACTGTATACCATGTTTATTGAAATGTTGTTGAAAGAAGTCTTAGAGAAATTCTGTATTGCATAATACTCTTTAATGTCATGTGTCCTCAAGATAAAGATGATTGAGATGATAATAAAGATGAAAAATATTGATAAAATCAATTTCAGTGTCATGAGTCCTCGGCTGAAGTAGATTGCTAAAAGATTATCAAATAGCGAAGCGAAACATCGGAGCTTCGCAATGTTTACAAACGAAGAAATGATAACAACACTAAGTTTCCAAAAGAACACAATATTTCCTTTGAAATCCAGACCAAATCTTCACTGAATGTGACAGATATTATCCCACGAGATAAAAGATTAAAGCATCTTTCCGATGCTTAAAACCAACTAAAGTGCTGGAAAGGTGACAAATGCAATTTTAGGGTTTGCAAAGTATATATTTACAACGCAGGTTGGGTTCATAACATGACAGCTCTTTTCTTTTTATACTCATGTACTTAATTAGTTTTAATTTTTTGGAAATTGTTTACAATGCAAAGTAGGTTGTAAATTAGCTGTCAATAGTACTATAGTTATTATTTTAGCTGATCTACTGTAAAAAAACAAACAAATGAATGAATGAATGAATGAATGAATGAATGATGATGATGATGATGATGATGATGATGATGATGATGATGATGATGATGATGATGATGATGATGATGATGATGATGATGATGATGATGATGGTGGTGGTGGTGATAATGATGATGATGACGATAATGATAATGATGATGATGATAAATGATAAATGATAAATGATGAATGATAAATGATAATGATGCTGATGATGATGATGATGAAGATGGTGATAAAAATGATGATAACAATCATGATGATGATGATGATGATGATGATGATTATGATGATGATGATAACAATCATGATGATGATGATGATGATGATGATGATGATGATGATGATGATGATGATGATGATGATGATGATGATGATGATGATGATGATGATGATAAATGATAAATGATGAATGATAATGATGCTGATGATGATGAAGATGGTGATAAAAATGATGATAACAATCATGATGATGATGATGATGATGATGATGATGATGATGATGATGATGATGATGATGATGATGATGATGATGATGATGATGATGATGATGATGATGATGATGATGATGATGATGATGATGATGATGATGATGATGATGATGATGATGATGATGATGATGATGATGGTGGTGGTGGTGATGATGATGATAATGATGATTATGATGAGATGATGATGATAATAATGATGATTATGATAATGATGATGATAATGATGCTGATGATGACTATGATGACGATGATGATGATGGTGATGATATGATGATGACAATCACGATGATGATTATGATGATGATCAATCTAGCCTGCGACAGCCTTTAGTAATATAGATTAGTTCTCACCTGCATTCTGTGCACCATTGTCAGTATCACTATCACTTTCATCCGTCACAATCACCGCCGCATCTGAAGATGATCGTTTCTTCGCGTAACCAGTTTCATCGTCTGTCGTCGAACTTTCGTCATCCGTAAATAATACAACTCTGTGTCGGCGAGCACGATCTACAAAATTTGGGATTAGATTAGAATGAATACACGAACAATTCATAAGAAACTAACAATTAATCCCGGTACTGAAAAATTCTTCTCATACGCGCCAATATCTAACCCTTCACCCCAACTTATGGCAAGATTTGATGTCTTGGCATATGCCCAAAATCCTTAACATTTATCACTTTGAAAACTAAACAATCCTTACGCGTTTCTTATATTCTCTGCTGCCTTCCTGTACATTCCAAAGCCCTTCTTTACGACATCATATGTAAGTCTTTCTAGACACAAAGCATGTCTGGGTAAAACAGTAAAAGAAACAGACAACAGAAATAAGTTTCAAACTAAAAGAAGACTCGTAAAATCTAGCCTCTGAGTTAATTAACCCAGAAGCTATTTCGATGTCTTTTGGTTCGAAGATATGTCAATATCTTTTTGTTCGAAGCTTATTAGTGAGGCAGATATTTTGATCTGTCCTTTTCTTAATCTGCAAGTGCTTGTCTCTCTTACCAACTCCTTTTACATGCGCCAAAATACACTTAGCAGTATTGATATTAGTATATCATTTGCGGCTTCGTTTGTCTTAATTTATTGCTGGCAATAATTGTGGATCATATGGACGTGGCTAAGCGCCCTCAAAGAAGCCTCACAGCACCTACTTAGCTCTGCTTGCCTGACTTACGTTTGTTTAGCTTAAGACCATCCTCATCACTCACACCTGTTGGATCTTCGCGTGTCTCTGCCATATTGTCCCCCGACTTTTTACTCTTTCGCTTTGATCTGGGAAAAGTCCTTCGCCGCACATCTTCAACTCTTCTCCTGATCTTTGAAATCAGGTTTTGTCTTCGTTCTTCACCCATAAGAGCCTCATTTGATTGTGCTTCTCTTAATTCTAATCGTAACACTCTCAGCCATCCAAGCAGTTCATCTTCATCTTGTATCTCTGCGTTTCTTTCTGACTCCAAGTCTAATATTTCCTGCATTCTGTTCCGTCGTCGATTCCTCATGATGCTGTGAAATGAATGCAAGTCAGGTGACGCACTGCTTTGAGGTTCCTGCGAAGAAAGCGACTTTTCATTAATCTAGAGCAATCCAACGCAATACTTATCCAGAAATTTAGAGCATTATGACATGGCTGTCGATATCGTTCCTATACAAACCCCTTAACAGTATCTTTCTAATTTCTTCACGACCACACTATATTTTTACAAACAAGAAAAAAAGCTTACCGAATCAGTATGGTGATGAATAGCTCTCGTTCTAGAATTTGCTTGCCTGGATCTAAAAAGACGAACACAATGAATAATTCAGGGCTCAAAAAATGTCTTTCTTCCTGGTAGCAAGCCAAGCAACTTCATTTCTTTTTACACACTTTCTTTTTCTTTCCCAATATACCAACCCATTCTGTCCCTTTACCTTTCTCTCCTTCTTTCTTTCCCCTTCCTCCCTTCCTTTCTTTCCCTTCTTTCCCCCTTCCTTCCGTTTCTTTTTCCTTTTCCCTTCTTCCTTCCTAGGAAATTGAAGCATTTCAGCCACCTCCCTGGTAGCGCCGCTACCACGCTACTTCCCTTTTTGAGCCCTGATGAATATTATAATGATCATATTCGCCGATAAAAGTGAACTTTATCACTGGACTCCACTGGTGGTCGCTAAAACCCGTTTCTTTATAGCTTTCACTGTTTGACCCTCAAGAATCATCAGTTCTGAAAATTGATGAATCCTAAGAGAATTTAGTACCTTTATGACTACCGCACTATACCATTTCATTTTCAAAAAATCATTTCATTTTTATTTCCATTTTTCATTTCAAAATTATTTTTGCACGGTAGCCTCATCAGTCACAATGACTGATATTCACGGGACCGTGCAAAAAACTTTATAAATTGAAACCCAGCTAATGTTAATAATTGAAAAACAAAGGAAAGTATATATATATAGATCTAAAAAGAACGTTAAAAATACAAAATTGATACATTTCTATGTACCAGCCACGGCGGAGAAGAACACTTGGTCATCTGGTCTCCACTGCGGCTGGCACTTACAATTCAACTATACTAAATACAATAAGAAAACAAAAACAAACAAAGGATAAACAGGTAAAGGGAAGGGATTGCTGCTTTGTGTTGTGATATGATATACCGGCCGAGTCAAAAATGTCCGCCGATGTGTAGTACATAAAAATTTCGAGTAATCAAGCCATTTCCACGCGCTATGCACTCACCCCACAGCAAAAATGCCAACCAAGATGCAAGGACTCCCTCCACCACATACAGTTAGGCAGAAACCTCACACCCAAGCCAACACCCCCGCCACAAGGTGAGCCACAGCACGCGGGAATGCTTGGAAGATGAAATCGAATAGGAAAGTAAATAATTACAACCATATTCATTTACAACACTATTTACATCTAACTCTTTATCTTGTTCTTAAACGAAGATAAAGAGGGAACTTACTTGACCTAGGTACACGGCTGAAAATAATCACAAGAAAAAGAACTAAAAGTAAGGTTTAACATACCAATAGATAACGAAACAAGAACAATAAGAAACAGGCATTCACGTAGCATTTATGTACTTTCACAGAAGCATTCACGTAGTTTAATAGAAGTAGTGAATCCCAGGCCTCATTAAAAAGGTTCTGTGCCACCAAGTAAATAGTTAGCAAAATAAGCCCGCAATCAAAGTACTCCGGCGGCATGTTCATATTGAGGCGAGGCAACTCGCTTACCGGGCTGGCCTGGTAGGCAAGACAGCTTTCTTCTTGTGTTCAGATAGAGAAATTTCAGCCAGCTTGCGGAGACAGAAAATAGACATGTGTCATAGATGAGATGCGTGCTCATTGTTTAGATAAGCAGCGCATGAGCAATAGCGACATTTTTGTCTCAGTAGCCGGGATAAAGTGTTCATATGGGATGATTTTCATCCCACCTACAGAGATCTCGCCAGTACACCAAAGAGATCTCGCCAAGCGGCCAGCCCGCCTGCTCATATGAAAAGAAATCAAATATTGTATTGGAATTAAGGATGAGGTGAGATCTCGGCAAAGAGTTCTAGCCCGGGATACGGCCTGGCTCGCCTTCATATGAACACGCCCTGAGATCAGTAAAGACACCAGCAACATAACAACAACAAAATTTTGCATCTATGAGCGGCACTCATGCTCTCGCCCAAATTAAGGAGGCCTGGTGTATGCTTACCTCGACTGTGCTGCACCATATGCATAATCACCTGTCGTCAAATAGTCATCATCATCATCAGGAATCAAACCACGTTCGATCGCTGAGAGAAATTCTTTTCTCTTTCTTGAAAGTTTTCTTGTAGCATTTATTATTTTACTTCGTGGGGTCTTTAAGAATGGCCGAGCTACCATTCCAGATAGAGTCTCCGCGGCTTGCTCTACTTCGTCCTAGAAATAAAACGTTTGGATGTCACAAATGATTTTAAAAGTACAACAATACGAATAAAGCTCTTGGTAAGAGATACGTTTCTTTTACAACGACTCTCATTCAATGCTTTGAAAAGTGACCCCAAGATCTCATAACTCATGGAAAGTAGGAACACAATCAAGGTGAAATGAAATAAATTCATTGATATAATCGAGTGAAAAGAAATTCAAGGGTTACAGAGAAAAATTGAGATTTACTGAATTTCAAAATGATGAATTTCTTTGCACGTTGTATAGTACAGATTGATTGATATGGGCAATTCAACGTCTAGAAGAAACTGCTGCAACTAACAGCAAAAAAGAAATACCAAATGAAAAATGTACAAAAATTCACTTTGTAGTACGCATTGCTTAAATGGATCTATTAATCAACATTCTTATCCTTGAAGTACAACTGCAAGACATACATGAAACAGATCTTTTTGATGATCACGAAATGTTGCAAATTCACTCAATTCCTTGAATCTCAAATGCAAGTCAAGCAGCTTTTCATTAAATCGGTATTTTGCAGTGAAGTCCTGTGAAGAATATAGATTAGTTGCAAAAATATTAATTCACTTACCTGCATAAATTCAAAAACAGTTCTCTCTCCTCGTTTGTTATCTAAGAAATATCCATAGGGATACGAGCCTTTTAATATTTGCCGTGATTTCAACAGTTCTTTAATTGCATCTTCAACGAACTTAGCATCAACATCATCACCATTTCCCAGTTCAGCAGCAGCCCTTTGTAGGCCTTCTACCTTTTCTTTGACGGCATTTAGAAGTCGAGCTTCCAACTGTCAGAGAAAAGTGGTCTCAGTTAAGTGTTGAAAAAGAACAGAAGTTTCAGGACGCTACCAAGAAATAAATTTTGGATAAAATAGCGATGTAAGGCTTGGTCTGAAGTGCTTGCCTACCAACAGTAATATATTTTGAAGCAACAGAACGGTTAGTTACGAAGAACATTGATTTTAAATTTGTAAATTGTTTTCAATTTCCTACATAAACTGAGAACTACTCTGATTTGAAAAATTCAAAGATTACCTGAAAACTATTTTCATGGTTTTTACATCTTGTATAATAATGCATAAGTCGCTCGATCCGTTGTACTTCATCATGCTCTTTCTCCATCTACGGAATAGCAAACTCATCAGCTTTTTTGCAACAAAGGGCGAAAGGATGTAGGTAGTTGTTCCAATAGCAATTTTACTCCTCCCAGTGTCCTTACATCCATGAAAGTTGTTGTTGTTGCGCTCAATTTTTTGAAGGGAACGAGGCAACAAGGAAACTGGGCACAAAGAAACAGGGAGAAACAAAACTGCCGCAGAAACAGCAACTACGGTATCTCTCTCATAACCAATGATTCTACTAGAGAGAATAAGAATGTGAAAAAAAACTTAAAATCTTTGAACCTGTGTTACAAAACTTCGACGTTCTAAAACTTTGAGAAAATAAGTCATTGACTGAATGTAAATTGTGATTCAAAGACGTTCTTCGTATCATATTTGGTAGCAAACTGACTAGCTTACTCACTTTTTTCTGCTCACGTTCATAGCCATCTTCCACTGCCTTAACAACTTCAAATCTATTACACCTTAAAAAGATAAACAAAACACATTATCAAACTTCATTGAATATCGAAAGTAATTTATGCAACGCATTTATATTCCATTAATATCGGTAAATTCAAATCAATTGTAAAGATCTCGGCTCAGTGAGAACATAGACACTGTACTGTAAAGTCAGACTGCGTTCACACGATGCCGGCAAATTTTGAAAACGGTAAAAAATGTGACGGCTACAAAATTTGAGCTAGAGGGGTATCGCCCTGATTGAGGGTAAACGCGTTTTGCCCGATTTTAACTGTCTTGCGTTTGTTGCTGAACAACAGGAGTTTGGGTCTATTTGAAACGAAAAAGCGGGCGAAAATATTTTGGTGACTCCATTTGCTAAATTTTTTCTTGTTTGTGTTTCTTAAAATTCCGTCCACAAACAGACGGAAAAGTGCACAACGAAGCTCACCTGAGACGTAACTGTAAGTATCCGCCATTTTTCCTTTCATGTTTCGATGCACAATTTTCTTTTTGCTTGGTTTCTTGACGTTGTTAAAACTTTCACAACAAACCAATGGCCTCTCGCCAAGCTCCGCTTGTCCAGAGTAAGTACTTCATGCAACTTCAGAGATATGACATCCGCTTCCGCCACGACGGGCTTCTTTTTGCACGCCGTCTGATTGGCCTAAAGTCGCCCTGATTGAGGGTACTGTGGTATCTTTCGGTTTCCGGTTCTTGAACGAAATCTGCGCTGCCAACGCATGACAGGCGAATACTATTTGCTGTAAAAGGACATGTTACGGTGCAAAAACAGGTTTGTTCTATCATTGGACTGTAGAAAATATCTTCTTTTATCATAAATTGATTTAAGCATCGTTCAGTTCACCGAAGGAGGAAAACGTAATGTCAGCTTGCTTGAAAAATCTTTGAACGAAAGCGGCAACAAAGGTGAGCGTTTAGGAGCAAACACAATCAGAACACATTTCATAACAACAAAAACTCTTTAATTGTTGATATGCTGCTAATTTTCGCATCAAGTTATCTTAAATTTACCTGAAACCATGTAAAGTTTGGATACCCTCAATCAGGGCGACGTTGGAAATTTAGGCCCTCTCGAGCACTATGTTCTCGAGTAGCTCGCTCTTAAAGACAACATCACCAATGACAAATATATTTCATATCAACAACACTGAAGAGTTTACGAAGGTGTTCATGTTAAATTTCGTTCTGAAAATTTGTTCGTTCAGCAGGAATGTTCGACCAATGTCGAATACCCTCAATTAGGGCGACACCCCTCTAGCGTTCACACGATACCGGAACAATTTGAAAACGGTAGGAACTTAGACGGCAAAAACTAGCTGCAGCACTTTGATGCCAAAGAAGCTTACGTACACCCTAAGAGTCGGTCAGTGTCCTACCAAAAGTGTCTAAAAATGTTCTGTTTTCATCATTTTCAGGTGTCTACGCGATGCCATTTCTAAAATGTGTCGGTTAGAGTTCCGTTTTCAAAATCTACCGTTTTCAAAATCTGCCGGCACAAAATGTGCCGTTTTCGTGGGAACGGGAGGCCTATCCGTCGAATTTTTCACCATTTTCAAAATTTGCCGGCATCGCGTGAACGCAGTCTCAGTCTGTTCAGCGAAGGCATTTTTCATACAAAAAGGTGTCCTTCGATCCACGAGTGTTGCTAGTCTTCGTTTGATATAGTAAAACCAGCATAAAACTTTCAGCATTTTCAAGTCAGTCTGCTATCGAAGATTGCTAACCATGACTTACGCACTATGAATCTCCAAACACAGGATATCACAGCACCAAACAAATCTCGGGAATTCTAATGAATTTAAACTTCCAAATGATCCTCAAAATATTTCTAACAGCATTGTATTGCAGAATTTAACGCTGTTCTTTCATCCGGGTATTTACTATGCGCATATTAACTGGTTTTGTGTTGTACAGGAAAATATAAAGCCTGAGGAATAATAAAGTACCGACCGAACTTACAAGATTTTGATTCGTATAATATGGTCAAACAAATTGTGTTACTGTCATGTCGTTTGAGTTTATTGCAAATCTCACAGGCCTAAGGCAGTTGCTGTGGCGACAAAAGCGCGTCCTTGTATCGAAGTTCATAGGCCTACTGTAAACCTGTGGGAAATGTGCGATTAACCAATGGGAGTCGCAGGATTCTGGATTGCCTCTTTTTTGAAACTTCAGAGAAGCAATAATGTGGAATATTGCCACAAATAAAGATGCTGCATCGAACTTTTAATTTAAAATAAAAATTACCTAAAGTAGCCTCCCGTTTCTGCACTATGAATCTTCCAAGGTTCTTGACATACCCAACAAAAGTCATGCTTACACTAGAAATGAAGCAAAGAACAATGAATGAATTTGGACATTATCAATACAAGAATTACCTAACTTCTTGATGGCAGTGAAATAGGGGTATGGATAGTACTGGGTACTGGTCCCTATATTACCTGGTACTAATACATTTGGTACAGGGTACCGGTAGGAATTACTATGGTTCTGAGAACATTTTTCGGGAACAAGGACCTAGAAGTTATCAAATTCTCAATTTTGACAATTCCAATATTTTTCTAGTAGATACTGCACTTTCAATCTAAAATGGTACTTTTCCTGGTGCAGTGGTCCATGGTACAAACTTAAGTATACCAGTTGCGGCACTTTCCTGTACCTGGTACCACCCGTTTGGTATTGTAGCGTATTTCACCCGTCACTATCAGCTTCCTTTCACTGCGATTACAAATTCTTCTGGCATTTGCAAATCAAATGCAAACGGGACCTACAAATTCATAACATACTGCTAGAAACAAACGTTACCTTTGTACATGTCATATGGTTACAGCCTTCATTCTTTTGTATATGACTCCTGCGGATTAAATGTTGCAACAGATAGTCAGCACAATCTTAGAGTGGCAATTTGTTGCAGACTTCCTTGCGCCGAACTATTTGTTAATGCTGGACTTCGAGCAGGTGCTAAAATCGCCACACATATAATATCATCAATTGATTGATTTGCCTGGCTTCAAAGCAACGGAAACAAAAGAGCGAGATAGGCCACTGCTTAACTTTCAATTGGTGCGCACAGCATCCCTATTCTAAGATCTACTATTTGTTTAGTTATGTTTACAGCAAAGGTGATATTGTGCAGATGGCTATGAATTACATTAACCCTATCTGACCTGGGGGGGGGGCGGATTCCGCCCCCCTCGTACATTTTCATTTATACGTTTTTCCGTGTTTGCTGAATGCCTCTGAGATTTAGCAAGTTTAACTTTCTATCATATAGCAATCAAACTGTAACAATTCTGGTGTTCTATTTTAGCCTAGTCTCCATGGTAACCAAGTTTTCATGCCACACTCTGTGCAAAATATACATTGTATCTCTCTTAATCCTTTATAATTGGTCCAATTAAGTCCAAACTATGAATTTACATCTATTTTGATCTATATATTTCATTTCTTTGCGAAAAGCAAAGTTTTACGACCTTTTAACACACTTTCATTTTTATGACGTCATATGACATCATAATGCTAATTGTGCTCTAGCAACAACAACAACAATGCTAATTAAACTATTGTTTCAAAAATTCATTGTTTATATAATGAACAACCTTTGTGCCAAATTTGGTTGCCATATCTCAAGCAACAGCAAAGATAAACAGGGGGGCGGAATCCGCCCCCCCAGGCATTGAGTGTTTCAAATCACCCAGGTCAGATAGGGTTAAAGATTTCTGTTAGCTGTTGCAAGTATGAGCACATTTGGTTTTACCCGGAGCAACAATGAGAATCGTTTGTTTTCAGTCAATTTTGAACAAAAACGATCTCTACCATAGAAATCTATTCACTATCTGAATCCTTTGGACAGGATTGCCTTTGGTCTTAGCAGCCCTTCTCCAGTATCAATATCATAGCGCAATGATTAAAGTATGGCTGCTCTAGACTTGTGACGATGAGTCCCTTGTATCCCTGCGGTAAACCTTGCTCAACAGGGACTCATAATGAAACAGTGAAAAACCTGGCCCTATTTTCTGCAATCATCAATGGAATCAGGACAGAGTCACGGCTTCGAATCTCATTTTCCCGTGGGAGTGTTTTCGATTCTTCAATCGAATCAAAAATTTTATCGCATTTACAATTGTAATTCAGAAATTTGGCAATCTGATTGGTACTCGAGAAATAGTGGCGTTTGGGCCTAAATAGCGCCAGGTTTTTTTCGAGTAATAGTATGAGTCTCTGTTAACCGAAGCATCATCATCACGTCAAAGGGCACAGGGAAACAAGAGACTCATGGTCATAAGTCAATGGCTGTTTTGGTTCCTACAGATTCAAGAAAGTTTTCATGAACCTGTACCAACACTTTTGTTATTTTTTGGAGACATCAGTCCACAAATCTTATCTAAGCCCGGGGGGGGGGGGTAACTTGAGTTTCTA
This sequence comes from Aurelia sp. 3 sensu Dawson et al. (2005), assembly GCA_964020215.1. NCBI lineage: Eukaryota > Metazoa > Cnidaria > Scyphozoa > Semaeostomeae > Ulmaridae > Aurelia > Aurelia sp. 3 sensu Dawson et al. (2005). The sequence goes on along the minus strand of OZ026573.1, from coordinate 10,752,097 downwards.
AGATACGGGGTTGTGCCATTCAAATCGTAAAAGTACCACCCATAAATCCGGAGAAATTTCTCAAAAGTATACCCATAAATCCGGAAAATTTTCTGAAAATCATACCCATAAATCCGGAAATGCCAAAATATCTCACTAGTAAATGAATTCTTACAGAAAACTATACCCATAAATCCGGAAAATGCAAAATCATGAAAAAGGTACCCTAAAAAATGGCACAACCCCGTACCACGGACAAGTTAAGTTACCCCCCCCCCCCGGGTATCTAAGTCACAAAAAAACAATCTTGAAGCATATTAAATGTAACACATGTAGCACTTACCGACAGTTTGGACACTTCTTTGAATTACTAATCAGCCAATAGGCATTTGCTACTGATTCTCTTTCTTCGGCTTCTTGACTCACTATAATGCAAAACACAATATAGATACCATTCTATATTGCCTAGAATCCATCTTTGGACAATACACTACCATCATCTAATGTTTAAAGGGTCTGCTTCATCCAGCATTCCTTGCACGAATCGTCTCTTGGTTGGCTTCTGTTGTCGCCATTTTCATGGCCCATGAAATTGGTGACAATAAAAGCAAACCAAGAGATGAAACGTGCAAGGCATGCTGGACGAAACAGACCCTTAAATTCAATAATAGTCTTACTTATGCATGGGACACAGTTATTCAGACATGTTATTCAAAGTTTGCTGTCAAAAATTCCTGTTACAAATAAATTTTGCTTCCTAAACTGGACTTACTGACGAAATTGTTTATCATTAAATATAATTTGTTTCTTCAACAATACTGGGCTAAAGGGCTAATGGAAATCCTTTGTGAGTGCAAGCATGAGATATCAAGTGAACTACCTTATCTTTCTTTACCATTGTATCAAAATTTTTTTCTGCATCACATCACTGCTTACCTTTATTCGGATTTGTTTCTTCGACCGTCTTATTCCACTTCTGCCATGTTTCACATGTGCAAGGTTCATGAGCTTCGCCTAAGCATATCCTAAAAAGATGAAAGCAGACTATGAAAATCAGTTGATTTATTAGATAAAAACAATTTACCCTAATACCGAAAACGCTTCACCAACCTAACGGTCTGATTTTCCTCTAAAGATTCGAGATGTGCCTGTTTTAGCCTGACGTCCACTGTGAACCCGGCTCGAGCAACTACTCATTCGCGATTCGTAAAATTTTTTAACATTTCTAGGTAATGTCTCAGTAATTCGTCATTGTAAATTTTTATATTGAACATTGTGAGATAATCGAAAAAATCACTTTCAGACACAGGAAATTAAATCTATTTCAATAATACTCTGAGAACATGAGACAAGCTTGCCTCGAAATGTAATTTAAATAATCAAGGCCAAGTCCTTGTGATTTCCTACATTAATTCAACCGATCTTGTAAAATACGGATTGTTCTTTGGAAACGTAGATTTACACCGGAATCGTCTCTTGTTTGCCTCTTTGAACCTTCAAAATGATCCTCGTCGTGGTCCTTACACTAAGCTGTTTTGGCAAGAAGACGCGAGTCAAGAAGACGCCAGCATAATTCTTTTGTTCAAGGATGTAAATTAAAAAGTGAAATCAACTTCAAAACTTTTGCGAGTCTCGAGAGACTTATTGTACGTTCTATTCTGAAACTGAAAACCTGGAAAGTATGCTTTTGAAGGCCGCACTGCAAAAATAGGACGTCGAGGAGGGAAGCAAAATGCAATGTGAGCATATTCACAAATGATGGAAATGCGAGAATGCAAACTGTTCCTTGGGAATTTGTCTGTCTGTGAGCAGCTTCCTGGGAGCGAATGGCTGGAAAACCAGAATGCTCTAAAAACATAAAACAGTAGTTGCGTTTTCAAAGACGTCCGCGTCTTGCTGCTATAAGAGCCTAGTGATATTCTGAGAACAATGGTAGACAGGCTTCTCAAACAAATAAGACAAAACGAACACTTACCAACAAAAGTAATGGCCAAGTCCACACTCAACAGACTTTGCTTTTTGATTTGTGGATGTCATACGTCGTTGTGGAGATGTAACTGCTTCTGGAAGCTTGACTGCTCTTCCACAAGAAGGATGCGGGCACCATCTTAGGTTTGGATTTGTGTCAACAAATGCCTAGAAGGATCCGAATGAATTTTAAATTATGTTGTACAGGAAAAGTCGGATGCATAATATAGGCCCCTAAGAAGTGGGGGGTTGGGGGGGCTTCAGCTCCCCGAATAATTTGCTGAAGTTCGCTGATCAAGAATGCAATAACTTTTGATGTCATGCATCTCCAAAATGATATATATATATATATACATCCTTGCAAAATTGAAGTCCTGTGCTTCAAAATTTTCCTATAGAGGCAACCATCATTTGTCATCCTTTGCTTCTTTCAATTCAATGGCAAACTTTCCGAAAATAGGGCGTTTTCTAACGACGTAAAAGGGCGTAGTCACGAAACATTTCCCCGCAGACAAGCCTCCAGACCCCATGTTTTCGTTAGCTTCGCTTGCAGCTGGTTTCAGCCCACCCCCCCCCCCTCCCCCACAACATCAATTTCGTTTCGAAGGGTCTGTCATGCTAGGAAAATAGTAGCTGCAGATTCCTTTTTACATTCTGATTGTAAGAGTCCTGCACAAATTTTGAATTCTTCAAGAAGATTGATTGTAAACAACTATCTGAAATCTATACCTTCAAAGCGTCTTCAGGACAGAAAAGCTTCGAATTTAGAGGAGCACGTATTTGGAACAACCCAACCTTAGCAATGAGGCAAAACGAGCAAGCACATTTTTGGCTTTCAAGCACAAATTATGAAAATCAGTCCTTATTATGACGCCACTTTGGCAGCATGTAACCGTTTCCGTTCAAATCTTAATTTTCTTTTTCATAAGCGTATTTTTAGGGTCCATTTATTTATTCATTTGTTCATGTAACTATTGTAATTTGGTTTTTAACAGGGCAGTTTGTAAATCAATTGTTATTGTACACTTTACCCTGTATAAAGAATTTAAAATGAAGTGAAATGAAATATACCTTCAAACTTTGCAAAATTACCTTGATATCAAACTGTAAATATCGTTTTGCCATATCTCTTGACACTAATTTCTCTGTAATTTCCTGCGAAGGTAATAAAAGGGTCCAAAAGCATTCACACATAACATTTGGGGGAACAACAAATAAAAGGCATTTCTAACCATGAAAATTAACTAAAGTATAACATGAAACATATTTCCTGCCAAGCTTCCTTTTATTCAGCTTTTCATTTGGTGCACAATCATTCATGGTTAGTAATACGTCTTTGACTATAACAAACCCATAAGTAATTATATCCCTAATAAAGTGTAAATATTCCATGAAATATAAACATTTAAACTTACCACAGGCACAAGCTTATTACAGTCATAACCTGGACATAATATATTGTGTGTATTTCCGTCTTTTATCTTCGAAGACAGATATCTGAAAAGTAATTTTACAACTTACAATGTTTACAATAAATCATCCAACTAACATTTGGTTCACAGCATTAAAATGCATCTGTAGACTGCTTTCACTTGGAAAGAAATTTTTTCACTTCTTTTGGTTCATCGTCTGATCGAGCGATCCACAACACGGTGTTGATTACGGAGGCCGACCAGAGCACTCCTACTGGCATTCCCCCCCCCCCCCCCCATAGCCTGCGTGCAGACTTCTTTTCACTGCAAAGAACAACCGCTGAGAATCTTGGTTCTCCTTCGCAGTAGAAAGGTAAATTCTGCAGGCAGGCTACTAATCCTAGGGCTTTGAGCTTTTCTTGGAGGTGAAAAACGTTCGGAGCCTTTTAAGGATAAGCGACTGCGTTGCAGTACCACGAGGCGGGCAAGCCAAGGGTTCGAACTCACAACCTTCCTCATAAGAGAGAGCATTGCACTAATCAATAGGCCAATCACCACCTAAAGTTTCTAAAGTCTTGCAAAACTTAAGATCGAATAAAAAATGAAGCATATACCTTTCCCAGCACATCTTGCAAAATGCATGACCACAAGGAATTTGTGTCATTTCATCATCAGTCATAACGAACTCTTCATCGCAAATATCACAGCAATGCTACAAGAAAACGGAAACATGAAAATAACGTAATAAACGACTGCTCAAATTTGTACAGAAGGGGTTGGCTCACGATATAGTCCCAGTTATTGCAACAATAACAATAACAACAACAACAATGACAGCAACAAGAAAATTCTTAATTGTGGCTCAATCCGGGACTTATGGACTATCATATAAAATTTTGAGACGGAAATGAACACGTTTAGGTGTGCTCTCTGGAACAAGGCTAAGGTGTAGTCTCCGAAGCGAGTCAAGCAACCCTAGACAGTTGGAAGTTCTCACAGCTGCGGTGAAGTTCTTGGAAGCTAATAAAATGAGGATCTCCTTGTTCACAGCGAAAGGTTTGTTGATTCTTGGACCAAGGAAACATTCATCTGGATACTTCCGGCTTTTGTTCATGGCTAGTATCAGTGAAAACTTGAATTTGAGGTGTTGTAGCATCGGAGGTTGCAGCCGGCAACTTAGGCCCATTCGCCATAGCCTGGAGTTCGTACAGTGTTGCTATGGTCTCCATAGCTAGTTTTGAAAGCTTCGTCCCAGTTTTCAACGTGAAAATCCATGAGCCGTAGTTTGAGCTCCATCAGTCTGTCAATAGCGATAACTACAAATATGCAATCAGTCTACAGGACGAATATAACCATACGGGAAGATAAAATCTAGAGAGGCTGCCCGAAAAACAAACATTCTACGAAAAAATTGCCAGACTTGAGGCAGTTTTTGCCCAAATTTGCCTGATACTTATTGCATATTTTTTCAACGTCGGGGGTTACCATCATCCCGAGCTTGCGCAAATATGAAGAAGAAAATGATCAGTTAAGATAGAATATACAAACTTATAATTCAAGTTCAAGGTTTACAGGCAGTCATATAAAAATGTGGCAGCTATTTGCTAAATAAACGACTTCAGTCACAATGTTACTGCGCTCATGATACAGTTGCCTATTTTATCGAAGAAACAAAGAATCTTCGAGTGCAAATGCAGATAAGATACGTGCTTTTCACCGCGAAACATCCCATCTCCGTTGTTTGCTACAAAATATCAACAAGATAATCAACAAATAATCAACGATTTCTTCACAGTAGTATTTTTAATACATTTAATCATCTTGCAAGCTTTACCTTGGAAGTTTGAGTTTGATAGGACTTTGCCTGGGTACCATTTAATTTATTTCGCAGAGCACCTAATGCAGAATGATCTAGAAAGCAAATCATTCATGAAATCAAATAACATTTTAAGAGACCCGAGATATAACGATGTGTCCTCAATGGACTATGTTCTTAGGAAACAAGATAAAAATATCCAGATGTAAATGTATTGGATCAAACCATCGCATTGGCTCTAATGGGAATCATCACAGCAAAGCAACGTTGCTCGAAGACGAAGATCCCACTGTGGTAAAACCCAAGGGGGATGATGAATCTGTAGATGATGAGGGGACCAGACACTTTTTGGGTTGGTGAAACGTTTTCTAGTACACATTTGGGTACGCTGTTTGGTGCATAATCGGTATATGTTCGGGGTTCCTGATGAGGGGATTTGACAAGGTGGGCGCTAAGCTGACTTTATCACCAAAATATAGACCTTAACATAAAATCGCAACAATCTATTGAAATATTGATTTGACGTTCTAGCCTTGCTTTGAAGTCACCCAACGGCGTGGCGTTTCCAAATGCAGCCAATGAACTTTATTAGCAATGTTTATTTTTGGAAACAGAGTGCATTGTTTGCATCAGTTTGAAAATTTACTTCCTTTTGGGAATGCAGGCTTCACCACGAATTGAAATTTACTTTGTGTGAAGGTCTATTGCAGCGCAGTTACCGAGAAAGTCATGAAACCTATATCATTTACGTACCACGAAGCAGTGAGGATATTTCGGGGTCTAAAAATGTCCTAAATTTAGTATATATTTGGAGTTTTTCAAAACGTGCTGTGCCTGAACCCTCGTCACAAACCAATAGAAGTTCCTCCCTATAGGGGTAAAAATCTATTCACATTAACAGATTCAATTATTTCGAATGTAGCGAACGATCCTCTCGAGATTGTACTCCCTTCTCCCTTTGTATGAGCAATGCAATGCCTAGAAAATCATGTTACATGGATTTAGTGTCGTGTAGATGGTTGTAACCAACAGCTGGACTTCAAAAACCTTTCAATGGCTTTATGCCAACCACAAGTATCATCAAAAATAAAGCAAGAGAGAGATACCGGTAAAAAAACTGCAGAGCAGGAAACCTAGCTAATTGTAGAGCATGGAAATCTGGCAGGAAGAAGCAGTCCAGTTCATGTATAGGTAAGTGGTCACGGGGGGTTTATCGCTCTTCCAAAAAGGCCCGCGAGATTTCCAAAACAATAGGATTTTCAGGGACTGCTTACGGATATATCTTGAAATTAAGCGAGTCTTGCCAAAGGTGTACACGAATTTTACAGGGTGTTACGTCCCTTGAGTGATCAGGTGATGATCTCACAATTGATTTGAAAAAAATACCTTGGGGCAGTTTGACACCAGCCTTTTCACATGCAGCCAATGGATCTTCCATCCAAGATTCCAGAAGCATCTCCCTTGACCAATCATGATTTCGCAGGAGTCCTTCAGCAGTGAACAACGGTATCTGTCAAGGAAAATCCCATGAAATATTCCATTCTACGACTACGTTCAAACGATACCGGTGCAGTTTGAAAACTGCATAAATGTGACGGATAGGTCTCTCGTTCAAACAAAGGCGCACAATTTTGCCGGTACAACTTGAAAACTGCCGAATTGCATTGCAATGCATTGCAATGGCTACAATTAGCTCGGCCGAAGAACAACATTCGAAATTTCAGAATGCGTTGTCTTTTGCCATTTGTCTCTGCAAGGTCTGGCAATTCTAATTTGTTTTCAGGATTCCGATTCTTTTGGTAACTGACATTTTTCTCTGCTAAGTCTACCGTTTTCAGAAGACTTCCGAGAATTCAGATTCCCAAAAGAATACGCCCTGAGATATATGTTGGCCAAAAAGTGACTAACTAGAATGTCAATACTTGTTATCATTACCTGTAGCATGTCTGATGTCTCCACTATAAGCTGGTCCTTGATTTCTTGCAAATCTTGAGCACAGAGGCCAGAATACTAAAAGATCAAGACATGTATTTTAGATCTGCAACAAACTGGGTTCAATTGCAACGGAGCGTACAAGTATGTAATAATCTTCCCAGTAATTAATTGTCCTAATAATAACTACTCTTGTCTTTGTTCCAGAAAATTTGAAGACACTTGATGGAGGTTTTTGGTCATTTGTGCAAGCATTTGAATTCAGGAAATTGCTCAGTACTTTTGGATTGACAGAACTCATAAACACTTTTGAAGACCTTGGCAATTCAACAAGCTACTTTGAATAAATAACTATGAAGGAAAGTAGGTGGCAGCTTCCAAAAGGATGGATTTTCAAAATGTAACTGTTCCACTAGAAATGGGAGCATTTTGAATTGTAACAAAAACATTTCTAGATATTCATTCCTATCATTGCATTTTCTTCATCTTAGTTCAGAAATATGGTGTTTGGCAACATTAGTTTCCATCAATGTGCCATTGGAGTGAAATGATTTCTGAAAAGTTCAAAGGGCCTTTGCCACTTAAAATGCTTGAAAATGGGTACGAAATCGCCCAAAAATCTGCAAATATGGGTCTTTACCCTAAGAAGTTGGGTGGTTTGTCAAATAGCACAGGCATCCTCCTGCTACATATGCTGTTGACAAATGAAGTAAACAGAAACAAACTTTTCACACCTCATCATCTCTAATGTGGATCAACAAGTCATCTTCTGGCAACACAACATCTTCTTCCTGTAATTAGCAGTTTGTAAAAATGCCTTATCTTTGACAGCAAAAATTTTGAAAGCACAAAATATATAGTGTGGCAACAATCAAATGTAGAAAACTAAGACAATCCACAGAGGTCACTTATCAATAAACACAAAAACTTTCAAACTGATCAATTTACTACAGCGGTTGAGAATACAAAGCCAACTGAGAGTCAATCAATTTTGGTTTACATTCATACAGTACAGTGTTATGTTCATTCAAAGAGAATTCAACAACATAAAAGAATTACAATTTAGACATTCTAAAATTGCAGTCTCATTTTTTGCAATATTTTTGATGTACAATAGTTAGTTGATAGTGACAAAATCCCTCCTGATCACAAACATATAACATCATGAATAGAAATGTTTGCATTTTTCCTTAAACTTCACTTAACTTCAATGAAAATTTGTTTAAACTTACATGACCATTGAAGACCATTTTAGCCTCTAAGAAAGCAGCCACTGCATCACGTTGATTTCTTTCTGCAAGTTCACAGGCAGTCAAGCCTTGCTTGTCCTCAAGAAAGAGTGTAGCTCCTTGTGCAACCAAGCACTAAATAATGGGAGTGACAACATCTAAATATGATTTCTGCCTCAGCTCAAATAGTGAGAAAATGAAGCTTCAAGGAACAGCTCAACAACCATTTGTAAGACTTAACAACTGCAGTGATTTCAGTTTCGGTGTTGTCAACAGGCAAAAAATCCCCTATAATTCACCTCTCAATAAATCAATCAATACATTGATGGATCAACTAATCAATACTTCAATGCTATATTATGATCTTTCTTCAGAGGCTCCAGATGAGTTAAATTTCTTCAATGTGGGGCATACCTAATTTATATATGGTATCATTTGCAATCTGCTATAAATCAAATAAGATGTTGACTAGCAAGCCATTTACCACCCTGCCTACAAATAATGATCACCACCATGCATGTGGTGATGCACAAATTCTATGACCACTAAAAAGATCACCTGTACGCAAAGTGCAAGGCCAGATTGTGCTGCAAGATGTAGGGCAGTCTTCTTTTCCTGAAAACAAAATAAATGGCATACAGTATATCATTTGCAATGCTCAATGGGGACCATAATATGGATTTTGCCCATATACATATGATAGCTTTCAGAGAATTGAAACTGCTTGGATGGAGCCTGAAACATGACAACTCTTTCTTTCATCAGGGTGGTTACTGCTGTTTTGACGGTACATAAAATGTTTTCAAATATTTTTTGAGCTATCAGTTCCAAGCCTCCCCAACAACAGCTTCAAAGTTGCTCCATCAATGACTTTAAAAACAGAACAGTTTCTTTATTGTCAAATTTTTTTACATAAACATTCAGATATTGCAAGATAGCCTAGCCATAATGGACTTAATGTTGGTTAGAACTGATGGTGATTTACAGTACACCTACTATTTTCCAAATTGCATATTTAAGCAAACCTGACATTTTGAAAACCAGTTTCACATTTCAAACAGATACTCTGTAGGGCCAATGGCAGTACAAGAAGCATTCTCGATAATGGACATACCTGATCCACTGCATCCAAGTTTAATCTTTCTTCAACACCATCAAAAGCAGCTCTTCCTCTCCATTTAAGCAATAAATGCAGGCAGTCAAGTCTTCTCTGGTCTACAATATCCATTTCTCCAGAAGCTGTTACCATCAACATGTGCAAGGCAGTTTGATCTAATGAGTTTTGCTTATTTGGATTGCCGCCTCTTGCAAGAAAATCTCTTAGAAGAGACTTCATACCATATTTTGCTACATAATGAAGAGGTGTGTTGTGCAGATGGCTGTCTTTATGTGAACTGTTTGGGTCTAGCCTTTCTCTGATATCAGGATTTTGAACATACAACTGGCATGCATTTACCTCATTTCCTTGCTGTAAAGCTTTTCTGAACTTGTTTGCTGAATTTCCCATAGCTAGGAGATAAAATGTTTCCCAAACTGAAAATACTGTGTTATTTCTTTCTTTCCTAAACACAGATTAACGGACTGTATTATTTGCTTCCAAATTTTCAATAATCACATATGGTAGCTACAAAATACTATCAGGCCTCCAAGTCCTTTTCCTCTAGCTCCTCTGTATCAGAGTGGAAAGTTTGTAAAGTGCGCATGGAAGGTGCGTATCAAGCTATTGTTGTAATGACAATAACTCTGTCAATCTTCCTCTGTAATGCTTGAAACTGCGCATGGAAGACCTTCGACACTTGCAAAATGAAATGCAGTCTGGCCTCTGTATTTGGTGATATTCTTACCTGGCAATATTACCAGTACTGAATTTGGAATATGCTTGTTGAAAGCCTGCAACTGCCAAAATCCTATCCAAGTCAATTTTGCTAATCCTTGCTAATCTTTGGAATCAGCTAGATGAATAACTGTACTTGTTGCCAGGACTGCATATGTAATTTCAAATAAGAAACTAAGACTTGGGCCAGTACTGAAAGTTTCTTAAAATCATCAGATCTTCAGTACTCAAAGTCCAGATTGGAAAGTTTGCAGAATGCGCGGGGGATCTCTCCTTCGTGCGAATTGCTTGCGCGGCTGCATTTGTGTCACTAAACGATAGTTCTATTGTTTCCTTTTGTTGTTTTACGAAAATTTCGCGGCTTGAACCGCGGCTGAAATTTAAAGTGCGCGGTGGAGAAATCAGCCGTGCAAGGCAAACTTTCCAATCTGGCTCAAAGTTTCTTATAAGTTTCTTAAAGGTTCCATAAGAATCTTCATGTTCACTACCTGTGCCTCTGTGAAGATTTCAAAACAATGGTTTTACTAGCCTTTCCAATGTCTAGATGTTACTGAAGTGCCTTCCAAGTAATACACAGAAAACAAGTGAAAATAATAGAGAGTGAAAATATGTGATTCCTTTGCTGTGAATAAATTGTTGCTGAAGTTCAGAGTTTCTTAATTTTTAGGTGATCTGAGAGATGTGTATCCAATCATTCAAATCAAACCTGAGGGCATGTGAGGAAGGCAATGTTTAATCAAGCTTGTTCTCTTCTTCCTGTTTATTTTCACTTTATATTTTATTGTTCTTTGGTGCTGGGTTGCCATGCAGGTAGGTAGCCATGTCTCGTTTTGTTTTCAGTCTACTTATCTTAGCTGACTTTATCCCCTGTCTGAAGAATCATCAAACGAACTGAATCAATGCTTACTAAAATACGTTATCTCTTACTATATCTATTCAAAACTTCCTCTTTTGACTCCATAAAGGCCTAAACATCCAAGTACCTTAGGCCCATTCATCTGCGAAATAATTTTGGGCCTAGAAACGACACCAAATCCAAATCCTGCTTTGACAGAAGGTAACACAGGAAAAATGTCCGAAAAGAAAAATAGATGTACCAGCTATATTAATTTACAAAATCGATACCTTTTCTTGGTGTCTGGTTGCTCAGACAGCCATCAAATTGAGTTTTACCGCATCCAGCATCCAGGAGACAAAATTGTTCCTTCTTTTCTCTTTGTTTCTTTTTATCAATCAGTAACCATCTGACTTGCGGTATTGAATTGGATTGTGACGTAACCTTTCGTAAACAAAAGCATACCGCTTTGGAATGTCAGATCAACTGATGTTGTTTCTCCGGAGAAACAAGTTTGGAAACGACCAATTCCAAGAAACTCCTTGAGCTATTTTCCCCTTTCTGAAATCTCTACCCATTGAGCATATTAACAGGTCTTGTAATAAATGTTTTTAGTATCCAACATTCTTTGATGACTTCTCACATACAAAATAAACGTTTTCTTGCATTCCCAATTCTAGCCAATTCTCTAGTTCAATTCTCACATCTGTGCAACTGTTTTTTTACATCTGATATTTTTTATTGGCATCTAACATCTGTTCAATAGTTGTTTTTTTTTGTTAATGGACCTTTCCATTCAATTTTTGGTCATCCAAGATTCTTTAATGAATTCTCACATACAAAAATTAGACGTTTCTTGCATTCACAATTCTTTGTTCAATTTGCAGATCTTTTCAGAAGTTGATTTTTGGTTAATGAACCTTACCATCAATTTAACAGCTCTTTGCAATGGATGTTTTTGGGCAACCAACGCCACTTTTCAATAAAGTTCCAAATTTTTTGGCCCCTTAACGCCGGTTCTTTTTCCGTCGTCCCCCTTACAATGCTGCGTAACGAGAATATGCGAAGTTGCGAATCCCTCCAAGGGTATATGGGAATGCCTCCAAAGGCTCCAAAGTCTGTCTTGAGAATTTTGTTGCCAATAAAACACAATTATAAGAATACCAAGTTTACCAGTCTGAGAATCGATATCAATCAAGCGCACAGCCCATGGCATATTGTCCGGAGAAGTTGTGGAAATTGCTGTTGATCTTGGAATCCTGAAAAACTTTCGTTTAATCTCAGTGTCAGTGTCGTTTAATCTAACAAAACTTTCCTTCCACATTTTCATTTCAGTGGCCTTGCTGCGGAAAGTCTCTCTCGCGGAATAAACGAAAGAAAGGACAAACGAAAGAGAGACTTTTGAGAGACTCTCGTGTTTTCCCTTACCCCATTTTTCCACGATAGAGAAAAGTAGCGCGTCCCATATCTTCAGTGGTGAGCCTTGACTTCCCTTAGAAAGAGTCATAGCATGGACCCTTGTGGGATGTCATATCATATTGTATAATAAGCATGCGCAGAGTGACGGAAAGCAAAAACAACAACACACAAGAAATGGCGTCTTCGAAACAAGATCAGTATGATTACCTGTACAAAATCGTTTTAATAGGAGATTCAGGAGTTGGCAAATCTTGTTTGCTTTCGAGATTTACAAGAAATGAGTTTGATGCAGAGTCTAAGTCGACCATTGGTGTTGAATTTGCAACGAGAAGCATTCAGCTTGACAGCAAAATCGTAAAGGCCCAGGTTAGGAAGCCAAGAAGAATTTTTTTGGCCTGTGTTGTTTTTCGTACTGAGGCCGTGAGGCGTCGATAGTTTTGTGATGGAAGGGGCAAATACTTTATTGTTGTAGTAATGAAGTGATCGGATTACGTGCTTTAGGAAGGATGTTTCTTCTCCACTTTTGACTATTGTTGGTTTGCCGTGTGAGGGTGTGACCAAAATGTTTCAAAGTTATTCCCAGCAAAAAGCCAGCCGACACAGTGATGGTCATTCATGACTACAAAGAAGATTAATAGGCCTGTTCAAAATTTGAGAGAACAAACAATCATAAAAGTTTTGGCTCTGGGTATCAGAGATTTTGTTGACACATTTACATTTGCTAGAGATCTGGGCCAGGCCAAACTCAATTTTGGCTTTGCGTATTGAGTGCTTGCATGGTTTTACCACTTTCATGAATTTTTTAATTTTCCTCAGGTCTGGGACACGGCTGGTCAAGAAAGATACAGAGCTATAACAAGTGCATATTACAGAGGTGCTGTTGGTGCAATGGTTACATATGATATTGCCAAATTACGGAGTTATAACAACATTCAAAGATGGCTCACAGAGCTGAGGGAGCATGCAGACCCTAATATCGTTGTCATGATGGTTGGAAACAAAAGTGATTTGAAACATCTGAGAGCTGTTAATGCTGAAGATGCTGAGGAATTTGCACAAAAGAATGAGATGCTGTTTATTGAAACATCAGCTCTTGAAGCAACCAATGTGGAGACGGCTTTTACTGATACCATTAAAAAAGTTCACAAAATACAACTTGAGAAGATTAGAGGTCAAGTTCCAACAGCAGAAAAGACAGTTGTGTTAGAAAAAGTAGAACCTGCCAGTAAACAAGAACCACAAAACAAAATACCATGTTGTAGTCAATAGGATCAAGGTATAATTGTAACATCATTCGATTTAATTAACACATAATTTAAAATTTCTATCACTGCAGCTTACTTTTTTTGATATGTATTATATTTTCAATCTGATCCTGCTGGGAACATTCAGTTTTGTATGAGTTGTATATTATTTTCTTGTTAAATGCTTTACAGAACTTTTTTCACAAAGTTGAACATATTGATCATTTTCTTCATTTTTTTCTTGCAAGCAGAAGTCTCTCAGTCTAGTCAGATTTAAACATTCAAAACAGTTTTCTCACTACATAAATAAAAAAATTTTCCGAAGTTCCACTGTAAGAATTAGTACAAGAAAAGTACAAAGAATTTGTATTTTGCGCAAGTAAATTTGGAACTGGGCAAGAAATACTCGAACTTTCTAATAACAGAACCTTAAACTGAAAAGACCTGTGGCAAAATTTAGAAGATTTTCTGAAAGTGGACCTTCATGAGACCTACTGTATTGTAGATGTTTCTGTCTGGCTGTCACTAGCATGCAAAACATCAGCTTGAAAATGAAACAAGAACTTACCTGAAGGTATCTATTGACAAAAGCCAAATTGAGATCATCTTTGGCTAGATCAGGGTTTACTATGCCCAAAACATACACAATACAAGTGAATCTAGTCTGGGATATTCCTGATTAGTAATTGGCTATTCCAAAACAAAGCTGGGGTATAATATCCTCATGTTGGTTCTTTCTCTTGTCTGTTGTTTCGTACTTTATGAATGCTTGACAAAGAAGTTTTCAGACCCTTTCAGTATGAGTCGTGTTGGTTTTGCTTTCCAATAACATCTTGAATCTGTCTTCAAAATAGAATTCCATGATGGATTGATTGATTAATACAGAAAGTGGAGAAGATTTCAAATCGCCAAAGAAGACATGTGCTTAATTGTCTCTCATCATAGGTACGAATCTTAAACGCTTGATTTCAATAAATTTCAATGCTGGAAAATTTTATCCCTTGCAATGTTTGTAAACATTTTTAACAACAAGTTATCACTGTTGTTCACACTGGTAAATAAAGTGTGCAAGAAATATAGTAGAAAAATGAAGGCATCAAAAATATCATTATTTTATCACTTTGAATATGGCTAGTACCCTGCCAAGTAGAATTAGATACCAAAATCAGTTGCTCGAAATCAAGTGAAACATATTATTCTAACTGAGTATTTAGAGATTGGTGCGAGGAAATTGCGGGGGCGCAGCTGTACATAAAATGGCGCGAAAATTGAATTGTACGAAGTAAGCGGAATCAGATGTCCTATCACCCGTGATTAAGTAAACTGCAGAGCGCCCTCTTGGAGGCTGCAAAATGTTTTGATTTTGGCAAAATGGACGTCAAACCTTCAAGGAAGTTTGGAAGTTTACAATCCTCAAAAGATTCTTCGACAGTCGACACAAATCAAGAATTTGTCCGAGAAAATAAAGCAGTAAGTATACTCTGTGCTGATCTTAGTAATATTCTCCATCTAGTTTTCAATTTGTAGCCAGACTTCTCTCCAAGGCCAGTAGCTTTAGGCCTGAAGGCCCCAAACAGGCATTTTTGATATACAGTGAAACAAAGTTAGACTATCTACAATATCTGTTTGTCAATTCACCGCAACCTTTAGTGCGTAACCTCTTTGACACAGTTTGGTTGTTTGACAGATGCTGAATTTGTTTGAAGAATTCCTGTATAGGTACTCAAGTCATGTCTATTTATCCCCTTCTTTACATTATGAGAAACAGATTTAAGAAGTGTCCTCAGAGTTGTCTTCATGATGTGAGGATGAACCATGCAAGATCGTTTGAAAAGAACAGTGAAAGAATTTGTGAAATCAACAGCAGCATATTTAATTCCGAAAATGTGAAATCAAAGCAGATTGACATTGTAATGTAATATATTAGTGGTTGCCTTGTGGAGTTAGTAACTTCAGGTATAAAGCAAGCAGGTGTGTAGAGTATGACAGTTGCACACCAGGGATTTCAATAGGCCATTCAAAATAAACATTATAGAAGAAATGAAATGTCTTTTGCACACCTGGAATCTTATTGAAAAATACAAAACTCTGCAGAGGTAGGCATTCTTAACATTGAAGTGAAAAAATTACTGTTTTTTATCTTCCAGCAAAAGTAGCCATGACAAATGAAAAGCAAGAACCATGCAGTGTTTAATCACCAGGGTAAGAGCAAAGTTGAGTCATGAAATCTGCAGGCTCACGAAATTCTCAGTGACGTATTGCACACCTGCATTTCACTTTGATTATGAAAGGATAAAAGGCACTGAGAATGCAAAATGGCTTCAGCTAACTGGAAAAGAGTCAATGGAGAGATTTATCCCTGTCACACGAAAGACATTGCTCAGGAAAATTCTTGAAGATGCTAAGGTTGTGACTGGTGATGAGATGGAAGAGTTTCAAAAGTTTGCAACCAAGATGGACTCTGCTTTGTATATTCGGTACAAGAAACAATTAGACAGTCTTAAGGTAATGACAGAGATTTCATGATTTTAAGGTAGGAAAGACTGCATTGCCTTTTCCTCAATGGCCCAAGGATAAGACACAATCTAAAATTAGCCAGTAGAATGGTCATCAAAAGAAGACTTTAGTTTCTAATACCAATTTAGAGTACCATATCCTTGCCTAGTCTCCTCTTTCAGATATAATAGCTGGAAGTTATCCCCATTTGGTATTGTCAACAAAAATTTATGTGACCAGTATCAGATGGAAAATAGTTCTTGTTACTCAACACATTTTTAATGCCTTCCTGCTATGCTGGTTGGAATCTGCAGTTATTTTTATTGATGACATTCATCTAAGAGCAGAAACAAGGGCCCACGTGATAAGTCTATAAGAAATGACACCTGGAAACTGTGGTCACCTTCAAGTAAAGAGGCCCGGTTACAGATTTTTGCTATCAGATTAATTGACAAAATATTTCTCAAGCTGAGGACTACTAGTCCCATAACTGCTTCAAAAATGTTCTGGAGGCACTACTGACATAAACTCGAGGAATGATGCCAATCTTCATGTGCTGCTGAAAGCAATCCTCCAAACTTTGTCTGTGTATTTCCTCTGTCTCTCTTTGTACCATGAGCAATTCTTCCAACTGGTTAAGAGCTTAACAATGATTTTTACGCAGTCTCATTCCCCCATCGTCTTAGAAACATAACATTCCTTTTTCAGAGCCTTTATAACCCTCTCTCACCTGATCGTGACACCCTTCAGATGAAGTCATTCACAGAGGAAGAGTTGATTGCTCGAGAGAAGGAGATCCTTCACAAAGTTGACCATCTTCTCCACGACGCTAGTTTCTATGAGCTGCCACGGGATATCATGTTGGACGCACTTGCAGAGAACAATGTTGCCGAAAAAGTTGTTGTAAGTGTATCGCCAGAGAAGTACGACACGTTACGATTCTGGGTTATCGGTATGGATGTTGTTCCTCTTGATGATAGACCGTGGTATGTTCTGGCAGAAGAAAGAGCAAAGGCAGTTCGAAAGCGAGGCTCATCACGTTTCGACCCCTTGTCGCAATACAATTTCAAGAGATCACTTACTGTTCAGTTTCTCTCGAAGTTGTGGAAAAAGGTAGGTTAGGTTATGGATGATTTTGTACTTTGAAAAGTCGTCAGGTGGTGCAAAACTAGTAAATTTTGTTAAATAAAGAATCTCTACTGGCTAGAACTTATCTTGAATAATTTGATTTAGTTATACCGGGTGTCTCAAAAAAATTTCTCCCACTTACAAATCGCCAACATTAGAATGTCAAATCTAACATAAATTTTCCTTTTTGATTTCTTTTGTCAGTGATCCAAATTCATTTAGGCCCTGTTTATATGGGGAAAAACACCTCACCTGCCAGACCCGGGGCTGCCAGGCGAGGTAAATTTCAGTCACTGTTTATATGAGATTTTTCACCTCGCCTGTCAGCCCCGGGGCTGAGAGGCGAGGTGGGGCTGACAGGCGAGGTGGATTAAGGTCTTTCTTCCGTGAAATCAGAAAGAACTGACCAATGAGAATCAACGAAAAATTTCATTTCACCTCACCATACCGGTGGTATTTCGTTTATATGGAAAAATTTCACCTCACCCAGGTGAGATTCCACCTCTTGTGAGGTGGGATTTCACTATACCGGTGGTGTTGCGTTCATCATGTAAACGCGAAATGAAAATACAAAGGATTCTATTGGAAGGTGGCATCTCGCCTCTCAGCCCCGGGTCTGGCAAGTGAGGTGTTTTTCCTCATATAAACAGGGCCTAAGTCTGATAGAGAGTTCGTTTTCATTTGCATGAAGATTTCATTTGTTTCTTTTTCAGCCACTTTGACATCATGAACTTTCTATGAAGTTCAATTTACCGATAAATCTAGTGCTGGTGGTAAGACAGTGATAAAAATCACAAAAATACTTCGATCTTTAACTGGGATTTGAATCATTCAAATGTGTGAAGTGCTCTTGGTGCTATGAATTTTTTAAAATGGGAACTTTTTCCTGGCTCACCCGGTACTTTTTCAGGTTTTCTCCTTTTCGATGGACCATCCTTTAGCCGCATCTTTTACGGTTTATTCGAAAACAGGAGTAAGCATATCATATTTAGGCAAACTGATAAGATTCATTTAATCCATGTGAACGTTCTTTTGTTAGGTGTATGGTGAAAACGTGACACGAATCGCACGATATAAACGGGTCATAGTAGCAGCAAGAAGAAAAGGAAATATGAAGCTACTTATCAAAGCATTTAAAGATATTCCATGCGAAAACCTTGAATTCCTGTTACCAGATGGCAAAATGAAGATGGGAAAACTCGACAAAATAAGACTGGCTGTTCAAAGCTCCGCACTCATGCTATTCATCTTTCTAACGACAATTACAAGTCTAGCCGATCTGAAGTTGGAGATGAGCCTTGTACTGGCGTTTACTTTTTCCCTCATTCTCACAAGGAATGTTGCAGTTTATAAAAATATGAGAAATAGATATGTTCTAGATATGTCACAAACGTTGTATTTCAAGAGTGTTGCAAATAACCATGCGTTACTGACACTGATCATTGATCGAGCAGAAGATGAGATCTATAAATCGGCGTTATTACTGTATGCGGTTCTGCATATGGCTCAAAATACAGGTAACGAGCATAAATCAAATCTTTAAAAACATTGCACGACTGGTTGAAAAGGAACTTCATTTACTTCGTTAGGAGTGGTCATTTTCAATCATAGAATGTGTTCACACGATGCTGGCACTATTTGAAAAACGGTGAAAAATGTGGCAGATAGGTATTCCGTTCACACGAAAACAACACATTTTTGCCGGCAGATTTTGCAAATGGTAGCTTTTGAAACAGAATTCTAACCGGCACAGTTTTGAAAACGGCATCTTGCAAACTCTCTAACACCTTGAAATTTTTCGATGCTTCCGCAACGGGACTGATCGATTTTTATGGTGCAGGTAAATATCTTTGGCATCAAAGTTTTGTAACGAGTTTTTGCCGTCAAATTTCCACTGTTTTCAGATTTTTCCGGCATCGTGTAGACGCTAGCTAAGATTTTGCTACCGTCGCATCTCTCACTGTTTTCGAAATGTGCCGGCATCGTGTGGACGCAGTCTTAGATACCTTGATTATTTTTAGCTTTGATACGCTTTTCTTTCTGTTGATAAAATTCACGAAATTTGTTCTTGTCGGAACTTCCTTGTCACTATGCTCCCGCTTCTGTCACCAAATCATATAGACCAACAGATGGGAACATATGAGGATATATCGTGAGAACATACTTGTTCTAACATATGTAAATGAATGAATGAGTATAAAATCACAAAGCTAACCATACCTATCATTGGCTTTCCGTATAATAATTGTAGTATCTTAATACAACAGGTAATGTCTGTTTCTAATCAAACGAAAAATCCTTTTTGTCAATCACCAACTATTCTTCATATTGAACTAAGTCATTTTATTTTCAAGGGGACATTAAAGAGCAAGGAATAACAGAGAGCCAATTGAAAAAATTCACCGAAGATTGGTTAAAGGAAAACTTCAAAGTCATAGTAAATTTATCGATGAAAGCGCCACTTGAAAATTTGCAGAAATGGGACATCATTGAAACGAGTCAAATGAATGGACCGAACAGATATTCTGCAGTCCCTTTAGACATCGCAAATTCGTTACTGCCAGATTGCAAGAGGCCACCTCTGCTGCACCATGCCGATTTGCTGAATATCAATGTTGAACGAACAGTAGCCGTTGATGCAGAACAAAGTGATGCATATTTGAATTACGAGGGTCGATTTGATTGGACTTGACAAACACTGCTGTAAAAGGGGGTCTATTATATGGTGCCTCAATACTGCAATACCGCCAAAATTTGCGCTAACACCCGTCAACTGCGAGCCATTTTCCCTCATAAACCGCAACGGTCAGTCTTCTTCAGTATAAACGAGGTCTTTTAGCTATCCAGCAAAAGAGCCTGGATCGAGCGTTACACATTTTTATACGCGAAGTTCGATCGAGTGGCGTTAGAGCTTTTAAAAGGTCTATTGAAGCAAGAGGCATCCCAAGGAAATCTATTTATATCTACAATTTTCGACGACCGTACTTTTCCAGCTATGCGAAAGCTTAATAGATGGTAGCGGTTACCCAGGAAAAAGACTCTGCGAAGTAAGCGAAAACGTAATTCGTTCGTTTAGTTTCAATTTTCTGCAACCATGTAATACTAAAACCGTATACTGCACTGATTTTCTTGCAGCAACCGTAATTCGCATCCAAAATGAGGTCGACTCCTTCTAATCACCACACTATAATAGAGCCCCGTAAAAGAGCTGTGAGAACTTTCAGCTTTGCTTGTGTGGATTGTTTTGTGTCGATGGTATTATGTGTATGATTTTGATTTAAAATTGAAAAGTGCAACTTTGTTTTTTCATAGACCATTTTTTGTAAAAATCTATAAACTTTTTCAAAAAAGTAAGAATTTCGATTAGGAGAACAATTGAAGTTTAGCAATGTTTGAGCATTGTTAACACTGTTGAGCCACCAAGAATAGGCCTATTTATCCTCAGAGTCCAATATTTACTTTGAAACTTTTACTGTTCATATCAAGCCCTGAAAGTTTAAAGAGGCCTATACCTGGTAGCTCAAAAAAGTTACGATCCTTGAAAAGTTAAAGGCAGTCTGCCACGCATTTGATTGGATGATAATGACAATAAAAAGAATAGGACATTTGAATGGCTGATGATCGTTTAACTTTCTACGACCATAGAAAGTGAGAGAAAGATCGGCCCTTCTTTCTTTCAACTAGATTCACAAGGAAATCCTTGGTGTCGAGCTCGAGTTTGTTGTGGCAAATCAAATACGTGACAGACTGCATTTAATGATCAAAGTTAGTCTTTCACTGTCTGCAAACTGAATGTATATATTTCAATTTCTTGTGATTGAGTTTTCATTGGTATTTAGAGACTCTTTTGGTTATTGGAGTGGACTTTGATCAAGGTGCTAGTTCTGATCGAATTTAAATCGACAAGAGAAAGATAATTGGAACCTGTTCATATTTCTTCCTCTTCCTTGTTCCATGGGTCCTATTCCATGATAGACTGCAATATCGGAAACCATCTTCGATAGCAGCAGAGCAGGCAGTTTTAATTGTAAACAGAAATGAGCCAAACCAAGAACCTTGTGGTACAACAACTTGGATTGTTTTCCTCAAGGTTGCTAATGACAAAGCCCACACCCCATGTCTTGCTAATCATTGAAACTGATTCTCAAGGGGTTCTCAAGTCAATTGGATAGAAGGACTTCAAAGAAAATACCAGCCTCTAGTTGAACTGTATGATAAAATGTCACAATTGAGATCTCAGCTTTAGTTTCACAACTTTTCTTCAGTAGAATGAGTAATTAACAGTCTGTTGCACAAATTTCTATTATATAAATATCAACTTGAAGTAAAAATAAGTGATCAAATCACTGTGGTTACATTCTGAAAAATTATCAATTTGAAAACTAACTACAGTATGACTAGACTTGCCAGCAGCCTGTTATTCAACTTTCAGTGACAAAACACATTTGGGATCATTCAACTTGATATTCCTTGCAGAAACTGTGCTTTTTTCCAGTAGGCCATGTAGCATTCTCCTTTGTTTTATCAGTCATTATTCCTTTGGTAATAGTTTTTAGAGTCAACTGTTTTACAAGATACATCTGTAACATCCATTTCAATTTCTAACAATCAGCTTCAAGAAGATATTGAATAAAACAGAATGAAAAGGATCACAAAATTAATCCTTCAAATCTTGACATTCTTGAATTTGTTGCATACTTTAACGTTTACCATTCATATATCCAAACATATGATGTCATCTTTGTCAGCACTGGGGGGTACCCCACCTTAAATGGCTCATGGACCCCTTTGTTGTTTTTGCAATATGGCAAACCTTCTCTTACGAAGCAGTCTCTGTTTGTAAGTCTAAAACAGTTATTGTCAGTAAAATCCTCACCACACCTCCAAAGCAGTTTAAATGATTTTGAAAAAGCAACTGGATCATCTTCAAAGAACTTGTAAGCACTCATTGTGCCAGGGTTCTGAATAAAGGTAAGTCCTGAATGACTTGTGTGGAACATTCCAGCACTATAATAATAAGCTGACAAGAAAAGGTCTTCAGTGCCAGAAGACAAGTATTGGAATTCAACATCATCATCAATCTGTGCCCTAAAGCATGCCTCAAGGTGTGCAAAATTGGCACTACTGGTGGCCAGTGTTACTTGGTAGAGTAAGCCTGTTTTGTTGGTAGTTGATGCCAAGACTACATATTCATATGGTTGCAACTCATAATTTTCATGTTTATAAAGTTTCAGCATGGCATTCTTTGGTAGTGTCAAGTCTCCAATCACAATGGGGTAATTTTCTGCCCCACGAATGATATACCAGTAGGTGCCTTGACCCTTTGCTTCAAAAGTCACTCTGATTGACCTCTGGAATGGTATGCGTATCGTGTTGTACAGAGCTCCATATGCGACGTTGTGTCCTATCCTTCGAGTCCCCCAAGGCACCCCTTTGTCAGTTCCTAATCCCTGGCTGCCTCCCTGATGGAGTTTTTCCCGCACTGCTTCTGCAATCCTTATATTGTTGCTGCTTGTATTGTTGTTGGCCTCAGATGCCGCGATGAAGCCGATTCCGTGTCCCACATATAAATTCATTTCTATTGCAGGCGTTTCATCATTATCGATATAATACCGAACAATAGTGTTCGGCCCCATACATGTTCCACCAGTAAACCATTGCTCTGTTATAACCCCTGGACCATTGCTGTAACGGAAGAGATCTATTTCAGTGTCGGCGATGCAGTACGCCGCTTTTACTGCATGCGAAAATGTTTTTAGGCCTGTTGGCCAGTCAGGTTTACAAAGCGCGCTGGTCACAAAGCAAAGTAGCAGGGCAGTTAACAAATTCATGTCTTTAGTGCACTTTAGGATCTGATCTTCTCCGTTGAAGGTAAAATGTGGATTCTGACGATGTTTTCGTGTTTTCGTAGCTTCTGGATCTCTTCCCCTTTCTATTTGCGCCTTGTGTTGCTGTGTTGCAGCATGTTTGTGGTGTCAAGGGAATGGGAAATGACAACAGAATCGAATTTCAATGTTGCAGATTACTGCTTTGATAAATGTCATGTCCGTACAGAGGTTATTGTATTGATGCCGGCATTGTTGGAAGAAATAGAACTGAACATGATTTACACGTTTTTTTATGAGAAACTTGGATCAGGAAATAGTACTAAAAGTTCCTTGATTTAACATGAAATTTTGTCCATTTTAGTACTAAAAGTTTCTTAATTGGTTTCTTATTTTTCAATGCAGAATTATCGATGTCGTCGCTAACACTGCAGCAGATATGTTTCTTGACATTTAGAATATCATACATAAACAGTGTTCTGTTATGTTGAAAACACAAATGGTTAGATAATGTTGCCCAATAATAAAGGTTCAACGATCTATTAACTACAAAATTCATGCTTTTAACTTTGAAAAGTTTCTTAGTACTTTCCAGACATAGTACTAGAGTTTCTTAAATTTTGGCCATCTTAGTACGTTTCTTATGAACCAGTTTCTTATAAAAAAACGTGTAGTGCTTAAATTGAAAGTTTCTTGAAAATTATGGTACTACATAAAGACATAAAGGTGCCTTACAACCCTTGAAGTTTCCTCAATTTTCTTGTTTTAATTAAACCTTTGCTGAGGATAATCGTCTGATCGCGAAAATAGACCTCAATTTTATGGAAATAAAATGAATGTCGATGCAAGTTAAAAGAATGAAGCAAAACATACGAATTCGATTTGTCAGACCAAATACACTTACCTGTACTCAGGTTATCACAAGGTTAAGATTTTGGTGATCTGAGATCATCAGAAAATTAAGGAACACTTTATCGGAGGGTTTAACATCTTGCAACGAATTTGTCGTAGCAGTCGTAGTAAATTGTCAAGTGACTCACTTTGAAATTCAAAAGCGACAGTTTCTTGGAGCCTTGCACCTCGATAGAAATGAAAATTTGTTTGTGAAATGTATGCATGCAGACCGATGCAGAGCATTACTTTCATTTGCCTTTTCTTTGTTGTAGCCCAAAAGGAAAAGAAAGTACGGGAGTGGGGGTGCAGACAGCACAAATTACCCGGAATTCAAGTTTCAAGGAACAGCACAGATCATAAGGAACTGTGCTGCAACATCAAACATGGTAGTAACGAAAATTAAGATTTGAACTGGTTGTTAAAAATGCAAACTTTTTAAATGTAGAATCTTCTCCGTAAACATGACACATAAGATGGAATGTTCTATTATGTTGATTTCTATGACACTCGAACAAGCTCTATTGTTATTTATTCAATTACCGTTTGTTTCCTCACGTGACACATCCGTCATGAATCACATGATAAACACCGGCCGGCCCGACCAAACCAGACCAAACAAATGAAATGCAAGTGTGAGCGGGAAGCAAGATTCAACTTCCGAAATTTCAATAACGTGAAAAGTGAGTATTTAGTGGAGTCAGAAACTAAATTATGGCCTTTCTAAGAAGGTTAACCATCGCAGTATTCTTAGCATTCATCATTTACACAGTGCCGTCATCAGCAAAGGTGAAATGGCAGCCTAACATGAAGACGTTCTCGCATGCCATAAAAGCGGCCTACTGTCTTCAAGACACTGAAATCGAAGTGTTCAGGTACGACACTGGACCTGCAGCATTGACAGAGCAATGGTTTACTGGGTCAGATTGTTTCAATCCTAATACCATTGTTCGATATTATATTGATGGAGATACAAGTCCAACAATTGAGATGAACCTCTATGTAGGGCATGGAATAGGGTTTGTGTCAAGTACTAACATGAACAACCAGTCCAAGATGGAGGTCAATGCAATGGAGAATTTCAATATGAAAGAGCGTTTTGAGGCTAGTGGTGAGGACTCGACTGTTCCTTGGGGAACAAAGCGCATTGGTCATCTGGCTAAAGGTGGCGGGCTGTATAACACCTTTAGAATTCCATTTGCAAAATCCATCCGAATCACATTTGTGTCAACAAAAGGACAAGGGTATTATTGGTTCATTGTAAGAGGTTCAGAGAACTACCCCATTGTCATTGGTGACATTGAACTACCAAAAACGGCACAGCTCAAACTGCATAAAATAGAGGAGATGACTATTTACCCACTTCAGTATATTCAACTAGCATCTGCTAAGAATAAATCAGGAATGCTATTCCAAGTAACTCTGGCTGCATCAAGCGTAGATTTTCATTACTTGGAAGCATGCTTTAGAGCAGTTATTGATGACCAAAATGATATCCAGTATCTCTCATCTGGGACAGAGGATTTTTTCCTTTCTGGTTTTTACTACAATGCTGGCCAATACCACACAAATGATGCTGGTTTGACATACAAAAAAGACCCAGGAACAATGAGTGCTTACAAGTTCTTTGAAGAAGATCCTGTCCTATTTACAAAGTCATTTAAACTGTTTTGGAGATGTGGAGAGCAATTTACAGACAACAGATGCTTCAAATTGAGTAACCGTGCCTGTTACGCAAAGGGTAGTGAGACATATTGCAAGAATAGAAATGGAGTGCATGAGCGCCTAGGGAATCTAGACCCAAGCATTACAAAGATGACAACATATGTCTGGGTGTATGAATGGCCAAGCCAAAATTGAAGCAAACTTATAGATCTTGCTAGGTTAGCGCATGTGTGATTATTATATATGCAAATGATTGTGTCAACAGGGTAAGATGGGTAAATGCATGGAGGAATGTGAATAACTTGAAGCACAAGCTCCAGTCAGATCAGGCAATAATGTGTTTTTGAACCAAGATGTTATGAACATCATGAATGTTAATCAAAGTTTTGTTACTAAATCTAGTCCTTCAGCACATCCCATCTAACTCTTACTTACCACCTTTAGCCCAGGTACAATCTATATAATCTACTATATATACCCTTTAAATTTTGAATTTAGAAGGTGGCAAGATTTGTTGCTATGTGACTTTATCAGTAATTTTTTAATCAATATGATTTTGGAGTAAATATGTGACGGCTTCATACTGCAGAGCGTGGCATGGCATGAATGTCATAAAACAAGCTCACCTTCTGTCTAAGCAAGACTCCAATGGTGTCTTTTTACCTTTGCATATTTTTAGCTGCAGTCCTCAGTTAAAAACTTTTATACCTAAATAACATGGTGCCATTCGATCACATTTCTATTGTTGCATGACACATAGGCTAATGATCTAGAGCTAATATTTTGGTGTCAGGATACCCCCCCTAGTATAAAGCAGTATAATCAGGGTGCCAATCCCAGGTTAGATCTCAATCTTTTGCGCTGCATTCCAGTCAAATACACAAATTTTGACAAAGGAAGGTGATTTTGCAATGCACCCTTGTACCTAATGCGAGGGTAGCACCTATCTTTAAAGATGGAGCCACCGATGACAAATCAAACTACAGGCCTATTTCTGTGCTCCCTGTAATTTCTCGACTTTTCGAGAAGCTTATCTTCGATCAGCTTTACGACTATCTTCACCGAAATCAGCTCATCTTTCTCCTACAGTCAGCGTTCAGGAAACTACATTCAGTCCTAACGTGTCTACTTAAAAGCACAAATGACTGGTATTTGAATATTGACAAGGGGAGGTACACTGCTGCAGTCTTTATCGATCTTAAAAAAGCTTTCGATACTGTGGATCATGAAATCCTTTTGAACAAACTGAACTACTATGGCGTCAAGGGTAAAGAATTGAGCTGGTTTCGGTCTTATCTTTTCAATAGGAAGCAGTTTTGTAGAGTGAATGGTCATTCGTCTGTAACTGAAGGGGTAGATTGTGGAGTTCCCCAGGGCTCTTGCCTAGGTCCCCTACTCTTTCTAGTTCATGTAAATGACCTCCCCTACTGTTTAAAGACTTCCGATGTGGCGATGTATGCTGATGACACCACTATCTATTACTCCTCTCCTTCTATTGACGATATCAATGCTGCAATAAATGCTGACCTTGAAGCCCTTAGATGTTGGCTTGAGGGCAACAAGCTGTCGCTTAATGTCGTAAAAACTCAAGGGATGATAATAGGTAGCAGGGGCAAGCTTCATAGTATAGACTTGCCTCGTTCTTCCAAACCTGAGCTTAACATCGGTAGTGAGGAGATCACTATGGTTAACAACACAAAATATCTAGGTGTGCAGGTTGACGACCAACTGAAATGGTCCACTCACTTGTCCTCTACAATCAAGAAAGTCTCTAGAGGTATCGGTATGTTGAAGTATTCTAAACGATACCTACCTAAGGAAAACCTCATTATGCTGTATAGAAGTCTCGTTGAGCCCTATTTTAGGTATTGCTGCCCTGTTTGGGGATCTTGCAGTGCATCAGCCCTCGATAAGTTGCAAAAACTTCAAAATCGAGCCGCTAGGATAGTCACGAACAGCCCCTATGACACGTCCGCTTTGCCTTTGATAAAGAGTCTCGGCTGGCTTACCATTAGAGAACTGATTGATTTCGAGACGAGCAAGATGGTCTATAAATCTCTGAATGCTCTTGTATTGCCCCAGATTACTTGCGAAACATATTTCAAAAGCTATCTGAAGCTACTAACCGTCAGCTGAGGAACTCTAACACTGACCTTAGATTACCATTACTGAGAACATCAACTGGTCAGAAATCGTTTGCGTACAGAGGGGCTAAGGTCTGGAGTGACCTAGATAGTGTTGTCAAAGCATCGTCGTCGCTCTGCTCTTTTCGAAGAAACTATAAAGCCAAACTATGACTCATCTCATTTTTTTTTTTTTTTATCAGAGATTATTGCAAATAGGGTATATTATATATTTTAGTTATTATTAGATTTTGTTTTTGCATGGCTCCCTGTAAAGCAGTATTTATTATTGAGTGGATTACCATGGATAAAAAAGTTAAAATGAAAAATGAAAATGAAATGAATGTTTCAGAGTTCCTTGCCAAATGCAAGTTCTTGACAAAACATGGGCCAGGCTCTGCAGTAAAATTTTAAGTGCAACTTTTGTGATTGATATGTATATAGATAGTTCAGTTACTTTGTTGTAAATTTTTATCAATTTGCATATTTTGAAGAATACTTATTACAACTTATAACCACAAGATGTGATGAGTAATTTTCAGTGACTACTGAACTGACCATACCAAGTAGTATTGGCCTTGGCCCTTTAGGGGTGTACCGGATCACAATTTCCAGAATCAAGCCGGAACCGGATTTACTGGATTTTTTCATAGCCTCCGGCTGGATAATCCAGCCTCATTTTGCTGGATAATCCGGCCGGAATCGGACTTTTCTACATAAAACGTTTTTCACTCTTTATCCGAGATGAAGAATGGTGACAAAAGCAAAAACGAAATGTTTATAGAGACTTCTAGCAGTCTTGCAGTCTCCTGACGCTGAGCTCTTACATTTGAAATTCGTTGAAAAGATAGAACAAAGTCAAGAGGGATGTTTGTTCGAATATTTATGACTGGTTTTACCATCCTCTGCAAATTGTTTTACTTATAAAATTCTCAAAAATCCGGCTGCTGGCCGGATTTCAAGCAGATTTTTGAAAAATTAGTGGTCCGGCGCCGGCCTACCGGATATCCGGTACATCCCTATGGCCCTTTGCAGAATCCAAGATATATAGTTGTGTTAAGGTCAATAATTTTACAACGAAATAACAAAATGTATCATTAACTGTAGCTAACTAATTTTTGATCAACAATAGTGGAATATGAAACCGTAACTACTGCTCCCAGATCCTTTAAGACTAAATATAAGAAAGACCCCTTCTGCACTGCACCAGTGCAACTTTGCTTTGGATCCGTTACGTAAGTGGAACAGATAAGCCTCTTTACACGGTTCCGGAGCAGGGTACTTGCTCTTGAACCGTAGTAACTGTTTAGCGGATCAAAGCTGTACCAGTACATTGTGAACTCGGTCTCCAACCTTGAAGTGAACGGATACGGATTCCAAGGCCCAAAGATAGTTTCAAATGGCTCCAAAATGAATAGACCTAATCGGCTAAGGTTTGTTTTCCCCATTTCAAGTCTTTTGACCAAACTCTTGGGAAGTTTCAGTATTATTCTACTTTTTGTATTCATGGCACAACTTTGCATGGCACGCAATGTGGTGGTGAAATCAAAAGGAGTTTTATCAAGGGATTGATCACATGACTTGAAATGTGTGTGAACAAACTTTAGCCCATTTTGTCTATTTAATGTCAGATCCGGCGAAATCATTGCAAGTTGTACAGACTTTTTATCTGGACGGCAAGGACAGACTTGATACGCGTACCACAAAGATTAGTTCTTTGTAGTGTCCATACTGCGAGTTTTAGCGAAGCCGGGAGTTTTCGCGAAGCTAACCGGCAACTATTTTACACGTTATGGGACTGCCACGGCATTGTATCGAACTCGGATGAATTTTGATGCGGACACCAGTTTTGTGCTAAAACTACATATATATACCTTTTAGCTATTCTGTAAGAGAATCTTGATCGAACGATATTTTACACAATTTGTGAAACTTTCGAATGTGCAAAGCAGTGATGCAAGCTATAACGTCACTCAATCGAACCTTCCGTATAAAGATCCAGCTTGCTCGATCCAGACATTTAGACTGCGTTCACACGATGCCGGCACATTTTGAAAACGGTGAAAAATTCGACGGATAGGCCTCCTGTTCACACGAAAACGGCACATTTTTTGCCGGCAGATTTTGAAAACGGCAGATTTTGAAAACGGAACTCAAATCGGCACATCTTGGAAACGGCATCGTGTGAACACTTTAAAATGATGAAAATAGAACATTTTCAGATGATTTTGGAACGAGACTGAACGATTCTTAGGATTTAGGTTCACTGAATTGGCATCAAAGTCTTGCAACGAGCTTTTTACCGGCAAATTTCTAACCGTTTTCAAATTGTTCCGGCATCGTGTGAACGCTAGCTCAAATTTTGCTACCGTCACATTTTTCATCGTTTTCAAAATGTGCCGGCATCGTGTGAACGCAGTCCACACGATGCCGGAACAATTTTAAAACGGTGCAAAATTTGCCGGTAAAAAGCTCGTTGCGAGACTTTGATGCAAAGAAATGTACCTAAACCCTAAGGATCGTTCAGTCTCCTTCCAAAAGCGTCTGAGAATGTTCTCTTTTCATCATTTTCAATTGTTTACACGATACCATTTCCAAAATATGCCGATTAGAGTTCCGTTTTCAAAATCTACCGTTTTCAAAATCTGCCGGCAAAAAATGAGCCGTTTTCGTGTGAACAGGAGGCCTATCCGTCGAATTTTTCACCGTTTTCAAAATGTGCCGGCATCGTGTGAACGCAGTCTTATTCGCAATGTAAGAGCTGTAATGTAAGAAACGAACGTTTTGCGAAAAAAAACAAACAAAAACAGATTTCGAAAACGGTAGATTTTGGAAACGGAACTCTTACCGGCACATTTTCGAAGCGGCATCGTGTGAACACTCGAAAATGATAAAAACAGAACATTTTTGACGTTTTTAGAACGAGACTGATCGTTGCACAGCGTGTAGGTACATTTCTTTGGCATCACAGTTTTGCATCGAGTGTTTACCGTCCAACGTCTTACCGTTTTAAATTTGTTCCGGAATCGTGTGAACACTAGCTCAGATTTTGCTACCGTCAAATATTCACCGTTTTCAAAATGTGCCCGCATCGTGTGAATGTAGTCCTACTCTCGATAGACCTTTGTTGTACTTAAGAAATTTCATAAAATGCTAGAAAATCAACAGTCAGTTTTATGTAGAGCCGTAAGGTTATCGTTAATAAGCGATCACCCGCCTAGCTACGATATTTATTACTTAAGCTAAATCAAAGGTAAAAAAGAACTAAGTTCTCGCTATTTACAATTTAGGAACCAATTTAGGCAATTTTTGTTGAGAGAGTTCACCGTCCATGCACAGCTTCTCTTCTCTTGAGCCATAACTGTACTGGAATTTTTGAGCATCGAGCTGCAAAATGAAGAGCATCAAGAAAGATTTGAATCTATACAGGGGCAAATAAAATGTACAACATGACACTAGGTGGCGCAAAATTGACCGCGCAAAACAATGCGTTTTTAATCGCGAACTTTATCACATGACATCAAAATTGAGACATACTTTGGCTCCCTTGGTTCATCTGGAAACAGCGTATCTCGGCATTTCAGACCTCTGTCGGACCGCTGATAGACTTGCTTCAAATCTCGTTCGTTATTTCAAATGGGCCTACTCATTCGCCAGTGAGCTGTGAAAAAGGAGCAAGCGAAGCGAGCGCAATATTTCAAATTTTCATGTAAAGTCGAATTTCTAAAAACAAAAGGAAATATTTACTTTCTAGTCATATTGGCGACTTAACAGACAATTGCGCTAAAGATGGTGGCGAGGAGGTTTTTTACCAAGATGCATTGCGTTTTTTAATCGAATTCTTATTGAATCTCCAAAGATTGGCAATTCGAACGCAATGCATCTTGGTAAAAAATTCTTCACCGCCATCTTTTGGGAAATCGTCTATTGAATGCTCCAAAGCGGACCTGTTTTTCATTTCATAAATTGATTCAACTTCGAGTTAGGCTTAGAGAGACGTTTCTCGCATTACCAGGCTGAGAAATTTGTTGGTACTATCAGAGGAAAACTAGAGTCAGTAAAGGTTAATGTATGGTCAGTTTGTGTAAGTTTGGGTTAGTTGGGGTAAGTTGAAGTTTTTTGGGGTAAGTTAACGTTGGGAGTTTGTTTAGTTCAATCGAGTTCAATATTTGCGAAGACAACAGGACATTTAGCGCCACCTATTAAACATGCATTCGTTCCAGTTCAAAATATACACTCACCCTCTCCTTTGCCTTCCTTCGTCTTTCCTCTTCATATTCCATCTTTCTTTTCCTTTTCAATCGCATTTCTTCTCTATTTTTCTCAGCTACATCCATCTTTGATAAATGTTTCTCAATCTTTGCAGCACGAGCTGCTTCATAGGCAACCACTGTGTCCTTTCTCCTTTTTGCATGCTTCTCAAGTCTCTCTTTATTCCTGAAATCCCTTCCATGGACATAATCAAACGTGAAAGATTTATCCCCTTTCTTGCGATTTGAGACTTTAGGCTTTTCCTCCATTCTTTGTTTGTGAATCGGCGGCAACGTACTTCTCTTACTACGAGAACTGGTCCTACAAACGCCAACAAGCCCAGCCGTTCTGACTGTCGTTGTATCTGAGGGTATGGGTGGCAACGTTGAGAACCTGTTCAAATTTGCCGTGCTGTCATCAGGAAGAAGATGGTCTTGTCTCAGGTCATCGCATTGCTCATCCGAAGTTAATATCTGAGGCAATGTGGCACACGATGAGCTTGTATCTTCATTATCTGTGAGTGGCCCAGTTTGCTGCAATTTTCCAGTGCTTGTATGCTTCCTGTTACTGCGTGGCTCTTGATCCATGATTGCGTTACCTTCATTTTCAGGTTCTGGGCGCTTTGCTGTCTGAGGTATAACCTTCGGCTCCTTTGATCTCTTTGTTTGTTTCTGTGTACTTTGTGTGACCATCTTGCTTCGATAACCTAAATCGATCGATCTCCTTGCATAGAATGATGTTTCGTTAAAATACGGCTTATCTGACGTCATGATCAAACACTTCATGACGCTGACGCTGCGCCTGAGGCTAGACTCACTACACCATCTCAGTTATCGAAACAGCAATATTGTATGCTTTAAACTTTTAATTGAATTACAACAAATGAAATCAATCTAGCCTGAAGCTTCCGGAGGCCTTTTGGCTATTTTGCAACGGGATCTGGATCAAGCGCGATTCGTCTAGTTTTAGCAATAATTCAGAAGCCTCAAGGAACTTTCAATTGTAACGATAAAAGCTCTTGCATCGGTTACCAGAGCCTTTCGATTCAAGTTCGAATTTCCGATTCAGAATAGCTAAATTGTGCTGGGTTGCCGGTTCTGCGAAAGCTTCAAAACCGTGCAGAAAGAATTATTCCTTGCATAGACATTAAATGTGAAGAGCATTAAGCGCATTGAACAGTGCGATTGTTGTGATATGCGCCTCCTACACAGTTATACTGGTAGCAGTTGTGATGTTTCCGAAACAGCCTTGATAAAAGTTTTAATTACTGTCTTTGGTATTACTTTATTTCTTAGGTAGCAGTATTCATGGTTTATAAATCTATTAATGCCCTTGCTGTGGGCTGCCTGCCAGCAATTTTCACAAGAAATATTCGACATGTGAAAGGATGTTTTGTCACAAAATTAACAACACATTTGTTCCACGCGCCTCATTTCATTGACAAATTCTTCCCATCAGGCTTAAATGAAAATTCATTAAAAATTCTTACTTTAATTACAGCAACTATTATTTCAACATGAAATTCCAATATCTATATAGCTAATGAATTATTCGATACTGAGATAGTTCAGATTTCAAATTCAACAATCTCGCGGCTACATTTGAAGTTATGAGACATATATCTACTTATCGTGTCAAGAAAGTTTTCAAGGTGCTCGAGGTAAAAATGCGGTGGGCATGCATCATAAATGCGACATCATAAATTAGACTTTTCCAGAAATGCGGTTTGCGCCAAGGTTCCAAATCTGTTAAATGTAAGAAGGAAACCAAAGCGTCACCCCTTTTCTTAGAAGAAACACAG
The DNA here is from genome assembly GCA_964020215.1 of Aurelia sp. 3 sensu Dawson et al. (2005). Lineage (NCBI taxonomy): Eukaryota > Metazoa > Cnidaria > Scyphozoa > Semaeostomeae > Ulmaridae > Aurelia > Aurelia sp. 3 sensu Dawson et al. (2005). Next base: position 10,718,249 of record OZ026573.1, on the reverse strand, counting down.
CTTGTTGTAGGAAAATAATTTGGACAATCATAAAACTTAAGCGTAAACCCCAAAACTAAGCGTGAATAAAACATTTACAATATAAAAAAGCCTAAAACACGTAGCATAGAGCTCAAATCTTTCAAATCTTAAAAAAGGTGGGTGCGAAATTGTATCAAATTTTTCCATGAATTGAATGACTTCAAAGAAACTTTAGGTAATTTGCTGTAAATCTGCCGTGGCAATTCTTTAATATCTTGATTATTTTCAAAATGGCGGCATTTGGATTATTTTTGTAAAAATCCATCAAAAAGTTTGAGAAAATTAAAATCATCGTAACCCTTAAATTACGTGAGGAAAATTGACACAATCCTGAAGAAAACCATAGTTTATGAAGGTCTACAATATGATTGCAAGCAGAAATTTGTAGCTCTTCTGGTTAGAGATTTAGAAATTTGATGACGTCACAACCTCGAAATCAATAAATGCCGCCATTTTAAAGCTAATCACGATATCAAAAAATTTTCACGGCAGATTTACAGCAAATTGCCCAAAGCTCCTTTCAAGCACTTTGATTCAAAGAAAAACGTAAAAGAATTTTACACCCGTCTTTTTAAAGATTTGAGCTCTTTGCTGAAACACGTTATACTAATTGTAAAAATTAGAAAAGGGGGTCATAACAGCTGAGATTTCTCTTTGAGCTTTCCACTAACGAAAAAGGTTCTGCAGTTGAAAAGCACACACTTTGGCCTCTGTCACTGGTTCGATTTAGAACTCGAATTTGGTACTTGTGACGCCAAAGCTATCATCAAATTAAAATCTGTCTTAAAAGCACAAAAATCTTAGTTTGACCTGAAGGATTCAAGGAGTCAAATGGGATGGGATTTGCTTAGAATCATACTTTGGAAATGCGATATTTGTGCTGGGACGGAGGAATTTGAATGAACAAGGACTGTGAATAGAAATGGAAATACAATAGACTGAACAGTGACTGACATTTGTCGCGAACAATGACTTGTAAACCCCCCCCCCCCCCCTTCAGGACCTTAATGACGTTTGCAAACCAGTGAGATTCCACTCACGGTATTCTGTTTAAAAGTGAGAATATCCCGAGAAAAAAATCATTAATAAAAATTCTAAAAAACGTTCTGAACCCAGTCACCATTTTCGCTCCCGCAAGAACAACTATATCAAATTTTGAAATGAATCAAGCTACAGACCATCTACGAAGTCAAGAAACATGCAAGTAATTAATTAAAACGCACCAACACAAAGGGTTCACCCACAGGAAGGGGGTACCCCTAAGTATACCTACACACTGGTAGGGGGCGGGGGAAGCTCAGCATAAAATTGCACACATTCGTTATTCAAAAAGTGTACACGCGGAAATGGATCTGAAAATCTGAAATATTGCATACGTATTACATGGGTGTTCCCAAAATATAAAGTATAAGAAATGGTTGAAAATTTATAAAAAATCGGAAATTGAAATAGTTAAATGAAATACAAAATAACAAATAATAAAACTAACACGTGCATTGCTCACAGTATATATTAGAATAATCCTTTTATTAACCAGGCCCGCCAAGATGTGGGAAGAAGGCGAAGGCCCCGACTTTACAGAAGCCGCCTGTATGTTAATATCAAGAAAAATGACGCTTAATAGGGTGTAGCTAATGTTATTCTGAGAGTCTAGACATTGTAATGTAAAGGAATCGGGGAAAAGTCATGTTCCGTCATTTCTGAATTCAATTCTGTTTTTCTAGGGGTCCCAGTTTGACTTTGTGTCCAAGGCGACCCACAAAGTCTCTGGAGGGCCTAGTATGAACTCAATACCTAATTTTGTAGTGATTAGACTTTACAAAACAACCGCAAAGGATGCCAGTGATCACTGATCGATTGATTGACAGATCCATTGATTTTGTACCCCCTGTTTGGTTCAGGCTCCCCTCACATCAGGCAGACAGCTAAGCGTATACACAATGCAAGTAAAAGGCTCAGAGTGGCCTAAATATCAGGAGGAAACTGTATAGTAAAATTACATCGAAAGAAACAGAGCCAACTGTCTCCCAAACCTAACAAGCTGTTTTAGCAAGAAGACACGAGTCCAGGGGGGGCGCAAACAAAATTCTTTTGTTTGAGGATGTAAACTGCAAAGTAAAATCAGCTGCACAGCTTTTGCCAGTCTCAAGAGACTTCGCGCACGTTCCATTCTGAAACTGACAAGCTGAGAGAAGTGCTCTTGAAGGCCGCCCCGTAGGAATAGAACGTCGAGAAGGGAAGAAAAAATTACAGTGATGGTAATGCGAGAATGCAAACTATTCTTAAGGGGTCTGTTTGTCTACTAGCAGCTTTCTAGGGGGGGGGGGGGAAGGCTAGAAAACTTGAATGCTCTAAAATATAAACAAGTAGCATTTTTCAAAGACCCAGTCTGAATCATTTCCCGCGTCTTGCTGCTAAAAGAGCCTAATGGCTGCAACTATGCAGCAGTCCATATCATAACAAAAAATCATTTAATTACTATTTTATATTTACATCAATGAGGCTTTGCTTCGTCAACTAAAAGCGTTGTGATACCTTACTAAGTTTGGCAGAGTTCGTTTGTTTCGCAACTGTGATCTTTCTGAAGATTCCTTTTTCTATTTCCATAATCTAAAAAGAAAGAGAGAAATAGATAATCATACGAACCGTCAAGATTTCTACAAAGGGAAGAAAAAGTCGTGGCAGCAGGGAATCACCATTTTAAACTTGGAAATTTTGGTGAATACAGTAGTGCCCGCATATAAGAAGCGCAACTTTAAGGGCGTGTTTGATTGGTAATTCCAAACCTACCAAATTCTAAAAACGGTAGACTTCGCAGAGACCGAAACATAGAGCCCAATCAAACACAAAATTCTTCAAAACAGCAGGTTTCAGATTCATCCTGGCGAAAATGAGGTTTCTAGTTGAAATAAACGAAAACGAGTCTGGTGCTTGGCAACAAAGGTCGAACTGACTCAATTACCATGGCACCACGAGCAAAATTCGCCTCGTTTTCAGAGTTTCCTAAATCAAAACGAGAATCTCTCCAAAGTCTGCCTAACCTTCCGCCTGTTGGAGCAGAAGGTTGGGCAGTTGTTTCGCAATCTCAATTAAGCAATGTCTATCGTGCGCTCGTAGAGAGTCATATAAGATACGCTGATGTCATATGGGGTAGTGTATCCAACTCCAAAATGGAATCATTACAGCGTTTTCAAGACAGGGCCATTTCGATAATTGACACTGCCAGGATAAAGGATGACTGGTCGAAGAATTTTTTACAAGTTAAACAACTCATTACGTTTGATCGATCAGTCATGACATATAAGATCATGAACAGGCTATGTCCAGAAAACCTTTGGAATAAATTTCAACGGAGATCTCATTACTCTAACTATAATACTAGATTTTGTGAGAACCTTCAAATCCCAAAGTATAATCTGGAATATTCTAAAAAGAGATTTTCTTACACAGCTCTGAAGGCTTGGAACGAGATTCCTATGAATATTAGGGAGCTCCCCACCTTGTATCAATATAAAAAACAGTTAAAAAGTCATTTGATGAGCTGAAACCAATGCAAACACGGCCCCCTGGAAGATCAGCAGTAGTTTTCTTTTTTTGTTTTAAAAAATGATTGTAATTAGATTTATGTTTTTTAGCTAAAGTTATTTTGTTGCTGAAGGGTCTCGGTGTATAAAGAATTAGAAATAGAAATAGAAATAGAAATAGTCCTGCCAAACCTACCGTTTTCGGAACTGTGTAGTCACTCAAACACAAATTCCGAGTCTTCCAAGTCTACCATTTTCAGAATAGGCACCAATCAAACACACCCTAAGAAACACAGATCTCTATCTTCAAAATAACACCCCATTTTATAAGAAGCTCGTAAAGGTCTGAAAAAAGCTTGTTTCTTATAAAAGATCTATGTATTAAGACCTTTGAAAAGTATAACTATACATTTTGATAAGATGGTGAGAACACCGTATAAAACTGTAACAGTAAGTGAGGGTTTAAATCATTGAAAATAACAACTGTGTGCTTTTAGCTTTTTCAGCTTTCCAGTTGAACTGAACTATGCAGATTCCAGTGGAAACAAAGAGTTTGTATGCAAACAAAGCAAAAAAGTAACTTCCTGGAATAATTGTGGCATTTCCTAGAAGTGAAAATTTACGAATACAGATCAAAATAATATGTTTTGTATCACAATCACAGAGTTCGTGTCTATGAGTAGTTGACTGATAGAACATGAATTTTCTAACAAGAAACTTTACCCTGATATGAAATTTATCTCATTTTATAAGAAACCCGTAAGATCTGAAGTCGAAAAAGTTGGTTCTTACATGTCGGAAACTACTGTATCGTAACAAATAAGTGGTGCTAACGAATATCCTCGACTACAGCCCCACCTTCGCACAAGCCGCTCATCGATTAAACCCCAACTCGTAACTAATTTTGACACATTAGCCCACCTCTAATGAGCCCCCTTTTGACAATTAAGCTCAAATTGGGACTTTTCCAATTCCGCAAAGGGTAAATTGGTATCATGTTTAACGTCGTTATGGTTCAATGTTGCATTTTCAATGAATCATTTCCTTGAATTCTGGTTCAAAATTGAGACAGTAAAAACCCGCGTATAAGAGCCTACATATTTACGAATCAGCCTGACTAGGTTCTTACAAATTGAGTACTTCATCGGAAACGACGCTGTTCAACAAGGGCAGATTTTTTAATACAATAGCATCAGTCGCTTTGGTTCACACCTCAATTCAAAGCGATTAGCCAATGCAGACAAAAGAAATTCTCTCAAGCAGAAATTGAAAACAAACGAAGCCGCAAAATTGCCCTGAAACCAGTACGGCAAACTCTCGTTTGGTGCGGGCGAAGGGAGGTTTTTAAGAGAAGGCATGTGCCTATAACAAAAGAAGAAGAGTAAATCTAAAGTTCTGTCTCGAGGATTTTGTTTGTTTGATTTAGAAACCGAGCAGAGGGCATTACAATTTTTGCATATTTATTGCTCAGACGTACGCAGTCACTCCTCAGCTCCTGAATCAAATAAACAAAATCCGCGAGACAGAACTTTAGATTTATCCATCTTCTTTCGTTATAAGCACATACCTTCTCTTAAAAACCTCCCATCGCCCGCACCAAACGAGAGTTCGCCGTACTGGTTTCAGGGCAACTTTGCGGCTTCGTTTGTTTTCAATTTCTGCTTGAGAGAATTTCTTTTGTCTGCATTCGCTAATCGCTTTGAATTGAGGTGTGAACCAAAGCGACTGATGCTATTGTATTACAAAATCTGCCCTTGTTTACGCTGCTCAGGTTCTTAAATAGGTCCTTATTTCAGTCAGGGCTTTCAGAATTTCTTTCGTTCACATTTAAACTTCCAGCCTATTGTTTACTTCAGTGAACAGCAATTGAGTTCATAAGGCCTTATTCACAACAAAAGTCTGTGGAAGAATCATAAATCTTATACAATCCAGTGCAAAGCTTTCAAAGCTTCTCATTGGATCATATGAAAATTTATAATTCTTCCACAAACTTCTATTGTGAATATGAGACCTCTTGAACCAAAGTGCTGTTGACATACTGTAATTCCCATAAAAAGCAACAAAACTAGATTAACAAAACTAAATTAATAACAAGAAGAAGAAGATCGTTTTGAATGATCTCTAAAAATAAGAACCTCTTTCAAATTTCAGCCTGAATGGATTCTTATACAATGGGGGTCTAATTTCTAAATTTCAGCCAGTAGGTTCTTTTCTTATACGCGCGTTTCTACTGTACGTTTTTCATTTATCTCCGTACCTTTATCAGCAGCATAGAATCACAGTGCACCATCAAGCCCTCCTCCAATAAACCCTCTCCTCGAATCAGCCCCATCCAAAAATTCCTTGTTAGCGGGACAGAGCAGAAACTGCGTAAAATGACGTCATCAACAAATCTTAGATAAGGAAGTCTTTGGACAGATAAGCTTTTTGGAATGATAAATCAAGAATTCAAGGCCCTAGGAAGAAAATATCAAGTGTTGAGTAATTTTGGGATCTGTTGCAGGGAGCTAAGGGGACTCAAAGTTACGAGTTTTACGCATGCGTGCGCAGTTTCTGCTCTGTCTGTTAGCGTCTCATTCGAGGATTTACGGCAAAAACATACCAAATGCAAGGCCATGCAATAAATATTACCTGGTTGTGCTCTTTCTCCATTCGCTCAACGTCTTCTTTATGTTTGACGTGTAATGCTTCCATCTCTTTATCGTGACCACGCATCAACTGTAGATACAAAATGAAATTAGTGTAAACCTTCCTTGATATCGGGCCATTGGAAATTTCATTTCATTTCATCTACACGTTTTTTTAAGAAACTGGTTTATACGAAACTAGAACTAAGATGGCCAAAATTTTTAGAGACTCTAGTATTATGTCTGAAAAGTATTAAGAAACTTCTAAAAGTTAAAAGCATGGATATCATAGCTTTATTCTTGAGCAATATTAACTAACCATTTGTATTTTCAACATAACAGAACACTGTTTATCTAAATACGATATTCTAAATGTCAAGAAACATATCTGCAGCAGTCTTAGCGACCACATTGATGATTCTGCATTCAAGAAATTAGAAACCAATTCAGAAACTTTTAGTACTAAAATGGACAAAATTTCATGTCAAACTAAGAAACTTTTAGTACAATGGCCTGATACTAGTTTCTTATAAAAAAACGTGTAATCATGTTTATCCACAAATCCCTATGAGCTAATACATGAAAATTATCATTTGAAAAATAATAATAGTAAGAAGAAAAAACAACATACTATATCATATCTACAAAGGATAAATGTGAAATGCAATCATTAGGTAAGTATTGCTCTTCCTAGGGACCATGCTTTGGGTTAAATGCTAGTGTAGCAAGTAGTCCTTCAGTTTCCTTTTAAATGCGGGAACTGTGGGACTATTCCTTATATCGAGGGATATATCATTCAACAGTTAAGCACCAGAGTAAAGAAACTATCAAGTCATTCTGTTCATAGAGAAATGTGATAAAAGTTACACCCACCTCTTCAAAGATTTAGAAGATTTGAGCCCTATGCTCGAAAGGAACATCATCGTTACTCATTTTATATCTCTAGATGACTCTTCATTAACTGCCATTGTTATGGAGCAGAACATTAGTTCAGAAACTGTAATGATAAGAGAACTTGTGAATTACCTCTTGTCGCTGTGAAATAAATTGAGTCATATTTTGTTTGTCTCGTTCCCTTTGCAACCTGCGTAGAAAACAAAGGCCGTTCCGTTATTGATAAATATTGAAAATAAGCAAAATAATTAGTGATAAATGGTAACAACTTTTAATTGGCAAGGGAATGTGAAGATAAATAAATGAAAAGCTAAACTGATTTACACAGGTAATGGTCTCTGATTTCTTGTCGGAATACAAGGTAGAAGCTCTATTTAGGCACCCGTTTCTGTTAGGCCCCACTTTCCAATAAGCTCCTCTCTTTTAAGCCAAGATTTCAAAACCCTCCCTTGTAAGCCCCTTCCTCTCTATTAAGTTCACCGCCCCCCCCTACTTAAAAATCAAATGCCAAAGCCTACTAAAGATTCTACATTCAGTTAGTAAAACCAGTTAGCATGTTAATTTTGATATGGTTTAGGATAACAACTGTGTGAATTTGTGTATTTGATTTTCAAAGTTGTATCAGAGTCTCTAAAACTAAATAAGCTCCCCCCTGGAGGGGGCTGGGGGTAACAGAGCTTTTTACGGCAAACCTACAAACAATATCAGCCCGAGTACCTTTCTCTCTCTTCTTTATTTCTGATCGATCGATCTGCACTCAAATTTTTTGCATCCTCCATTGACTGCTTTGTTTGCTTTTTCTTCAGTTCTGTCATTTCCCTGATAAGAGAGCAAGACATAGGCACCATTATATTCTATGACTCACAGAGATTACATGTATACAGAGCCAATGTCGCCAAGGGTCCTATGTGGGCACGGCTGCATGCTGTTGACTTTTTGAATAAACACTGCAACAATAAGTTTGCACTGAAGTACACCTGGAAAATTGCGGACACAGGAGCAGCCTTGTTTAGAATTGAGGTGAAAGCACAAGAATAGACAAAAAGGTAAGCATTCTCATTTATTCAAAACATAGAATTGGCAATTCCGAGGTCCTGTTTAGACGAGATCGGATCCAAATGGATTAGTACCCAAACTGTAACGGATAGGCCTTGCGTTTACACGGGACTCGACGGATCCGAACCCACTGGGTCTCGAAAGTGATCCCGTTTGGGTAGGGATAGCAAATCCAAATGGGTTCGGACCCGTCGAGTCCCGTGTAAACGCAAGACCATTTTGATCCGATCTCGTGTAAACGGGGCTAGAAATTGCAGCATGCCATGGATGGCAATGGCTCCTTAAAAAAACGCAAACATTTTAAATGACATAAAAAAATTACAAGAGATCTCTATTCTAGGCATTGTAGATCCTCAAATAATTTGAAATATGAAACAAAAATATGTTGCAATTCCAAAAAAATATTGAAAATTTCAGGAAAATCCAACGGCAGAATTATTGAAAAACAGCTGAAGTTCTTTCAAGGGATTTATTTCAAAGAAACAGGTCATAGAATTACATTTTACATCAACCATTTTAAAGATTCGAATGTCATGCTTAAGTTTGCTGTATGCATCGACGAATCGTTAATTTTGGCCGTACATTTCAAACTACAATTAAGTTGATTTTACGATGACATCGACAAACCTATCGAACTTTTCTTTCAGCAACTTTTCTTCATTGTGTTGACTTTGAAAAAGAAGGCCTTTCAAATATTCCAGTTGTTCAGCGATTTGATAAAGACGAACACCAACTCTTTCATGAATGTGTTTTGCAGTTGCATCGACTTCCTCTTTGTCCTTCTTCTTTGCATTCTCTGCAAGCTGCAAGGAAAAAGAAAGTCTACATCACAATCTCTAGTGATGGAATAGACAACTTAAGCTAACGTCGTTTATACCCACTGAAGGTCAAAAGACCATACACTTGGGACATCATCTACTATTTGTTAATGCAGTTGTCCGCATCACGCTTTTCAAGGCGCGAAGTTCTTGACTTAAATGGAAATATAGTATCTTCAAGACGATGAGTATGGGATCTGAACAAGGGTATATGGACACGATTTGTGTGTCGATCGTGTCCACAATACCTGACCTAAATGTTCCTAAATGAATAAATACATTTCCGTTACCTTTGTTGGCTTCAAGCCATTGCTTATCTTCTCTTTTTTGCTTGGGAGCCGATGCCTTAGCTCTCGATATTTTGATGTCGGCCTCAAATTCGAACTCTACCACGCTCTGAAAACAATGATCTGAGAACTAGTTCCTATATCGAGTCGGCAGTGTGAGTCGTTGGAAGGCCACGTCGATCTGGGAACTAGTTCTCAGGTTATAATTTTCAGAGCGCGCTACAGCTTCAAATAGAGGCCCATATCAAACTGTCGTGAGCAAACGCATCGGCTCCCAAGCAAGAAAGAAAAGATAAACAACGAATTGAAGACAAGCAAGGTAACGAAATACTTATTCATTTTGGAACAATTGGCCAGGTACTGTGGACAAGATCGACACACAAATCGTATTCACAACACCCACGATCTGAAGTGGGTGTAGATAACGTGAACTCGCTTGGTCTGTTGATACAGCGTCCATAGAAAAATTCATCTAACATTAGGTCAAATGACAGTACCCTTGGAAAATCATCTCTTTATCTGTTGATACAGTTATCTAGACTTATGCCTTTTCATTCCCTGTTCCCTCGCCTGTTTCCCTGCGTTCTTTGATTTGCTGATATCAATTAGTCAACACGGACTCAAAAATATTCCTCTTAAAAAGTGGGCTCACTTTTCAAAATGGCTTAAACTCACGGGAGTTCTCGCACACACAACAAAATCGCTTCAAAGTCTGGTCAAAATGGCTTGAAAATTGAAAGGAAACTTTAAGTACGAAGAATGATGTTTTCTTGACCTACAAATCGCAAAGTGCATACCATTCGGGCAACAATCTTCCTCTGTAGAAACAAACTAGATCAATCGCAGCTGCGAGAACTCTGGGTCTCATCAACCGTTTCTTGTATGCAATAAAAATAACTGCCTAAATGGGCCTCTTGACTGGTTGCAAACTAAATTCTACCGGTTTGATTTGTGAATACAGAATCAATCTACGCGGGCCTAAATTGGGCCCAATTTTTAAGCGTAATATTATGAGTCCCTTTTGACCAAGTGATATCAGCAAATCAAAGAACGCAGGGAAACATGGGACGAAAAGGCATAAGTCTACGCAATCACGCGAATTCAAGTGGACATAACAATGAATTAGTCTATGGACAACCGGACCTGGCAATCAAACAGTCGGTCTCTACATTTGAATGGCACAGCATAGCATATGCAGCAAATATTCCGAAGAATTTTGCAAGAATGGATAATGCATTTTCGCTTGATATAATGGCTTGCAAGGAACTTCATTTACCTTGTTATTTTCCTATCAGTTGTATATTTGATATCTTGATTATTTTCAGAAATTCAGAATTTCATTTTCATTGAAAGAAGTCGTGAATCATTTAAAAAATCTAAGTTATATGAATATAAATCAACTATGTTTCAAGACATTTTGCGTGAAATTACTTTTGCAAATTAAATCCTTAGGCAATTTCGCGGAATAGATTTTCACGAATATCTGCCCAAAACGCAAAAAACTCGAGTTTTTTTCCCTTAAAGTAGTTAAATGGCTTCATACCTTTTCATTCATATGCTTTTCCAGATATTGTATCTTCTGGGTATACATTTTCACCAGGGATTCTGTACTGTCTAGGCTAGAAAAGGTATATATATATATATATATATATATATATATATTGTTTTAGTAAATATTCTGCCCACAACCTCTGCAACACAAATACTGATGTTAGGTTGCCATAGATTAGCAAAAGAAGACAAAGTGTGACGAATTAGCTTCATCCACAACTAAATAAGTCCACAAATAAAAGGTGTATACCTATTCAACTAAGCAGCCTCGTTCTGGAATTTTTCAGAATTTCTTCAGCTTGTGTCATAAGAAATTTCTGACCCCAGATTCACGTTCAGAACCCAAATCTTAGTCTTGTTGCAAATGTTCCTAATCTTAGTGTTAGCGATTCTAATTTTATGAGGATAATAAATTTGAAAATTTTGAAGGAATTTGGCCGTGAATAATGACATGGGTGTAAAGTTTAGCCTGCGTGCAGACTCAACTGATCCCTTTTCAGACAGGTTCTCCTCCTGTAGAGTCTGCGCATCAGCGACCAAATCCTTGTTCTCAGTTCATGAGAAACGTGGAACCTTTCCTGATTGGCTGGCGCATATCCCCTTTCTTTCATGAGCGTCCCTGTCTTTGTTCGAGTCTGCAGTTATTTAATTAGCGCTTCCATGGACAAAGCGGGACCAAGAAACCTTATTGTGTGTGGGTCGCTCTATAGAATCCAATTCAGTGACTTGGTTCCTCAAGAGAGGGAATCGCGCGTGGCTCAGAACAAGGATTTGGTCGCCGATGCGCAGACTCTACTGGAGGAGAACCTCTCCCAAAAGAAATCAGTGGAGTCTGCACGCAGGCTATGTAAAGTTACACCCCGAACGATTTTCACAGTCAAACTCCTTAAAAATTCTCAAATCTGTTTTCGTCATAAAATCAAAGCCACAAATTCTGGGAAAATAAAGATTTGCCAATAGACTAAATTTGGGGTGCTGGATCCAAATTCATGGTCAGAAATCTCGTATGAAGAAATTTTCGGAAAATTTCCGAAACGAGGTCGTTAATTGAAAAGGTATATTCAAAAATCTCCGAAATAGCATCAGTGTGAATCATTTGAGCTTAACTGTATCTTACTCAAAAGCTGAATCGGCTAAATGCCAAACTTCTGTCCGTGTAGCTCCATGTTTAATGTATCCTTGGACTTGCTCCAAGTCTCGCTCTTGATCAATAAACAAACGGGAGGGAAGAAGAAAAGGGAAGGAGAGCGACACCCCCCTTTCCCTTCCCTTTTATTCTTCTTCTTCCCTCCCGTTTGTTTATTGATCAAGAGCGAGACTTAAGAGTGAGACTTGGGAGCAAGTCCAATGTATCCTGGACGTAGGGAACAAACAAAATAGCAAAAGCTAACCCTTGTCGCTTTGAAGCTTTTTCCAGTGTTCTTTCTTCAGCTTGCTTGCTTTTCTCGAAGGAGGCTTTAATCTTTTCTATCCTTGCTTGGTTGTGTTTCTGCAAGTGTGCTCTTTCCTTTGAAAAGAAAGAAGTTTTCAAATAAAGAAATGCGGAAAAAGAATTCTGTCATCAATGGTATTCATCCCTTATCAGCAAGGAATCCGAATCTAACTGAATGGATTCAAAGAAACGATCATTAGCTACCTTCAGAAATGTCTATCGTTCGTTTGACTTTTCTACAATCTTTAAATTTAAAGAATTAGAATGTTTATCTTCCATTTTAAGAATTAAATGAAATCATGAAAGAAATACTTAAAACCATTGTAATTTCTAAATTACTGAGGAAATACGAAATGATTTTCAACAAAACAAAAATCTGTGGATGTCTACAATGTGGTATCAAGCAAAAAAATATCGAACTGTTTCTTACATACCTTTTCGTGTTTCTTTTCAAGTACGTCTACATCCTTTTGATGCTTTTTAACCAGTTTGACGTATTGCTTTGGAAGAAGAAACGATGCATTATGAGTAAAATATTATGAATTCGAGCCTTACAGTCAACGAAGCTGTCACGATTTCGGAGATCAAAGACTGAATATCATATCATTTCTCATGCCTGAAGTGGATATTCGTGTGTTTAGGCTAAACACATCTGACACTTGCAGTTCGGAACAAGGCTGCACCATGATGATAAAATCTATTCGCACTGGCACATCATTCAAGGTTCAAACCTAAATAACAGCTTCATTTGCAAAGTATCTTCTGCAATTTGCTTTTGAAGTAATGTTGAGTTTTGTTGAAGTAATTATAAAAAGTCATACCTTGTCACGCTTGAGCTCTTCAAAGGAGACTGGCTCATCGCTCTTTTCTTCTTCTGCATGAAAATAGAAAGCCATGAGCAAAATTGTGAAAGTAGAGGTGAACTTTTACGGACCCCTGAAAACTAGCCTAAGGCCCCTTCCACACGTATCAGGATCTTTTCGAAAACAGATCTTTTTATATCCGTTTTGGGCTTGGGTCCACACGGAGACGGCGTTTTCAGCCACCGAAATCATAGCTGTTCGAAAACGCTCTCCAGAAGACGCGGTGTTCTTTTTTCGTGTGGACGGGTGAAAAAGGGGCTTATGAAATCGCAGACGTCACAGCGTCGATTTACTACATGCGTTTAGGTCATTGGGGAGCACGAGAGGACATTTTCCATGTCAGTTTTCTTTTATCGAAGTTCGAATATCGAATATGGTTATCGAATATTGAACTTTATGATCGAATACCGAATTTTGAATGTAACAGCTTTTTTGCGTGGACGGGGTATTTCGAAAATGCTCCTCGTGTGGACATGGATCTTTTTCATTCGAATAAAAACGTATGCGTTTCAACAATATCATTTACTGTCAATTCACGGCACCTGAGTTAACGAGTTCATATTCACAACAAAAGTGTGTGGAAGAATCAGAAATTTTATACAATCCAATGAAAAGCTCTCAAAGAGCCGCTTGAAACAGAAGTATTTGGAATACTGAACAGGAAATTGAATACTGAATTTTAATAGTTCTTTGCAATATGGACATATTCAATTATCAGTTTGTATAGGTCAATGACAAAGCAACTGGATTTTTTAACTTAAATTGATGATGTCTACAAATAAGAAGCTATTTGAAATTTCAGACTAAATGGGTTCTTATATGATGGGAGTCTAATTTCAAAACTTCAGCCTGTAGGTTCTATATCACTAGGTTCTAATACGCGAGTTTTTACAGTAGCTCGAAATAGCTAGGCTCGTTCCAAAATAAAGTGACGATTGAATGAAAGAAAAAAACTTACTTTCAGCCAGATGGTTACCATTTTGTGTCAGCCTTTCGCGGTCTTCGAATGACAACAATGGGCTATTTGAGCTACCAGAAGTGACTGAAAATATTGAAGTGACTGACTGTCTTTCTGCGAGGAGGGATGTCGGACTTGGAAGGCTAGATGCTGCATCAGGATCCTATAAAGATTGCGGAATAAATCATTGTAAGGGCCATTGCATCCCATGGATGTAAAAATCTTAAAGGTGATCTGAAGTGAAAATTTTCATTAATACCAGTGAATAGCACTATTAAATGATGCAAACTCTTATTAACATTTTTTGATACCTTGTTTCGTTTTCGAGTTATTTACTACATTGTAGGATCGGCTGATGACGTCCATTTGTAGCCACAGAGTGAAGAAAATATACCAGGTGGCCAAAAAAAGGGACCCGGCAGAATCTTTTATAGAAGAAATGAGTAAGAGGCCGATTGGAACGCTTCAAACGTTGTTCTGTCGCTAAAGTAAAAGACGACCCTAAATTATGAGCATTTTGACAATTATTTTCGGCACGGTAAATTTTCCAACTTAAGGATTTTGAGGAAAATTGCATGCCTGAAATCCTCAAAAAGTCGTCAAAACAATGGATCAATCTACAGCCGTTTCAGATCTTAAAAACAACGAGGAGCGTGTTTTATTTTAGGCAGGGAATAGGCAACTCAGTCGGAAGTTTTCAGAGCATGTTTTTATAGTCCTTAGATACAAAAAATATACCTGTCTCATGGGACAAGCATACTCATCCTGCTTTTCTGTAACTAATTCTTGAAAATTTCGAATTGCATGGAAAGTTCAGTTCCTTTGAAATTCCATGAGTTTCTCGAGAACATTTATTACCAATTCTTAGGTACCTGGCGACTATAAACTTTCTCTGGAAACTTTTGACTGAGTTGCCTACTCCTAGCCAAAAATTAAAACAAGTTCATAATTGTTTTGAAGATCTGAAATGGCAGTAAATCGATCCCTTACCTTTCACAACTTTTTAAGGACTTCATGCATATCCTTTTCCTCAAAATCCTTAACTTGCAAAATTTACCGAGCCAAAAAATAGCAAAAAATATTCATAATGTAGGCTGGTCTTTCAGCGACAGAATAACGTTTGAAGCATTTTCATCGGCCTCCCACTTATTTTTCTATAATGGATTGCATCGGATCACCTTTTTTTGGGTCACCCGGTACAATGTTAACTATGCTTCCAAAGCTAAATCGAATCGAAAACTTGCTTAAATTAGCATGCCTTTCTAGCGATCATATAAGTTCACGGGACAGCTCATATCTAATTTGTGTAGCTAGGCCGCAAAATTCTGGGCATCTGTAACCTTCCGAAGATAAGAGACAGCTATAGTTCCATACAGTATCCTTGTACAGTAAAAACCCGCACATAAGAACCTTCATTTATCAAGAACCTACTGCCTGAAATGGTATATTTTGTACCCAATTAATAAGAACCATTTCAGCCTGATATCTTAACCCAAGTTTGAACCCAAGTTCTTAATAAAAGGTATAACATTTCATTCTTCCATTCACTGGGAAATAAATTCAGCTAGGATGAGAAGAGGGTTGATGATTAAATGGACTGGTGAAGCATGGTGGCCAACCTAAGGGAAGACAAGAAATTCTTCACAAAGCATTTTGAAAAAAACTGGTTGTCTGATGACTGTGGATGGGTCAGGAGACGAGAAAATTCAGCCCTATGGACTAAAAGGACCATGTTTTTAAAAGTAGAGCTTGTGTTGCTAGCCATATTGCCATCATGTTTCAATGCTAAACCTTCCTTTGTTTTCTGGCGTTTGTTTTGGATCCTATGTTAAGAACCTACACCCTGATTGCGAGATGTACCTCATAGCATAAGAACCTAAACAGGCTGAGTTTGAGGTCTTACGTTCTTATGTGCAGGTTTTTACAGTAGTTTGCAAACAAAATAACGTCATCAGTCGCTACCAGAAATCAGTGGATAACATGCAAACGAAATGCGATATCAAAAAATATAACCAGGATCTTTTAATCATTCAACGGTGCTAATCATTTGCAACAATAAAAATTTTCTCTTCAGCCTACCTTTAATAGTGGCAAATGTATATATTATTCAATACTGGATACAGTCAAATAAATTACGAAGAAATGGAAAAGAAATTATGGCAACAATAATGTGTACTAAATACGTATTTACTTACCTCTTCCATTTCAGCAATATCAAATACTTTCATCTGCTCTCTTCTTTTTTCTGCTTGTGTTTCATATTTCATAGGCTCAAACAAGCGGTCAGCAAAATCTGCAACGCGAATGATCATCATATATACATATATATATTGCTTAAATTTCCCAAATTTATACTTTCCTGAATTCCTATGTTTATAAACCACTTTATCTACAGATGCGCAATGTTGAGCACTTCACGCAGAAAGTAAAGGCGAGTGTCTCTCTTGTATAAAACATGCAAAGAACTGTCTGAAAAATATTCCAGTATCTTTCTGAAATAATTAATGAAACACGTAGAAAGCTCTTTCATCACACACTGTTAACAGTAGGAACTGTCTAAAATTCTTAACACTGCAGACATAAAATAAAAACAAGAATGCTTGCAAACTTCATAGCACACTAAATTTTAACTGCAAGTAACGTAAAAGTCTGCCTGGAATGACTGCACCAACATCCTGAAATCCTTTTCGGCAGACACTGTCCATGGTAGGAAATGTCTGGAATCGTCAAAACTGCAGACACAAAACTAAGTGTTTTGCCTGGTTCAAAACATAATGAAATTCACTGCAGGTAAGTGCAAAGTCTTCGTGAAATAACTACACTGACATCCTGAAATCCTTTTTCAGGAGCTACTGTTCGTAGTAGGAAATGTCTAGCATTGTAAGTACTGTAGGCATAAAAATAAGAGTGTTTTGCAAAGCTCAAAACACAGTGGATTTCACTGTAGGTAAGTGAGAAGTCTTCTCGAAATAACCGCATTGACATCCAGAAATCCTTTTCGGCAGACACTATTAACAGTGGGAAACGTCTGCTATAACATGATGCAAACAAAATGGACAAAAAATATTCAAAAACACAACTGTGTAATATCTAAGATGTGTAGATATTAATAGATATATTTTATAGAGATAAAGAAGTCTCGAAAATGATCTTCGAAGGCAAACAATATTCCAGCAAGTAATCTTCAGAGTTCACGGCCGCCAAGAGCTTTTCGAGGCCCAGGGACAAAACTGCGAAATGAGGCCCCTTGCAAGCGAAGCGAGAGGAAAATTTTTTCCATTACGCCACTTAGATTGGCTTAAAATGCATTTCAGAGCATTTCCTGCAGTCAAAATGTCAGGAATCTTCAACTTTGAGTTCCCTTAGATCTTGATGCCCTGGGGCGAATTACCCCTCCTGCCCTTCCTCTCGGCAGCCCTATCTGAAATTGATGTACTCATTCATGAAAGCTTTTTAATTCCACGGAAGCGACCTGAACATATTCCCAAAAGCCATTTGTTCCACTGGTCCTCTTTCGAGTTTTTACTCATTTTACCCACTTGCGGCTTAGGCCTCGGGTCCCTGCGCATAGGAACTGTAACTCACACCTACTTACCTCGTTTTTAGTTTGTTTGTTACTCGGTATAAATTGCTACGCATCATTATTCACACTTGCCGATGATGAACCGAGTTAGTTTGAAATGTTCAAATAAAACATGTTTGAATTAACCAATTTTTTCATTTGAAAATGTCAACTGGACCTGTCCAATAATTCAACATGGAACGTCAACGAGATTAAAACGATTTACAAGATCATTGCCGTCGCTTGCCTCATCCTTCGTTTCAACCTTCAAAGACCAAGCAAAACCCAGATTTACTTGTTGCTTGGAAATACAATTCAGTTACCTAAAGCACAAAAAACCGAGGCAAAGCTATGGTGGCAGCAGTGATCAAGATGGCACTCAACAAGACATTTGATTTGATTTTATAATATTTGATTTTATAATATTTATACAGGGTAAAACATTCAGTTGTACTGTTTTACAATGTACCCTGTTAAAAAATACTTACAAACGAAAAGAAACTATCTAAATTTACATGTAAATCCAAAATAAAACAGGTATTAACAAAGTATATAAAAATTGCAGGTATGATGTAGATATGATATAAGAGAGAATTAGCTAAATGCATGGTTTGCTATGCTTTTTTTGAAAGTTTTCAAAGTCGGGGACAATTTTGATTCTAGGCTGAGGCGATTCCACATTGTCGCACCTTTATATGAGAAGCATTTTTGGCCATTTGCAGATTTTCGCATGGGAATTTCTAAATCAGATCTAGTATTGCGTAATTCTCTCTTACATGTATCCGAGAGCCTTGAGAACATTTCTGTAAGGTAAGTGGGAGCCAGATCATTGATAGATTTGTATACCATACTCAAAGTATAGGGCTCAACTCTTTTCAAATCTTTAAAAAGTTGCGCGTGAAATTGTATTAAATTCATCTTTTAATTGAATGGAATAAGCGAACTTAGGGTACTTTATTATCAATTTGCCATGGAAATTTTTTAATATTTAGAATATTTTCAAAATGGCAGCATTTTCACTATTCCTTGTAAGAATTCATGGTAAATTCTGAAAAAATTAGAACCATTGTGAATCCTAAATCAAACGAGGAAAAATGATAAAATCCTCCAGGAAACTATGATTAATAAAGGTAACAAGAAATTTGAAGCTCGTCTGGTTTCGGATTTAAAAATTCTATGACGTTACAGCCTCGAAAATAATAAATGCCACCATTTTGGAGATACCAACAAATTTACATGACAGGTTTATAGTAAGGTACCCCAAGTCCTTTCGAACACTTCCATTCAAAGAAAAATGTAATAGAATATACAACCATCTTTTGAAGGATTTGAGCCCTAAGCTATACAATACGCAAATGAGACAGAAAACCACAAGACAGAAAATTTTACCAGAACTTTCTACCGTCCAACAATCCAACCATCCAGCAAACCAAGCGTTTATAAGGCAGTTAACGAAATCTTCGGCAGTTCTCTGTACTCCTCAGCTGACAAGACAGATAATTTCTCACTTTGAATGAAAGGTGATGTCAAGTGGACCGAGAAAGGAAATCCCTCGCCAGATCTCCCTTTCTTTGACTCAATATACGACTCAGACTCAATATACGCCGTTGTTGATGATACAATGACGTAAGAAGGAGGCACTTAAAATAGGGGTCTCCTATTAGACGGAAACACTTGATTCTAAGCATTCTCATTGCGGGAAATATTATTAATGCACCTGATTGTAAATCAATACTTTTATTGCTTACCCGCAAATTTCTCAGGAACGTAAGTCTTCAACGTTATATGAACAAAGAGTGTTGATAATGGACATGGCTGTCCGGATTCTGTCCGCAATGGCACATGACGATACCCTGAAACAGATAACAAGGAAATACAAGCTTTACACGACAATCTTTTCGTCATAACTCAACACCAGGGTAGCCAACTTTATGGCTACCAGACAAAACCAATAGACAATTACGAAAAATTTTACGTCGAAGGGCATTTAACCAAGACACCATTCGTTTCAAGGGAATCTAGGCATATCTAGGCCGTTGACAGAACTAGTTGTGCAAAAACAATGAGCCATGACGTTTGAAAAGGTCAAAGATCAAGTTACTGTTCCTTGCCATCATTCTGATCTCACGTCTGATATGCAGCAGACTTAGGTATCAAATCGTTGTTATCATCCACATGTGTTGTTTTTTCTTTCCTTTATCTATGTTAATTCCCCTGGAGTAGACAGAGCCTTTTGCTCCCCGGGGGTATTTGTCCCAGTAGTATTGTAAAGTAATTCTTGTAAGTAGTGTAGACCGTAATATGTATTGTAATATTTTATTGGATTATATAATAAAAGAGCATACCTGGTTGAATTCCGTCCAGCGGTAATATTCGTTGTCCAAGTATTTTATCATTTTCATCGTACACAGCCAATCGTAATAAAGCAAGCTCTGGCAGGATAACCTATACAGCAAATAAATATGTAAGTCAGTCAGTATAAACAATTTCCAGTGACATACTAAACAATGATAAACAATCTTGAAACAGTCTTTTCATATAAACAGTTGATTCATATAGATATTCCTTGTTCCAACAGACCCCTTTGCTTTTCTACGTCTGGATCGAGCGATATTGTTATACGTTTTTGTACGAAATGTTCGATTGAGTCGCTTTAGAGCTCTCATTCTCATTCTCTGAAGTCACATGACCTCACAATGTACCAGTTGTTACCCAAATTTTACTGAAATAACTTTGAAAATAATGGCCTTGAAAATCTCTAAAATCATCAAAATTCGGTTGGACCCCTTGTTTACTTTATCAACCGATCTAAATTTGTTGAGTTTGTCGAAGCCTACTAAATCCAGGCCAACAGAGCTGACGAATGAATAGAAAATGGCAGGTGAGACAGGTTCTTTGGTACAACCGCTCAGTCTCTTATCAGATGTTAAACTACGCAATCTTAAACAGAAAACAGACCCTTTCATTGCTTGAAATACCTTGTTGAAATGGAAAGTTTCATCACTAAAACATGTATTCATATATGTATTCTGTGCCAATTTCGTTTTATTCTTTCGTTTTGTATCTGCAGGCAAGCCATAAAGCTCAATGATGACGTATGTTTGACATTTCTTGTCTGTCAGGAACTGTCCAGAGATCACCTTTGGGAAGAAATGGATACATCATACAAAAGCATGGGCTATGAAACACTATGTACTGGGTGAGCCAGAAAAAAGTTCCCCACTTTTGAAAATTCATAACTGCAAGAGTATTTCACAGATTTCAATGATTCCAACTTCAGTTAAAAGCCAAAAGGTTGAAGTATTTTTGTGACTTTTCTTCTTGTCTCACGAGCACTACAAATATGGATATGGGTGAGAGATATCCTCCGGATATTGATTGCCATGAGATTGAAAAACTTCCATATTTGTTTGAAAATCGATGTCTTACAACTCTTGAGAGAGGTGAAACGCTCATTGCCTGTTGTTCAAAGTGAATAAATCGCTACGATTTGATCAATGTTTTAGGCCCTTTTGCCGTCTTTTTGCAACCATGAAATTTTTATAAAGTTAGATTTACCAATACTTCTAGTGCTGGTAGGACAGTAAAAAAAAATCACAAAAATACTTTGATCTTTCAGCTTTTAACTACAATTTCAATGAATCAAAGGCCAGTACAGAATCAATGGCACTTCAAGGCCAGGGCAGAAGGACACAGTAGAATAACACAAGTTTATGGATCTAACCAGAAACGCTGTTTTAACTAAATTTATTGTGTTTTCAAAAGTGCTTATGACAGGATCATAAAATAAAGTCTTTATGGGCTGCATAATTCCATGTTAGTCTTGAGAAAAACTTTTTGAAAAAGTTATTGAGAATCTTCAAAACAAAATGCAACAATAAAATAACGCACAGTGATTCTTTCCATATTTCTCCCTGGCATTTGAAGGCGCTAGGAAGCTTATCGAAGCAGCCTGGTCCTTCCTTTCGATCTGACCACCATTTGTGATTCCCATAGCAACCTGCAATCACAGAGAGTTAGCGACTCTCGTCAGTCTACCAAGACTCCCCTCAATGTACACAGCAGGCTCGACAGGCTGGGACTCGAACCACCAACCTTCCTATCGGTAATCAAGCGTGCTAACATTGAGCCATCCCCACAGTTTTGTGATCTTACGTAATATCTTAGTGACTTTATGTACCTTTACAGCGACTGTTGCTGGGATTATTCCATCAATGGGTGATTCAGTAAATGGATCAAATGCTTTCTCAGCCCTTCGCATAATCTCAGGCTTGAGTAGATACCTGTAGGAATAGAGAAGCTACATTTGTAGGGGAATAGGGAGATGATCACCACTCATGCATGTAAGATTTAAAGCACAATATCTTTTATAAGGAACTTAGATCAGAATACACTACTAAAATTTTCCAATTTCCACAGAAAAATTTCTGGTTTTAGTACTGCAGTAGACTGACTACAATTCGTCGAAAATTGTGCTCGTTTTTTTCGCATTTTTAATCCGAAACTATTCGCTCAATGTAGCAAAAAGCAATGCGAAAAGATGCACTGCTGACAAATAATTCGGTGAGCATTGAAAGTGCTGAAAACTACCGAAAATTTTCCCGAAAATTAACAAACTCTGCACAGCAAATTTCAATGAGCCAATTACATACAGCAGAGCAAATTCGAACGCTGCAATCCGACAGCACCGTCAGGAACTTGACAGGAAGGCGAGTTTTTGTCTTGATTTTAAGATAAGAAGTACCTGTTTGAGCGAGCAATTCAGTTCAATAAATAGGTAGGTAAATTCAATCAGTTCAACAAATGACCAGATAAAAAAGTTTTGTATTTGCGAGCAAAAACTGGAAGGAATTGTAAAATGTCTAATAGTGCGGGTTTTCAATTTCTTCACCTTTTCGTGCAGGAACCAATAACATGAAACAAAATTAGAATGAATAGATTTCAAAGAGCTCAAGGCAAAGTTCAAGTGAAAATTACTCAAGATGTGGGACAACGATTTCTTTGCCAACATATTCTTGAATTCATCGTTTGAAAGTCCCTTTAGCCTAGCCCTGCTGAACACACCACAGTTTCTCAATTTTGGACAGTCCTCCAGTCTCCAGTTTCTTGTGACAGAGTTTTCTTACAGAAAATATTGTGAAACGGAGAAAAAACTTTCGATCTGCTTTTTACAACAATGAAGGTGATGGTAAAGAACAAGCAACTTGACTTAAAATTGATTTGCAGTGACGGGAAAGTAAACAATTAGAGCTTACCCCAATTGCGCATTGGCTTCGAATTTGGCATGGTTCAGTTGATACGGTACATCTAGGAAAGAAAACGGTTACATTGTCAGTAAATGCTAATGACATGCATCTCCTCCTGCCATCTGCTCGCTACTCTCGTTCCCACGTCCTCGTAACTGTATTACCCCCTCGGGAAAATATGTTTCACAGATACGAAATAGGAGATGAAATATTTCCAGGACGGTTAAGTCTTTCACAACTATGATTCATATAAAAATTCAGTTCGTTGAAATAATTCTTCGAATGAAGTCTATTGCCTTGCAATACTTCTTACAAAATAACAGATTTTAATTTGATACAACTAACTAATGGAAGCTGCATGGGATTTGAAAGGGGAAAGAAAAAAATTTAGCTGTTCCGCAAGTTAATCTTACTTTTCAATGCTTTTACAGTGTGGTGTGGGCTACCTGATAAAGTTGGCTAAATAACGATTATAATTTGAGTAATTAAGGTACCTGTAGTTTGGAGATTCAAAGACACCAGCTGACATCCAACGTTCCAGAACGCCTAAAGAAAAGGCTGCAGATTACTAGTCTTTCCATAATCACCGTAGTTCCGCTCCTCCGCATGAGCTGATTACTTCGCTATAACTTCGACTTATGACCAACCCTGGGAGATCTAACTGTAGGGCAAGACGGTTAGCGGTGCCAACTTTTTTGGCAGATTTTGCTTCTGAATCAAGTAAACGGCTCCTGAATCAACTGTTAGATTGTTAGATTTATCTTTTTTCTTGCGTTCTAATCTCATGACTTCTTTGGAAAGCATGGTTTGCATGCTCAATGCGACAGTTTACCAGACTGGTTTCAGGGTAACTTTTGCTGCTTTGTTTGTTTTGAAATAATGGTTTACAGATTTTCCGTCGCCTGCAATCGTGCCACGGAGTAGTCATAGCATTGGCACCCAGTGGCATCGTCCTCGTAGTGTTATTAAGTATTCTGTAAGTAGTGTAACTAGTAAATTCGTATTGTAAATTTTTATTGGAATGTATGAAAAAAACAGCTGATGCTATGTTGTTAAAAAATCTGTTCTTGTTCAATGACCACGCGCATATATGTCTTGAGAACAGAAGTTCTCGGAGAGAACTGCTGTTCTCAAGACATATGTGCCAGCATTTGTGGAATCATAATCCATCCATGACATCTGAAAAGAGTGAAATTATTGAAAATGGCCCTCACCTGTGGATTATAGTTGGTCGAATCAACACGGGTTCCCTTGGGATAAATTCTACTGAATTGCCGATTATTGTATCTGAAGGTAGGTCAAAGAAAACTGCACTATAAATAAAATTAGCAAATCATGGCTCAAAGAGCAATATTAAAGCTACGTAATAGGTAGAATGGCAAAGACATTAGGTATTTGCAAATCTTATAGCTTTCATGTATCGCATAATCTTTTCAGTTAAAGATTGGTTGCTAGAATAAATTAAAAATCGATATAATGTCAATTTTGGCTGCAAGAACCATAAATAACACCAAATGGGGGGGGGGGGGGATTTACGAGGTTTTTTCAGGCATTCGATTTGAGAGCAAAACTTCTTCTGGCAACCTCATACTAGTGGTTAATATAAAATCTATATATTTGAATATGCAGATTTTCAAATTCAGTAATTGAAAACAAGGGATTCCCGTTTAAATGAAATTTTTTGTATAAGGACGTTCACACCATATTGGGTTTGGAATAGATCACGGTGCCAATAGCTTTAACAGGGAACCGCGTAGTGTTGTAAAAAACATTTCAATGTGCGTTTTTAGCACTAAGCGCTGGAATCGCAGAAGTAGAGAAAGATCTAATCGAATCCGCGACCCTTGTAATAACGCTCAAGTGGTGGGGCTCTACCTTGGATCGAACCCTGTCCGATTGGCTGCGAAGTCAAAGGATTACACCATAGCGCCACAATACCTTAATTCTGACCTTCTAACTTGGTTTGCCTGAGATAACAGCATTAGCGAATTAGAGGTAAGCGAATCAGCAGTAAAAGTGGGCTCAGTCTCACTAATGTGTCATTCGAAAGGATACTTTGTGAATTCAATGGGGCCAGCTTTGACAAGATTGATAGCAGCACATTCGTTGAATGAAGATATCTTGAATGAAAGGTTTTTCTCTGTGAAAAAAAGGGGAAAGAATAATTCAGAATCAAAATTCAAATGACAACAAAATAAACAAATTCCATAACGATGGCGACCATAAACGGAGCAACATTGTCTGTGAGACTTCTATATTTATCATCCATTTGTGATACCAAAACTGGGAAAAAAGTTTTATTGTTCGCCTCCTGTTTCAAATTTCTTGTTTGCTTCTTGTGTCTTAGGTTACTTTAATTGTGCTTGATTTTGATCAGCTTTTTGCAACTGGAAACGAAGCATCGCATTAAAATTCTAGCGTCGTATTAAAGTTTTTGCTAAATCTTTTAAAGTGTTAGCAGTGTTGTATATTCATAAAAGAGTACTTCCTAACTTTTAAAAAATGTAGTGAAAATTTCATAGCGATGCCAGAATCCTTTCCTTAAAAACTTACTTTATTTTGACATTGAACAAAAGAACTGTTTTTGCGGGCAACCACTTACTTTGCCTAATCTCTGCCATAAATCAGCAATCACACGTCAGATTGACTCAAGCAAGGTCTTATACTCTTAAGTTGACGCTTGACCCACAGGAAGCCCAGGCAGTTAGTTAATGGAGCAATGACAAGTTGACGATCGTAAAATTGTTAATTGTATACTAACTTTGTGTGTCATTTGTTGCACTGCTCCACTGCTGTACTTCTGCACTTTTTCTGCATAATTGTTCGAATGCGAGAGTTCGATACAAAATTTCTTGGTGGTATTCTTATGTATATTGGCAAACAAGGATTGCAACTAATCTTCAAGCAAAATTCAATAAACTGTTTTGTCCTCGCTCGTAATCCGGCATCCATGTTCCAAATTCGCAACTCAACACATCAAAGTGTTCCTCAATCATTGAACTATGCTTTCGGATACTGTGTTTCTTCATGTGCAGTGTCTGACATACAAAAATTTGCAGTTTCTTGATGCACGTCTCGTCAGATCTGGATTCTCCCATGCTCCGGCCATCGAACGGTCCCAAAGCGATCGAAATTCGAATGTTTTCGTCTGCCTGCCTTGCTTTGCCTTGCACAGAATGTACACAGGGATCCCCCGATCCATCTGTTGATCGATTCAAACCAACAACTGTGCTCTATGGTATGCCAGGGGGTCCCTGTGTACATTCTGTGCAAGGCAAAGCAAGGCAGGCCGACGAAAACATTCGAATTTCGATCGCTTTGGGACCGTTCGATGGCCGGAGCATGGGGAGAATCCAGATCTGACGAGACGTGCATCAAGAAACTGCAAATTTTTGTATGTCAGACACTGCACATGAAGAAACAAAGTATCCGAAAGCATAGTTCAATGATTGAGGAACATTTTGATATGTTGTGTTGCGAATTTGGAGCATGGATGCCGGATTACGAGCGAGGACAAAACAGTTTATTGAATTTTGCTTGAAGATTAGTTGCAATCCTTGTTTACCAATATACATAAGAATACCAGCAAGAAATTTTGTATCGAACTCTCGCATTCGAACAATTATGCAGTACAGTGCAGAAGTACAGCAGTGGAGCAGTGCAACAAATGACATACAAAGTTAGTATACAATTAACAATTTTACGATCGTCAACTTGTCATTGCTCCATTAACTAACTGCCTGGGCTTCCTGTGCTTGACCTATGCAGCTGTGTAAAAACTGAGATAACTGAATCTACGGCTCCTCCACAGCAGCCACACAAAGGGACACAGTTATTTTGGCACACGTTGTAGAGAAAAAATTACACGAAAGCGAGTTATGTTGTGCAAGATTACCTTCAGATACTTCGAAACTTTGAAAAACAGTTGGTTGAACATAATTGACAATCGATGAGAGTACAGGATCTATCGTCTTCTGACTACTTGGTTGTTGATTCAGAGATTCATCTTCTTCAAGAGTAAAACTTGCTCCCCTCGTTGACTTTGAAAGTAAAAGGAGAATAACGTTAACTCTTTGTATCCTGAATTTCGAAATATTGGTCAAAAAAGATATTTTTGGTCCTCATTGGCTCATTTTCCCACAAAAATAACTCGTTTTCGAGAAAAAAATTACATGAAATTGTTGCACAATTTTCCTCCTTAACCCTTCCTAATACATATTTCCTATTGATCTTCTCAAACGCCCATTGTTGTGATATAGTACGCAAATGTTAGAAACAAATTTAATGAATTTAAACACCATGTCCCAGCTAAGTAAACGTGTGTTTCTTTTCTGTATTTTGTTTTTCTTTGTTTTCTTTTACTCGCATATTTTACGTCTGTCTCAAACTAGATGCCACACATTATTTGCGATTATGTCTTAACTGCCCACGCAAAAATTTAAGTTGTTTCGATCGCGGACCCGTGGCATGTAATTTGAGATAGAGAGTAGTTTTAATCTCTATGTTCAATTGGCCTCGGGGTAGTCATAGTCTTTTGCTGCTCGGGGTATCGTTTCCAGTAGTATTGCATAGCTGTATAGTATAGTTTGTTTGTTTTCAATTTGTTTTGAGTGAGCTTGTCAGGATTTCTAGCTACTGAAAGCTAATTTAGGCCCACTGTGCATGCCGCATCCAGGCATGGGACCCCTAGTTTAACGTCCCTTCCGAAGGACGACGAGGTGAGTTGCGAGGTCAGTCCTCAGAGGTCAACCATCCGAAATCTGACCTCACTCGACCAAGCTTAACTTCAGTCACCTGACGAAGACTGTATAAGCCACTCGGCCACTCACCCTAATTGTACTCCCCCGATCCTCCGCCAGTTTTGTCTATTGGAATCAATGGCCGTCATCTTGAAGTAATCTTGTAAAGTAGTGTAGGTTGTAAATTCATATTGTAATCTTTTAGTGGATATAAAAAAAACATTAATGAACAAATTTCATTAACTTTCAATACGGGACAGTAGGTGCCAATATTTGGGGTCCGAAATCTTAGCTAAATGAATATTGGAATCTGTGAAAGACAGCAAAATTCAATATTCGGGGTCCACAATTCTGCTGAAAGGAAAAATCATGCATTTCTGTATGATTCATTAAAGTGGCCTATTCAACAAGTCATTCTGCACAATACGGCCCCAGAAATGAATAACTGTTTGGAGTCTCCAAAACGTTACATCCGAAATTTGGGGTCTAGCTAAGAAATAGAGGTATGGACCTCCCCGAATTGCGAAAGAAGGAGTACCCCCTGTGGCTTGAAATTGTAATCCCCCGATCCTCCGCCAGTTTTGTCTATTGAAATCAATGGCCGTCATCTTGAAGTATAAGGGGGCTTGAATTATCAAGGCTCATCAAATACTTCCTATGTGCGTCTGAAACAGGAGCAGCGATGACAAATCTCTGATATTAGCTGGAATATCATTCCAAACATTATTGCCACTGCAATGAGATCTTTTCTTGGTAATTTCAAAGTTAAGCTTGGCAACATGGAGATATCTGACATTCCTCGTAGCAAAATTTGATACTGAGCATCTCTCTTGAAGCATGTTCCATAGGCTTTCAGGACATAGCTTTTTTACAATCTTACAATATACCAAAAACACAGCAATACAAAAGAACAAGATTTCAACGCTTAGCAATTCTTAGGCCATGGGTCCTTAAACCTCGCACGCTCAGTAACTGATAAGGCCCTGTTTTGGAAACATCTGGACAAGTAACAACTTAGGCAAGTCCTGGAAAAATCGCAAGTGTAACAAGGCAGCCATGAAGTAAGTCTATTCTCAAATAGCAAACAATAAAATCATACAAATTACCTTTTTATAAGGTCTTGAATGCCCAGAATTCATTGTATTGCATGACGTAGTACTCGAAGTTCTAGAGTGATTGCCCTTCCGCGAGTCATCATCACTATCAAGATAATCATCAACATTCGTAGCTAATGTCTTCACTCGTTTAAAATCTTGTAGACCATACGACGGCTCTCTGTATATTGATCTAGAAGTTCGCTCACCAATTGTCCTCGCGCTGTTCTGTTTCGTTAAGGGCACCTTCACCCCTTTTATTGTACCATACGTTCTCCTTGAAGCAACAACTTCGTTTGCTAGCGAAGGACTCTCTCGTCCTCTTAAACAAGGGAGTTGATCATCTGAGGCACACTGGCTAACAGCAGAGGAAGATGCTTCGTCATTTGTATAGTTTGGGTCATTTGAATCACTTTTTGATGATTCTGCTCTGCTTCGTGGGGCAGGACTACTAAGACCACTCTCCAGATCTGATATATCGCCTAATGAGCTACTTTTACCAGGGCAATTAAATGCGAAATCCGTTTTATGTACAAATACGTTGACATACGACCTAAATCCACCATTAGTAACGACTACCCTTTCTTTGCTAACCATTTCATTAGTTCTCTCCCTAAAATCAGGACATGAACGATTTTCGGGTATATTTCCCACGTCATCGTTTATTTCAATATCTTTTTCTTCAATGTCTATCAAATTAAGCCGGATACCTGTTGAGCCATCTTCAGTGTCATCATTCTGTGACTTCGATTTGATTAGACTAGCTAAGTATTCATCTATATCAATTCCAACAGCTGAATCTCGGAAAATTTCATTTTTAAAATTCAGCGCTTTGCTAGGTGCCTTGCCACTGCTATCTATATTAATAGAGCCCTCGCTTATCACAGATAAGCGCTTTTGTTGTGATGGTCCTTTCCCTGGAAGTGATAATCGACTGGTCAAGCTTTCTTTATCAATCTCGGCATACGGCATACATTCTCCTTCTTCTCGCAGCAAGGCCATTTGCCGTTCTGCTAAACTATCGCACGCTTCTGAAAAGGAACAACAAGAAACAGTAAAGTCTTTGATCTACTAATTTTTGAGAGTCTACTAACAGCACGAGATCGGCCATCACTGAATTCCCAACAGTCTTCCATTCAGAAGACTGCACACAGGCTACTACATATCCGTCATTTGCCTTTAATTACAAGGTGCATAATTTGGGAAAAACAGCCTTTAGGCTCTCATTTTGGTAGGTTCTTATATGCGGGGATTTACTGTAGTCAAGAGAGGTCAATGGCAATATTCATTGTCCTATCTTTGAAACATGAAGACATTACCTGACAGCAATAAATCATTTTCTACATCTGGTGCTAACTTCTTATTCTTTATAATGATTTTGTACAGTAGCTGGTCTGGTGGCGGCAACGAAACGCCTTCTTCGAGCTGAAAAATGACATGAAAAATAATTAGAGGCAGTCTAATCACGGTCTAACTCAAAGTAGATCTTTTACGCAAAACCTGTAACTCAATAGTCCGCAACTAATGTTATTTTCTATCGCTATGAAAACGATGAAGATTTCCATGTTTCATTTTCACACAAGCATTTATTTGCTCTTTTTATGAGGGGGGGGGGGGGCATACTGCCATTGCTAAGAGGTTACTTATTGCAACCCATAAATTCCGTTTGACAATGCTGTTTGGCCTTATCCAAGCTTTTCTGCAAAACAGACCATCTGTAAAATTCAGTTTCACTGAAAAGATAACTTCTTCAAAAAGAAAAAACTTCATATCTTTAGGCATGCATTTTATAACCATACTTAAAAAAACATATACTTTGGCAGTTGCAAGTTTTCAAACCGGTAGTGGACTGTCTTATGAGTCACGAGAAATGAAATCATCCAAAAGAAATCCTCGTTTGAAAATCTCAAGATTGTGGAAGCGGACCATAGGCGTCGCTGTATGTGTTAATAAATGAAAACAAACACCGCAGGAAGGTCAAGCTACTTTCAGAAATTGAGTTATTGATAAGGTTGATACTTACAGGCCACGAAGGAAGTGGTTCTTTAAGCAACATATCACCAAATATTTCCATGCAACATTCTGCAAGTCTTCTTTGGGCAATTTTGCTACGACGGATAACGAATAGTTCACCAAAAGATTTAATGATGTGTTAGCTGCATCGGTGGTATTTAGACATTAAATCCTTTTGAGTAACAAGAACTTCTAGACTTTTCGGCATTTAAAGAATTATAAAGATTCGAGCATATATTTAATGTTCTAAAGGGTGTCCCATAAGATTGTGCGCCGTTTGTGTGGTTACGGAAACGGAACTTAAACTTCAGACGTTCTGTTTTTTACATATTTACTGGAATAGGCTTTACCTTAGACCCCCTCTACACGGGATCCAAAACTGGCTCGTTTAATTATTGCGTTTACATGGGATCTCACGGGTCCAATCCCATTTGGGCCTGCTATCCGTACATAAATGGGGCCGTTTTCGAATGTGATATCCCGTTTAGATCTGATCCCAAAAAGGTCTCGTGTAAATGGGTGGGATCGGATGTAAACTGGTACGGTTAGGAAGCGACGCAAGAAAGTTGAAAAGGCTTTGTTCAGATTTCAAAGAATGCAATCAGGGGTGAGACAAAGAGTCTATTGGAGCGCAAAATTTCAAAATTTCAAACGCCTCTCAAAAAAGTGCATCGGATCCAAACGGATCCGTTCCCATTTGGATCCGATCCCGCGTACACGGGGTCTTAGAGACTGAGATCTTGCTTGAGTCGATCTGACAATTGGTTGCTGATTTATGGCACAGGAATGGCAAAGTTTGTGGTTACTTTCATGCACTCTGTCGTTCACCAGATCTGTCAGAATCAAGATAAGATTTTGAAAGAAAGGTCTCTAGCGCTGTATTCCAATTTCTTCTAAAAAGGGATAATATTCCTGTCGCATAGATAAAATTGAAGATAGTAGAAAAAACTGAGTACAAGGCTAGAAAGCGTTCTTTCAAACTTTCTTGACTTTGACATTGATGGAGAAAAAAGCGCTGTTTTCTGAAGCAGTCACTTACTTTACGCTTCCTCTCCTATAAATCTGCAACCAATTGTCAGCTTGATTCAAACAAGGTCTTAAAACTCTAAGCCAAAGCCTGACCTATGGAACTGTGTAAAAACCGAGACAATGAATGCAACTACTCCTCCACAAAGCCAAGCAAACGGGGGACAGTTTTATTAGACACCCTGCATATATAGATGAAATAACGTACAATTACCTGCAATGATTTTCAAATGACAAGATAACCGGCAATGGCGACGTTACGAATGCAGTTTCTTTAATTGCCATTATGACATCCTATGGTAAGAAAAAAGCACCATATCTATGAACATTTTATGCCTTACCAAGCAAATAAAATATCCATGAATCTATGGGCCTAAAGCCCATTTCAAACGTGCTGTCAAGTGACAAAACTACGGTACTACAGTACAATGGTACAAAACTACCCATGCAAAACTTGCAAAACCTGAAAACACATAATATTTCAACAAATCTTGTGACTTCTACAAACTTCGATAGCGGCTTAGTTTCTCCGTAAGTGCGACAAAATGCAGTGTGTAAGAGGTCTCCACATACCTTGAAAAGAATGTTGGTACAAAACATTTTTCCATGGGTGATGATTGGCTCATCGCCCAGGCCATCAAAGCAATCCAATTCAATACATCTGTAAGCAAACAGAACAAATTTAGAAAGTATTAGCTACCAGCGTTTTCATCTTTTTCCTAGTTTTGAAGCTGTGATGTTACCAAATCAAAAACCATCAAAGCTACATAAAAATGGCTCGCTAGCAGATTGAAGACCTTCATGAACTTCTCGAGGTTTTCCCGAGAAAACTATTGACTTTTCTTGATTCATTTTGGAATTCATGGTACTCTTAATGTTCATCAAAACTTTAAATACTGCCTTTCCTATTCCTTTCTGTAAAATATAGAAAATGCTTTAATTCTGCGATGATCAAATTTTCATGGTATAAATAAGTTATCGACTGCCTTCAATTAAAGGAGCATATGGGATACTTAAGTTTCCGTTCAGAGATCAGCAGCCTGCACGTATAAGCACGACAGACTATGCGAAGACATACTTGTAAATCAACTGACTGATATATTTTCAACTGACTGACTGGTTGAAAAACTGCTTCATTGAAACTGCAGGGACCGAGAAAGGTAAGACTCACCTGCAGCCAGCAAGTAAACATTGTCGATACATTTCAACGGATGATTTGCCATGAAACTGACGTCCTAGAAATTAAGTTAGACATAGTTTTATCCCTTTAAAACAAAGTATTTGTCGTTTCTAATTTTTCTCAAATAAATGTAAATTTTCAAAATATCCTTGATTGCGAAATGCCGGAAGATGGGCCTAAAATTCAGTACAAGTTATCATGAAAGAATGTTGATTTTGAGAATGTATATAGTACAGACACATTGCGCACATTAGCATGACAGAAGTTCTGAAGAACTCTTAAGAAACATTGGTTGGAAAGCGCAGCTTTCTTATAAATCGTAACATTAGGACCACGACGAACATCATTTTGAGAGTCATTTCAGAAAAGACAAACGTAGTTAAATCGACATTTCCAGTTGGTTAAGACGACATTTCCAGTTGGTTAAGATAAATCTATTAGCAACAAATTAATTAATTAAGACATGTTCAGGACGTTTCGAGACGAGCTTGTCTCATCTTCAGCTAAATCAAAGTTACACGTGTGAGGTTTTTATAGTGATTATTATTCTAGAGAAAATGCATAATAAATTATCAATCATACGATATCTAAATAAGGAAAGTCTATTGAAATTGAACTAAAAGGAAAGTCCAGGGAGATTAAAATAGATACAACGGTATAGAAGAATTCTTAAGAATTCGCCAGAATTCGCCACATTCGAAAAAGAGGACTGAAGTCATACGAAAGACAAAATTTTGCGAGCAAGAATTCTGTGGCAACTAAAAATACTCGTTGGAGTTGTTAAAAACAGAGCCCTATTATTGAAGTATTTATTAATAGCTAAGGAGAGAACTTCTTAGAGAGTAACTGAGAATCCCTAGGCAGGCAAGAATAGCCATGTTAATGTGCGCAAGGCCTGTGCTGTAACAAGGACAGATTTTGCAATACAATAGCAACACCTACCTTGACTGAAACCTCAATTCGAAGTGATTACGGACTGCAGACAAAGGAAATTCTCTCAATCAGTAGTATATCAATACAAACACAGCCGCAAAAGCTGCCCCGAAACCAGTTGGGCAAATCCCGCCTTGTGCAAGCGAAAGGTGCAGAGAAGTTATGTGCTTATAATGAAAGAAGGAGGGCAAAAGTTCTGTCTCGCGGATTTTGTTTGTTTGATTCAGAAGCCGAGTAGAAGGAATTATGATTCTTGGGTATTTCAGGCTAAAATGAAAGTTACCGCACATTTCCTGAATCAAATAAACACAATCCGCGAGAAGAAACTTTAGATTTACCCTTCTTCTTTCCTTATAAGTAGTCTACATACATACCATAAAAACCAATTTCGCTTGCACAAGGCGAAAAATTGTCCTATTAGTTTCGGGGCAACTTTATGCGGCTATATTTGCTTTGATTTGCTGATTGAGAGAATTTCCTTTGTCTGCAGCCATTAATCGCTTTGAATTTGGATGCCAATTAAAGCAACTGTTATCACTGTATCACAAAATCTGTCCTTGTTCTTTACTGTGTTACAAAGATTATTTCTTGCCGTATCAAACTTACCCTGGTACCAGAGCCTCAATTATTTTTTGGCTCTGGTACCCAGGGTATGTCAAACTTTGATTTATTGCGATATATTAAAAAGTTTACTTGCCTGTCAGATACGTGTTGTGCGATGAATGAATAAAATAATGGGAGAGTGGATAACTAAGGTAACTGGGATCAGTTTGTTCCGCCAAATAGTCGCTCTTCATAATGAGGTTATCTTCACTCATGAGAAATCGTGCAAGTCCATCAAAACCCATTCGATCTGTAGATCAAAACACAAGATTTACGAATGATTCAGAAACAGAAAGGGATTGTTGCAAAAAAAAAAACAATATTATCTGAATCAACTTAGAGTTTAAAGGGGCCTTAGATAATAAACCGGTATGCTTCGTGAATGCATCCTTTTCTGGAATCTTTTCCATCGTTGTTTTCATCATATTCATGGTCCATGAAAATGCCGCCAACATAGACATGGCATGTGCAAGGTATGCCGGCTGCCAAGGCTCTTTCAGGCCTTTAAAAGTGAGACCGCCAATTTAAATTTACCTTAGAACTTAAACAAAAATTTTTTGAAAGTAGGTTTGATTCTCAATGCATTATTTTATGGCACAAACTTTATATACTCTAATGATAAAAATTTCCGCGAACTTCCAGGGAAATGTATATTACTAAGCTTAATTTTAGGAATCTTGGAAAACATGAGTTTACTAAAATTGCTTGTAATTATGGAACGGGATGACAGATTTCAAACAAATAAATTGTAAAATGTAAACAAGCTCTTTCCCTATGCAACAAAACTGTTTACAACGAAAAGAGAAATATGTACGTACGTTTGCCATTATTCAAAGGCTCACACGTGCATATGAATGTGGTTGAAAATGCGATTTCACTAAAATCTCTCGTGACCATTGAATGACCGATTTTGACTGAAAAATGTTCACATGTAAGTTAGTACTTTCACTGTGCAATGATTTTTTTAAGGAATGCATTAGCAAAGTAAATTATATCAATGACAATGCGACACTGCGCTAAGGATGGCGACAAGGAACTCTTTACCAAGAAGAACTTGCGTTCCTATTACGACTCTTTAACGATTCTGTAGGGATTCGCAAATAGAATGCAATGCATCGTAGTAAAAGTTTCTCGCCGCCATCTTTAGCGTAATCGTCGTTTGGCAAAGGCCCAGGTTTTTTTTGTTTTCTCACCAGTACTTGAAATGAGACAAAGTACGAATGATTCGCAAGCAAATTTCTCAACAGTTCATTTGTAACAAAACTTACTTGTCTGCGATAATTCCGGTGTTCGCTCATACTTTTTGATAAGATCAGTAGCTTTTTCCGTGCAATAGAATGGAAATAATATCTCGTTCAGCCGAGGATCGCGTTGTTCTTCATTCAGAAAGTCAACAAATTGCTTGACTTTAAGGAATGGCGCTCGTCCACCACACCTGAAAAAGAAATTGGGAAATAAGTTTCAAAAAAAGCAATAAGAACGACGATAGTAGAGGTTTGGCCCTCACACCTTATTGGGCATACGAAAATGCTAAGTTGTGAGCCTTAAGGAATCCCCCAAAAGCACCACCAGATCGAATGCGCAACGACAACTTACATCAATGAAGTAATATGCAAATTAGCTTGACCACTGAGAACAAGAGAAGAAACAAAAGCAGCGACGCCCATGACAACGTGAGTCAAAAAGACTGATTTCTAAGATCACTCTCAATGACTGCCTTCTATGATCCCCATACAATGTTTGCAAAGACTGATTTCTATGATCGCTTTCCATGACTGCCTTCTATGATCCCCATACAATGTTTGCAAAGACTGATTTCTATGATCGCTTTCCATGACTGCCTTCTATGATCCCCATACAATGTTTGCAAAGACTGATTTCTATGATCGCTTTCAATGATTGCCTTCTATGATCCTCATGCAATGATTGCAAAGAATGATTTCCGTGATCACATTCCATGGCTGCCTTCTATGATCCTCATGCAATGACTGCAAAGACCGATTTCTATGATCGCTTTCAATGACTGTCTTCTATGATCCTCATGCAATGATTGCAAAGACTGATTTCTCTGATCACATTCCATGACTGTCTTCTATGATCCTCATGCAATGATTGCAAAGACCGATTCCTATGATCACATTCCATGACTGCCTTCTATGATCCTCATGCAATGATTGCAAAGACCGATTCCTATGATCACATTCCATGACTGTCTTCTATGATCCTCATGCAATGATTGCAAAGACTGATTTCTATGATCGCTTTCCATGACTGCCTTTCATGATCCTCATGCAATGATTGCAAAGACTGATTTCTATGATTGCCTGCTTTGATTGATTTCTATGACTGATTTCTATGATTGTTTCCCGCGATTGCTCTCTGTGACTGCTTTATATGATCGATTTCTATAGTTACCTGCTAAAGTCAGTATCTGCAACTAGTTACTGTAATTCCTTAATTATTGCTTGTTCTGATTTCAATCCCATGATAACAATGATTACTTACTTCTTTGTAAAAAGCTGATCAATGTCCTGTCTTGGGCAAAGGAAGGTGTACAGCTTGTAGAAATGATCCATCGTGAATTCGTCTGGGTCAATTTCATCATTCTTCTCGTGCGGCAGTTGGAGTGTTTGCAACCCATCGTAGAATCGCTGTTCATATCTTGTTGCGTTCAAGCACTTGCATACACTGGAAAGAAAAAGGAATGCAGTTGTAGTCCAGGCTGGTTGGTAGTGGTGTGGTGTGGTGTGGTGTGGTGTGGTGTGGTGTGGTGTGATGTGGTGTGGTGTGGCGTGGTGTGGTAGTGGTGTGGTGTGGCCGAGGCCCTTGTTAAAACCTGCAAAATGACTGGAAAGGGCCTAAAACATTTGATCAAAACTGCAACGACTCTCCTCACACAGAACAATACGCAAGGGCGATTCATCTCTCTGAAAAGTTGTAAGACATAGATTTTTAAACGAACATTAAAGATTTTCAATCCCATGGCAATAAATGTGCAGAGGATATCTGTCACGCATGAGAAATTGCATTTTCTTCATCGTTCTGTGCTAGGAGTCCCTTATGATTTGATCAAGAATTTTAGGTTTTTTTCCCTCATTTTGAAACCATGAAATTTTTGTAAAGTTGAATTTACCTACATTTCTGGTGCTCAAACAGAGGCCAGAAAAGTCACTAAAATACTTCGATCTTTCCGCTTTTCACTAAAATTTGAATCATTCAAATCATTGAACTACTCTTGGTGCCATAAATTTTCGAAAGTGGAAGTTTTTTCTGGCTCACCCGGTACTTTGCTGTGAATCTGCCTCACACTGACTCAATATAGTCTAAACAATCGGGCCTAAGTCACCAGCTATTTTGTTCTCGAAGCCACAGAGCCTAAAACGCCATCAAAAGCAGTTTTACAGAAATGGTGTACCATAAACTAGACATTAGTACTTAGATGAGTGTTTCTTCAAAGCGCTTCAAGCCATATTGCAGAAACCATCTTCCTCTACGCCATATTCTGATTCAACCCTGGCTGAGATTTTTGGCCATTTTACAGCTCTAGGGAAAGAAGCCCCTCACTGAAGCAACAACAACAACATCAGTTCATGAGATCAAAAGAGCGAAAGTCGACGGTCTTTCTGGAGTAATGCTACGTGAGTAGCTGCGTTGGCTTTGAGGATGATTTGTTTCAAAGAACATTCGAAAGCAGGATCTTTGTATTTTGTTAGCAGTTTCACAATTGCAGCTGGTGTAGTCACATGATGTAAACTGTGACAAGCCAAAGATTTTCCCCGGAGGCAGCTGAATGTGATCAAGCGAGGTCATTCAATTCATGACCACAGTGAAATCAGTCTAAATTTTTATCGATTTACGTAAGGAACGTGTTTTTAAGCAATTAAATAATTGTCAATTGCCTCTCTCAAAGCAGACACTTCCGTTACCAACTGACTGTGCCCGTTTAATGAAAAATCAAGAGCTCCCATGTAACAGTATGCAAAGTATAGATAAGAATTCAAAACTATACGGGATGTCCTAAAAATTGTGCCCCGTCCGTGTGCATGCTGAGGAGGAGAAGCAGCTTTGATTGCCTAATAGGTTTTATACAGCTCCATAGGCAAGACTTGTTTGAGTCAATCTGACAAGTGGTTGCTGATTTATGGCAAAGGCACAATAATCTCCAAAACATAACTTCTATCGTCCTAAAAATTGATTACGTAGTTGGTTAAGTCCAGTTCAGTTAAGTTTGATTTAGATTACGTTAATTCGTTTACATTACACTCCTGAAAAAGTGAGTGAATGATAAATGATAAATGATAATGAAGATGAAGATGATGATGATGATGATGATGATGATGATGATGATGATGATGATGATGATGATGATGATGATGATGATGATGATGATGATGATGATGATGATGATGATGATGATGATGATGATGATGATGATGATGACGATGACGATGACGATGACGATGACGATGAAGATGATGATGATGATGATGATGATGCGATGATGATGATGATGATGATGATGATTATTGCTGCTAAATTGGTTGAAAACCTACAATCAACGAAATTACCCTCTCTCTTGAGGAAACTTAGCGGATAACTCATAGTCATCTCCAGATGGAATCATCCTCACGACATAACAAAAGGCGAAATCTGTTACAAGATCAAAAACTCCAGCAACTTGATGGCTGTGTTGAAATTGGACTCAAAAAGAGTTCGATCAGTAATACCGCCAAGCCGATCTTCATATAAAATACCCTGATATTCAATGGA
Organism: Aurelia sp. 3 sensu Dawson et al. (2005); assembly: GCA_964020215.1. Classification (NCBI taxonomy): domain Eukaryota; kingdom Metazoa; phylum Cnidaria; class Scyphozoa; order Semaeostomeae; family Ulmaridae; genus Aurelia; species Aurelia sp. 3 sensu Dawson et al. (2005). The sequence goes on along the minus strand of OZ026573.1, from coordinate 10,679,052 downwards.
GATAGTCTTCGTAAAATAAACATTTGCATTGCATTCTAAATATTCAATTTGAAACCTGAAGTATCGATTCGTTTTGATAAGCCTATTGCAGGTGTTTCGTCAAAATCAGCCCAAGTTTTAATAGGTAAAGCCAACAAAGATTTATCAAGGATATTTTTGGACTTCTAGATTATCATTCCTAGACCTCAGTATGATTATCTCGTTAAAAATGTAGCGTTTGGATAAGTTTAGAAACCCAAGGGCTCTACCTTAGAGAAAAATAACGGATATGTTCCTGCCATGCGAGAAATTCGAGGACCTGTCCTGGCACAAGGAGTTGGGAGGACAGTATCAGTGCTTGAGTATGGTCCAGCAAAATGCCACATGCGCGAGTCAGGAAAATGCATGTCGTTTGAACGGTTACGGTTTTTTTTTTTTGCTTTTGTTTTTCAATTTATTTTGAGTGGGCTTGTCAGAATTTCTAGCTAGAGTTTTATCGCCCCTGTCAGACCACCATCGATTCCGTGTTGTGCAACTGCCTTCAATAAAATGTTAAAATCAAAGGAAGCTTGGGCCTAGCTTTTCCAAAAAGGGCGCGAAAGTTGTTTGCTGATGTCATCTCCTTGATATTTCTTCGCTTTCGCTGTTTTGTTTTGCTCAGAACACTTGCCATAAAGTTTTGAAGTTGACCTACCTGCAACGAAGGTGTAAGTAGAATTCACATTTCCTTTGGTGTTTCCAGACACCATGTCTATTTTGTGTCGTTTCTCGATATGTCTTTCAGTTAACATAGAATAGTCTTTATGAACGTTTCCTCCAAATCTTCTCGTTTCATATCCAAAGAAATTTCGAGAATCGCACACAAATTGCGATACCTAAGGCTCCTTTTGGAAGAGCACTGTAACTGACATTATGTCCCCAGGTGCGTCCACCGCGTGACACCCTTTAGGTTTGTAGACTATTGACACATCGCGTGGTTAGAGTTGACTGAGGTCAAGGATAAGAGAGTTAGAAGCGGGAGTGAAAAAATTAACAATATTTTAAAATCATTTTCAATCAAATAGGAATTGGTCATGTAACTTTCTGGATTTCTGGGAAAGTAAACAGTGCTTTGTTGAACTGTCAACGGCCTTGAAAAGTTTTTGATGTGCTAAATTCATCGTTCTTCTGCGGTGGTCTGATAAGGGCGATACGGCCTAACTTATGCGTTTCAGACCTGTACGTATTTGTGTGGTTCCAGCATGACAACAAGGAAACGGGTGGTACAGATCTCACTTTGAGGTTCGTAGCAAGAGTTGAGAAGCCTATTCAAGGTGAGTTCCCTTCCAGAACTTCTTTGACCTCTCCAAAAATCTTGGTTTTCTGAAAAGTGGTCTGATAAGGGCGATAGTACTCTACTGAAAGCTAATTTAGGCCCACTGTGTATGCCGCATCCAGGCATGGGGCCCCTAGTTTAACGTCCCTTCCAAAAGATGACGAGGTGAGTTGTGAGGTCAGGCCTCCGAGGTGACCCATCCGGAGTTTGACCTCACTCGAACGAGCTTAACTTCGGTCACCTAACAAAAACTGTATAAGCCACTTGGCCACTCACCTAAAGCTGTTGCTTATCGATTTGTAAATTCAGATCTACTAACAGCTCTTCTCGAATTCTGATTATTCATCTGAACTCTAAAGTGCTTTCTTTCATTTATAATGTATGCTTTAGATTAGTGTTGAGACAAATATAGCCCAATTATAAAAAAATAAGTGCTTCCAGCCAGGAGAAAAGTTGACATCAATTGATATCGACTTGCAAATTCAAATTAAGTCATTACATATGAAAAATTTACATCAAAGAAGCTTTCATTTTAATTGCTAACCAGTCCTGGGCTTGTGGATGGTTCCAGCAACACAGCCTTCTTAAGACAAACGAGTTCGTGACGGCTTCAGATTTCAACCGTGTTCTGTCAATCCTCAAAAAGTTACTTTCGCGAGATATTTCGGAATCTCCAGGTTACTGGTTTTCTTCTGCAGGCAGGCAACCAAAAAATGTTTTCAGCTCTGGTAAAGTACTGATGAAACAGTTTCAAAAGTTCTGTCAGATGGGTCGTTATTTGAACGGCTGCTGATCCATAAATATCAAAATAATAACAATATCGATTGTCCGTATAATAATATCGTTATATTACGTAATATACTGGGTGAGCCAGAAAAGTTCCCACTTTTGAAAATTCATCACTAAAATTCTAGTTAAAAGCCGAAAGATCAAAGTATTTTTGTGATTTTTGTCGCTGACCTGCCAGCACTAGAAGTATTGGTAAATTCAACTTTGTAAAAATGTTATGGTTGCAAAGTGACGGAAAAAGGGCCTAAGACATTGATCAAATTGTAAGGACTCTATTCACAACGAACAATAGGCAATGGGCGTTTCACCTGCCTCAAGTGTGATAAGGCATATATTTTCAAACAAATACTTAAGATTTTCAATCCCATGGCAACTAATGTACAGAGGATATCTCTCATCCATGAGAAGTTACATTTCCTTCATTAATTTGCACGTGGAGCTATTAATGCAATGATCGATGCTTTAGGCCATTTTTTGGTCATTCTGCAACCATGAAATTTCTGTAAAGTTGAATTTACTTATATTTGTGGTGCTCGTGAGACAACGAGAAAAATCACAAAAATACTTCAACCTTGTGGCTTTTTACTAGAATTAAAATCATTCCAATCTGTGAAATACTCTTGCCGTTATGGATTTTCAAAAATGGGAACTTTTCTTTGGTTCACCCGGTACATATATCTTAATTCTTCTACTCACTTTCTTATAGGTATCCTTCCAGTTGGACTCCGAATGGCACAAGCTTTTACGTATCTGAATAAAGAGAAAACCTCATTTACGAAATCTGATCTTCTTGTTAGAAGCAATGAAAAAATTGTCCATGTTCAGAATTTACAAAGGCTGATGGTAGAGATTTACAAAACATTAAATCATGAGAACCCTCTATTTTTGTCTGAACTATTCAAGAGAAGAGAGATTAGATATAATCTCAGAATAAAGGACATCGTTTTACTTCCAACCACATCCACTGTGGCCTTTGGCATGAAGTCCATATGCTTTAGGGGTAGCATACTCCTAAAGAGCTGCGAAGCGGTCGCTTCCTTTTGCAGAAAAATCAGAACATGGGCTGGAGTTTTAGAAGCAATATAGGTTTGATCGAAATTGATGGAAGATCGGTTTATGAGAATCGATAGAAGTGAGAAAATGGATATCTTGTGTTTATATCATCGTTTTACTTGTATATAGTCGGTTGTGGTATGCTGTTACACTACTAGGGGGTCAAAAAACTAGCAGATTTTTGCAGAAATTGTCAATGCATTATGGTCCCTTACAAGGCAAGCAAAATGACACTTTCCATTTCAAAAGTTTTACCTTTGTACAAATTCACTGAAGCAGCTTGTTTAAATGCATTGTTGACAAGATTGCATTCACCAGAAAGCAGAACTTTCTTCCAAACAATTGTGTAATGAATTTTTTTATAACAGATCACTTGAAATTTATAATAATCTAGAAATAAGATCAAAGCCCCCTCCCACTCAATAATTCGTGAATTGCTCCAGTTTAGGCAACTCCCAATATGACAAACTTTCTTCTTGTTCCATTCAGAATTTGTTATACCAAGGTTTAACTTGATTTTTCTCAAAGTTTGGATTTGATTCATCTCAATCAAAATGAAATAGACAGTTGTTACATGAAAGATTCTAAGCACTATTAGAACACACTTAATGAATTCTGCTTCTGTTAGTTGGCACAAAGTTCTTATCAGATATATACTTTTCACATGAATTGTCATCAAAGCGATTTTCTTTCGCAAATCCTTATATATAGTGTTTACACAGCAAATACAGTAAAGTCTACTAACAAGCTAGAGCCCTTCTATTTACTCATCACATTTAAAAACTAAAAAAGAAAATGGAGGAAATTCCTAAAGAAATGAAATTCTCTTCTTTCTTGTTATTCTTAAAAACTAAAAGAATAGCATACTGTTTTGCCAGAAGTAGAGTTACACTTGGATTCTGGAATCGTCTGATGCCAATTAAAGTATTCAATGAATCAATCCATTCCTAGAAAAGATATCATATCAAGATGAATAAATGAACAATCAACATCAATAGAATTAAAAAGCTTTACTGTATTACCCAGGCCTGTCAGCAGCCACCCTAATAATTTGCTGTGGTTTGTACCACTTTTACTGGAAAGGCTGTGGAAGTCAAGCTTACAGAAATGACAGCACAAGGAATTTAATAAGAGTTATTAAGAACCTACCACAGATGTATATGATTAAAGAGTAACTATTTTTTGGTGATATGAACATGAGCGTTAGGACACCCAATGTGTAGCTGTTAAGATTTATATTAGTAGCGAGCCACATTAACTTATGGCTTTTTTCGTAATTTTGAAATTCTCAGTAATGAGCCACCTTAAGTGAAGATCCACCTTAATTCTTTAAGCTCGAGATTAAAGAGTTAAGGTGGATCTTCACTTAAGGTGGCTCATTACTGAAAATTTCAAAATTACGAAACATTGAAAGGTGGTTGTGTACAAAGTAAAAACAAGTTCAAGACACGAAAAAAACAACAAGTTAAGGTGGCTCGCTACTAATATAAATTTTAACAGCTACACACTGGGTGTCCTAACACTCATGATATGAAGTACTATTTTCAAAATTTCAAGCCCTACCATTATCATTTGCTGCTATATTTAAAGGCAAGTTCATCACAACAGGGGTGTCTTCCAGCCATGTAAAGGGAGTGGTTGCAAAAAAATGTTCCTTTGGGCAGCAAGGAAAGAAAAAATTACTTCATACTATGCGCAGGTCACTACTAGGGGCATGTTGGGGAGATGATGACATCTTAAAGAAAACACTTATCAATATTAGCTATGACTAATAAAACACCTAGCCAGCGATTTCATGATCAACGCTATACATGGTTCTGATGACAAATTCCAGAAGTCAAATACAGCTTTAATTTGCTTTGCTTCAGAAAGGGCTACTGTAGATCTGCATAAACCTTGAAACAATACTGAAAATACTGTTGCAAGACCTTGATAAAGCAAACTTGTCACTGGAATGTTCATCTGACAAGCCTAACAAGCACAGGTTGGAATATGCTCTTGGAGCAAAGTCTGCTAATCATGGTAGCCTTTAAATCAAACATTAAAAATGTAATAAAAAGCATTAACAATCTAATGACCATCAAAGGATCACACATGACTTAAAAAAGATGTTGAGACAATTTATCTAAAATCCAATATCTTATGCATTAAAAAGGTAACCTTAGCATTGTCCACCGACCAAGATGCAAGGCGAAGAAAATTAGTATCCACCAAACTGCTACCATACACAATAGCAAATGACCTCTCATGAAGGGTTTCTTTGCTGAGTCGCTCCAATGTACCTTTAACTTTTTCCTTGAAAATGAATGATAGTAAACATTACAAGCAATCAACCAATAGATCACAAAGCATAGCAACAAAATGGAAATCAATGGCAAAAGCCTTGTGTTCAGTAATATCAAATAAATTTTCAAAAGGATTATCAAAGAATTTTCTAAATCCCACTAAGAACTCTCGATAGGTGGGGAAGCCTTAAAAAAAACTTATAAACAAGGATTCTTTAAGAATCATGCTTTGACAAGAGAAATCTCAGCACATGACTTGAATAACAATGATGCAGCACAAAAACATATCATAATTTTTGTTCTACAAAAGATATAAAATACTACAATGTCATTCTAGCTCAAGGAAACAAATCACTAATGATGACAATTCTAGTCATGTTCCTCTTAACATTGCTGTGTGGTAGAAAGAGGAACTATCTAACAAGAGTTTTGAGAATCACACTCCCTGACAGTCTGACAGTTAAATTATATTCAGAAAGCTTTGGACAAGAATGTCCATGATGTCAACTTACAGCTTGGTTGTCTGAAATAAGAAAGAAATGTTTTGGGGGTACAAATCCACTGGGATGGAAAGAAGCAAAATTGCTAAAGCTTTATCACCTTAGGAAAGAAATATCTGACATCACTTATCTGTGATAGGTCTATGGTTATGGTCTCCTGAAAATACAAAAGAATATGATGATAAATTATTAAAGGTTTTATCAGTTAGAAGCAATGAACATTTATCAAGTAAATTAGTATGTCTGATGAGAATAGCCAGGCACAAGATAGAACCACAGAATGCTCTTTCAGTTGATTAAAGAACATTCATTAAAATCTTAGGGGTTGATTTGTTGCTGATGAAAATCACAATACAATGATTCAATAGCCTCTGCACATATTCACATGGTATTCCAGCCTAAGAATTCTAAAGAATTCTAAAAAATTCTTTGAGAATATTTGTAGTTTCTTATGAACTCTTATTTCAAACAAACTTACAGTCTTCTCAAGAATTTTGATCATAGTGTGGAGAATTCTTGAAAATTCTTGAGAATTCTTAAGCATTCTTGGAAGTTTTTTCATGATAATGTGCACATAGGCTTTAGTATTCAGATAGAGAAAATTATATGCTAAAAAAGTTTCATCAGTTTGATAAAACGTTTGATAACGAAAATTAAAAAACTGACAGCTTGATGAGGGCAAAATAGTTTTGATGATAATTCCCCAATACATACTGTAATGGCAATTCTGTTATCATCAATTATCATAAACTTGATGCTTAAAACATTACTTGATGCTAACAAGATTACCATGCATGTGGCCTGAATAATCAAGAATTTTTAAAAACAATTCTATGTTTGTATGTTCTTAGCTGAGGTTGATAGGAGAAACATTCTGATAACAATATGGGCACAGCCTTACCATTTTCATCTCAATAAAGATAAATAATAAAGGAATTATTGTAATCATATTTACATTAAATAATCATAATACAATGGAACTTATCTAACTGTAATCACATTTTCATGAAACTGTCTCTGTTTTGAAAATATGATTATCACCATAGCTTTAAGTCAAAATTTTAAACAGATTGTGCTCTCAATCTGGTGTTTGATTGAATGATTCATTGAAATGCACCAAGATGCAAAACATACCTTTTCCATATCTGATGTATAAGACAGGAAGAAGCCATGCTGGTCTACTTGAAGAATAACCTCACTGACACTATGTGTTTCCTGAAAAAGATAATGCCATATCATTTTTCTGGATTGTTCAACATTTGAAATAAGCATCCAATATCAGTTTTGCAGCAAATACTGCATTATTTTAGGTAATAGATCTTTTCACAAATAAGTTTCAAATCACAAACAAGACAGTTAACTCTCAAGACAGTACAGGAGAGTGATGAGATTACACAGTTTGAATTCCCAAATAAGCTGTATATACTTTTTACAATACTATTCTCTCTATCATAAGGGTTGTGGGGCATGTATCTCCCAGTGACGGGAGAAGATGTGGGTGCCAAAGGGGCCCAATATTTTGATGGGGCACCTACTGCCCGTAAGCTTTTATCACACTACATGCACAAATGTGACAGAGAAAAGTATGTGACATTTTTACTTTATATAACAAAGCAATCTTTGAAATTTTGATACTCTACTATTTACAAAATTTTCTTGAGAATTCTCTCAATATTGTATCCTTTTCTTTTAACAAAATTGTGAATTCTTTGCAGAAGGAGCATTTTCCAGCTATATGAATAGCATGGCAGGGCCAATACCAGCTATGCCTGCGTAGGGGGGGGGCGAAAAACCAAAATTTTCCGACGAAAAAACCATCAACAACAACAGCAACAACAACAGTTGTACCGATCTAACTCCGCGGTAACTAAAATTTGGCCACATTTCGCAATTCAACGTTGAAATTAACACAACTAGTTAATATCAATCGAAAATATGCCATAACTTCAATAATTTCTGTTGGAATTTATGTTTTTACACTAAAAAATTCATGTTTTTCTCCATTATTTCTCCTCAAAATCCTCCAAAACTAGTTATTTAGAACACAAAAATTCCGACAAGAGAGCAAAATTTTCCGACAAATGGTCTGCTAGCCCCCCCATTGGCTTCGGCCCTGGGTCTCAAAAGTTTAGCTCTCTCCATTTGCAAAAAGATTTGGTCCATCCCAATCTGTTTGATATTATTTTGAAGAGGATTGTAAAAAAAGCATCGCTATTCGGTGTCTAAAGAATAAACAAGTTTTGAATAGCCATGGCATGCTGCACAACAGAAAACAGCCATGGTTTTCTGGAGGGCACCAACTGATTGTGCCTCCCCCAGCCAATGAGGAGCCACCACACCACTGGGGGAGGGAGAAATCTGTAACTAAGAAACTCACAAACTTTATAAGAAAATCTAAGATTGCTAAGATAATCTGCCACCAAAAAATCAGTTACACAACAATTTGTCTTGGAAATCCTTGGCATCATTCTACTTTCTGTTCAATTGTCTCCAATGCCATAATACTTTTTTTGATAGATTCATTACATGAGTCTCTAATTCTACTTTTTCAAATTATCTTTTATATTGTAAAGATAAAATTCTATCTAATAAAAATTGGTAACTTATGCAGTTTGATAAGGTTCAAAATGATTAAATATGTCATTAAACATAGGAAATTCACCAAAAAAATAGTTAAAAATTGATATTTTTCTGCCCAAATTAATCACTTAAAAACTTCAGCACTGGGTCAAACTCTTTTTTCTTTGAGTAAGTGTATGTGCAGTTAGAGTGTGCAGCTTATGATTTATTTATTATTTTGAAATTCTGTCATGAAAAAGATCATCCCACTCTAGCAATCAAGAAATAAAACCATTAAATTTTGCCTGCTTTCAACAAAAGTGTGTAAATAATTCATGATGCATTAATAGCATTGAAAGCAAAATTCATTACATTAGAATTCGAACTTTGGGAGGAATATTTTCAGCTGTTAAACTACAAGTTGATTTGCTGTTGATCTAAAAGATCGAAAGAGGAATTGATGTTAACTTAGGTACCCAGCTTGCACTAGGAATTTTCATGAAAATTAGTGCTGAAGGTGAAGAAAAACGACCTAAAAAGCTTATCATGTAAAAAAAGTAATTGGCATTGGCCTATTAATGTCATGTGTTTTTCTAAATATCCATGTAGAAACACTGCTTGTACTTTTGCTACCAGAGTAGTAGCGTGATAGGTAAGGCCTAAGCAAGAGAGGTATTCCTGTCTGTCACCTTCACACTTGTAAAGAGACTGGCCAGTAGCCTAGCCACTTTATAAACTCCGAAAATAAAGCCATTTCACATCGTTCCTTATCATACAACCAACTAAACATAACACAGATTATTTACTCTAATGATCAAATAAGCGCATACCTCTTCCCATTTGAGGAAAACAGACTTCGAAGTGAGACACTCAGGCACGCTGACCTTCGAAAGTTCCTCCTTCCAGCAAGTACTTTCTTGCTCCGATGACGAAGCGGAGTTTGGGAATATGCAACTGCTCATGTCTACATTTTAAAGGAGTTCCTCGTCATGTATTAGTGTCTTCTTGGTTTGATTTCAGCTTCATAAATGACAGCAGGGTGAATATGGGCAGCTTTCATCCGTCTTTACAATGAGCAGGCCGTTCCGATCCGCACCTGGAAATGACTTGAACAATAAAAATCATATATGCACCGTGGAGGGAAATTGACTTCTTCAACTTGTTATCTGTGTCATGTCTCTGGGGTTTTTCTGATGTTTTCCTCCCTGTCCCTGTCCGACTGTCGACTGTCCCAGGTCCCAACAGGTGCATTTGTAGTATTACTATTGATGACAAAAGGATCCGTTGGGAATTTTCTCATTATTTTTCTTGTGGAGAAGTTTGCAAAGGGATGAGAGAATTTTATGGCATGGTATTGCATGACGCCTCATTGCTGTGCCATGTCCAGGAAAAGGGATATTTCCGTGTACTATCACTCTCCAAAAATTGCATTAAATTTCTTCAAAAATCATTTGAATTCCATTCGATTAGACAGTTGTATTTTTGCAGACATTGTATTTTTTGAAACATACCAAGCTGCTATCAAAAACGTTCAACGAAAACTACCTGCGTTAACCTGCGATATTTTACGATATACGAATTCAGCCCCAGCGCTGTTTGCGGCCATGATTATACTCGTAGTTTTCTATTGTAAGATTGTTTCATTTCAAAGCATTTCGATCATCTTGATTGCCAGAGGGACGAAAGAAGGGTTGTTTATACGCATTTCAGGTCACGTGACCATGCACTTCGAAAAGCATCTCCTGTTTACAAACTTTTTATTTCATGAAATAAATTTTCCTCAAGAGACAATTACGTGACTTGAAGTTGGTGAAACATTTGCAGATTTTTTCTAACAGATGCTTTCATCATTTTTCACACCAAACCACCATCGCTCGCATCACTTCGTTTCAAGATTTGAATGCTGTCCCGATGGGCCATGACATTCAGGTCTTGATCTCTTGAGGAATTCCACAAGATTCAGAACGGAAGAAACAAGATATCAACATAAAAGAGAAGAAACATTTGTTGACACCCAGGGCTGACATGACACGGACACAAACGCTATGGAATTTTTTTTTTTGACATCATTGTTTGACACCAAAAGTTTCCGTTGTGAAACAAAAGATGAAAGTGAAACTCTTCTGGGTCTCTCTGCTTTCCTAATAACCTTCCTTGTCATTAGAAAGGTTATCAAATATAGAAAGGTTATTAGAAAGGTTATTAGAAAGGTTATTAGATTGATCGTCTTGTTTCTTTTCAAAAGAAGATCGAGTCGATCGAGTGGGGGAGAGAATATTTTTTCTGTTTCACTACACGTTTTTTTTTATAAGAAACTAGGATCAGGCCATAGTACTAAAAGGTTCTTAATTTAACAAGAAATTTTGTCCATTTTAATACTAAGAGTTTCTTAATTGGTTTCTTATTTTTTGAATGCATGAATTGTCAATGTGGTCGCTAACACTGCTGCAGACATGTTTCTTGATATTTAAAACATCATACAGGAATAAACAGTGTTCTGTTATGTTGAAAACACAAATGGTTAGATAATAATGCCCAATGATAAAGGTTCAACGATCTATTTGCTATAAAATGCATGCTTTTAACTTTGAAAAGTTTCTTAGTACTTCTCAGACATAGTACTAGAGTTTCTTAAAATTTTGGCCATCTTAGTACTAGTTTCTTATAAACCAGTTTCTTATAAAAAAAAACGTGTAGTCACTTTTGACGGCCTTTAGGTGGCAGCCTCTCTCTAAATGCACATCTCGAAATGAGCAGGAAAAGGATAAAACGGAACTTTTTCCGATGGTGTCCCCACTTTTCCTTTTTGTTTGAGATTTTGGGCCTCTTCTGCAAGGAGTTTGCACAAAATGCAAAAATCAGCTGTACTGTACTGTTTTAACAGATACATAGAACGGTACCAGAAAATCTATTTTGATGGGACGTGCGATACGCGTTTATGTAAGAAACCAAGGATGAAAAGAAAGTGAAACATGCTAAGGATTTCCTCCTCTACGTGAATCCACGTTTTTTTTAAGAAACTGGTTTATAAGAAACTATTACTAAGATGACCAAAATTTTAAGGAACTCTAGTACTATGTGTGAGAAGCACCGAGAAACTTTTCAAAGTAGATCGTTGAACCTTTATTCTTGAGCAATATTATCTAACCATTTGTGTTTTCTTGAGCAATATTATCTTACCATTTGTTCCTTTATCATGTTTTAAAAATGGTTCCGGTAATGCCTGCGGACGGCACCTTATGGCTATATGGAAACCAGGCTTTATCAACCACAACTCAAGAGGCACTTCTGAATAAAGACAGGTGGCTCTTACTTTATCAAATTTATTTACTCGGAAACATGTTGATTGTTAGCTAACATCAATTAGTAAAAGTCGTAGTACTGGTTAAGACATAAAACAAGTTTTCGCATTTGCCGAGATTTACCGCTTTGATAAAATGTGCACACTACACTTGGCCAGTTTCAAAAACTTTCAATTAGGCCTGTCGACGAAAGGCTTCATTAGATTTAGAAGGCAATTTCGAGGGGCATCTCACTCAGTTGGAAAAGCGTATGAGATTTGTTCAGGACAAAAGATTTTCGCAGATTTTTGAAGGATTCTCCTTTAAAACAACAGGACTTTTACCACAGATGTACGAGACTTTTTGGGAGTGAAATGCCCCTCGACAGAATCTCAGCGTTAAAGGACTCAGTGCTGAAAACTGTGCTGGTTTATTAAAACTCTACCGTTGTTGATACGAGTTTTGTACGAGAATACAAGGTCAAGATGACGTTTTAATTCAATTCAACGTTTACAAAATATTTCTCAATTTTTATCAAAGCAGATGCAACATTGAGAGTTAACGTTTAGTCAACTTTGTTTGCTCCCTTGGGAAGTCAGATCGGACACTTTCAGATAACCATTATTGACAAAACTAATTCATCTTTAATGCTAATTCAAAGCACATCCTATTATTTATGCACGCAGAATTTCGAAATTTGGCAACAGAAGAGAACATATGGCATAACGGATTGCCTGCCTTGAAATCATTGATGTTTACTCGAAGGCTAGTATTTTCAAAGGAAATTACCAGAGCGACTTGTTTTACGGTTTTTCTTTTCTGGTATATCTTGATGTTTGTTTTTCCTAAAGCTTTAGGAAGGCTTTTTGCTGAGCCTTGCGTAGAATGTAGCATTAGAGAGTAGAATGGTAAATAATATGGCAAAAGATTTAAGTTTTTACAATGCAAATTTTTTAACTTTCTGAAAATGTGTCATGCAATGAAAACAGGTGCACAGCATGGCAGTTTCCATTGGTGTTAAGCCTGCCATACAGCTGCTTGAAGGGCAATCGTTCTTAAAACAGAGGAGAACAACGCATCCAGTTAACGCTTGTGACGTTTATTCAAATTATTAAGGAGCTTGATCCCCCGGCTCCCACCTCTTATAGGCCTGAATGACCGTTATGTTACCAGTCAACTAAAGATCAACTTCTCTAAACATGAGTTCCACAGCTTGATCGAAGATTCATACTTTAAATGAAATTTCGTGGCGAAATGCAACATTGTGCACTGCGACAGAAAGGCCTAAGTTAAATTCACACTTTAGGCGAAGGTGTGGCGTGATAAAGCAACGCTGAATTTTTGCAAGGACGTCGCTTTAAATTACACGAATAGCATGTTAACACTGTGGGTATCCTTGCAAACGCGCTTGCAAAGACGCATGGTTTTCCAACTTGACAAAATTGTTATTTCTTCGAAGTTCTTGCTGAATAAAATGAGAAGTGGTTTTTCTGAATCACACAACAGTCATAAATCCAAATCCAATTAGGAAACAAAACTTCGTGACGCTAAAATGTTAGTATTAAATGAAAATAGGTAATGTTTTGCGTTCAATAAAATGATTTTCAAGAATGACGGTTTGGGAGAATGACGTTCATTCAAATGTTTTCCCACACTCAAATCGAAACAGTTAAAAGGGAGTGCGCTACAGTCATGATAGAGGGAGCTCTGGGGCTCTCTTCTTGTCAAAACGGGGCACAAAGCTGAATTTACATCGTTAAAGGAGCACCCTTGCTCCCATTTCTCCCCCTAAATCCGTCATTTTCTCTACGAGCTTTGACAACAGATAACATCAGCCATGGACTGTGTACACTCACTTGAAGTCAAGTGATCACTGGATCACTATCTCGATAAAACAACTTTTGAATTCTCCAACGGATTTTGTGCTACGAAAACTTATACCATGAATGCAAAAGTTGTAGGATTCTGAAACCTAAAGTACGGTCACGCAGGTATCTTCTCAGTTTATAAGAATCTAATGAACGATTTGAGAGCAACAGGCTAGCAAACATCTAACTAAACATTTCTCGGACTGACTCGGTATCTCGAAGCAATTTCATCGAGTGAAAGACAGGTGATTTCTCATAGCCCTGTTGTTTTGATTCAACCTCTAAAAAATGCGCTTTTGCGATGCAAAATTATTCAGAAGATTCTGAATTTTTCTAACAGATTAGAATAAAATCATTGGTTTAGAAGAATACACTGGAAACTGTCACAGTGCTATTTTACTTTGAGACTAAATTCACAGTTCAGAAGCAAGCTTTTTGCGATTTATCGGACTGAGAAAAACTCAATGCTGCAGCAAATATGGTGCCCGATGAAGTGGTCTCAGGGAGTTTTTGATGACAATATGTTTTGATCGTATTTTGGCGCAAAAGACATGTCTAGCCCTGGACTTGCAACAAGTCTTCCTTTTTGTTCTTCTTTCGTCAGTGATGATGATCGCGCCGAAGGCGCAACGAGCGCGTAGCGCGAGGGAGAGAAGAGGAGGAAGGAAGTTTCCTCTTTCCTCCCATCGCGCTGCGCGCTCGTTGCGCCTTCGGCGCGGATTGAATATCGTCAAGAGATCAAGAGACGACAAAAACGAAGACTTGTCGCAAGTCCAGTCTAGCCCTAGGCATAGTCATCTACCAGGTGAGTCAAAAAAAGTTCACGCATTCGGAGGCCTGTGGAATGAAATGTATGAGACCGAAATTCAAAACAGAAATGCTAACCCTATGGTACTTGGGCTATTTCATAGAAATTTCTATGGGCTATTTGATAGTTCTATTTTGGTTGGGGGCAAAAAAGCCCCCCTACCTAACTCTTGACTGGTAATAGGTAGAGCGACGTGCTAATAGATTTGGCGTGCTAATAGCCTCAGGCATGTACTTTCTGTAAATATAAAAATTAACCTAAGATTAGCAAGCATTTTTGCTCACGTCAGCATTTTCCTTTGTGTGGTCAAGAAAAGCGGCATAATTGGCCAAAATCAGGAAAGTCGCGATGAAATTAAATTTGGAAAACATTTTCCATCCAAAAATAGAGAATCCCTTTTTTCATCCGGTTGAAATAGGGTTAACGATAGCCTAAGATAACCCCGGGGGGTACTTGATCAGATTTTAGACGGGGACGTGCCATCGAGGTTTTAAAAACATACCCGTTCCTTATACCAATTTTTCCCAAAATGTACACCCGATTTTATACCAATCTTTCAAAATATATACCCGACTTTATACCAATTTTCCAAAATGCATACCACCTTATACTATTTGTGAGAATTGCGAAAATTGATACCGTTCCTTATACTGCAGACTGCATTCCTCGTTCGAAGGACGCATAATCCCAAACCTTAAGAAGCTATGATCAAATTTATCTAACAAAACCAGGCTTAACATTTCTTCCTTCCATGCTAAGCATGAGCTTGTGACGGGTACGACCTGAGCTTCTATTCAGTCAGGTGTGTAGCGAACAAGTCCTCGTGAATGTACTGAAGCGGGTTATTTGTGTTTTGGGTGGCCTAAAGCGTTTTTTTTACTGCTTCACCTAATAAGACTCACGTTTGCCCGATAAAGGTCATGAGCCATGAAACGCTAGCCATCTATGGGTAGCGACAAAAGTATGAATTCAGCTTTTTATTGATATTCCCAACTATTGAAGAAGTGGCCTTGCTCGTTCTTACACGTGCGCAGAAGGCAGAAGGAATCCTGACGGACTCAAGTGACGACAGGCCTAAGCACTGAGCCATCAGAAATGTACGATTTGCTTCTACGATGGGGCATATTAGGCGCTGGAAACGTTGCCCATGATTTTGCAACTGCTCTGAGGACCCTTCCAGCCACAGAGCATAAGTTATCTGCAGTCGCAAGCAGATCTTTGATAAAAGCACAGGAATTCGCTAGCTTGCATAATTTCACTCGCTACTATAGTTCGTATGCTGAATTGCTTAAAGACGATGAAGTGGACGTTGTTTATGTTGCTGCTGTAAATAGTGCTCATAAAGAAATCGTTTTGCAAGCTCTTGATCATGGGAAACATGTTCTTTGCGAAAAGCCTATGGGGGTCAATGCAACTGAAGTCAACGAAATGGTTCGATTTGCAAGGCAGCAGAAACTGTTTTTGATGGAGGTGAGATTTTTGATTCGTAGACTAATGATGGAAATATCAACCACACGGAAACGTTAGTGCGTTTCAATTTGGCCATTTCCAAACAAGTACTTTCCTGTCCATCTCATTTGTTTCTCTTGCTATAAACAATACATCGACCACGCATGAACTACCATCAATCGCTTCCTCACCGCCAATTGTTGTGGTTCGATGATGGCTCATCTTGCACACACCCCCCTCTAAGTGCTCCGGTGAGAGGCCAGATATTCATCGGGGCGGGGTCCTTGTGACCGGGTTGTGACCGAAAAACATGGTAAAATTTTCACCGTGGAGCTTTTCTCTCCAGGTTCGCCCGTTTGCAGCCGAGGTTTCACTTGTGAGTCATTGTGTACAGGGGAGATTCACAGCTTGTCCAGGTACCGATTCGCTCCAATTTTTTCACCGGGGAAATCACCGGGGTAGAATGTACCGGGGTACTTAGACGGGGGTGTTTGCACTGGGAACGGCATCTGACTACAACATCAAAGCCTGATTTTCACCAGTGGGAATCAGGCTTTACATTCAAAGGTCGTTTGATGATGAAATTGTATCGCATTTCAAACATTAGAGTTGATAAAATAGATGATAGTTCATGCATGGTTAATGGTTCATGTCACAATGAGACTGACAAATCTCAATCAAAATTTCGCATTCCATATTGTGGTTGTACCCCAGCAGACCACCTTTTGAAATGATTTTAGTGGACAGGAAAGGAAAACAAGAGAAACTGTTGCAACGATGGGGAATGATTCTTGTTATCCGATACATACGCCAATATATACTCAAATCATTTCTCGATAATCTCTTTTCGCATGAACAATTTTTGAGGAAGCTATCTAAATTCAGAGAATCCTGCATTCTTTTGCAGTCTTCTGTGTTTATATTAGTGGCTCGACTAATGGACCGTGGGGATCCTCTTTTCACTGAGAATGTGGCACTTATCCAGAATTTACACTCTTATCGTCTATCTATCACGCCAATGACGAAGTAAACGTAGAACCGCGTAGAACAAGGTCCCACCAAGAACAAGAAAAAGCTTTGAGAACAGGCTTCGAGAACAAGGTCCCATCAAGTCACGGGGGGGGTTCTCGGCTAAATTTCGGTTAGGGGGGTGCCGCCCACAGTTTAAAAATGTAACCGTTGGCTAGACCAATTTTTGTGAAAATGACACCCTTGGCTAGACTAATTTTTCCTTCAGAAGTGCTCTGAATTGGCATTTTCTAGGCAAAACTTGCCAAATTTTCGCATTTTCTCGACCAAAATTCCAAAAAAGTTGGGTTTTTTACCAAAATTACCGAATTTTAACATCTCTTTGACCAAAATTCCCAAAAAGCATACCCTTACCTAGACTTTAACTCGATTAAAATTACCCTTGGCTAGACTAGAAGGCCGAAAAAGTATACCCTCGCGGGCGGCACATCCCCAGGTACCTTTACTATGGAAGAACCCCCCCCCCCGTGCATCAAGTATAAATAACTACAAACATGAATGAATAAAGGTATGAATGAATAAACGGGAACATGGGGGAACAAATGAAACAAATAAAAGAATAAATTGATCTTTTTTTTCTGTAGGGAATTTGGAGCTTTTTTGTCCCATCATGGCTTGAAATAATGTCACAGATCAAATCAGGGGCAATAGGACGCCCTCGCTTCCTCAATTTCATGCATGCTCGAAAGATGTACCAGAAGAGAGAGAAATTCTACTCAAGGCATCTGGCTGGTGGAATGTTAACAAGTTTGGGAGAATACCCGCTTGCATTTGCAAATATGATATTTAACGAAGGTGAACCGAAGAAGATCATTGCCGCTGGGGAAAACTTTGATACAGGTGTTGACAAGAGTCATCATGTTACGCTGTCATTTGCGAATGGAAAAACTGTAACCTCTACAATATCGTGTGGTAAGTCAGGGCCGTAGGAGCGTTTTTCAGATTGGAGGGGCACCAATTCGTGGCGAAAACATAAAGCTGTTGGAGGTTCGGGGGTGGAGCCCCCGGAAAAAATTTTCGAGCAATGCCCTTTTTTCTTTTGGAAACGCCCTTCTGTGAATGCTAAAGGTAATTTAATGGTCAGAGGTCCGCAGGTGAAATAGGAAATTTATAAATCCAAATGTATTTGAAGCAAGCTAGCTGAAACTAAACTACGACACAAGAATACTTGGTCACAAGTTTTCCTAGCTTAGATGTGTGTGATTTAGATTGTGGAAGTCTCGGTACTTTTGACAAAAGGCTTCTGATGTCAACTGGGCTGAACTTTATGAATTATAGTGTCTTGCATTGGAGTCTACAACGGATTTTTGTTGTTGTTGACCCAAGATAGGTCTTGACTCGCAATGCACACTTCAGAAGCCCATTGATGAATTTCTAGATTCCCAATTAGAGTCGTTTATACTTATCTTCCTAGCTCACCTAGGGGACGTTGACAGTACTGAAAGAGGGAGGGCACGAGGGAACACTTTTCGGAGAGTAATTTCATGGTTGGTTCAATCAGTTTTCTACGTCATATATGATGAATGAAAAAAATGCAACTTTTTGGAAATTATTGGGGGGGGGCCGGGCCCGACCGGCCCCAATAGCTGCTACGGGCCTGGGTAAGTTAGGCCCCGTTCACACTACTCATCCGTTTTTGTGAAAGTGTTCACACTGATCTGCACAAAACGCCACAAAAACGGAGGTTTTCGAAAACGCTGTCAAAAGTGGATAAAACGGAGGTTTTTGAAAACGCATTTGATCAATGTGAACGCACAAACATGGAGGTTTTTGAAAACGCTCCAATATGCAACAATGGGTTTCACAAAAACGGAGCAATGTGAACGCACAAAAACGGATGTTTTTCGCTGCGTTTTTGTGATCGGGCAGATCAGTGTGAACGCGCAAAAGCGGAGGTTTTTCTCACCGTTTTTGTACGAAAACAAAGCAGTGTGAACGGTAGCTTCGATGCAACAAAAACGGATACTAACAAAAACGGAGTAGCGTGAACGGGACCTTAGACTACCGTAAATCCTCGATCAAGCCCCCACCTTCGAATAATCCCCCGCCTCGAATAAGCTTCCATCTCATTTCTAATTTGACAAATAAAGTCCTCTTTAATGCCCTCCTGGGTAGCATTTGACTTCCATGAATGGGTAGCCTGCGCGTAGATCAATGGAGGCCAATAGAATGATGACGTTACATAGATTTCTACACGGCACTGAAGCAAGGACCGAGATACAACTTTTTACTTGAGGGGGCCATGGGCAAACTGGGTGAGGAGCGAAGCGAACCAAAACCTTGCAGATGCTAATCTTTGTTCCTCAATACAGATTGGCGTAACAGGCAAATCTACGTTGAGATGTACATATTCATAAAAACAAAAAAAAACTTGATTTACCCAAAGGCTATTGTAGTTTCTGGTGTTAGCATCATGTTTCTGGTGTCAGACTACTTTATTAGCTTGTAAATACCTCCAAAGGGCTTCCTATACTAACGGAAGGTAGAAATTTAACGAGATATGCATAAGAACGGGGAGTTATTCTGATATTCTGAAACACTAAAATGGTAGAATAATAAAGATTTACTCCAGCAACTCCTGAAAATTTTTTGAGGGGGCCATGGCCCCCTTGGACCCCCCTGTATCTCGGTCCTTGCACTGAAGCACGGGGGGCTCTCAGTTTCGGTTAACTTTCGGGTAGGGGTGTGCCACCCACAGTTTCAAAATGGTGCGGTTGCCTAGACTATTTTTTTGAAAATGATACCCTTGGCTATACTAAATTCTACGTCAAAAAGTGTCATGAGTTTTCTGAACAAAAATTGCCAAATTTTTGCCTTCTTTAGACCAAAATCATAAAAGTTTTGGGTTTCTATACAGGAATAACCAAAATTTGACTTTTCGTTGACTAATATTGCCAAAAGCATACCCTTGCCAAGACTAAAAAATACCCTTGGCCAAACCAGAAGTCCGAAAAAGTATTTCCTTGCGGGCGGCACATTCCCAGGTACCTTTACTATGGAAGATATATGGAAGAACCCCCCTCCGTGCACTGGAGATCTCTGTCTTTAAATCATGGTTTTGATAATGTTCGTAAACTTATACATGAGGTCTGCAACTCCCTGGAACGAGCTACAACCTTTTTGATATAGCAAAAGCCTCGCGATAATACCAGATTCTCCTACTTTATCCACAGGTTACATCGTATTATTGCAGAATTAATAAAACACTTGTTATTAACAACCTTCATTCCCTTTCTTGTCGTAGGTAGGTAGGTATAATCATATTTTAACGTGGCTAGCCTGCGAAAGTCTGAGAGAAACTTATTTCCAGCCGGGGCCACGGATGTTTTACCATCAACTCGCCGCAGCTACCAGATTTCCCTAACATGGCCCTGGTCGACCCGGGCTAGAGTTACGGACAGCGACCAAACTGTCCAGCGCGGGATTCGAACCTCGGCCATTCTGAGACCTTTAGTTTACGAGTCAGTCGCCTTAACCGCTCGGCCACGCGCGTTGATCTGAGGACTCTTCTCGATTCGAGTCTTATCACTACCTCTACCAAAGTCAACAAAAAGAAAGAGAAATTTAGGAATAACAAGGTTTATTGCACTTCATTCATACGATGTAACCAACCACTGAAATCCAAAGCACATTTCTCTCTAGATAAAAATTTCTCTTTCACAGACTATGATGATCTTGAAAACGCGGAGATAATTGGTGACAAGGGAAAGATAAAATTAAATGCTCCCTTCTGGTGTCCAACAAGAGTGATAACACCCAAAGCTGTTTTGGATTTTGAAATGCCTGTTGTTGACATGCCACTCAAATTTACAAATTCATCTGGTTTCAGGTTTGCTTTATTCATCTTCATATACCTTCTGCATGTAGATGTTTTTTTCAGGTAGGTAGGTAGGTAGGTATATATGTTTAACGTGGCTAGCCTGCGAAAGTCTGAGAGACTTATTTCCAGCAGGGGCCACGGATGTTTTACCATCAGTCCGCCGCAGCTACCCGCCGCAGCTACCAGATTTCCCTCACATGGCTCTGGTTGATCCGGGCTAGAGTTACGGACAGCGACCAAACTGTCCAGCGTGGGATTTGAACCTATGGCCGTTCTAACCTTTGGCTTACGGGTCAGACGCCTTAACCACTCGTCCACACGTTCAAGAAACTGGTTTATAAGAAACTAGTTCTAAGATGGCCAAAATTTCAAGAAACTGTAGTGCTATGTCTGAGAAGCATTAAGAAACTTTTAAAAGTCAAAAGCATGGATATTATAGCAAATATATCGTTGAATCTTGATTCTGGAGCAATGTTAACAAACCATTTGTGTTTTCAACCTAATAGAACACTGTTTATTCCAAAATGATGTTCTAAATGTCAAGAAACATATCTGCAGCAGTGTTAATGACCACATTGACAATTCTGCATTCAAAAAATAAGAAACCAATTAAGAAACGATTGGTACTAAAATGGACAAAATTTCATGTTAAATTAACAAACTTTTAGTACTACGGCCTGATCCTAGTTTCTTATAAAAAAAACGTGTATGGGTGAGGTTTCAGGCTTCTTTCTGTAGGCTAAATCAGAGCCCTTCAGCCCCTAAAAAACTTATCGAGAGTTTGCGTCAGCCAGTGCAATGGAATATTTGGAGAAATCTGAGGTCTGCCAGCATGGGTCGAAAGTCTTTCAAATCTTTAGAAAAGTCGTCGTAAAATTCTGTTACCTTTTTGCGAGGGGCATTTCACTCCTTCGAAAAAGCGTACGAGATTTTTTCAGAACAAAAGGATTTTTACGGATTTTTGATGGATTTATCTTGCAAACAAAGGATTTTTGCCAAAGGCGTACGAGATTTTTTGGAGTGAAATGCTCCTCGCCTTTTTGTTTGAATTGAATAGCTTGTAAGGGACTCCGGGTACTTTCCTTTTTTATTTGCGAAATCGTGACTTTGAACACATTTTGAAGAAATTTATGGAAAACTTTGGAAAATTAAAACCATTGAAAATCCTAGAAAAATCAAAACAATCTTCACGAAAACCATAGTTTATGAAGGTCTACAATATGGTTGCAAGCAGAAATCTGTAGCTCATCTGGTTAAGGATTTAGAAATTTGATCATGTCACAGCCTCAAAATTAATAAATGCAGTCATTTGAAAATAATCAAGGTATCAAACAATTGCCATGGTAAATTTACAGCAAATTATCCAAAGTTCTTTTCAAGCACCTTAATTCAAAGAAAAATGTAATAGAACTTTATACCAACTTTTTCAAAGATTTGAGCTTTATGCTTTCAAGGTCTAGAGGTTCTTATGTAAAAGGTGCCTTGTATGGGCCCTTTCAGAGTCTTACAAAAGATGTTCGGTTCTTATGGACCTAATAGCTAATTAGGGTGGAGAATCAAACTTTAACAGCCAACTGGGACCAAAATGAACTTAACAACAACGATCAAAAGATTAACTGTGCCACCCCTGGAATAAGAACCGATGTATCATCAAACTGAAACAGGTTCTTAATTGCAAGGTGCATAATTTAGGAAAAGCAGGCTATATGTTCTTATTTTGGTAGGTTATTATATGCAGGGATTTACTGTACGTTATCTCTCTCCCTCTCTATTCACTGCAGCTACGAAGCAAAGCATGTTCGTCAGTGCATACTAGCTGGACGGTTGGAAAGCAATGTCGTTACACATGAGACAACAATGAAACTTGCAAGATGGATGGATGAAATTAGAAGACAGTTGGGTGTCATTTACGAACAAGATGAAATCATTGCTGCTCGATAATATTTGAAACTTATACTACCTACAGCTCCATATACTGGATCATATATTTAGAGGGGAACGTAGTTTCTATAGTGACAGGTTTGTAGTTTGAAAAATATTTGAATAGAATGAAGATTTCGTATTTTTAGACTCTATAGGCCTTGCACACATTAACATGACAAGAGCGACAGAGCAGAAACTGCGTAAAATGACGTCATCGACCAATCTGAGTTAAGGAAGTAGCTTTTTGAAATGATAAATCAAGAGTTCTAGGTCCACGGAAGAAAATATCAAGTGTTGCCTAATTTTGGAATCTGTTGCAAGGAGCTACGGGGGCTCAAAGTTATGAGTTTTCGCGCATGCGTGCGCAGTTTCTGCTCTGTCGACAAGAGCTCTTTACAGTATGATAAGAATACATGAGCAATGTGAAAGAAGGTAAATTTTCCTCTTCGTAAATTCTTACTTGGGAAAACCATTTTGATGTGCCCAAGGCCTGTACTTTATAGCGAGATCTTGCGGACGAGGCTCTCAAAATTCAGCCAGCGTTAAGTCTGCACACAGGCAGCCCGAATTAGAAACAACAGCTTAGGGGGAAAGCAAAGGCGATATTACCCCAAATTCCATTCAGATATCTAAACATCCCATCACAGAGCCAAAAAAGTCTCCCGGAGCAGAACTCAGGGGAGCGGGACGAAGCATCTTAAAAGTATCCAAAATATTTATAAAATTTAGAGAGAACTTTCACTGCAAGCTAAACTTCTTCTATCATCTCCCACTCAATGCAATTTTCATCACGAAAAAATTCTTATGCTGGAAACCTGCCTCGACACAGTTTTGTAAGAATTCGTATGCAAACATTCTTTTCGTAAATACACAATTTATTTCTATTTTTGTATGTCATCTTTAATAAACTTGAAATAGAAAGCATACTTTGTAATATATCAAGACAATTCCGAATGATAAATTTGTTTCTTTATCTTTCTCGATAAGCTTACAAAAGGTTGGAGTCCTGCCATTGTACAGGTGTTGTGGTGCATTGGTGTAATCCTCCGACTTTGCGGCCAGAATAGTCAGGCTGAGTGGGCTCGATATCCCGGTAGGGCCCCACAACTGGAGCATCATGACAAGGGGTCGCGCATTTGATGAGGCTTGCTCTATTTCTGCGATCCCAGTGCTTGGCGCTAAAAACTTCACCTTCATCCTAACTGTATAGGTACAAATTTGGATCCGAAACAAGTGTATCGGATCAGCCTCACGTTTACACTGCTCCGGCTAATCTGCAACACTTTTATTTAGAGAATGATTTTGTTCTGGAGCAGTGTAAATGCTCTTGAACAGTGAAAATTTTTTAACGGAACAAAACTATACCGGTATTGTGTAAATACAGTTGAAACCCGCATAAAAGAACATAGGGTTTTTTTTGGGCAGCGAAAATAAATTCTAAATTAAATGGCTGTTATTCTAAATTTCAGCCTGCAAGGTTCTTAAGAAAGTTCTTATATACAGTACACGCCTCGCACACATTAGTACTGTTTTTCAGCACAAGATTGCTGAAGAGTTTTTGAGATTTCTGAAGAATTCTTGAGAACATTTTTAGGTAAGAATTCTCGCTTAAAAAGCTGAATGTTACGAATTCTTGAAAATTCTGAGGAATTCTGAAAACATGAAACATAGTATATAAGAACGTCTCCCACTTTCAGCCTCTGGGGGGGGGGGTTCTTATTTAGGGGGTTTAAAAGATCAAATTTCGGCCTAAAGGTTCTTATAAAAACAGGTTATTTTATGCGGGTTTCTACGGTATGGTCTAAACTGCTAGCAAGCTTTTACACAAAAAATCAACCATTCTAAGGCCCCCCGGCAGGAATGATGGTCTGATGTTTATCAAGCTAGATATTTCTTTAGATTTGTGTAAACGCAAAATTACCCATGCAAAATGCCTCGGTTGCTGCAATTCGCGGGAATTCTCACGTGAAAGCTAAGCTAACAACAGTCTTTAAGTCAACCAACTAAAACCACTTCTACTCACAGTTTGAAAATCCTTGATACATTTCCTTCTGCTATCAAACTGCATTGAGCTACTTCAAAAGCGCATTATCATGGTTCAGATACTCGGCTTGCACCTGAAAGCTTGCATATAATACGTTATGTGCTCAGGTAGATCTCCAAAGCACTCATATTTCAATGTATTTAATGGCTGTGCGAAAGATACTCGGTTAAATAACATCTGCGATGAAGCACATCTGCTACTTTCTTGAATTATTTTGACTGCTTAAAGTTATTTGACGGAGATAAATAGATAACTGAAGAGCTCCATGTACAGATCTAAAATCAGCCTGCCGTAATTGATGATTTCGACAAGTGCGCGAATATTGTTTAGCTCGAGGAGCAGTTGCGTGTGTAGGCATTTTCTTTGCTACGGTAGAAACCCGCATAAAAGGACCTTTTTTATAAGAACCTTGAGGCTGAAATTCAATCTTTTAAACCCCCTAATTAAGAACCTTCCAGAGGTTGAAACTAGGAGAGGTTCTCATATAATAGGTTTCATATGCTCAGAATTCCTCAGAATTTTCAAGAATCCTTACATTCTGATCAGAATTCTTCAATGGTGCAAAATACAGCATGATTTTTAAACAAGAATTCTAACCTAAAACTGTTCTAATGAAGTCAAAAGAATTCTTCAGAATTCTTGCGCTGAAAAACAGCACTAATGTTTGTAAGGTGTGTAGTGTATATAAAAACCTTTTAAGAACATTGTTGGCTGGAATTTAGAATAATAAGAGCCTATTAAGGCTGCCAATGAGAAACCTATAGGTTCTTTTATGCGGGTTTCTTCCGTATGTTTACAGATAAACTCCACTCAGCTTACGTTCATGCACATCAAAGGGTTTGTGCAAGGCTAAAAGTTTGCATTCGCAAATAACAAAAAAATTAATAGCCTGTTCAAATAGATACCCAACATGTGCTTTGCACAGTTGATAGCAAAAGAAACAATGCTATGCTTGAGTATGTTCTTTGTTCTGTTCAGAAAGAGGACTAAGATTGCCTTCACACGATGCCGGCAGATTTTGAAAACGGTGAAAAATGTGACGGATAGGCCTCCTGTTCACATGAAAACGGCACATTTTTTGCCGGCAGATTTTGAAAACGGTAGATTTTGAAAACGGAACTCTAACCGGTATAAATTTGAAACAGCATCGTAAACAGATCATTTTCCAACGCTTTTGGATCGAGACTGGTCGATTCTTACTGTATAGGTACTGTTCTTCAACATCAAAGTCCAGGAACGAGTTTTTACTGTAAATTTTCCTACCGTTTTCAAATTGTGCCGGCATCGTGTGAACGCAGTCTAAGTTAGTTGAGGAAATTTTGTTTGATAAAATCACCCATCGTTTGGACCCCAACATTAGGAAATGTCTGTAAGGAGTTTGTATGAGAACAAGCATTCCACATTTCATTCTGTCCCATGATTTACTCGGCATTGAAATATAAATAAATTCAATACATTTGTCTGTTTCAGAAAAAGAATCTTAATTTCAATAGCAAGTAAATCATGGACCAGAATGGAACGTGGAATTCTCGTGCACATAGGTCCCCTTAGCGAACATTTCTCTAATTTCTGCGCCTTGAAGATGAATGATTTTACCAAACAAAATTTCCTCAACTAACTTAGACTGCGTTCACACGATGCCGGCACAATTTGAAAACGGTAGGAAAATTTACAGTAAAAACT
Organism: Aurelia sp. 3 sensu Dawson et al. (2005); assembly: GCA_964020215.1. NCBI lineage: Eukaryota > Metazoa > Cnidaria > Scyphozoa > Semaeostomeae > Ulmaridae > Aurelia > Aurelia sp. 3 sensu Dawson et al. (2005). The sequence goes on along the minus strand of OZ026573.1, from coordinate 10,652,667 downwards.
CGTTCCTGGACTTTGATGCTGAAGAACAGTACCTATACAGTAAGAATCGACCAGTCTCGATCCAAAAGCGTTGAAAAATGATCTGTTTACGATGCTGTTTCAAATTTATACCGGTTAGAGTTCCGTTTTCAAAATCTACCGTTTTTGAAATCTGCCGGCAAAAAATGTGCCGTTTTCGTGTGAACAGGAGGCCTATCCGTCACATTTTTCACCGTTTTCAAAATCTGCCGGCATCGTGTGAACGCAGTCTTAGCCTTTGACTGATAGATAGAAAAAGACACTCTAATTTTGAAGATAAGATTGGCCGCATACTTTCTATTCCACAGCCTGCTAAATGTGGCAATATTTTTTGACTCATCCGATACTGCAAGGAAAGATTAATGCAGTGTCGAACATCATTTGGGATTTTGATCATAGATTGCATAGTCAGTCCCTAAAATTGAACTTGCGTGCAATCTATCGTGGTTTGTCGTACGTAGGAGCCTCTTTGGCATAAAAAAGCTACAATAGAACCTGGTTCATGTTGGGTTTCTGGAGTCGCATAAGTCATTAGAGTCGTAAAGAACAAGTGGATGGCTTGAAAAATCCAAAGAATTATAGCGATCGGCTGATCAATAACCCTGACCACCCAAACGACTGAGATGCGGGTATAGAGCCACTTTCCATCCAAGCGACTCAATCGTTAGGATCATGAGGCTTATTGAGTTGCCTAGTACATGCAGTCTTTTGGGTCTTTCGATTCGATCGTTCCCAATAACTCTTAACATCCTAGCAATTCCAGCAACTGCAACGACTTAACATCAACCAGGTTTAAAGCCGTCATTTGATGCTAAAACTTTGGTCACTTCACATAAAACGTTGATATTTTTGATCCTACATGATCAGTGATCAAAACGAGCGATTCTGGTAATACCGACCGTAATGTCTGAGTGCAACTTTCCGGCAAAATGATTTAGTACCTGAAAGTACTTTAGTCATCATCCAAGCTGCTTTCACTGTCACTGTCACTACTCATATCAGTATCTTCATCCGGATTTTCCCGATCCGGACTTTGCTGGTTCGGTCTTTTCTTGTCCGGCGTTTCCTGATCTGAACTTTCTTCTTCTGGACTTTCTTGCTCGACTGGGCGCTTCCTTGAGATCGGTTTTTTCTTGTTCGGACTTTCTTGATCCGAGCTTTCCCTGTCTGGACTTTCCTGTTCGATTGGGCGTTTTCTTGTGACTAGTGTTTTCGTGTCCGGACTTTCCTGATCCGAGCTTTCCCTGTCCGGACTGTCTTCCTCGATCGGGCGTTTCCTTGTGATCCTTCCGGTCTCTTCATCTTCACCCCGCTCTTCTTCTTCATCGTCCTCGCTATCATCACTACTGTCATCAGCTTTAGCTTGTTTCCACATTCTCGCCATTTGAAGCAATTTGAAATTAGGCTGGTTAGCTTCATCATCAGGAAAGATATAGTCGTAATATTCCTCCCAACCAGCATCAGACTAAAATGTAACAGAACAATCATCTCAATACGTGGTGTGTAGTAGGCTTATGACAATGTGTCCCTGTGATAAATCTTGTTCAACAGGGACTCATAACGAAACTGAAAAAGCTGACCCTATTTTTTACTTTCATCAATCGAATCACGGCTTCGAATCTCGAATCCCGTGGGAATGTTATCAGTTCTTCAATCGAATCGAAAATTCTAACACATTTGCCGTAACTATGGTAATTCAAAATCTCGTAATCTGATTCGTACTCTGGGATGCTCAAGAGCTTGGGCCTAAATAAGGTCGGGTTTCTCAGTGTAATATCATGAGCCTCTTTCTTTCATTTCATTTTTTTCATTTAAAACATATTTAAAGTTGGCATTCTCAATAGTAGATAATAACATACTAATTCACACCAACTATTTACAAGAAAAAAATATACTTTATACAAAAGAAAGAATAATTAGCGGCATATTTTGCAAGTGCATTTATCACCAGCCCAGTCTTTGATCCTCTTTTTGAAAGCCGTAAGTATTGGCTGATTTTAATAGTATAATCAAGGGTGTTCCAGAGGAAGCTCCCTCTAAAGGACAGTGATTCTTGCCCATAGCCATGTGTCTTTATTTGCGGCAGTTTGCAAAGATTTTGTATTCTTAGATCATCAGTTACATGTTTCTTTTCATGAAATTCCCATACAAGCGATGGGTTAAGTTGATTCATGGACTTGTAGATTTCTGTCATTAGTTTCTGCAAGTTTCTAACATGTATACAAAAACTGCCACTTCGAGTGAGCAATGTTTCAAAGGGACATTCGTATTCTTCATAGAGGATCAGAAGAGTACGTTTGTGTGTGCGGTCAATCTCTTTGTTTGCACCTTTGTTGCAGAATAGCCAGATCAAAGAGCAATAATTGAAGTTCGATAAGATAACCGCGTTGCAAATTGTTAATGCCTGTTCTCTAGAAATATACGTATTATCGCCATCGTCAAGTCAAAGGAGCACAGGGAAACGAGGGACTCCAGGTCATAAGTCTAGTTGGGTAGAACAAGAGCAGATTTTAAAACAAAAAAGCATTAGTTGATTTTGAATGACACCGCCATTCAAAGCGATTACATGCACTTTTTTAAAAAGAAACTGCTTATAAGAAACTCAGTTCTCAGACTGCCAAAAAATTACCAAACTCCCTATTCGAAAAGAAGATGGATAAATCTAAAGTTCTGTCTCGCGGATTTTGTTTATTTGATTCAGGAGCTGCGGAGTGACTGCGTACATCTGAGCAATAAATATGCAAAAATTGTAATTCCCTCTGCTCGGTTTCTGAATCAAATAAACAAAATCCGCGAGACAGAACTTTAGAATTACCCTTCTTCTCTCGTTATAAGCACACTCCTTCTCTTAAAAACCTCCCATCACCCGCACCAAACGAGAGTTTGCCGTACTGGTTTCAGGGCAATTTTGCTGCTTCATTTGTTTTGAATTTCTGCTTGAGGGAATTTCTTTTGTCTGCAGACGCTAATCCCTTGGAATTGAGGTGTGAACCAAAGCAATTGATGCTATTGTATTACAAAATCTGCCCTTGTTAATGTAAAGAAGCCTGAAGAAGCAAAATAATCCTGCCAAACTGCCAAATAAAAATTATAGAGGCGTGAAGGCTAAGAAATTCAACAGACTGAAAAAACAACATTTTGTATCACACACGCACCCCATCATCTGTTTGAACTTTTCGCCTCTTCTTAACCTTCTTTGGCATCTTCTTTTGAATTGCTGACTGCGACTTCTCATCTCCGTGTTCCATCTATTTGGATCGAGAATTTAGGGGCCGATTATATGAGAGTTTTCAGCCCCGACTGGAATTTCAGCCCTGTTAGTCGAGGTGAAATTGGCGTGCGATTAAATGACAGATGCCAGCCTGAGCTGAAATTAACTACGAGAATTGCGCCAAAAATGTTCTCGGTTTGAAACTTTTAAATGGTTTTAAAATTATATGGTAGTCACCCCTCCCCCCGGGGGTTGAGTTTCAGTCCGGGCTAAAAAAGCTCATATAGTCGACCTCTAAATATCATAAAGGTAGAAAATGCAAATACAAAGAAATCTTTCACATGCTTTACAATAACACAACACAGGCTCAACGCAACTCTACTGTGACGGCTCTTGCTTCAGCAGAGCAAATCTAGCTCCATTTCTGAAAATACTTCGTTGGGGCGTGAAAAGACTTTTCATCTATTCTGCCAAAGATTCTGGATCAAGCAATACTTACATTTGTATCATGAAAGATTGGACTGAGCATTGGAGTTCCAATCAACTTTGTGCACATTCGAACATTTCAGCTATAGGCTTACTTCATAAGGACCTTAAACTTACACTCTCCAAATTGAGTTGAATTGATGTTGTCGTGAGCGTTATTAGCTCAGTCAAAAAATGAAACAAAAACATTTACTGAGTCAACCTTTAGCATGATCTGAGCACGTCTTAAAGGTTTCTCGAAGGGAATTTCTCAACAGCAATCCTTGCAAAATCTGAACGGAGTGACCAACTTCAGCCACGAAAATAATTAAACATGTTGGCTAGTCAATCTGAAAATTGCAAACTGGTATGCTTTTATATTTAGAAAGCAGTAGCCTTTGAAACAACGTGCGTTTTCTTCCGACTCTCCAGGTACAATGGAGTGGGAAGCCAAAGAAGGCAGAGCCAAAGACAGCAACGCCATGTTTAGATTTTTCTTTGTCGTACTTGCCGACGGGCACCATATAGCTCAAATCATTCACTTTAAGAAGCTTAGTTTTGCTGAGTCCAATCAACGATAGTTCTTATATGCAGGAATAGCTTGCTGCTTTGTAATGGTTTACAGTCAACCTTTCGTATCGCAACTTTCTGCACAGTGTATAAACTTGGAATTACGCTCTGTCACTGTAGTAGGCAAAGCTTATAAGAACGATGACAAGTAAAGAATACCTCAAACGATTTCCAGGACTCGAGCAACATCAGCCTTTCTTCCTTTGAGTCGGGATGCTGAAGGGCACGGTCACCTCTTTGATAGATATTCCTGCAGAGAACAACATGCACATTTTCAAAATTAGAGGCTTCGTGCTATGTTAAGTTCAGCTTTGCTCTTGTTTTACAGTATGCAGTACAGTTCTGGCATATTCAGCTCAAGCGATTTAACAACGTTTGGAACACATTTGAGATTGCCTTGCCAAGTAACTAGTCGGTCCGCTTGGCCACGTCACATCACATTGTTTGATAAACATTCTTTCTCTGAAATTTTCTAAACTTTTTCAAAACTAAGTCGACGCCAAATTTTGCAAAAGAATCGCCATTCATAACAGTGTAATCTTGAGTTTTAGGTTGTGTTTGATTGGTAATTCCAAACCTACCAAATTCTGAAAACGGTAGACTTCGCAGGGATGGAAACACAGTTCCCAATCAAACACAAAATTCTTCAAAGCAGCAGGTTTTAGATACATCCTGGTAAAAACGACGTTTCCAGTTGACAAACACGAAGACGAGTCTGGTGCTTGACAACAATAAGTAAAGTTACCGACTACCACCGTAGCAACACGAACAAATTCGCCTCGTTTTCAGAGTTTTGCAGATGAAAACGAGAATCTCTCCAAAGTCTGCCAAACCTTCTGCCTTTTGGAGCGGAAGGCTCAGGAGGCTTCCCAAACCTGCCAAACCTACCGTTTTTGGAATTTAGGAGTCAATCAAACACAAATTCCGAGTCTACAAAGTCTACCGATTTGAGAATTGGCGACCAATCAAACACACCCTAAACCAGCTTAAACTAAAACTGGTTATCGAATGCTTTGTTCTAACTGCTCAATGCATTTGATTGGTTGAAAGTTAACCTGGTTTAGGTTAAGCTGGTTTAACTTTGTTAGTTTGAATGCGATCTAACAGTGTAATCTTGAATTTTATGATCAATCAAACCAACTCCGGACTTGTCCTTTAAGATTTCTTGCTGAAAATACCCACAGTCTTTCATACCTCTCCAGAATTCTAATCAGAATCTGATGGGTTCTCAAAGATTCATCGTAGAAGATTCTTGCTATGTTTATGTGCACATGGCCTGTACTGTAGAGAGGCATGTTAAAAACATTGAGACTGCAGGAAGTCAAAAGTTTCCCAGAATCTCTTCTTTAAAACATGAACAGGAAACGCAAACAGCATCCTGCAACAACAATCTTTCAGCTGTACGCAGCAAGGCAGATTGTTCCAAAGTGGCTCTAGTTATGGGATCTGTTTTACAGAGATTTGCCTTAATTATGGGTAAAAGTTAGCAATTTTTAGCTATTCTTAACTATTATGACAAAAAGTTTCGTAAAAAGGAATTTAGCTCCACATATGATACGAACCATAGTAGTTTCACGATACTTGTGGAAAATTTTGCCCTGTTTATGGGGTCACATTTCAAAATTTGCTCTAATTATGGGGACTTATTTTCAAAGTGTTGCCCTGGTTAAGGGTCCCAACTCTGAATTCTCAAAGGCACATATTTACCAGGCCCCCTATAGGAGTTACCCTCCCCCTTGGCCTAAATTAGGAAATTCAAAGTAGGAAAACATTAGGTTACGGTTTAATGCCTAAAACACATTGGACCTAGTCTTGAAGTTTTACCTTGAAAGGGGCACGTTATCTGCTTCGTTTGTTCCAGCTGCAAATTGAGCGTAACTAATCCAAACCTACGAAGAAAAAATGCAAAAGGACTGAAAACATCAGAATTCGTAATCTGCAGAAAAGGCCCCAAAAATATGAATGCACCGAAGGAATGAAAGTGAATTAACTAAATAATGCAGTTCTGTAATTGCATTGATAACCTACAACTACCTGAAGAAACAAGACTAAAAAACACTCTTCCAACCTGTAACGATATTAAGATAGGAATGACGGTCGAGAAATCGACTGATTTCCAACAATTTCTATTTCAGGGTCCCAACTTGTGGTCAGGGACAATGGCAATGAAGCTTATGATGTTGTCTCGTATTGACTCTTTACTAAAACAAGCTGAGCTTCAAATACGTATGATGAAAAGCTACTGGTAAAAATTTTTGGTGCATTTGTCAATGCCATAGACCATTTTTGAAAGGAGTCTGCAGAGAGCGATATTTTATATAGTTTTGTAAGAAGTTTTCGATTGAGTCTGAGCTTATATCACTTTTCTCCAAATTCGGAAATTCTACAAAATGCAAAAATATCATTCGATCAAGAATCTTGTAGAATAGGTACTTTCGGGTAACGAATAATCATACCCACTGCTTATTAACTTTTAACCGTCTTTTATCAATTCTTGAAAAATTGCAAAGACAAGTGAATAACATTTTTGAATAAATATGAGAAATATACGTGTTTAAGTAAGAAAACAATTATTGTAAATTTTTCCAACCCCCCTCCAATTGTTCCAAACACCCCGATCATTATCATATCAAAACAATTTCAACCCCCCTTCGAATATTCTCACCCCCTTCGTTTATTCGGTACTCGAGAGTTTAAAGTTCTACTCTTAGGTGTTGTATTCATATGAAAAAGCGCAATGATGTTATAAGATCTCCAAAACTGCAAACACTAAACAACTGCCTTGATGATATGGCAGCTTTGCACCAGTTTATGATATCAATCACAAACAAACAAGCACTTTCTTCGTGACTGATAACCACAGAAAATCATACAAAGTAAGTTATTTACTGTCTTGATTTGTTTGTTCTATCAATAAAATATCATATTTAAAGGGTCTGTTTCATCCAGCATGCCTTGCACGTGTCGTCTCTTGGTTTGCCTTTGTTGTCGCCATTTTCATGGCCCATGAAAATGGCGACAAACAAAGGCCAGCTAAGAGACGACACGTGCAAGGAATGCTGGATGAAACGGACCCTTTAAGCAATTTTCAGCTGCTCCTATAACAACAAATAATTCGGAACTTGTGTCCTCTGTTATTGTTCACTTATCTTAATTGCCTTTGCCTGATTCAGTACAGTGTTATTGTTGTAGTGATGTTTGTTCTTTGTCGCTTCATGCAAGACAAAACTAAATTTTTCTGCGATTAGTAAGATCATAATGTATAGCACCTAGCGGGGTCACTTCTATATGTTACGTGAGCTCCCCAATATCTACGAGAAAGGGTATTCTAGAACCAAGCATACTAGTGCATAGAATTCTAAAAGCAGCTGTTAACATCGTTAAGTGAGTGCAGCTCCAACATGGAAAATTTTGCCTTTCATGCAATCTATGTGAAAAAAATAGCCTGCAGTTTCGAAACAAATGAATCCTCGCAAAATCTCCTTGAAGAAAAAAACTTTTTTTATGACGCAACTGTACGCAATACTTTCGGTCAGAATCAAATCGACGGCCTCCAGTCCACAGCTTCCTGACTTTGTAGTGAAGCAGAAATTTTGATTCGACATGACACTTATACAGTTGTTGTGGTTGCGCTGCGTTTTTGAAAAACATGAAGCTCTTCCATGTGAGTCAGCAATTGTGCTCCGCAGGATGAGAAGAGCCACATAACCGCCAGTCGGCAGATGGTCAATTTGACTGATCTGTATAGCCGCTTCGCTAGCTTGCTGCTAATAGGGTAGCTTTTTCATGGAAAGTCAGACAGTTCCAAATTAAGAATACCATTCATTGTGTTGAATACGAAATTTTCGGTAGCTAAATATTTCTTAGATGAATTATAATCAACAACAAGGAAATTACGATGAATACAGACAGACAGTGGAGATTTGGCGAGAGAAATATTTCATTTTCAGTGAAAAGGTTCATTCATTGTGAAAAAGTCAGAGAAAAAAGGGTCCATCTTTGCCTATTTGAAGTGCTGGGAACTCACATGATATACATAGCCATACAGAAGTGAAATTGCCAGGGAGCAGCTATACAGGACAATACCAGGAACTTCAGTGGGAAGTATCCATTGTTTGCGAAATCGTAAAACGAAACCGATAAAATAGATCTAGTCATAAGATCTTTAGTAGGGGAGAAGATAGGAATTAATTGTTGTTTTGGTTTGTTGTTTTCGACTAAATTCTGATTTCCGATAGACATGAAGAAAATAACATGAAAAAAATCTGAGGAGAAGACTTTCAGTAAGCCAAGTTTTGGCGGCTTTGGTCTTTCAAATTGTCTTGGAGTTAAAGAAATTTCATACCTTGACATGCTGTGTTCTTTCAAGCAGTCGCTCATAAAGCTGACGGGTATGATCGACTTCTTCCAACGAAATTTCAAAATCAATGTATGCCTTCCATAAGACCTGCAAGAATGATCAGATGACTCGATAAACGCCTTTATAAGAGCAGTTCATAGGATCATGAAATAGCAATTAAATATGGGTGGTTATAATTTTATAGTTATGGTGTTACCGTAATTGTAAATTATTTACCGTTTGTGCATTTTGCCCCTCGCAACAAAGTTAGACTCTGCAAAAGCTTTTTCAGTCAAGGCTGCAACATGAAGAAGAGCTCTTATGGAAACTTAAACAAAAGTTTGATGGGAGATGTCACGGCTGGTGTACTCTGCCAAAGCCTGCAAACTTCTTGAAAACACCGAAAATACTAATTTAGCACCAAACAGTAATTTCACAGACCAATTATTTGAGGCACAAATAAGTGCTCCATTAAAGGGGAATGGGGATGGTTGTCACATGGGTAAGTTATCACAGTCACAAACTGAAAGAAAACACAAACCAAAGAAGCTTTAACCAAGATGTTTTATAGAGGGTTATGATGTATTTTCTTGAATGTATCAGGATAAATCTAAACAATAAAAGGCATTTGATTGAAAATGCGTATGTGTCCTCTTTCTTCCAATGAATATGCAACTTGCCTAAGACAGCTGAGATTTTAGAAGCGCAGCAAGTCTCACGTTCCGTAAAACGCAGAGTATTTCGGACCATTAATACGAGAAAATATCTTTAAGATAAAGCAAGAAAACAAGATTTTGGTTATCATACCTCGGGCATGTCAAGTAATGGCTGATTTATTGCAAGTTCATAGATTGCTCTGCAGCGCTCCACTTCACCAAGCATGGCCTCCATTTCACAGTACTAAAAACCGTAGAAACGATTGTTAATTTGAAATTTGCACACAGCCAAGGTTTTGTTTCACACAAATAGCACTAAGGCAACCTTGTAGTGAAAAAGATCAGATAATGCCCTTTGAAGAATCTGCAAAGGGCTTATGACTAATGTCTCACTTCAACAGGTGCCTTTACGTTGTTTATATATGGATACAAAATAGCACTCCTACAATAGCAGGCTGGCTTTCCTTGCCAAGGAAATTCACAGAGCTGTTAAATCCTCAGGAAAATTCCTGTTCGCTTGTCCTCACTTAGAAGAGCCAGTAGACTTAAGCATAGACCTTTACATAAAGTAAGTTCAATTCGAAGTGAAGCCTACATTCCCGAAAGGAAGTAAATTTCATTGCTGCAAATAAGGCACTCTGTTTCCAAATCTAAACATCGTCAACAAATTTCGTGGGTTGCTGTTAGAGACACACGCCGTTGGACGACTCCAAAGTGAGGCGAAACTGGCAAGTCAATATTTCGAAAGACTGTTGCAATATTTAAATTTGATTGTGGGATTTTGTGTAAAGGTCCATTAGATGGACTACTATAGAAATGTGACCTGGTGTCAACGATGCTAAATGATCCATTATCCCCACAAATTTTCAATGGAAATCGCACTTATTACATTCACAGAATCATACCTTAATCCATGTAGAACAATTTGATGCATCAAATTCCAAAAATTTCTCATACAGTTTTCTACATCTGTCGTATTCATGCAACTGAAAAATAAAAGTTCTTGGAAAATACACAGAAAACACGAATCCAGACTGGCTAAAGTATCAGTCACCTTACAACAGGGACCTCGTGCAGTGCACGATAGCCAACTTGCAATTTTGGATGTTGCTTAAGGCTTATTTCCGTCGAATGGAGCTGTATATTTCGCTCGAGGGGACAATGCGCAAGAGCAGTTTGCGCTTGAGAATGCATGATTTCCATTGAGCAAAGTTTTCCGCTTTGGTGTTTTTTAAGACAAGTATGGCTGCTACAAACAACAACTACATGAATCGATTTAACACGTCATTTCATAGAATGCTGAATAGCTATTGACTGTTAGCGATAGAAAGCAACATAACATGCTCCAAAAGTTGAACGAGTTTAACTTCTTTCTCTAACTCACGAGCATCTCGTGAGCATTAGAAATCTCTGGGTCAGCGGTTTCATCGTCTTAATGCGCATGCTTTGCAGGAATGCTCTGAAGTAGAAAATGCAGCTCCACGGAAATAAGCCTTTAGTCAGCATAAAGAATGTTACAAATAGCTTTTGATTTTGAAAAGGTAAGTGCGATTTCGCTTGTGAAATTTCTCTGGCTGACCCAGTCTATTTGAGAAATTGTTCAATTATAAACAAATAAGCAATAAAAAAGAAACCGAGGAATAGCATGGAAAAGAGGGAAACAAGAAGTAAATGTTAAAAACAAATGAAGGATGTGATTATATCTTAACTTTGAAAATAATATGATTCAAATTTCTTAGTAAGTATTTACCTGTTGTTCTAACGCGATGTATTCTCGATATAATTTGTTCTTTGGACATTTCCCTAGAGCTGTTCCCTGAAAAATTCGAAGCCAAAGGTCAGGATATACGAACTACCCAACTGCCAAAAAAACGACTAATCGGTTCTACATACACTCTGCTGACAGGTTTAGGGTATCTTAGCTTCCCTTGATGAATCTTCATGGGATTAACATCCCTCAAGTAAGACTTACAGTTATGACGAATGCGTTGCATAGTGGCTAATGCCTCTCTTCGCTTGCACAAGAGCATTAGAATTTGCAACGCATAGGGAAGAAAACAAGGTAGGAAGGTTTCCGTCAACTTTAGAGAACTTACCAAAGCTTGCCTTGCACCTTTCAGGTTCTTTTCTCGAATCTCGAACTGGGCAAATAACAGCCATACTTTAGCGAAAGTAAACTACAAAGATGAGAGAAAAAACATGAAACCGTCAAAAATATGAAATCAAACTTCCTGGTGACGTTTTCTGAAGGTGAGACCATTTTGTAAGGAACAAGCTTCAAACATGTATGGGAAGCTACATGGTCTCTGCATTTGCCGTAGCTTGATGTTTTGCTTGCTCCTAAATTACAAATAGAAATGTCAGAAAGAATTTTTTTAACCGGTGTATCTGGCGAAGGAGCTCAACTTTTTCTTTTCACAATAAGTTAAAACTAACAAACACACATATATACCGGTTGAGTAAAACACAATTTAACCGTTTGATGGGCTATGGAATAAAAAGTATTGGAACCATATTCAAAACTGAAATCTTTTAATCTGTCAGTCAACGGCAATTAGATGACAAAATTTTGTTTGTAAGTCACACATCTTTAAGACCCAAAAATTAGAAAATGCATGTAAGGGGTTTGTGTGAGAATCGAGAATTCCAAGTTCCATTCTGGTTCATGATTTATGTCGCATTGAAGTTTACATGGTCAATTTCTGAAATAAGATTTTTATTTTAGTACGTAATACGTCACGTACCAGAATGGAATGTGGAATCTTCGTTCCCAAACATACACCTTCCCGGCAATTTCCTAATTTCTGGGTCTTACTGATGTTTGATTTTTACCCAACAAAATTTTTTCATCTAAGTTAGCCTTTGACTGATCGATTAACATTTTAATTTTGAATATCGGCCCATACTTTCTATTTAACAGCCCAGCAAACGCACAAACTTCTTTTTATTCACCCGATATATATACTGTACCGCTCTTGGTGTAGGAAGACACAAGGTCATTTGGTCTACATCAAGAACGGTACTTAAAAAAAAGGAAAAGCAATACCAGAAATAATAAGAAAACAACACACAAATTGTCAAAAGAAAAAGAAGGGACTGGCAGTTCCACACCAAACCATGCATTGGCCTAACCCTTCTGTATCGTAGGAATCCATCAGGTCTGTACCATCACATCGCAACTGGACGGTACAATGGTGACGAAAGTCAAGCACTATGGGAAAATTTGAAAGGTTTAGTGTGGAGCTTTCTGGAAGATGGGAAAGAGAACTGTTGGATGATTGTATTATTTCAAATCACTCTTGTGTTGATCCACGGATACTAACATACAGCCCAAGCAAGAAGACAACGCAACTCAATTCCCTTCGCCAGGCAGCACGAAACACCCACGATCAATTTAACACTTTTCCAAAGTACTCAATTGTTGCTTCCATAATTATCATGTTGTCAGTCATCTTCATATCAGAAATGCCATAAAAGAAGCAAGAGGCTCAAAGCTAAATATGATATATACGTTGAACAACAGTCAACAAACTTACGGAAAAACTTCACAACAGGTATCCTCTTTTTTGTAGTAGCTTAAAATCTTCACGAATTAATCTTTAAATGTTTGAAAGTGGAGAGACAGATTCCATATGGTTTCCTTCTGCTTACCTTCTTATGAGGCATAAGATCTAAACATGCTTTATAAACTTCTCTAGTTCGCTCCATATCCTGCAATTGAATAAAGTTAAAGCTAAAGTACTTGTGAACATCTTCCAAGATAAAGAAAATCTTCAAAGCAATGCCGTACCAGATTCTCAAACTAAAATCATGGCATATTTTCGAGATTACAGGCTCTTAGATTTAGCGCTAACCCTGGTTGTATTCTTTAATTCTAGCGCGGAGAAATGCGCGGATGAAAACAGTAGAAAGATATAAAGAACATGTTCTCCACGAACAGCAAAAAAGTAGTCTGGGAGCTAGCCCCTTACCTTAGCAACTAATTCTTCAAATAGAGCATAATTGATCCATAAGTAGATATATCTCCGCCAGTGTTTCTTTTTCTGCAAATACGAAATATTTTTACAAAGCAAAGGTGAGCAGAAACTGCGGAAAATGAAGTCATCGACCACTCTGACATAAGGAATTGCTTGAATAGATAAGCTTTTAAAACGATAAATCAAGACTTTAAGGCCTAGCAGGAAAATATCAAGTGTTGCCTAGTTTCGGGATCGGTTGCAAGGAGCTGAGGGAGCTCAAAGTTGCGAGTTTTTGCGTATGCGTACGCAGTTTCTGCTCTGTAAAACAATGCAGAGTTGTCTGTCTTCAAAGAAGTGCGGACAATACGAAGTACTACAAAGCTAGCAATAACTACTCTGCTACCCTATTGATTTTAAGGCAAAGAAGCAAGTCAGGGCACCGTGTGTTCCAACACACTGCTCCAGAAAAATCTCCGTGCTTGCAAAAGTGTTCACACTGATCCGCACAAAAACGGCGCAAAAACGGAGGTTTTTGAAAACGTTCACAAATTCAACAATGAGTTTCACAAAACTACAAAATGTGAACGACGAACGTACATGGCTCCATATTTGTAATCATGTGGATCAATGTGAATGGATATCGAATGTTATCCCCCCCCCTTTTTGTACAAAAAGAAGGAATGCGTTCATAACTTCTTTGCTCTCAACATGAAAATGAGAGTAATACTAAAACCACAACGAAGTTTCATGACGCAGTCAAGCAAAGATCAACAAATTAAGATCGATAGATATTACCTCTACTGGAGGAATGTTCGCAATTGCACGTTCATAAACTTCTCGTATCGCGTCTAAATCATCTGATTCACTTTCCATGAGTCGAAGATAATCAAACCAAGCATCATAATTATTTGGGTTTGCTTTCACTTCCTGAAAATTAATAGATAAAGGAGTCAATAATACACCTTTTCAACTAAAGGCAGATTTCCATTCTGTGCATTTTGTCATGCGTGCGAAAATTTGCGATCGATTTGCAGTCTGGGCATGCGTACTTTGCGTTTTTTGGTGGCACAATCAGAGCGCGTGATCGCACAAAAAAGTAGAAGCTCATCCTACTTTTGCGATCGATCGCCAGCGTTGTAACAAACCTAGCAGAGAAAGTTAGGCCAGACGATGTGAGCAATTGTCCTGGTTTCTCTTATTCTTCTCGTTTTCATCCTCCTTTTCGTAGGTGGTGCAATAGCTTTAATCGTCTATCAATAGCAGCCATCTTTGATCACGTTATTATTTGAGTTTGGAGAGCTCGGGGATGCTTCTGCACTGCTTATGGGAATTGAAAGGAAGTTGTGCGATCCCTAAAAGTCGATAGCTAACTGTAACACGCGCGACAAAGTCACTGAATGGAAATCCGCCTTAAGCAGCCTTGTTTTGGAATTTTTCAGAATTTCCTCAGCTTGTGTCATATGAAATTTTTGACCCCAGATTCACGTTCAGCACCCAAATTTTAGTCTGATTGCAAATTTTCGTAGCCTTGGTGTTAGCAATTTTAATTTCATGGGGATGAAAAATTTGAAAATTTATAAAGGATTTGACCGTGAATAATGACTAAGGGTGTAAAGTAACACCCTGAGCGATTTTCAAGGTCAAATCCCTTATAAATTCTTGAATTCATTTTCGTCATAGAATCAAAACCACAAACTCTAGGAAAATACAAATTTGCCATTAGACTAAAATGGGGGTGCTGAATCCAAATCCTTGGTCATAAATTTCGTATGAAGAAATATATTTGAAAAATATAGAAAGCGAATGGGAGTGTGCAAAAAAAAGCAACCCGAGAGATGCAGATAGAAGTTAACAGTGACGTCAGGAATAAGCAATGATATATGTGAAACTTTGAAGTTTTAAAGTAGCTGGGTCACGTACTGTAAACAAGCTTCTCTCGAAATGACGATTTTGCAATATTTCTGATAGGCCAGATCAGAGAGATTTTCCACTATTCTTCTCAAAATGAAGGAGTTATTTTAAAAATGGACTCTTTAGCTTCGTAGAGAAACAATCGAAACACTCATACGTCGTATGATTGCAGAGATATTGGTGGATTTTTGGAAGCAACGTTCTTGTGGATTCACTCCACCCACCAAAATCTGTGTAGAACACAATGGCCACGTGCAGGCAAGAGTATAGATTATAGATATAACAGGTTTGTTTACGGTTACGTGACCCTGCCCCTTTAATGTCATCAATAGATCGTTATACAGTCATTAAATCAAAGGGAATCTAAGAAAAAGTATACCAGCCCTTGATCAAAATAGCCGTGCAAAGATAACATGCAGTGACACATGCTGCACCATATCTGGGTAATTCATCAAAGTCAACAGTAAATATCGATATCATATTGCCTAGACTTTGACAGCAAGTGGCTTACGTGCTTACCTTCCCTTTTTTGATCATTGGATCTCCTCATGGACCTTATCTGACCATTTTCTGTTTCCAATGTCAAAAGAAATATTTCAGCAATCATTCCCGTGAATTGATGCAATTTACTAGTTAATATTTGCTAAATCACAAACCTCTTCATACTGAAATTTCCTTTTGCTGACAATAACATCTTCAATCCCACTTCTGTCACCAAATCTCTTTTCAAACATTGTATATTTCTTAAAGAGATCCTGCAAGACAGTGTGACAAATCAAATATGGTTTTGCCAAGGCATCGAGAAAAGTTTTCCGTTAATTAACAGTCAAAAAGCGAAAAAAGACTAAAAATTGAGCCTAATTACAGTTGAGCTTTCAGTAAGATGTGGAGCATAAGTCTTCATAAATATTGATTTGAAAATAGATTTCCAGGAGAATGGTCTGCAAACAGTCAGAGGAAGTATCTTTTATGGTTATCCGGCAGCCATGCATGAGAAGACTCACCCACGTTACAAAAATACACGTTTTTTATAAGAAACCGGTTTATAAGAAACTAGTACTAAAATGGCCGAAATTTTAAGAAACTCTAGTAATATGTCTGAGAAGGATTAAGAAACTTTCAAAGTTAAAAGCATGGATATTATAGCAAATTGACCGTTAAACCTTTATTCTTTTGCAATATCAACTAACCATTTGTGTTTTCATCATGGCAGAACACTGTTTATTCCTGTATGATACTTTAATGTCAAGAAACATTTCTGCAGCAGTGTTAGCGACCACATTGACGATGCATGCATTCAAAAAATAAGAAAAAAATTAAGAAACTTTTAGTAATAAAATGGAAAAAATTTCATGTTAAATTAAGAAACTTTTAGTACTACAGCCTGATCCAAGTTTCTTATAAAAACGTGTATCCATACAGTGTGATCCTAAGGGAAGCATCATCACTGATGCATTTTATGGGAAATTTCAAAAGAAATCACCAAAGATGCAAAAAATCTTTAGAAATTTGTGCTATACCTCAGCATGTTGTTTTGGTATATGATCCAATGCATATTTGTACACGACACGAACTCTTTCAAGCTGTAAGATACAAAACATTACATCATTTCTTGCAAAGAATATGGGATAAAGCCCCTGAGATCGGGCATAGCTCGTTTATTTACTTCAGTTGATCCCACTACTCCAAGTAAGGTTTAAGGTTATCGTTATGGCTTCATTACACGTAAAGTTCCACTTTTTAAACAACAGGAAAGTATGCTCTCCGAACTTTTGACAGCAGCCTTTTCTCTGTCTAAAACGAGTCTAATTATTCCTTATTCCCAGTTATTGACTAAACGGCCAAATCCTGCATCATTTTCACCACTAAGTAAGCAACCTCTGTCCTTACTATGGAAGAGAAGAAACAGAGCAGTTGAATACTTCCAACGCTTCCAACGGGACTGCTGACCAGTAAAAACTAAGCTTTTCTTATTCATTCTTTCTGTTGATATTGAAAAATATGTCAACATATTTGCAATCTGAATTCTCAAGATCTTATTAGAATCAAACACCACATTATCTTTAACGATCTTTGAAATTTATTCTGTTGCGTTGAAAATTCTTTGTTGGCTTGAAATCTGAGAAATAGTAAGCAAAAGTCTATGACGTTTGTCAAGAAATTTGAACTGTAAACTTTACCTCTCTTTGGTTCTCTTCAAATCTTGCAAATGCAATATACAACTTTTCTTCCATATTATCATCACCAAAGAACTCAATTGCACGCTCATAAACAATTCGGGCATTTGCTGTGAAAAAAAAACGGTTATTTAAAGCATATTAGCAAACGATTGAAATGACAAATAATCCAACAGTGAGGCAAAAAACAGATTTCACGAACGTCAGCATTGATAACTGAGCCCAGACACTGCTGACAGCAAAAAGAAAAAAGAGTGCAGGGTAAATCTGAAACCATTTGTCCGATTGCCAAGCCACAGCCTCTAACTCCAAGTTGAGGCCTATCCTATGCAACTGTATCATGAATGGAACATTCCAATGTGCAGGCCCTCCGCAGCAGCCACAAAAAAGCAGCCCCTTGTTTTGAGGCACACTGCACACCTTCAATCTTTACTAGATCTTCAATAGGGAAGGAGCGAAGATAGAGAGCAAATTGTATGCCCATTGTGTCAAGTGTTCTTCTGTTTTTAGCTGCCAAGGGTAGCATTGAGTAATGAGACAAGATTATGACACTGTTGGAAAAGTGGCTTGACTTACCAACATTTCCTTGAGATTCTTCAAACTTTGCAAATTTAATCCAGTTCTTGATATCAGGATGAACCATGACAAATCGCTCATAAATTGCTCTTGCTCTATCAACCTCCTTGTACCTCAGTTCCATTTTGATATAAGCAAACCAAGCTTGCTCTACGGGTTCCCACTCCATCCATCGCTCAAATACTTGTCGAGCACCTGGTATGTTTCCAAGCATCTCTTCCATGTATGTGTATTTAAACCTGTAAATGGTGAATATTGAAAGTGATAAGAACAACGGAAACAAGGGAAGGAAGGAAGACTACTACGATATGGAAAGAATGCACAAAAGGTACTTGATGTGTCACAAAAATATTCCTGGTAACAACAAATATTTTGCAGCTACAGTACCATGCTCACCATGGAAAAACGTTGCTTCTTGATTTCAAATTTGGACAGGACAATTATAAAGCATGACTGCATGATAAAGCAAATCTGATGTTTGCATGAATATTTCTTCTTTCACGTCGCAGGGTGAGTAGCCGAGTGGCTTATACAGTCTTTGTCAGGTGACTGAAGTTAAGCTTGGTCCAGTGAGGTCAAACTCCGGATGGGTGACCTCGGAGGCCTGACCTCACAACTCACCTTGTCGTCCTTCGGCAGGGAAGTTAAATTAGGGGTCCCATGCCTGGATGCGGCATGCATAGTGGGCCTAAATTAGCTTTCAGTAGCTAGAAATCCTGACAAGCCCACTCAAAACAAATTGAAAACAAACAAACGAAAAAGGCTATGATGCTTATACAAATGCTTTGAATTATACAATTCGCTCTAAAACAGCCATAATGAACAATGAGACCCAGGGGGGTACTCCCTAACTTTCAATACGGGGGGGGGGTCCATGCCACGATTTCGTTGCTGACCCCTAAATATTAAGCCTAATGTTTTGGGGACCCCAAATATTGAGTCTAATACCTTGGAGACTCACGCCAAACTCCATGATTCTTCCTTTTTTCAGATTTATGGATCCAATTTATTGAATTTTTGTCCATGTTGTAATTCACAGACCCCAAATATTGATTTAACGTAAAATTTCGGACCCCAAATATTGGCATGGACCTCCCCGTATTGAAAGTTATGGAGTACCCCCCTGGGCAATGAGAACTATTTGTTAACATCTTGTCGCAATTTGTTGTTTCAACAACACAATTACGAGTTAAGTAAAGCTTGCATGAAACCTTCTACAAACCAATAACAGTTAAGAAAGATGGTGAAACTATCCGATTAGCATGGGAGGAAAATATCTTTCGATTTCTGGGAACAAAGCAAGTCCTGGAAAAACTTCTTGTGAAAACTGCTCCAAAAAGATAATTTTTGATCTTTAATTACAGTCTTTGTTACTTGTTGAGCAAACTTTGTTGATTTTCAGCTGATCACTTTCCAAATTATTAACAGCATCTTGAGTATGAAATTCATTGGTCTTGTTACAGCCTAAATTCATTAAAAAAGGTCATCAATTAAGAAAAACTTAAGAATTTGATGCAACATTAGCTTTTCTTGTTTCGATTTTCTTCTTTATCCATTTTTTCTTCTTTTCTTTCCTTTTTTCTTTCTTTCTGATGGCCTGAAAAAAATTTCTAGGACCATTGGTATTGTGGTCTGCTATTTTTTCCACCCCTGCCAATTAGCTGCACATGGCAGTGAAATACAACAAAAATTTACAAAGTAGAAAACATCTCACCAAAACTGGCTTGCTCTTGGCAGAACTGTGACTGCTCTGTCCCAGATGTTACGGGCATGGTTGACTTGGCGATGTCTAAAAACATGAATGATAAGGATCTGAATAAAGTATCACTAACAATTATAAGAAATGTCAATTTACACATTACAGACATTCAGAAATATTTTATTGATGCAAATGAATACCAATGTTGAAAGATCAGATTTTTCTTTCAAATTTTTCAACACCAACAACGGCGTCTTCCCCAACAACTGGCATAGTTTCCACCACTGAAGATAGTGTTGAACAACAGGGTTTTTATCAGGACTTACTTCATTTCCATCTCAGCGTACTTCAGCCAAATTGGAATGCATCTGTGGTTTACATCCAGTGCTCTCTCGTACACTGATCTTGCTCTGAAATGAAAGGGATTGAAACATTTATTGATCATGAATTTGATATTGACACAAGGCCTTCTATGAAATGAATAAACACAGAATGATTGAGATCCAAGGATTAACATTATGGTATGCAGGGCTGTGAAGGTAAGATTGCATTGACTAAGAAAACAGAACACAATACCACACCTCTGTATTTCTTTTTGGCTTTCTTCCCACTGAGCATATTTGATCCAGTTTGATACAACATTCTTGTTCTTTCTTATATTATCTTCAAAACCCTAGGGAGGTATATATAAAGTCAAATCAGGTGGCAGTGCAATTGAAAAATTAAGTGGAAATCACATTACACCAGATGAGAGTGGCATAAATTTCTACTGAAATGAGAAACTTTCAGGTACAGTAGTTTCTATGCAACCTGGTAAAACAATCTGAACAATGATTCTTTATTGTCTACATATTTCCAATGTGCAAAATTGTAAGATAAGTGAAATCAAGAGAAAACTGCCAGTGGCTATTTTTGCAGAGCATCACTCCATACTTCCAAATGCTAGCTTTTGGCAGTGAGCTTGAGACTTCAATTAATGCACACTTACTTTTCTCTTTTTAAGTCTGTATGTTTGTAGCTCTTCTGGATCAACAATCTTTTGTTTTGGTGGCTACAAAAGAACCAAATACACATTTGTTAATGAGAAACTGGTTTATAAATAGCTAAACTTTAAGAACTTGACTACTATGCCTGAGAAACATTAAGAAAAGGTTAAATGAAAGGATACTATAGCAAATCTGTCATTGAACTTTAAGTCTAAAGTAAGATCAACTAACCATTTATGTTTTGAACAGGGCATGAAAAAATATTTTCCTTCCTGTGACCAGACATAAGATCATACCAAACTTTATTGCAATGAAGGGAAAAGTGAAAATGTCAGGCCGTTAAAAAGAGATCAGGATCCAAAGATAGCTTACAATACTGTGTAAAAATTACACAATTTGTATGTAGTTTGTAGGGATGGAGCTGGAACCCCACTACACAAACCATTTATGATTTCTAAAAAGTGTGGGGGAAACCCAGTTCTTGTTGATTTTGTATTTGCTGTGTAAAATGTGAATACAAATTTCACATGTGATATATCAGATAACTTTTGCTTGACTTTGTAAGTTATGTTTTATTAGACAAATGAGAAACGGGGCAACACACATCAGAACTTGTGTTGAAAAATCTTCTGCAGGACATTATAAGATAAAAATTTCCTGTGACCACCCCATTACATGGTCAGGTGGGTTTTCAAGCCCAACACTGTTTATTTCTATATGATATTGTCAAGAAACATATCTGCAGTTAGCAACCACATTCGTAAAAAATAAGCAACAAATTAAGAAACTGTAATTACTAAAATGCAAGACTTTTCATGTTGAAATAATCAATACTTACAGGAGGAACAATTTCAAGCTGTCTTTCTTTGGCTTCCCTAAGCAGTTGTTCTGCTGTTATTTGAACTGGTGCTGGGGCTTTATTCTTCACCTGTTTTGAAGAAATTCTATATTAATTGTAGGGCCATATTTGATTCATTCACTTCAGACTGAATTCATTTAAAGGGAATGCAAGCATCTAAAATATACAATCAATTTCTACCAAAGCATCCTACGGAAATAAGATGAAAAATTGTCAATTGCAGCTGATTTTGTCTTTTTCTGTCACTTTTCAGCATCTGTATAAACTTTAAACATATTTGATTTCAATTTGGGTCAACTGAAATCCTACATATCTGCTCTGGAGATCTCTATTGTCCCTTATGATTCCCTCCACACCGGGTTGGAAAACATGCCTGATTTAGCCTACGCATATAGTAGCGAGTGAAAAGATTTGAAGGTGCAAGCTGTGAGTAGACTTTTAAAAAGCTGCGAGGGATGCAAAATTAACAATAGATCTTTTGTTTTTTCTTGCCAGAACCATTTACTTTAGCTCCGAGTAGCGAGTTTGACACAATAATGCAAGCTTTCCAAATCCAATCTGGTCTCTCTCTCCAGGACCTTTCTGGTAAGGGGTCATCGACAAACGATTTTCGTCACAGTTAACGGAATTGGGCCATTAGGGGGGAGGGGGTCCAGCTCAAATCCGTTAAAATTTTGACTTTTGTGACGAAAATTGAAATAAGGAATATTTCATTATCAATCCTGAAAGAATAACTCGTAGCAGTAAAGTTTTCGGCCTCGCGCTACTTAAATTTGATGTTGCAATCTGCACGAAGAAGTTGCAGTCAGCTCAGGCCCCAACCCAGTATGGAATGTTCGGTCTTCGTGCGCCGGACGGATATTTATACCTAACGTTGTGTGCACCAGGAACCCGGAGATTTATACCTAACGTTGTATTACACCAACATAAAGTCGCATTCTGTGCGCCGATTCGTGCGCCATAAACTAATGCTGTGCGCTGGACATGTCCGGCGCACACACCTTTCATTCCATACTGGGCCCCAACCAAGGAAACAAAATAGGCCTTATAACAAGAGTCTGTGGCACGCTTGCGATAAGAGAAATGTAGCCATGAACCACGCTGGAAAACATGTATGTTACGCCAAATATCTTTGGCGTGGAGAAACGTCAAGAACAATAGAAGAACAATGGGTCTATTGTCTTTAGACAATTGGCGTGGCGTAAACCTTTGGCGTAACAAAAACGAACTTTCCACATTGGGCCATGAACTTAGTGGTCCGTTAAGAAGGGGGGAGGGGGGGGTCAAGCAGTTAACGGCCAAATTCCGTTAACTGTTGAGTGTGGTGACGAAAATTGTTTGATGTTGATGACCCCTAAGTTTAAAAGTTTAGCGAGCAATTCAAACTTATTCTTTGCATGCACATCATGCCCGTTGTACTGATCTAAACAAAACCCTTTGAAGGTGTGCAGTTCCAGCCTAGCTCCCCATCTTACAACTTTCAAAAAGCCTGTAAGATAAAATGATGTACTATGTATGTAGCATGTCATTGTCGGTCAGTTGTTGTCTGTGCTGCTAACACCAACCGAACAATTTTAGGTTAAAGGTCCAGATAAAAAAAGATTTTATACTTTGGCAACTTTCGGCACCCGCTTCTTCTTCTCTGGTTCTTCTGAGTCCATCTTCTTGGCCTTGTTTTGCACCTCCTCTGTTCTGAGTCTTGTGAAGTGTTGTGTTCAGTGTTAGGCCTAAGCCAAAAATGGCCGCTGCAGCTCTATCTTCCAAAGGAGGCTGTTGGAAAATGGATGCGGAGTCTGGGAACCATGCTGGGACTTAGATGAGATTTCATGCACCGTTTCCGAGTAATTTTTAAGTTTTTTCGAAAATTCGGAAATGAAAAAGAAAATAAAAGAAACTAGTTTTCTTTATTGCTTTATATTTTCCCTTACTTTTCATCTTTTGTCCAATTTCTAAAGAATACTTCGATCCAGGGTACCGCTTCCATTGCTTTACAAAAACACTTTTTTCATTGCACCAGGGGCAGTGCAAGCCATAAAATAGTGGGGGAGACGAACAGAAATGGAAAAATTTCAAGGACAACGCCATTTCTATACTAAGGAAGCGGCCTTGCCACTGTCCGTAAATGCTCTTATTTCTCTGACCAACTTTTAAAAGATTATTGACTCGCCCATGATACGAAAGTTTCTCTAAGGCTCAAAGCAGTGGATGGCTTGTCCTTCCATTCCCCTCCCCCTTGGCTCCAAAATTAATATTGATTTGATCTATCTCAAATGGTACATTGACTATCCATTTCACTTCGTAGGTTATCTTCTCTGTCTTGACTACGGACTGAATCTATATCTCAAATGGCAAGGAGAGCTTGTCTGTCTCTGCCTTGACTGTGCATGGGATAAATCTCAAATGGTACATTTATGATGATCTTTTTCACTCCGTAGCTCGTACCTGTCTTGACAGTATATTGGAACAATTTTAAATGGCAAACAAAACATCTGTTTCACTTGGGAGCTTGTCCCGATCTTGTCTAGGGACAGTGCAAAGTTTATTTCATAACATGGCCGGCCGGTGCAAAACGTAACGGGGCAGCTACTTTTTCAGTTGGTACAGAGCCGGGTCAACACTTTTTGTAAAGCAAACATGTTTCGAGCAATAACAGTTTCTTAGCTCAAGATGAAGTTTAAAATATTAAATTGTTCAGTTTTGAGACAAATTTGTACATCATGCAAGATGAGAAGCATTAGAAAGGATTTGTATAAAATGATCTAAAATTTTATTTTCCGTTTTTGCAAGAACGATTCATAGATCAGTCATATCTCTTCCTCTTTTATAGTCAATTCTTTTCGTTGACACAGAATCGTAACGACAAGAATTGATTTTGCTTTGGTCTTTGTCTAATTTAATCAGTGGTCCTATACGGGGCAGGCAGATTTTTCGCAAGGATTTTTCTTCTCCACCGGCCTTGCAGTGTACCCTATCCCTGCTGTGACGGTACATGGGATTTATCTCAAGTGGGAAATTTACGATCTACGTTGTAAATAGTCTATCTCTGCTTGACAGATGATAATTGTTGCATCACAGCATATGGCTGAAATCTTTGCAAAAAGGTTAAATCATTGTGTAAGATGTTGCTGCCCCTTTTTTTAACTGAATTGAGCAAAGGGAACTTCATGTAATTTACCATGATACGAGAGAACAGTTCCGATAAAACCACACTGTTTTCAGAAATACCGCATTTTCAAGTTTAGAAAGTCGATAATACAAACACGAGAAATACTCAGTATTTGGAGTTCTACGAGATGGTACCATGTTTCCTCCCATCTATCTCCCTTTTGTATCCTGTGTGTGGGTTAATGCGCCGTCGCAGAAGAAAAGATTTTGAACTACAAACCACAACTATCTTATGTGAGGACGCCCTAACACACAGGAATACAAGCGATTTAGATTTGATTGCCAAAACAACACAGCTGAATGGCAATTACAGACACAATTTAAGGCAAAACAAAGAGAAAAACAAATATCAAAGCAAGGTAAGAAACATTTAATCAATGCATGGTGTCCTAGCACCGTGGTTCAACAGACTTTTTTAAAAATGGTAACCGCAGAGTTATGAGGAACTTAGGTAATTAGTCTAAAAGCAGGCACGCTTCGGTAATCTGGAGGGTCATCGAAATTCATGAAGTTGAAAACATCAAATTCTTTACTATCTATCATGACAGAAATCATTATCCCAGAGCATAAAGGCCTGGTGAATATTCGAATAGCAAAGAACCGTTCATTATTTATGCCTCTGGCTGGCATTGAAGGGATGTTGGTTGGGTAATTCATCTTCTGACCCTCAAATTGAATTTATATATTTTCTTTCTTTACAGCAAAGAAGCCTCTAAGCAGGAGCACCTGTCCAATACCAACAATAAGTATTATAACTGTCTGTCCAATGCTCCACCACATGACTTGATCATGAAGCCCCTGCGCAGCCAGTCTTCCATTTGCTTCTCTGATCCTATGATGATTTTGATAAAGCTCAGCGACACGCATAGAATCATGTATGTTAACTATAGATGTCTCTACCTGAGTCATAGGTCCCCCGTTGACCTTTCCTCCTGCCGCATTCACCATATCTTTCTCATTTCCAACGTTAAAGTCTAAATAGATGAGATTGTTGTACATAGAGAAATCATAAACATTGCTGAAACAGATCTTATAAGTGCCTGTAACATTCACTGGGAACTTGAAGTATTCATAATCTTTTTGATACACGCGGTAGATGACTCTTCCCGTTGGGTCTTCCAACGTAACATCGACGTGCGGTTTAGAGCCGCTGATTGGTGCGAATTCAATTGAAACTGACTGTCCAATAGAAACTTCTTCAAAAAAGCATTCCCAGCCATTCAGGAAGAATTGAATATGCCGCGCGTCTGTTGTAGCCAATGCAGAAGCAAATGAAATAGCCAAGAGGATCCATAACTTAGCCATATCTTTTGACGCATAAAAGTTCAGCGATTCTTTGCGGTATAACTGTCAGCAATGCCCTTCTTCTTTAGACTAAGTTTTACACTATTCTTTCAATCCTTTGGACTCTTATAGCGCCAATTCAATACATACCTTGATTTTCTGTTATGAGCTACTCCAGATCTGAATATATAAAAACTTTGTTTTTTACCCGTTTTAGGCCACGTTGGTTTAATTTGAATTCAGCAGGTGCCTCGTCACGTGATAACTGATCAGTGAACGAAGCATCCTGACAATAGAAACCAATGATTACTGGACAAAGAGCAATCCACCATTTACAGGTAACTCTTGTTTAAGCATGGTTTAAAGGCAACTGGCTTGATTTACGAAAAGAGAGCTGATTGCTAAACAAAAGCACTACCAACAGGAGCAACCACTCAGCACCATTCTTCAAAGATTTGTACACTTAAAGTTAAAACGCCTATCAAAACTTAGCTGTTTAAACATTAAAGCCTGGTTTCCATTAGGCCTGCCCCAAGAAAATTTCGCCAATGAAAGAAAATGAGATGGGGAAAATTTGGAAAGGGAAACTTTCTGGTAGACTTATTACAGATGACGAAATAGACTTGGGGCAAGTCTAGGTTTCCATATGATCGCAAAGGTTGGCGAAAGCGAAAGACACTTAACCGAAGCAGGTTCGGGGACACATCGGGGACGGTTGAAATAATTGGAATACAGGCTTAAAGCTTACGTATTGACTGTTAAAGCAATCTTTAACCTATATTAAACTAGCATCTGCTCTATAGATCTGAGAGTTTGATGAAGAATTATGTTATAAATCCCGAAAAACATCTATTCTATAAATGTGGGATATCGATAGGGAATTACGAATGCAGAAGAGGTCTCACGTCGATGGAATAGATCTTTTAAGCGATGTCGAAGGTATTTTCTATTGCCACATTTATTGTTTAATTGTGCATAATCTCTTTGTTCAGTTCAACAAGTGTGTGAAGTCAGAGTCGATGTTTTTGAACATCCCAGATTCTGTGATATGTAGTGAAGAGTCGTTTTGCTTCGAGTGCAACTCTCTGTTTAAGTCTCACTTCGATGGAATAGATGTCTAAGACGATTTAAACGTTATGTTTGATTGTCACATTTATCATGCAGTTGTCAATAATCTTTTTCTTCAGTTGAACAAGTGTGTGAGGTAGATGTTTTTGAGCATCCCAGATTCTGTGATGAATTCTCACATGTAGTGAATGTACGTTTTGTTGCAACTTAATCTCTTTGTTGAAGTCTCACGTCTATGGAATAGATATTTTAGACTATTCAAACGTTCTGTTTAATTGTCACATTTATTATAAAGTTGCCAGTAAACTTTTTCTTGCGTTTAGTAAGTGATTGAAGTAAATGTTTTTTAGCATCCCAGACCCTGTGTTGAATTCTCACAGGTGTAAGTCAGTGAAACCTCTAACCATTTTTGTGGAAAAGGCACATATTTGGTAAACGCAGCAGATTTTTGCCGTTTTCCAAAACTTTTCTTACAGTATTCTTCGCCTAGTCTTATTCAGAAAATGGGTTTATAGATTTTGCAGTTTTGTAAGGCAACTCTAATCATGCCAGCTCTATTCCACACAACAATGCAGCATTGTAACTTTGTTGCTTATTGACAAAATCACATTGTTGTTATTTGAATAATTAGGAAGTTATTGTTTTCGAAAAGCCAATCAAATTGCATAACGACCTCTTGTATTCCAGAGCAGAGGTAGTGCAGCGAACTCACTCTGGGGACGAGATTGAAAACGAAAGACTTTTGGAATAGGCCTTGTCTGTCGCCTTTTTCTCAATGTGACGTCAGATCAATCAGATCCTTAATTGATTGGAGTGTCAAATGAGAAGATCAATGTTGCATCATATCAGTCACCTTTAAATTGAACTATTGAACATTGCACTTTGATTTGGCCAAATGCACAACTGAGTGTCACTAAGTTTTCAGAATGATAGTTATCAAAAATTTTTAGATAATTAAAGATAGGCGAGGTTCAACGCTCGTAGAAGTTGACAATTTTGATTGATTGATTGCTAGTTTGCTCGTCATGGGAGGCACTGTCTCTTACTTTAAAAAAGGTGAGTGTCTGATTTGCTTTTCGATAGAAGTACTGTACGAGTAAAACAGTTTTATAGACTTTTGAAAGCCTGTATCTCTCAAACCGGTGTCATTTAGGAAAGATGCTCAAACCAATTTTCAGAAGATACAATTAAATCAACTATGATTAAAACAATACAAAAAGGTGCTATCTCATTCTGGCATATGGTTACTTTCTTCTTGCTTGAAAATTCCATAGAGACCTACTTTGCAAAACTATATGTCAAATGAAAGCAGTGATGTATGGTTAAATGTATTCAAGAGATTCCTTGGGCTTCCCAAGCCTGCTTCCAAGGCTTGAATTTTGTGTGTGCCCTTTCAGGCTCAAAACCGTGTGATTCATCAAAGAAGTCGTCGAAACCATCTCAGAAGGGTAGCAAGGAATTGTTTCAAGGTGAGTAAATTGCTTCAGAAGCCTTGGTGGGAAGACCGAGGGAGTTACTCCCAGTCCCATTCTTGACCTGACGGGATATGCTGCTCGACAGGGCGTTCCTTTGTGGTAAAAACTGTGAGAAAAGGGTGTCTTTTGTCGGCAAGGAACTGTGGTTAATAAGAAAAAAGTATGGGACATAATATCATACAGAAAGGAAATTATTTAGGATTCTCTTGGAATAATTGATCGTGTATACCTTTGGCAAAATTTTATGCGACAGGGCATACATTTTGCGGCATTTTTTATGCAGTAGGGCTAGTGTATAGAGAGGCTTTCCACACATTCCCGTCTCTTCTCTAGTCATGTACCACTCCGGAGGTTGTGGAGATATTCTGTTAGAAATAGAAAGTAAATATTTCTATACAGGGTGTTCCAATACTTGCACCAAATTGGCGTGGCTCCATATGGGAAGATGTTTCTTTGTCGTCCCGTTCTTGACAGTTGTATAGGATAGGCTTCAAATTCGAGTTTGAGACTGACGAGTTGTTGCTGACTTATGGAGCAAGAAGGTACAGAGTGATAGGTTAAAAACAGCATTTCTATTTTTCAGAAAGAAAGGGCTCTAGCGTTTTACTCAAATTTTGCCCACATTTGTAAAAAGACATAATACTGTTGTCTTGTAGATAAACAGCATCATTAATCCTTCTTAGAATTTTGAAAAGATTCAAATTCATCGTCAGGACCCTTTCTTATGGGAAACAAAGTAACTGGTGCAAAAAAGTACTTATACTGTCTCAAGCAGGTCTCAAACTCTACACTAAAGCCTAATCTATATGATTGTCCGAAAACGAGAAAATTGAAGCTGCAACTCCTCCACAGCAACCACTCAGACGGGGCATAATTGTTAAGGGACACCCTGTACACACGTATTATTGAAAAAGAAACTAAGAATTTCGGCCATCACTGCAAGTTTCTTAAGGTTCTCAGATTTTAAGTACTCAGCGTTTCTTACGAGTTTCCTGAAAGTTCCATAACACTCTCCATGTTTACTTACTGTTCGCTCGTGAACATTTCCAATGTTGAGACATTACTTAACTATCTTCCAAGTAATATGATATAAGAGGCCAGTGAAAATAAAGTAAATCTATGTTGCGTATTTTGTTGATTCTTAACTGTTGACGATAAGAGAGATGAGTTACTTATAAGCAATGTGTTACAAAAAATATGTGTACAGAAATATTTGTAAATGTATTTTCGCAGCAAATAGTTGCAAAACACCTGAGAGTTAATCTAACATAGTATTATATTTAGCCATTTTTGAATAGTTTGTCACCAGTTAATTTGTCGTTATAGGCTCATCAAATCAAGGAAGTGATGGAACAATAAGAGTGCGTTTCGTGCAACAGGTATACTGCATGAAGGAAGATAAAAACTACTTTTCCCTGGATATCAATGTAATGACATTGGCAAAAACAGTATTCAATATTAGACAAGTTTGCACAAATTTTAAAACTTACGTGTCTGAAATCAACCACGCCGTTTAGAAATTATCATGCATTGTCTTGAGAAGCCTTTAAAATCGGATGTTTTAGGATATTGCAAATTATGTGTACCTATACCCACCACATCTATCCCTCTATTGAGAACTTATTTATGTTTACCAAATGTTCTTGAGTACTTTCCATGTAAAATAATTTTCACTGCTTCCGTTTACGTGAAAGATGTTTCACAATGCTGCAAATTATATGCGCGTAGCTCCCCAGTTGATATGCTATGGGTGAGATTTGTAATTTAAAGTCAGAGTTCTGGCTGGAATGGAACATATGTGCTGTTTCGATGCCCTTTTCACATCTGTTGAGAAAATAGTTCTTTATGTGTGGAGAATGCCCTTGAATACTTTTTTATACCATTTGTAAACATTTCAATTTATATTTGCATTTGTAAACATTTCATCAATATAGATGTTTGATAATGCTGTAAATATTTTTATTCCCCTAACATGTAAGGGATATTTTATCTGAGGACCATTAAATTTTTGAATAGTTTCAAAAAGATTCAAAGTTTCCCCAGCTCACCCGATTCGTTACCTAATCATATGGTTTGTTATCTAATTTCAGAGCCAAAAAGATACTGGGAAAGATGCTGGAAAGCCTAGTAGAAATGGACAAGTATTCATATTCATATTTTTAGTCATATTCTTGACTACGTCGAGGTTGCTTCCTCAGCAAAAGGGCTGACTCAAAGAGCCCTTCTTTGCAATACAATGCAACTCAGTACAAATACCTTTAAGTTGTAGAAATTGATATTGAGAACATTTGAAATTCAAAGAGAATTATGAATGCATCAATAGATTTTTTGAAATTTTACCTAAACCGACTCAGAATTTTACCTACCCCGACTCAGTCTGTTAAAAGGTTATTCCTTGAGTCTACTTTCTATCGTCTCTGTATGAAATCACTTCTGCATATTATGTGATTTTTCGTCGGCAGATTTACGTGACCTCTCCGTTGTGTGAGGTAGGCTAAAATTAAAGCCATGTTATAGTCCCTGGTCCGAGAATCAGAGAGGCAGAGTGCGTGAATCAACAAAAGGTTATTTTGATTTTGCTACCTCGTGGCAAAACACGCTGAAGGAGCATTCAGCTCAATTTCTTTCAAAAGTGGCGGTTCACAGAGCGGGAAAGACAAGAAGTGCGATGTCAACTCACACACAGCAAAAGAAGCGAAAAGACACCAGTTCGGACTCAAATTTCTTCCAGTTCTTCGCTCCATTTGAAGCATTTTATTGCAGTGGAAGATGTGTCATAAATGTTGCTGGATGATACTCTTTTCTGCCTGCACACAAATGGGATCATATAAACAAGAAGCAGACGAAACGTTTTAGGCCCTTTTTGTTTTGATTTGTCTGACACAAAACAAGCCTTGATCCTTCATGTTAGCATGGTAATTTACTCAGTTTGGTGAATGGTGATGATCATCGAGTGTGGACTGAATCATGAGCAATTTTCTAAGCCAGCTGGAAATAAACCCACAGGTAAAAGAAAATAAGGAAATTAATTTAATTCTCAATAAATGTCAAGTTTAATAAATATGCACATCCAGGCTGGAAAGTTTGAATTGTGCGCACTAGATTGGAAAGTTTGCCTTGTGCGGCGGATTTCTCTGCCGCACACTTTAAATTTCAGCAGCCGCAGTTCCCCCAGTTGCAAATTTCTTGAGGAACAACAAAAGAAAACAATAGATCTATTATTTAATTAAACAAATCTAGCCGCGCAAGCAATTTCGATGAAGGAGAGATCCCCACACATTGTACAAACTTTCCACTCAGTTTCCACTCTGGTGCGTGCACAAGATGTTTCCACAAGAATGTGCGCTGTTTCAGTCTGAGCCACGCAGTTGGCAATAAACAAAGGGTGTATTGTTTTCAACTGCAAATTTTCTGTGCAGTCGTACTTAGGCCATCTCAACTTGCACACAAAGATACAAACTTTGGAGCATGGGTGTACATGAAATAGATTGTAACAATGTTAGTGTTCTTGAACATCTGAAGTGCATGCATAATTTTTCTATATATGAGAGGCAGCGTTGGCAGCCTGGCACAGCAGTGTCATGCAGTTGCAGTGTCTCCTGCGAAAAAGATGGAAAGAATGTTAAATTTCAGTAAAATATAAATTTATGATGTTCTTTAGTTCAATGATCTTTGTGCTACAAATGGGTAAACTATTCCAAGGCTGGAAAAAATGCATGATTTGGCTTAAGTGTTGTAGATGTGAGTGAAATGAATTAAGGTACACTTAATTATCAAGGATTTGAGCACATTTTCACAGGTTTTAATCAAGACTGGTCAGTCTCAATCACTTCCTGCAACCTGTTGAATTTTACATATCGGATGCAATAAACTTAAAAGTCAGTTTTATACAGCACCAGAATTTTTTTATAAGAATTAAACCAGTCAATATACCAAGAAGAATCATTTTTTAAAGTCAATTTTAAAATGTTCCTGAAGATTGGAGATTTATTGTGGATGGGCAAAACAATAACTTTAGGAAAATAAGAATTTTATAGAACTTGTCAGTAACTTGGTAAACATTTCTTGTTTGACCTAAAGATGTTTGAGTACTAAATTTTAGGATTTGGCTCCAAACTCACTCCTTTTGTTACAAAGGAAACATATTATTATATTATCATATAAACTTTCATGACCAGAGCAAGACCTATGTATTTTTGCTTTCTAGGTGGATCAAAATGATGATGAAGAGTTTGAAAAGGAGGACTTGGAGAGAGAAAAAGAAGTGAGTCTTTTTTGGAAGATTATAACCCTAAGTCTTTGTGTTCCTTTCAAAGCTGTAAACATTGAATGAGTGCTGTCCTGCAAATCAGTAGTCTCAGGTGTACCATAGAAAAGCAAATTAAGTTCATCGTTTGGACAAATTAAACACATCAAATGTTAAACAAATTTTGGACAAACTTGACACATCAAATAATCTTGTCTTTCTTTTCTAATCTTTCCCTTCCTTCAGATGTTAGGTAGAAAGATTGAAAACAATACTTTCTTTCTTCTCTCTTCCCTTCTTTCTTTCTTCCTTTCTTTTTCTCTTTCTTTGTTTCATATCACATTGAGTAATCCTGTTTCTTTCAGATCAAAGAACTTGTTGCTAATGAATTGGATGATGATGATCTATTTGATGATGATAGCTCCTTCACATCTCATCAGACTTCTGTCAATCACTTAGAATCACCCTCAGAATCTTTCCAAGAATTTCATACATTTCCGAGAAAAGATGATGTCCAGGATTACAGAAAAGTAGTAAATAGTGGGCCTTTGCTGACAGCAAGGGGGAGTAATTTTCTAAAAAAAGTAAGCCCACAAAAACAGGATGCCCAAAAGAGTAATTTTAGCAATGAAGCACACTTGCAATCTGCTGAAGACAGTTCAAGGGATGCCAGACTTATAGAAGGAACATCTGCAGAGAGAAAGTTCACAGAAGGCAGTTCCACAGACAAGGGATTTGCTGATGGAATGGAACAAGATTACTCTCAACAAGTCAGTCAAAATGCAAACCAGTGGAGAAATCCCGCACCACCTCATCAAACAGAATATCAAAATGAATTTGCAGTTTATGGAAGCATGCCAAATTATGCTTTTCATGATACAAGAGATGTTCAAAGCAACATTGATCAATATGATATTGGCCACCAGTTTTCATCAAATGATAGAGTGTTCAATCATGAAAATGCACCAGATTCTTTTCATCAACATTTTAGTGCAAACAGGGATAGTAGAGAACGTGGACTGAATGAAAATACTCCTGAGACATATCAATATTTAAGTGCAAATGCAGATAGGAATGAAGAAGCAATGGACAGAGAGAGCCTCAGGACCTATCAACAACTTTATGGAGACCCAGACTCCTTGCATGTTGACAACTTTGAATATGAGCATCAGCATTTAAGTGGTCATTCTTCAGGTGCTACGCAATGGCAACAACTTGACATTGAACATACCTGTGATTGGAAGGCTGAAAGACAGAGGGATCAAATTCCATACAATGATCATTCAGATGTCTATGATGATTCAAGTAACAATGCAGGCTCACCTGGTCTTCAGCAGAATAATGAACAGCAGAAAGTACCTGAACTGGATCACAATCAAAATAAACTTGCTGCAAAAGAGAATGCTCAACTGAAGATATTGTATGATGCCAGAGGATGCAAGATTGAAGAGCTGCAAAAGTCTTTTTCAGGAAAGATAGAAGAACAGGAGAAGGAAATCAGAGTGCTGCAACACAGATTGACTCTTGTGACAGGTAACTTGTCTTTCTGACATAGAATTTCAATGCATGTGAAATTTTCATTAAGAAATTGAAAGTTGTACGATGGTTGTTTTAGTGCTCAGACAATTAACCATCTTTATTCAAATCTCTTCTGTCTGGAAATCCTCCACAAAATGATTAGAAATATTGGTCAAGTTTCTCCAGGATTTTCTTACGAGACTAATAACATGTTTGTGCATATTTGCACATTTGGAGCCATTTTTATTGAGGATTTTCATGTAGCTCAAGCTAACACTGGAATGCCCCAGATTCTAGCTAGGCCTTTAAACTAACCTCGCATGAAACACTTTTTCATTCGCAAAATTTCAGAAGCTAGGTGTGATCTTCTTCTTGAAGTTCTGCTTCTTAGTTTCCTCCACTCAAAATACGACAATACTCTTCCAAATGTATCATGTAATTTTGTATTTTAAAGGAGAGCGTGATGGTCTAAGTGTCAGTTTAGAGCAGTCACAAGATCTCATCAGAGAAGCTAGAAGTGAAGTAAAAGAAGCTGGGGATAGATTAGCAGAAGAGCAGAAAAGATGTGAAAAACTGAAGAATGAAAGGAAAGAGGTAAGGATTTATTTGCTGTACTACAATTTATGAATATATGATATGTAACATGTCCAGATATTCTTCAGATAAAAGATTTATTGAATAGTGTTGACAAAGTGAACACATGATGTACACCACTCATGTCGTAAGTCCTTGAATAGGCCCCCATGTTGGGTTAATCGATTGAAATTCTTGTCAATTTGATAACTGTTGATAAAACTGTGAGTATTATAAGTGAATACTTTTGATTCATTTTTTGACTGACTTTCTTTGTGCTTTTAGCAACGTGCTTGCACTTATGTAGTGCCTTGAAAACAATATATTCTAATAGATCTGCTATTTTAAGTAAACTGACAAGCCTCAGTACAGGAAGAAATTAGTCCTGGTAATGGTTTTGGCCACTGCAAAATGAATCCCCACCGTTGAATAAGCTCTCTTCTCAAATAAGGCCTAATTTATTTTGCGAATTAGGCCCCAGGGGGCTAATCGAGGACTTTCGGTATGCTTGAATGGTTTGATTTATCTTACTGTCCCCGTAGGCCGTAAAAACTTTACAGTACTTAACTGTCCAGTGTATTGTAAAGATTTGAACCAATGTGTCATATGAAATTTCTGACATACAAAATTTTGTATTTACACAGCTCATTGAGAAACTTGGAATCTCAGAATCGACAATAGAGAGCTTGAATCAACAGCTGACGTCATTGAACCAGGCAGACTCTCTTGCAAGGATGCGTTCACAGCACGAAGTTCTTATGTCAACTTTGAGGCAAAAACACGAAGAAGAAGTGTTATATTTAAAGGAAAAGTTGGACGATACAAGGAAAGAATTAAACTGGAAGGTATTATTTTGGTAAAAAAGTTTGATTTTGCATGTATTTTTGACAAGAAACTGATCATAAGAAATTCAACTCTCAGATTGTTAAACATCAAGAAACTCCAATGGTTGGACAAAATACTTATGAAACTATTCATCTTGGTCTATTTCTTCTTGTACCATATTTCTCAGAAAGAATGTATTGGAGTAAGGTCTAAAAATTGGAAAGGATTCAAAAATGTGTTTTGAAATGTTCACGATGGCACAGGAAGTACGCATGAAGACTGCTAAAGAATTCTTTAAGAAACTCGTCAGAAACTCTAGGTACTCAAAATTAGATACTTTCAAAGAAACGTTCATTACTGGCTCAGTCTCACGAAAAACATTTGTAATTATCTGAATTCTAGCAAAGGCAAAGAATTCCTCAAAAATTTTTGCCGTCTTCGGAGTTCACAATCATCTCGTTTGCCTTTCTCGCATCAGCGTTGAATTGTCATTACCGTAATAGCTCTATTAAGCCCCCCTCTCTATTAAGCCCCCCTCTCTTTTAAGCCCCCCTTATACAAAATTCTAGAATTTACCAAATATTTTCCATTCATGTAGCTACACAACCTTGCATGTTAATTTTGGCATGTTTTGGAATAAAAACTGTGTCGAATTTACGTATTTAAGCCGTAAAGTTGTACCTTGATTCCGCAAAATATGGGATAAAAGAACTGAAAAGCTACCAAATATATCCTTGTCACTTGATTTTGTGAATAAGCCCCTCTCTCTAATAAGCCCCCCTCTCTATTAAGCTCCCCCTCTGGAAGGTCCGAAATTATATAAGCCCCCCTGGGGGCTTAATAGAGCTTTTACAGCACTTAAGAAATTTGATTCTTTTTATGTTGAAAGACTGAAGACGTAAACAGACTTCAAGATGAAGTGCAATTTGCAAAGAAACTTGCTGATCAAGCAAAAATCGAATCAGCGGAAACCATCAACAAACTTTCTAAAAGTTTGGAGCAAAGTCAACGGCAATTGCGAGAAATTTTGGAAGAAGGTAAAATTTGCCTTTCTCTTGAGAATGAATCTACGTCAGCCCTATCCTAACCAACTCTTGATAAACTCTGCCATCAGATGAATATAACTCCTTGTACAGGGTGTAACCAAACAGCTCTTTGTAGTCGTTTGGAAAGAAGTCTTCATTTTATAATTCCATAAGACTAATTTTAGGTCTAGCGCTGACTTGTGTGTGACACACTTCTTTATCAAATCGATAAGTTATCATTAAAGAAACATACAGTCTCTTCAATCATTTTGTTGAGAAATTCAGAAACTTGTTTCATTAGACATAGTGCTAATTGGTTCCCCATGTTTCGTGTAGCCCTCGTTTTGAGCTCTTTTTTAAATCTCAAGAGAGCAGTTTGGATCACATAGGTTTCCTAAAAGATTCATTTACTTTCGTTTGAATGAGGATGGGCGTACAGAAGCACCTTTTTCCACGCAGAATTATGGTTAATCATACAGTAAATTGAAAGCTATCAATGAGTTGAGTGAACAGACTGTATTTTGAAATTTGATAGCATCAGGGACACCGAGAGCTTTGGGAGGCCCAGGAGCAAAACCGGGAAATGAGGCCTCCTGCAAGCGGAGCGAGCAGAAAATTTTCTCGATCACGCCATTTAGATTGTCTTGAAATGCATTTCAGAGTATTTCTTGCAGTGGACTTGCTACAAGTCTCTCTCTTGCCATCACAAGACATAGAGCAGAAACAGGGAGAAAAGACCTCTTTGAGTTACAGTCTCGATTTCGATTTCCTAATCTAACAAATCTCTCGCTCCTTCCATGTCCCTCGCCCTCACATTTTGCACCTTAAAATGTATGCTGAGAATAGAGAGAGACTTGTAGCAAGTCCATTCTTGCAGTCAAAATGTAAAAAATCTTCCGTTATCAAGCCCGATAGACCCTGAGGCCCTGGGGCAAATTTTCCCTCCTGCCCCCTCTCGGTGGCCCTGGATAGCATACTCTACGTTCAATTCGGTATGAAGGGGGCGAATTTCTCCGCACACTTCAATAGTAAAGGAAAGTATTTACCTGTGTGAATGGACCTGATGCTGGTGTAGTTAGAACTTTTCAGTAACCCTATTATTTGCTATCAAACTTTCTTAGAGCATTGAATTTTTCTGCTGATTTACTTTGTAATACTATCAAAATTACAATCCGTGAACTGTGTAACTAGAAGCATTTTATTTTCATGTCACCAGTGGCCCGACCGAAGCATTTTTATTCACTGTGATCATCAACTTTATCCATTAATTGCTCGATTTGAATTCCTAGCATCCATGACTGAGTTTGGCGAGTTGAAGTATCAACTTAAACAAACAACAAAAAATAAGATGCAGCTGGAAGAAGAGAACAAAGGATATAAGGTAATTTTTGAGTCCTTAATTTTCGAATTCCGTCTTCCTATAGAAATTCTTAGTTATAGCTCGCGTCCTAGCTGGAGCCATTGCTTTTCCTGCATCCACTGTTATGGGTTTTTCAAGTCATTTTGGATTTATCCCGCTCAATGTGTAGCATACAAATGCAAATTGTGAATTAGTTTCCTCTAAATCTCAGTTTTTCAATTTGTATGATAGGACGAAATCAAAGAGTTGACGGATCAACTACGAATGTATGAAGCTGCCTTGAACACAGCCAGTGAAGGACCATCATCTTCGACTCCCCTTAATGTGCCAAATGTTGGGCCAAAATGGCAGCAACATGACTCACTAAAGACACCCCTGTCTAGGTAAGAATGTCTATTTACTGTAATAGGTCTTTTCACAAAATCGCAGCAGTCTATTGACATACTGACTTGCCGGTTTCGCGTCGCTTTGGAGTCACCCAATGCCGTGCGTCTCTTACGGCAACCCACAAAATTATTAGCAGTGTTTAGTTGTGGAAACAGAGTGCCTTGTTTATAACAACGAAATTTACTTCCTTTTTGGAATGCAGGCTTCACCTCGAATCGAACTTTTCTTTGTGTGAAGGTCTATTCTTTTGCAGTATAGATTTGTTTCGTCGCAGGTCTTTTGTAAAATGGTTATTTAATGCTAAATTCATTGACCAGTTTCTATATTGACATTGAAACAGAAAACATGCATCAGATACGCTTGGTGTAATAATTTGGTATAATAACGTTGTTACTAAGTGATTACTTGATTTTCTTACAAGTTTAAAAGTTTTCTCTCCAGTTTCAGGTTTATCTTATATGTTGATTATTGTTCGTTTACAGGAGTTTATAGTGTTTCCCTACAGGCTACAAGTTTATTGTATGTCCATGGGTTTATTATGATGAGTCCGCTATTTAAGGCTATTTAAACATTTTGTACCACAAATCATTTGTTTGATACGCTTCATATAACTTATTAAAGGGGCAGGGTCATGTAATCGTAAACAAACCTTTTATCTCTCGAATCTATATTGTTGCCCACACGTGGCTATTGTGTTCTGCACAGATTTTGGTTGATGGGGTGAATCCACACTAAAGTTACTTCTAAAAATCCACCAATACCTCTGCAGTCGTACAACATATGAGTGTTTCGTTTGTTTTTCTACGAAGTACAAGAGTCCATCTTCAAAATAACACTTTCATTTTGACAAAAGTAGTACTAAAATCACTGTGATATGGCCTATCAAAAATACTGCAAAATCGTGGTTTCGAAAGAAGTTTGTTTGCATTACAAGACTCTGCCCCTTTAAAGGTTTGGTCCAAGTGTATAGTCTCAGCGAAATTATTTTCCAAATTTTACAACTTTAAGCAGGAAAATTTTATAGATGCTATGTACCACTTCTTATTCCTTCGAATATTATTCAAATGACATAAATTTTAAGGATAGTTAAAAAGAGAATGTTTCCAAGCTTTTCCAGAGCAAAAGTCTTGCCTTCATGGTCTTTCTTGCTTATCTTATTGTGCCATTTTTGAACAAAAAAAGGAACACGTAGATTGAAACTTCCAACAACTTTTGGTTTCTATCAGAATTTATGTTTTTAAAGGTGAAGTGAAGGTGTAGGTGAAGTTGCGGTTTTCAGCGCCGAGCGCTGGGATCGCAATAGTAGCTAAGTGCTAATCGAGTCCGCGACCATTTATCATGACGCCCAAGTGGTGGGTCCTACCAGTTATTGAACACACTCCGCGTGACTGTTCTGGCTGCAAAGTCAGAGGATTAAACCACTGCGCCACAACACCTTCAAGGGTTTATGCAAGGTATTAGCCTTCATTTGCAAAGAGCAGAAAAATCTAGAAATAGCCTATTTCAAATCGATGCCCCACATTTCCTGTGAACAATTGATAGCCAAAAACAATGTTATGTCTGAGTGTTTTCTTCTTTTTAATTCATGAATAAGCCTTCATACCATTACACACTCCCGTTAACTTTACAGCAAGAGTATCGGCCAGTACTCTGTTACGCTGAAACTTTTGCTGCAAATATGAGTAAAGTTTCAGAATTGACACAATCAAGAACCATTTGATATTGACTACCTTTTCAAATGAATTTTGCCTTTGTAGATTTGCACAACAAAACAATATGAGTGAATCGCCAGTCTATTCTCTGAGAGATGAACTCGTTAAAGCATTAGCAAACAACAAAACGAAGAGAACTGAGCTCACCAATGAAAAGATCAAATCTGAATCGTTAGAAAGGAAATTGGCAGACGCTATGCGTGAAAAGCAATTGCTGGAGATTGAAAATAAAAGCTTGCAGGTTAGTGCTCTCCCAGATCCCCATTTCTGTGTGCCTGTGGTGTGTTTAGAAGTAGCATTGCTTATTTATAGTGTGGTGGACATTGGTTTACAAGTATGTGAGTGGCCTGACGGCTTACACAGTTTCCGTCAGGTGACTCAAGTTAAGCTCAGTCGAGTGAGGTCAAACTCCGGATGGATGACCTCTCGGAGGCATGACCTCACAACTCACCTCGTCCCTCATCGTCCTTCGGAAGGGACGTTAAACTTAAGGCCCCATTCCTGGATGTGGCATGCATAGTGGGTTTTAGTTAGCTAAGAATCCCTCCAGCCATCTTAATAGATTACTGATGTAGCAACAAGCTTGCTCCAAAATTAATCAGTTCTGTGCCAGTAGTAGTGCCCAAGAAAGCTATATTTGCATATTCGTAGTGCTTGCAAATAAGTAGTGCTTTATTTGCAATGAACTAAGACACAATTTTGAACATTTTATAGCAAAGAAATTGTTTCGCTCAGCTCATGAAACTTGCTTCATGTATGCTTTGTTAAGCATACATTTGGTTTCATTTAGAATATTGTTATTAAAATTTTAGTTGTGATTGATTAAATGAAAAAGGGGAAAGGTGGTAATTATTTTTTATTTAAGTATAAAAAGAGAATTTTCCTGACAAATGTTATAGTTTATGAGATGAGCTTATGTTGAGTTAGTTGCTTGAAAGGTGAATAAGTAAGGGAGGAGGGTTAGGAGCTCTCTTTAATCCAAGTACTGGGAATGGGTCAAAGATGTTTTCATTCAGAGGAGTAAGATGCTGGAACAGCCTCTCAGCTGAGTCCAAACAAGCGGTAATATTGAATAGTTTTAAAACAACTATATAGCCAATCATAAAAGTTCTTTTTTATCATTTCTATGAATTCGAACAATATGTAATTTAGACTTTTATTCTGAGTCAAATATTGTATTTATTTTGAGTTGTAATTATTTTGAATAGTAAGATTATTAGACGAGGGGTTCGTTGTAAATCGGCCTCTGCTGATGAATTATCCTCCTATAAATGGATAAAATATTGAAATGTTCTGAAAATACACTACCGGGTGTCTCAAAAAAAAGTACCCCCTTTAGACTGGAAATAGGAACGAAACGATAAGATATCATTACTCTCCGAGTGGACAGCTAAATTTATCAATCTTCAACTTAGATGCACGTACCTTGCATTTAAAAATTGGCCACCAAACACAGGAGATACAAGCTTGCAAAGTCAAAATTTACAGTGCACTCGAAACCAGAGGTTTTGTAAAAGGGCCTAGCCATGATTTGCTATCACAGGCATGTTGCACAGGAATTTCGACTTTGACCTTTAGCTTTCTCCATTGAAAAGAATCATACCTTGATATGCTTCAATTGTTCTACAAATAGTTATTCCTTTGAGGAATCAATCCGTGCATTGCATTCCACTCCAAGTGTCAAAGAAGAAGAAAAGGAACACATGCATGCTCATTTGGGAGATGTTGCACGACTTCATCATTCTTACCACATTTTTGTTATATTTGTTTAATCAGGGCGATTTCCACGAGTCTTTTTTATTCTTTTCAAACGCGAAAAACTGAAAGTTAAAGTTTACAGGTGCTTTGGAAAAGATCCATGATACAAATCATGGCTAGGCCCTTTTACAAAACCTCTGGTTATGAGTGCACTGTAAATTTTGTCATTGCAAACTTGTATCTCTGGTGTTTGGTGGACGATTCTTAAATGCAAGGTATGTGAATCTAAGTTGAAGATTGATAAATTTAGCTAACTACTCGGAGAGTAATGATATCTTATCGCTTCGTTCCTATTTCCAGTCAAAAGGGGGTACTTTTTTGGAGACACCCGGTATTTGTTGCAAAGAAGTTACTCCTGTCATTGAATAGGGTATCTTTCTGATCCGTTCAAAATGTTTTCGCGTCATCCCCCCCCCCCCCGCCCCACGGATCTTAGATGTAGAAATTTCCTTTTTCAGGCTGAAGCACTTGCCAATACCGTATCTAAGGAAAGTAATGACGATCTAGGTATGTATTTAATCTCTAAATCCGATATTCCAATTTAGAATTGTTACAAAATGAGATGCATTCCTAAGAAAAAACGAGCAGGTGCTTTGTTAGTGGAATATTGGCTTCATAAACTTGCTTTCCCAGTATTGCGACTGTTTATTTCAAGTCTTCAATTCAATATTTTAATGAGCTGTTCCATAATTTCCTACTCCCGAGTTCCGAATAAACGGGGGCGGGGGTGAGAATAATCGGGGGGTTGGAAATGGTTCGATATGACAATAATGGGGGGTTGGAATAATCGGGGGGGGGGTGCTTGAAGAAATAGAAAATGGTCGTTTTCTTAGTGAACCCGTATCTTTTATATATTTATGTGAACAGTGATGTTACTGATACATTTACTTTTGAGCACTGGTTCTGTTGAATGCACTTTTTGAGTCCTTTTCTTGCGTTTATTCAGAAATTATGTTTACTATCATTTCATTTTTCCAAAAAATCATTAAAAGGGGGTTTGGAACGAGAGCAAGGGAGTTGGAAAATTTTTCAAAAATTGATAAGCTGGGGGGGGGGGGGCGATTATTCGGTACTCTAGGGTATCCGTTACCATTTTATGCCATTGTCTCGATACTGACAGGTCTGATGTTTCTTGCTCCTGCAGCTTTGACAACAACCAAGCCCAACGACGAAATCGTGTCATCTCTCCGTTCGGAAATCGAGGTTTGTTTTACATTTGGAAAGCTTCTCTCCTTTTTTCTGCATTTATCTATTTTGTTACTGCCTGTTTTTCAATTATTTGTCAGCTCTTTATTTCTTTGTGTCCAATTACGATAGATTACTAACTATATAAAGTACTTAAAGGCAGTGTGTCCATACAAGTAGAGGCTTCGAAGGGGATATCTCAGAAATATGTGACCTTTCATCGAGTGTTCATGTTTTTGTTTTTGTGTTCTCCAGTCCCAAGTAATATCCGACCTCAAGATTCTTCTAAATAGGCTGAAAACCTAACTTTTACTTTTAACAACAATTGCATAGTTTTATGTAGATAATGAGCCTGGGATCACTGTCTATGTTATTGATTATTTGCCTTTTAGGGTTACGATGTTAAGTTACAAACTCTTGAATCTCAATGCGAACAACTTCAGAAGGAAAATCAAAATCTCAAGTCAGAAATTGCTGAGGTTTGTCCATTGGAATGTGGATGCGATTTGGGTGTTGATCATGTCTACAATACCTGGCCTAAATGTTCCTAAATGAAAGGATGTATTTCGTTACTTTGCTTCTCATCAATTCATTGTTTATCTTATATTTCCTGCTTGGGAGCTGCTGCCTCGACAGTTAGACTTTTTCAGGATGAGTTGTTGGAAGGCCGCATCGATCTGGTAACTAGTTCTCAGGTCACAATTTTCAGAGCGCAGTACAGTTCGAAAGTTATGCCCACATCAAGTTATCGAGAGCAAAGGCATCGGCTCCCAACCGAGAAAGAGAAGATAAACAATGAATTGAAGACAAGCAAGCTAACGAAATGCATTAATTCATTTAGGAACATTTAGGCCAGATATTGTGGACACGATCAACATCAAAATAGTGTCCATAATATCCATGGTTTGTCACATTAGTGGTCTTCGAAATTTGATGTGTTCAATCACATACGATGTGCAAATAATTGTAAGATACGTGAAACAGTTTCAGGCGCTAAGAAATGACCTCGCACTATGCGTGTGAATTTTGCTTCTGATAAACTTTATAGAGAATATTTTGAACACTTGTGAAATTTCTTAAGGCAAAATGTACCGTAAGTAGGCTGCCATTGCAGTTTGATAAATATCAACGTCGGCTCTTTATCATTTTCACTAGATTTGTAAGTTATAATTTTTGTTGCAGATGGTTCATGAACATGACAAAGACAAAATTGGTGCAATCAAAAAGTAAGTTTAATCCTAGATTTATTGGCCGTCCCTCTGCAAACCATGGTTCTTCATAGGAAACATAACAGACGGTTTAATTTTCACTTATGAAATAAAAATATGTATTTGTTTTGCCCATTTGTGTCACCAGAGAAGAGCTTCAAATCTGTGATTTTGAGACAAGAAAGGTGTTGCAAAAAATTATAAAACCTTTGCAAAAAAGATAGCTTATAAATGGCTGTTTTTAGATAATATTTTTAGAAAGATATTGTGCCTGTTAAAGTCAGTCTGTCACGTATTTGATTGGGTAATAATGACAATACAAACAATTGGAAATTTGAATGACTGATTAT
This sequence comes from Aurelia sp. 3 sensu Dawson et al. (2005), assembly GCA_964020215.1. Classification (NCBI taxonomy): domain Eukaryota; kingdom Metazoa; phylum Cnidaria; class Scyphozoa; order Semaeostomeae; family Ulmaridae; genus Aurelia; species Aurelia sp. 3 sensu Dawson et al. (2005). The sequence continues at coordinate 10,608,102 of OZ026573.1, read as the reverse complement.
CCTCTGACTTTCTACGACCATAGAAAGTGAGAACGATAAACCCTCGTTTGTTTCAAGTACACAGATTCAATCAGTTGTGTTGAGCATGACTTTGTCGTGGCCAATCAGATGCATGACATTCTGCTTTAAGCGTAAATATCCGGTCAGTTGAATTTTACTAGCAGGTGGAATCTTGGAGAGTCCAAAATCATTGAACCTTAGATTTCTATTCAAGTATACAGTGACATTTTCCCTCCCAAATAATGTCATCCACGCGATCATTATATATTCTTTTGCAGTTATGAAAAGACATTCATGCAGTTCAATGAAGATTCCAAGAAAAATTTAGAACAAAGGCTGAAAGAAGCGCATAATGTTGAACTCGAGGAGTTAAGGTACTAAATTGTTTTCTGTTTGTTTTGATGATTTTTGATGATTCTAGCCAATTCTGATTCATGAACACCCAACAAGTTTTTGTCTGAAACTCTGTTTGCGAAGTAAGCAAGAGTGAATTTTTATTTAAGACAAAGAGATCTAAAGAATAGATATAAAGAATAGATGTCACACCTTCAACGCAGCCGATCATATTGTTTTGCTTAGCCTGTTTCAGGGCCCAAAAAAGTATTTTTCTTCCTGGTAGCGAGCCAAGCACCTTCATTTCTTTTTACACAATTTCTTCTTCTTTCCCAGTATACTAGCCCCTTCTGTCCATTTGCCTTTTTCTCCGTCCTTCTTTCTCCTTCCTCCCTTCCTTTCTTTCCCTTCTTATCCCCTTCTTTCAGTTTCTTTCTCCTTTTTCCCCTCTTCCTTCATGGGAAATTTGAGCATTTCAGCTACCTTCCTGGTAGCGCTGCTACCACGCTACTTCGTTTTTTTGAGCCCTGGCCTGTTTTTTTATTTGATTTGATTGAATGCACTCAGATATGTGCAATACGTTATTTCAGAAAGGTAAATCGCTTTGTCTTTTCAGAAACCTGAATCTTTTGTTCGCCCTTTCTTGCGACGTATCTTTCAAAGGAATCCAAAAATGTTTTGGGAAATTTTTGTTCTCGATTTTTTATTCAAAGCAGTCAATGCGAATCGTTAGTTACAGTGTACCACGTCAGAGCTTAATGGGGCTGGGTTGCGTAACCGTAAACAAATCTGTTATCTCTGTAACATATTTTGTCGCCCATACTTGCCCATTATGTTCTGTGCAGATTTTGGTAGATGGGAGAATCCGCAATGAAGTTGCTTCTAAAAATCAACCAACATCTCTGCAGTCGTACAATATATGAGTGTTTCGTTTGTTTCTCTACGAAAGTAAAGATCCCATCTTCAAGGTTACACCTTCATTTTGGGAAAATTAGAGGAAAATCTCTGTGATATGGCCTATCAAAGTTACTGCCAAATCGTCATGTCGAAAGAAATTTGTTTATTTTATGTGACCTTAGCCCTTTGTTTATTTTGTTTGTTTTTGTGTTTTTGTTTTCAATTTGTTTTGAGTGGGCTTGTCACGATTTCTACCTACTGAAAGCTGCCAACTGTGCTTGCCGCATCCAGGCATGGGACCCCTAGTTTAATGTCCCTTCCGAAGGACGACGAGGTGAGTTGTGAGGTCAGACCTCCTAAGTCACCCTTCCGGAGTTTGACCTGACTCGACCAAGGTTAACTTCAGTCACCTGACGAAGACTGTTTAAGCCGCTCAGCGAATCACCCCGCTTAAAAATAGCATTGCATCACTCATAGATGTACCACAAAACTGCTTGTTTTTTAGAAATGAAACAAAGAAGTTAAATAATGAGCTGCTGGATGTCAAAGACTCATATGTTACTCTTTCAAATGAAAACAAAACGATTGAAAAACAAGTGAGGTCTGAATGTGACAGACATACAGAAGAACTGCTAAAGGAGGTTAGTATGCAAATATCTGGTGATATCTCTCATATTCTGTAGAGAAGGACGTGGGCTTGAGTTTAAATCCAATGGCAGCTGAAAAATTGTACTGAAAAAGCTATGTGGAAAAATCTGTAATGTCTTATCAACTTAAAAGGGAATCGACATGGTTAAAAGCTGGCCAAGGCCGGGTCAGAAGTATAATCCATTGTACTCGACAGCTTCGACGCATCCGGTTTCATTGTGTAGCTAAAGAAACAAAGGATTTGTGGGCGTTTCTTTAGCTTATTTATAGCTGCATGAGATATAGCTACGTCTATTCCCTTAAATTATTGAGACTTTTCTCATTATTTTAGGCGCAATATTTGCTTTTGATTTCAGGATGTAACTAAAAATTCTTATTTCTCAGTTTGCCAAAAAGTGGCCGGAATTGAATAAACTTGACCCCTGGTTTTTAACGGGATTTGACGGGTTGTATATGAGCCTCATTCATCAAATTGTTGCTTGTTCAAGGCCACTATATATTCAAGTATTTATCTTTATGTTAACTAAACCACCATCAAAAATAAACAGAAAAAAGGATATAAAAACACAACTGTTTATAAAAAGACGTTTCGATATCACAATCTTCTTCAGTTAAACTAAACCAGAGGACAGCCGAGTATTTATACATGTTGAAAACCTATTTACAAAACAATATCCTTACAGATCCTAAACTAAAGTTATTCCAAAATGATATTGCCAACAATGAACTAGCATTAACTGCAAAATCATTTTAAAAGAAGATGTCAAAACTGGTTCACACTAGACCATCTGGGCCGCCAAGACCGCGAAGAAAGAAAGACCACGCAGACCGCGCAGAAAATATTTATCTTTATTTACTATTTTCTTCTTCTAGCTACGACTGAAATTAGAAGAAGAATATAAATCAGAGGTTCTAAAATTAGAGGAGAAGATGTCTAACGAAAATTTCTCTCGTCTTGAAAATGAGAGAAAGCGGTTAAAAAATGAGTTTGAAGAAGAGGCTAAGCACAGAATAGAGACTGCGATTGCTCTCGCTAAAGTCGAATGGTTTGCGGTGAGTACGAACAATGAACAAACCTTCAAATGATGGGTGCACATGGAAATTTGTCCGATTAAATGTCTGATACGCTTCTCACACGTTTGACATTAACGCATGGTAACCACTCCTCTTCAGTGTAGAAAAATGTGTTTTCAGGTTTTGGGTGAAGATTCTGTGGGACGGAAGATCAAGACCGAAAATCATGAGGCAAAGAGTGAAACCCTTGATACTCGTTTGCTTTCTGCGTCGATTGATTTTAAACCTTGATTGGTTTTTAAATCTCCCAGTTAATGGCGAGGAGAATGCGTCATATTTGTTAAAACTTACAAAACAACCAAGCTCTTCACATGAATCAAGATTTGATTTTTTTTTAGTTTGCCTCTTATTAAGGGTGCTGTTGCCAATGAAAACACTATTCTGTAAAGTTTCAAGAATTTCATTTGATTTACTAGTAACATTAAATAAGACGTTCGGTCTGATTGAAATGGAATTTGATAGTAGTGCATCTACAGTGACACTGTCCAAATCCAAGCCTATAGATGTCGTTTCGGACTTTGGCTTCTTGGTTAAAAATTCTTTCACTTTCTTGGTTCACTTGACGTATTCATTATTTCAATTTCTTCAACACTTTTTGATTTTTGTAGGCCTACGAGAGCGAGAAGACAAATGCAATAGAGCGAGCTGTAGAAAATGCAAAATTAAAATGGAGCCATGAAGGAAATTCAGACAATACTCAAATTCAAGAACTGATGGAGGGCCTAAAACATGAATGGGAGCAGGCAAAAGAGGTAATCGTCAAGCCTGCACAGTACCCGTAAAATCTATATTTAGCCAATTCCCTACTATCTATTAAGCCCCTTCTCTATCAAGTCCCCCTCTCCAATAAGCCCTCCATTCTAAGCCAAACTTTTAGACAAGACCCCTCTATTTAAAGCCTCTTTGTAGTATCCAGCGTTGTAGGTTACCAAATTATTTCCAGTCATTTAGATAAACCAATTTAAATAATGCTTTTTATGGTTTTCGATCAAACAGGGTCTAATTTCCGTATCTGACTCGCAAAATAGTAGATGGATTCTAAAGAATGCGAGATAAAGACCTAAAAAGCCACCATGCATAGTCCTGTCATTTGACTGTATGAATAGCCCTTTTCTCTTTCAAGTCCCCCTGCACAATTCTAGAACAGTTCTATCATATTGTGTGATTCAAAATTTTAAAGCACAGGGCGATTAGATGCATGGGTCTTTTTCAAATGTTTATATCATGCATTCATTTACCTTGGAAACTCTATTTAGCTCCCCCTCTCTGATAAGCCCCTCCCCTCTGAGGCAAAATGTCAAATGAGCTCCTCTCTCTATTAAACCCCCACATTCATCAAATTCCAGAAATTACCGTGGATTTTCCATTTATTAGCTAAATAAGCTTGCATCTTTATTTTGATGTGGTTTAGGATAAAAACTGTGCCGGATTTATGCATTTGACTCGTAAAATTTTATGTTGGATCCGCAAAATATGGAGTAAAGGAACTGAAAGGCTATCATATATACCCTCGTCATTTGATTTGTGGATAAGCCTTTCTCTCTAACAAGCCACCCTCTAGAGTCAATAAAAGTATAAATTTGTCAAAAAGTTCGACTTTATACAAAGATAATAAGTTAATAACAACGTTTCGAGATTAACTCTTCATCATGGACCGTTGTTATTAACTTAATTATTTTGTATGAAGTCGAATTCTTTGACAAATTTATACTTTTATTGATACAATCGACGTACAAAACGCTCAACGAATTTGTTTTCTATTGGCATCCTCTGGAGTGTCCGAATCTAAATAAATTCCACGGGGCCTTGATAGAACTTTTACGGTGTGCTATCTTGAGAACGTGCTGTTCAAACTCAATAGCTTTCTCCTTTTCCCATCAGGATGAATTTGATACGAGGCTGGCCATAGCTGTTAAACTTGCCAGATCAGAATGGGAAGAGATAGCACAAGAAGAAACCGAAACAGCCATTGAGCATGCGATCGAGGAATGTAATCGTAAGAACAAAGTACAAAATCAAACAGCCATCCAAGAAGCTGTGATGAACGCCAAAAATCAATGGGACAGCAACGCTAAATCTTTGTCTGATAATCAGAAGTGCTCATCTCGAGAAGTTGAATTATTGAAAAGAGAAATCGATTTGTGTCAAGCAGAGATCTTCAGGATAAAAGCCGAAGCAGAAGAAAGAGAGAATGAGTTGAAGAATGAAATAGAAGAGATGCAAGTTAAGCATGAAGAGATGGTTAATGATGCAGTAGCTAATGCTAAGGTAAGAAGAGGTTTCTGCTAGCAGAGCAGGTATTTTGTATTTTGATTCGGTTCTTGTGCTCGTAAAACAAGTAATTGTTACAGACGAATAAGGCTTTGAATCTTGAAATGCCAAATTTTGTTCAGGAGAAGAAGATCAACACGAAAGCTTTGAAAAGGCTGGTATTTTTTGCCTATTCTATAATCTTTAAAAAATTTTGACATACGGGAAATTTTAATCCTCCTAAACCAGGAAAATACGCTTTTTATTTTTCGCCGTGAAAAAAGAACTTTTTAAGAACTTTCTAGTCATGTAAAGCGTTGACACATCCCAGATATTCCGTTTACTTTTATTCCATCAAAGAATTTAACATAAATACCTACCATACGTGACGCAGTTAAGCCAGCCTTCTCTAAACCAGGCAAATTTCAACCAATGAAATGAATTCGATTTGTAGGATTGACCTGACAAACTGGTTTTGTTTAAACTAGTTTAACATGTGGTTGTGAAAGGGGTATCAGATTTTCATCGATCGATTGATGTAAAAATCTATTAAATCGTACTTGTTTGTACAACTTTCTGACGAGATGAAGCCTTCAAGGTGGAATTCAAGTTTTGCATCTTTAGAAAACTATTAAATGATGTGGTATTCATTCCAGGCTGCTTGGACCACAGAAAGAGACGCCCTGCAACGACAAATTTTCAAAGAGGAAAGTAAAAGAATACGTACAGAATTACTTCGAGTTTTTGCACAGAATAACCAAGGTGAACTAGACAACATTTCAGATAAATTAGATGATGATGAGTACAGTGGATACTTCAAAGAAACTCTTGTTTACATCAAGGAGATATACGAGAAGAAACTTAGAGAAAAGAAGGAGGCTATGGAAAACACGTTAGTGCAGGCAAAAGTGCAATGGAATAGAGATCAGCATGAACAGATCCAGAAAATGATCGCGGTAATTAAAATCTTTTTTTTCGGTACTGTGAGTGTTGAAGAGCTTGAAAATATCGTTGACTAATGGAGACATTTAGGCTGCGTTCACACGATGCTGGCACAGATTTTCAAAATGTGCCGGCATCGTGTGAACGCGGTCTTAGTTTCTCAGAATACGCGGACTTGTTTCTACTTTTCGATTTTCTTATGCCTTTTATGATGACAATTAATAGCATCTCATTCTTGTCTCAACCTTCTGTGAAGGGAAATATTTATGTGAGTTGTATACTCAGATCTTAAAAATGACGATGTGCTGCTGTTCCGTATCTACCACCTTCATGTATTTTTCAGAGCAGCACAGTACTTTATATGCTGAGATAAAACTTTTGAAATGACATCATCTTTAAAGTATAACCTTTCATATTCAAGTAAAATTACTATCAAGATATTTTAGGTCAAACTGTATTAAGTAAATTGATTGAAATACTTTAGAACTGTACAGTACAACAAAGCTTTGCAATATTTGCTGGAAAGATAGGATACAAAAGAAAGTTTGACCTAGACTGATTGCCTTTAAAGGTGGATCGCGGTTGCCTGAACAGTTAGAAAGAAAAGAAATTGGCCATGTTTGAAATATACCGAAAGGGGTTTTGTTTTGTTTTGCAGCTAATAGATACAGCTTTAGCAATCCGCTATTCTTTCTTTTAGGACGAAACTTCAAAAATCAAGCAGAGAATTTGCAGAGAGAATGATTCTGCCGTTGCCGAAATCGAAGAAAAACACAAGACAGAAATTAACAAAATACGAAAGCAAGAGGAGATGAAATTTCAAAAGACACTAGAGGAAAACAAGAACGATTGGAAACGAGAACTGCGAGAATTACAAACAGAACATGAAGTAGCATTAAAAGAAATAATGAGAGACATTCATTTGAGGGCTGACCAAGAAAAAGAGAACACCAAGAGAAATTTTAATGAATACTTACGAAAAGTGAAAAAAGAGTACACCGAGAAACTTGAAAAGCAAAAAATCGAACTTGAAACTTATCACACTGATTTAACAAAGAGAACATTACAGCTTGCAAGAAAAGAATGGGAACTTGAAACTAGTTACCGAAAATATGGGTCATCAGCAAACAGAGGCCAAAAAGCATTATCAGAATCAACATCCAATACACTTGCATCTAACATGACGCCAGGTCAAGCAACCGGCCTAACTCCAGGTCAGCTAGAGAGCTCAGATTCCGGATTCACGTCGCCATTTTCAAGGGTGTCTAGAGTAATGAATACGCCTTTGCATCAAGATGGCGTGAAAATTGGTGCTGTGCAGGGGCTGGTAGTATCTACATCTAAGATTGATCAATCGCCACCTTTTGAACAGCTTTTGGAAAAAGTAGAAGCAGATATTATGACCTTGAAAGGTGAAAGGGCAAAGTTCAAGAATGAAGTAACACAAGTATGTATAACGTAAAGGTATGATTTTCTTCCCAAGGGACAAGGCACTCAACACATGTGCATGCAGATGCAGGGGGCAAAGTTCGATATTTCTGAATGAGAACACCGGAAAGCGATATTTTTAGGTTCAAGTGAACTGAAGATATGGCCATGCTAACTTCTTGTGTCAAATATAGTTATTCGGGTATTTTAATTTCCTTAAAGGCAATCTTGATCTCAATTTTCATTCATGTCAAGTACAGGCTTGCTCCATGTATATTCTTTTCTTCATAAGTATCTTACAGTGGAAATAACTTTATGGAAGGAAATGTGAAGGAGCAAATATTGAAAACGAGGCAGGATGGGGAAAAGGAAAGAAAAGAAAGAGGATGAGGAAATACTGACGAAGAGAAGAAATAGACTTGAAGCAAGTTTATGTCAAATATAGAATGAGTTGATATTTTTGTGTTTTGAAGAAACTGAGTAGCCTGCGTCACAGACCAAACGATTTTCGCACTTATCCGATAAATGCATGAGCTGAATGTCTCATCTTGGGCTTTTCTACGCTTTAATTTCTGTCTGAAAGTAATATAAGAACAACAGACAGTGACTGACAATTGTTAAGCGAAAAAACTTTGAACTTTTGAAATTAGCCAATGGGAAAGTCCGTTGAAGTGATCACACGATCGGTGAAAAATCGAAAGCAGTTTAAAATTGTTCAACAGCATGACGTCACAAGGTGAAACTGGTGCAATTTTGTGTTTTGCAATACTCGAAGTGATAGGAACTGCTCTCTTTCATCTTCGTACAGAGGCTTTATTAATTTTTTTCATCTGTTTTTCTTTTAGACTGATTTAAAGGTCGACGAAAATGCCACTGCCTTACGAGATATGAGAGAATATTACCTTGAAACTGTAAACAAAATCAAGGAAGATGTTTTTAAGCACATAACAAAGACAAAAGAGAATGCTGCATCAAATCTAAGGTAAGACCTTTCTTCCAGTACGACGAGGCCCTATTGTTGCCGGATTTTTCCTGACAGAGATGGATAAACACCTTTCTTCCAGTACGACGAGGCCCTATTGTTGCCGGATTTTTCCTGACAGAGATGGATAAACACCTTTCTTCCAGTACGACGAGGCCCTATTGTTGCCGGATTTTTCCTTACAGAGATGGATAAACACCTTTCTTCCAGTACGACGAGGCCCTATTGTTGCCGGATTTTTCCTGACAGAGATGGATAAACACCTTTCTTCGAGTACGACGAGGCCCTATTGTTGCCGGATTTTTCCTGACAGAGATGGATATGTCGGTTTTGGTACTTTGACTTAAAATCAGACATCTCTTAGCGACTGTAGGCAGTTTTGTCTCAGACAAAAGTTGTAAATCTTTGCGTAGAAAACATAACTTTCTTTCTATTTATTTTGATTGAAATTTGTATCCCAAATTGATAAACGTGAAATGAAATCCTTGAAAATGAAACTCGAAACATACATTCGATTTTTTATCACCTTCTCATTTCCTTTCAATGCAGAAAAGAGATTGCAAAAGAAAGACGAGCTTTGCTGAACAGAATTCGCAAGAAATATTTAAAGAATGTGAAATCTGTGGATACAAAGAGTGCTTACGATGACAAGACAACTGCAGTTCTAGCAGCTGTGACTGAAGTGGAAGCAGAAGGTAAGCAAATTACTCACCCCCATTCTACCATGAAGGACCTTTGAAAGAGGTTGATAATTCACGATTGTGCAGGATATCTCAAAGAAATTGTGTATCTAAAAATGATGCTGCTGCTGGGGAAGAGCAATGCGTTCCTTTCTCTTATTCTTTATACAGTTCCCACGGGAGGGGGGGGGGGGGTCTTCGATAGTAAAGGTACCTGGGGATGTGCCACCCACAAGGGTATACTTTTTTGGACCTCTAGTCTAGCCAAGGGTATACTTTTTAGCAATTTTAGTCGAGTTTAGTCTAGGCAAGGGTATGCTTTTGGCAATTTCGGTTAAAGAACTGTAAAAGTTCGGTAATTTCTGTAAAAAAACCAAATTTAAAAAAATTTCTGTCCTGAGAATGCGAAAATTTGGCAAGTTTTGTCTAGAAAACGCCCTTTCAAGGCACTTTTAATGGAGAAATTAGTCTAGCCAAGGGTATCATTTTCACAAAAATTGGTCTAGCCGACGGTTCCATTTTGAAAATGTGGACGGCACACTCCTACCCGAAATTTAGCTGAGAACGCCCGCCCCCCCCCTCCGTGACAGTTCCACTGGAAAGGCTTCCACAAGTTGAAGACCTTGTTCCAACTAACGTGAAAAATGGTTCCTGATTTATGACACATGAAAGTACAAAAAGAAATGATTTCTTCAAAGAAAGCACGTTCTTAGCTCTCCAAAATGCCAATATCAAGTATTAGTACTGCAAGAACTGCTTCTGTTGATGTGCAGGGAATTTTGTACAGTTTAAACAAGACTTATTGCATTGTTCACTGTTTATACGATGAAACTGAGCCATCTTCAAATTTAGAAAAGCTTTAAATTCAACCCTAGAACCCTATCTTTCAAAATTATGTGATTTCGGCATTTTAGAGAACAAAGAAGCGCTGTTTTTAAATGTTCTCCTCTTTGACTTTCGTGGGCCATAAATCAGCAACTACTCGTTGGATTGGACAGAACAAGGTCTCAAACTCTAAGTTGAAGCCTACCCTATGAAACTGTACCAAGAACGGGACAGTCGAAATTACAGCTCCTCCGTAGCAGCCAGACAAATGGGCGCAATATTTTGGACACCCTGTGCACCCTGTTAACTCCAAAGGTATTTGAATTCCTGTAAATTAGCACCCAAATATTTCCGACGAAAGGTTTCGGACAAAAAGCTTAGAGAAAGCTTCCGTTTAAAATTGGTTTCTCAGACTGCGTTCACACGATGCCGGCACATTTTGAAAACGGCAAAAAATGTGACGGATAGGCCTCCTGTTCACACGAAAACGGCACATTTTTTGCCGGCAGATTTTGAAAACGGTAGATTTTGAAAACGGAACTCTAATCGGCACATTTTGGCAACGGCATCGTGTAAACACTCAAAAGTGATGAAAATAGAGCATTTCAGACGCTTTTGGAACGAGACTGAACGATTCTTAGGGTTTAGGCACACTTCTTTTGCATCAAAGTCTTACAACGAGCTTTTTACCGGCAAATTTCCAACCGTTTTCAAATTGTTCCGGCATCGTGTGAACGCTAGCTCAAATTTTGCTACCGTCACATTTTTCATCGTTTTTAAAATGTGCCGGCATCGTGTGAACGCAGTCTCAGAATGTTTCTCAGGATGAACCTCTACTTTAGCCTTATGATTGACACTGAAACAGATTAACCAATGACTGACACTGAATGCTCCTAAGAGAAGTCAGCTTTTTCGCTAGCAGTGAAAGTGAAAGCTTTTACCGGCTGGATGTTAGAGCTAGTTTACACAATACAGTAAAGTCCCACCTTTAAAAAATTGCATTATAAGAAACTCAGGCCTGATTTCGCTTAATAAAATACCTCTTTATAAGAAGCTATCTAGGCTGATTCATGTTCATTTTCTTATACAATGGTACATAGCAATATTATAAGGCATGCACTTAAATATGTCTCCAAAAGGTCTCAATTCTCTAGAAACAAGAATGAAAGTTTCAAACACAAATTGTTACAATTTCAAGAAACCTTCAGTACTTGGATCCTCGCACAACAGTGCATATTACAAAAACGTTTTCTTAACAATTTTGGCTGCTGTTTGGAGTATAAAAGTGTTTCTTGTACCATGGTATAAACAGCCTGTTTTGAAGAAGTATATCTTGACATAAGAAACCAATCAGGCTGTCTTTGTGTAACATGTTTCTTAAACGCGGGACTTTACTGTATCGTTACCATTTCATATTGGATCGAGGCTTCATCTGAAATAAAACCAATCCGATGTTAATGAAGACGGTATCGTGTAAGATTGACCTTAATTACCGAGTATTCATAAACAGTTCTTACGATCTATCTTACCTTACAGTTGATCTACTGGAAGGAACAAATGCCAACAATCAAGCTAGAGGAATTCAGAATAAGGAAAATACCTTGTCCAAAACAAATGACCCAAACGAGGGAGATAAATCCAGGATGAGGCATGTAAATGACGAAGCTGTTTCAGTTAGGACAGACGACAAAAAAGCTGAGCCTGAACAGCAAGTAAGCCGACAAACTGCGAAATCGCACCAACAGCCTCAAAAGCTTTCAGATATTTCTGAAATAGATTTTGAGGAGGAACAAAGCTTGGTTTTGACGAGGGAAGGGATATTTCCTCACAGCAACAAGAAAATGTTTAGGCCCATTGAAATGGAAAGCGACAAGGAAATGCCCAAGCCCATGGACGTCGGAGGTAGCAAGAAATCAAGTAGAGTTTCCGCCACATTGCACAGGAGAATATCTGCTGGAAGAGAATCATCGCCAAGTAATTCGATGTTCTCCTGCGACTCAAATGGAACATTTTATACCGAGCTTCCATCATCATTCATCGCTACACCCTCTCCTGGAATGACACGTGTGAAATCAGTTTATACAGATGTATGATACTTCGATGCTATTAGCCTGTCACAGAAAACATAGGTTCCATATCTTTAGATGAGCGAAAAAAGATAGGTATAAGATTCTATGACATATTTCTTCAAATTGAATGGCTTCAAGAAACTTTTGCTACTTATCCATAATTCTATTGTTGGACTTTTCAGAAATTTTGAATGCTTTCTGAAATTACAGCGCATTTCAAATTTTAGCTGATATGTGGATGTGACGTCCTGAAATTTCTAGATAATAAACCACAAAAGTGAAAAACTTTTGCTTGATACCATATTGTAGACATTCATATACAGTAAAAACCCGCACATAAGAACCTAAGATTTTGAACTCAGCCTGTTTAGGTTCTTATGCTATGAGGTACATCCCACAATCAGGGTGTAGGTTCTTAACATAGGGTCCAAAACAAATACCAGAAAACAAAGGATAGTTGAAGGTTAGGATTGAAACATTATGGCAATACTGCTAGCAATGCAAAGCTCTATTTAAAAACAAACATAGCTTGCCCAGTTCACCCCAGGCTTATCCATTTAACCCCTGCAGGCCCACCCTATCACAGTTCTTTGTATGTTTTTGGAGTCCATCTATGAAAGAAGTTGATTGACAAACAGATATATTTCCCAGTGAAGGAAAGAATGAAATTTTAAACTCTTTATTAAGAACCTACGTAAAATAACAGGCTGAAATGGTTCTTATTTATTGGGTACAAAATTTACAATTTCAGGCTGTAGGTTCTTAATAAATGAAGGTTCTTATGTGCGGGTTTTTACTGTAATATTGTTTTCTTGGAAATTATTTCTTGTTGCGTCAAATTTTTTGAAAATTGCGACAACTTCAAGTTCTTGCCAAAAATTTTTCTTCAATTCTCGAAAAGAAGAAAAGTACTCTAATTCTGAAAAAGTACAAGATTTTAGAAAGTCCAACTGCAGTTTTAACAAGATAGCTAAAGTTTCTTTAAAGCCTTTCAGTTCAGAGAAGTACATCAATGAATTGTACACCCAGCTATTTAAAGATTTAAAACCTATGCTGTCAGAGAATGGGTCGGCACTGTCAGCCAAAGTGGCTCAAATTTAGCAATTGGTTTCGTTTCATGAGACTTGTCCTGGTTCATTTTTGCCATTTTATCATTTAGTCTATTGTATGTAATTTCATTCAAGGATTTTCATCAAATAATTTTAAAACTCAATGATATTTATTGATGAAAATGGTGCATTTCTGCGGGAAAACTGTGTTGTCTGTTGTTCTCTTGTTTCAGAAGAGGCTACCGCTTAAACCCCTAAAACAGCTTCACGAGCCAGATCATAACCAACTCTCTGAAATCAAAAGTTCATGACAAATGCTTTGTGGCACAGTCTATTGAAAAGGCTCGTCTATCTTTTGAGATGCTGCATTGGTATTTTGAGCCGTGATTACTGTCCGAAAAATGAGATTACGAAAGTTTGGATCATTCATACATTTCTTAACATCAGGCGTGAAATAATCGATATCCTTTCCCAGTTTTTAAGAGAGTCTGGTACCCAAGGGTATTTGTGGGGGTGAGTGGCCGATTGGCTTATACAGTCTTCGACAGGTGACTGAAGTTGAGCTCGGTTGAGTGAGGTCAAACCTCGAAGGCCTGACCTCACAACTCAACTCATCGTCCTTCGCAGGGGACGTTAAACTGGGGGCTCCATGCTTGTGCGGCATGCACAGTGGACAATGATTGATCTCTGCTTCTTATTCAAAATATTTCGAAGGTCGTCAATACGCCGTATTCCTTTTCCTGGTTCGTTGATTAACAGAACTACAATTCAGGTTAGAGGATATAGCAGAACTGTATATATGTATCTATGTAAAATTTCTCCATACATCAAAAAAGGATGAAAAGTTCATAAAAATTAAGTGAAAAAGGAATCTAATTATAATTATACACTATAATAAAAGGTAAAATGTAGAAATCTGAAAGGTCAACTAATTTGAAGCGACATTCGCTATCATTCAAACTTGCTATTCATTTGCATCAATAAAGATTTTTACTTCAGATCACCTTTATAACAATTCTCCTTTGCAATATTTTTATGTTTATTCCGTAATTCCTTGGTCCGTCATTGTGTGGTCCGTAATTTAGGAAAGGCAGTTAATTCAATCCAATTAAATGTTAAAACAGCAACAACAACAATTGTAGTTGATGAGTTGATCGTTGAATCGGGTTGAATGAGGAGAGAGGGGACAAGCCTGAAAACAAAGACCTCATGTTTTGAATCCTTTCCTGCGAAAAGAAAAATGTCCATTGAGCAGGTTTGTTGAACTTACTTTTTGTAAGAACCACAGTGGTTAATATTATTGATTCATGTACTTTAGATTATCGGCAAAGAAAGGTGGGAGTCTTGATGCATTTTTTATCCTTAACAGTGCTGTTCATCAACACAAAGCTATCATACCCTAACAACCTACCTAGCTAGGCCCAAACTTGACCTGCATTCAGTTTCAGTTTCAGTTTATTCATTCATCAATCAATCCTAAATACAATTCTACACATTACATTACAACCTAAATACATACAAACATACCATACTACACAAAAATGAATTAATTAAACTAAGATACACTACAAGACTAAGAATTAAATTAACAACAGTAATGAAAATAGACGGAAAGAAAGAAATTACTTTACATGATTGTATTTAAGATTGATTGATTAAGGAGGAGCTCTCTAAGTAGGTAAACTAATCGAGAGAGAGCCCCCCCATAAAAAACAAAGAAACTAAAAAATAGATTTTTAATAAAACAAGAAGAACGAAAAAAAGAACAAATACAAATTTTTACTAGATAGCAACCAGAAACCAGATGAGCCCCAATCATATAAATCATATATGATTAACTAGAGTTTTAGTTTTGTGAATAAGAATCAAGGAAGTAACTTTTCAATTTTGAACGAAAAACAGCAATAGAGCTAGCAACGCGTATGAACAGTGGAAGCGTATTCCAAAGTTTAGAACCAAAGTACTGAATGGTTTGTAAACCATACAAGGTAGTATTTTTGATAGACTTGAAAAGATCACCCCTAGTAGCCTGGCGAGTCCCAATTCTATGAACAGATGAATTTGGAAACATTGACAGTGAAAATGGCAAGCCTGTCAAGGTGAGATGAAGAGGCAAGGCCGAAAGGAACTCTCGCATGAATTAGCACAGTTCCATTGGTTAACAAAAAATGTTCAGTACGTACACAGTTTACAGGCCCTCCCATCTGTCAGTCATCATGCCCAAGATTCCTTGTCTAGAACTGAAAGACAGAAAGTCTTACAAATGGCTCAAGAATCCTTATTGTAATGTTCCATGTTATTGTGTTCAAGACTTGTCTGTATCAGACTGTCTTGAGCTAGCAAAGTCTCAATTTAAATCATTTAGTATTGTCTACAATTTTGTTCGCTCATAGCAAAGTGGCAAGTTAGTTGAATATCAATGGCCAGCAAGCAAAGATGGTGACTTCTTCATGTTGCAAGACCAAGTGTCATCCTTTTTAGGAACGACAGCATTTCAATTGAAATTTCCAGGTACTGTTTTTAAAAAGGCCTTCTTTTGCTTGCCATATTATTTAGTCCCTGCTACAAGATCCAATAAAGGCAATCTGTCCTCTTTGATGAATGAAAATGAATCAAAAAAGATTAACAAGCATGAAAGTAACCAGGAAATTCTTTATGCAGAATTCACTCTTGAGAATTTTTGTCAAGATTCAGTTGAAATTCTACAAATAGTCAATGATAGATACCCATCTTCAATGCCTTTTTCCACCCATCTCAAAAATTATTCAGCTGTTGCTTTTACCATTGTTAATCTGGACTTGGCAACTTAAATCACTTGTGGAAACCGTTTTGGGATGACAACTGAAATCTGATTAAAAGTCTTTCAACAAAACAAGAGACATATTAAAGACTTAGTTGTACCCTACTCCCCCTATCAGCCAAAGTGGAATACTCCTTTTGAGACAAAGTAAAATGAGATAATGAAGTTGCATGGCAGAAAATATGAACAAATAATGGTTCTTTCTATGATCATGACTTGAGCACATGATTCCAGGTCCTGGTGATTTTTCTATCTTGGCTCAACCAATAAAAACAGTAGAAAACCAGTTCTGCATGCATGTGAAGGCAATATGATCACATGAACACATGATTCAATAGATCAAACATGGTCCATACAGCACATCTGAAATGCATATGAAATCCAAATGATCACATGATCCAAAGCCACATGTTTTGATGACAGACAGACACAGCTTGATTTCACTAAATTCTCCCTTGAAGATTAGTTATGCTGCACAGCACAGCTGCACAGCAAATATTCCAGAAGTTTCTGCTAATTTGTTAAAGAAATCAGGGTCACAGAGACTCAGTCATGCATGAATTTTGTTACCATGTAAATACAAGGAAAGCAGTAACTAAGGACAGAACAATGAGGAACAGATTGCCTTTAAGAGAAAGTTCAGCTTGCAAAAGTGCATGCTTGACAGAAGCATGGTTTTGCCTTGATAAGAGCTTGAACTGAGTATGTTGACACAATTTTGGTCATTTTACATTTTGTATGATTTCAATGCAAGCTTGACAATAATCCCATACTAGAAATCATTCTTAAACATACTACTGTACGAGTCAGGGGTGTGTTTGCCTTCATTATGATCCATGATCTAGCTTTGAAAAAGACGCAGCAACAAAACTTTGTTTCCCCAAAGGAAATTCCTGCATGATTTGCTTGTAGTAGAATTAGCTTGAATGGTGCTGTTGTTTTCAGTATAATAACAATCTGATTTTAGATTCTTATTGGACTCAAGAGGGTTGAAATCCATTTTCATGGGATGTTACCAGAGAGTTATTAGTGCAGATACATGCTGCAAGCTACTGCGATGTTTTTACTTGAGTGAAGCTCTCAAACATATGCAAATCATACTAAAAAAAGTTGGTATCACGCTTTAAGCATGCTGCAGACATTCTTTATATTTTCCTAGGGAAAATTTAAATTTTTGCTATATATAGTTTAGCTTCTTCCATTCCAAGAACTTTGACCCAAATGGAGCAGCCTCCCATGCTCTGTTCAGATTAAATCAAGTCTTAAAGAATGAAAAAAATTTTGATCAAAGGCTTAGTTGGATTTGATCATTTAACATTTTTATCCTTATTTTCAGGTGTTTCTGGAAGATTGGTCTCAAAGGAAGAGAAAAAGTTTCTTTTTGACAAAGGACTTGTCACTGAATCTCAAAATAACAAAGGTATATACTTATAATTTGTAAGATACATCTTCTCCCATTTTCACAATTGGACACAGATGCTAGACTCATTACATAGGTCTCCATGACTCTGTGAAGTTAGTTGCTCAAATTGATTCTGTTTAGAAGTTGACTGTATGGGAGAGAAAGTAAAAATCTGGCTAAGAAAATCTTACAAATAAATGCATCAAACCTTGTTTTGCAAATCTACACAGATGCCACGTAGCTTGAAAAATTTATCCTGAAAAAGTTGGTATGGATTAAATCCTTCTAGTGCAGAAGAATGAATTGCCATTCCTATGGGCTTGCCCAAGTCTCTTCGGTGTCTATGAAATCCCCCAATGTTGCCACTGCAAAGGAGAGATGGAGAAAGCAGAAGACAGATGGTAGTTTTTGTGGGTATATGAACACAGACATGGGTGAGACTTGGCCAAGGCAGCCATTTCGATAGAAAAGTTTATTTATTGAGATCCTATCAAGCAAGTATTCAAGAATTCTGAAAGTAGTGCCTTGTTTTTTAGGATTCTAAAAAGGTGTACTGGGAAAATTTTGCATTCTTGTACAGCAGTTGTATGTTTTTGATTTTTTCAGAGTTAACAACGCTCAAAACAGATGATGTAGTTGATTTGATGGCAGATAAATACCCACAGAAATATCAGGTAAGGCCCAACCAATGTGGAAGAGCTATTGTTTTCAGTTTCATAAAATTGCTCTTTATCATTGCATCTTTTAACTATTAGTATGAATTAGCTGCCGATTCTTCTCATTTTACACTTCATATTGTTTTGGACTTTCTGTAAGATCTACGCTCTGCATCAAAATTTTTGGCCTAAGCACTCAAGGTAAACATTTTTTGACTTGCCCGATGCAATTTTCTTTCCTCGGAAGAATTAAGAATCGGCAATGTTATATGATCTGATATCTTGCAATAATCAGGGTTGCTTTCCTGCTAATTCTGTCCATAAGAAAAAGTTCAGCTTGCAACAAGCTTGTGCAAGCTTGAAAGGAGCATGATTTTGGCTTAAAGGAACTTGAAATGAGTGTTTTTGACACAACTTTGGCCAGTTTGCATGTATGATTAGAGCTTGATCAAGCTTGACGATAATCACATGCTTTTTAGTCATTCTCAAACATACTATACTCAAGCTTGATTGAGTTTGCCTTCCAGTCAAAAGATACATGCTACAAGCTAGCGCAAGTGGTACAAAATCCTTACTCAAATCAAGCTCTCAAACATACTCAAATCATACTCAAAGAAAGTTAGTTTCAAGCTTGAAGCATGCTCCAAACATACTCATTATTTTGCTAAGGGTGATCAGCCAAAACGATCTTTATTCCCCTATCACAAGATAAAGTTATTCACGGGCATTCCTCAAACCAGTTATTTTATATAAATTTTGAATTTCTAGGAATACCTTCAATTTGTTCATGAAAGAGAACGTCGCAAAATCATTGATGATCAACATGCTCAGATGATTGTTAAAAACACCGGGAAGACCGCATCATATGTAAAGAAAGCAATCAAAGATGCTGCAGAATATAACTTGCATTTGAATCAAGACAGAAAAGACGAAAGGTTGGCTTATTTTGATATGCAAACACAGGTTGGTAATCTTCTTCTTAAGGGACATATTGTGAAATACATTAAGAACAAAATTGCCTCAGATTTATAGTCTGCATTGATAGGGCGAAGAATGCACACTCAAACTGGCAGAACCGCAATGCTTTCCAGGTGAGGCAAACAGTTTAGGTTAGTCTTGGAGTTGGAGACCTTGTTTGAGTCAATCTAAGGAGTGGTTGCAGATTTGTGACAGTGAGGGCAGAACAAGTGATTGCTTCCAAAACAACACTGTATAGCCTACGTTCCGTAGTCTGGGATACAGGCTGCAACAATGTCAATAATTGAATGATGTTTGCCAGACAAGGTTCTAGCGTCATATTCGAATTTTCTCCACATTCTTTAAAGGGTCGAAATTTTGTCAAATACAGTAGATAACAATACGAACCCGTTTAAAATGCAGAAAAAACTTAGATACAACGCTAGGGCTCTTTCTAGATTGATGCCTTTTCGTCCCTTGTTTCCCTGCGTTCCTTGGTCAAGTGATATCAGCAAATCAAAGAACGCATGGAAACAAGGGACGAAAAGGCATAAGTCTAGGCTCTTTCTTTGAAAATTTATTTGATTTTGACATTACTGGAGAGCAATAAAGTGCAGCTTTGAAGCAACCACTTATTTTTCCGTTCCTCTATCACAAATAAGCAGCTATTTGTCAAGATTGACTCTGACAAAGTCTCAGTGTGTAAAAACTTAGACAATTAAGGCTGTAACTCCTCCACAACAGCCAAGCAGACAGGGTACCATTCTGTTCCGAGACACTCTGTTTTGCTCTAAAAATCTCGCGCACTTTTCGAAAGAATTAGGGACTGCTCGCCCTAAATACAGGCAGTTGGTTTCAGAACAGATTCCTGCAAGAATTTCTTTGCTGCGTCATGCTTACCCGTGCGTCTGAGACAAAAAAAAAAGCTTCACAAATGACGAATATGAGATATTGAAAATACAGATAACGAATAGATTAAGACAAGGAATTCCTCAATACACGTTACGTAGGATATAACCCGTCATTTCAGGAGTACTTTGGCGTGGATAATATTTTAAAAGCGAGGCTGCATCCACATGCTTTTTTCAATGATCTTTTTCTGAATCTTTGTGCTGGTATGGATTGCATATTGACGACGCTACATTTTCTTTTCATCGAGAAAGACCATTACTAATCTGGTGTACACAGATGGGACATCACACGACTGAATTTTAAACGTATTTGCCTGCTCTCTTGTCCTTGCGTTCATAATGGGTCTATATAGACTGATGCCTTTTCGTCCCTTGTTTCCCTGCGTTCCTTGGTCAAAAGGGACTAATAACATTACTCTTAAATAGTGGGCCCACTTTAGGCCCGCGTAGGGTGGTTTCGTATTCACCAATCAAATCGCTAGAATTCAGTTTTTAACCAATCAGGGGCCGCTATTCAGAATGTTGTTGTTGTTGCTCTTAAAGAACGGTTGAAGAAGCCTGGAGTTCTCGCAGCTTCGATGGATCTATTTTGCTTCTACAGAGGAAGATTACTGTCTGTAAGGTATGCATTTTGCGTTTTGTACGTCAAGACAGCATCATTCTTTGTACTAAAAATTTCCTTTTCAATATTCGAGCTCTCTAAACCAGATTTTGAAGCGATTTTGTTGAGTGTACGAGAACTCCCACCTGTTTAGGCCATTTTGAAACAGTGAGCCCATTAAAAGCGTAATATTATGAGTCCCTATTGACCAAGTGATATCAGCAAATCAAAGAATGCAGGGAAACAAGGGACGAAAAGGCATAAGTCCAGGGTCTATAGCCAACTTGCAAATGTTAGAAGTGATGCATGTCAAGGATTCCCAGGAGAATGCCGTTAGCTACGCAACGAGCGGCACGTCTCAAAGTTGCCAAATACAATGTACTATATATTTGACTTGAACTAGGGCAGGTTTCAGCTTTGTCGATTTTTAGCTGGTGGATAGTTGACGAAAGTTTCTATAATGGTTATTGGTTATCACCGCTTCCATCACAGCTTTCTTCAAGCTAACCTGTGCAACAAAACCTAGATGTTTAAAAATAAGGCTCTGCCACCCAAGGTATCTCATCTCCAAGTGAGCCGTCTGTGCCTACATCTAATCCTAACGTATTCAAAATTACGAAGCTATTATATCGAGTGATTCTGAAAATTTTTAAGTGATTGAAAATTGATATGATAAAAAACCTGCAAAATAGAGACCAGTTTTGGCATAAATCTTGAAATAGGCTGAGAGGTTTCTTATAACATTGTTAAGAGACATTCATTGATTTTGATCTAAATCTTTTAAGGAAATCCAGAAGAAACAGTTTAACAGTATGTTCCTGGCACCTAACATTCTCTCCTTGTAAGTTAACGAAGCCGTAGGTAGCAGACAAGTATAGATGACCGCTTCCAATGAAATCTCTAAGGAATTTTTGGCACCTGATCGTAAGAAAATTTATTAAAATCGAGTATTGTATTTGAATCATAGACTAAGGCTTTCAAATGGAGGCTCATTAATTTCATATTGCAGTTCTTGTCTCCATGCATACTTCTTCATGAACTTATGCACTTCAAAATAACCTCATTCCGTTGTTCAAATATGATGAAACATGAATATATTTGGCATTCTCCTGTAAGGGTCCTCCGCAGGAACTGTTCAAACGCTCATACTTTGTTTTGTACACCCTGTAAGAACTTGCTTTAGTTCACATGATTGAAGTCCTACGTGTTTGTTGCAATATTTTAACCGAACAGAATTTTCCTCCATTTTGAGTTTCAATCACAACTTTATGGTATAGGTAATAGGCAATTTGTTTTCGTCCGGAAATTTTGTAAGGAAAAGCTTGGGGAAGCAACCCTCATTCACTGGAACTGAGTCAATCAACCATTCTCCAGACAAAACTATGTTTTTGATAGAGCCTTCTTTATCTTTGGTCAAAAAGAGCTGGGCGTATTTAGAGCGTGGCATAATTTATTCTATTGTCTTCAGGAACCATCCTCACGGCCAGTAGCCGTGTGACCATAATGTTAGCCTGACTCTGCCCCATGACCAAAGAAACTTATGGTATGAGAATGTATTTCTGAGTAAGCTTGAAAGTGAATGACCTGAGATATATAGCGCTTGTCTAAAATAGGACAAAGAAACACCTAATTCCTCCATTGTTTTTGTTAGCTGATGCTTTCTTTTGCCACGAGGTGGAATCAAATACAATAGGCTGTTTATAAACCTTTGCGATCTCATCGTTTAACTCAGGTTATTCACTTTAAATTCATCTCTCGACTCGAAATGTGTTACCTTTATGTGGAACGGCCGGAATTTTTCACTCTACATTAGGCCATTTCCTAAGCTAAGATACGATTCTGAGTATTTTCAAAGGTGAACGATTTTTCCTGAATCACTTGGCATGTAAGCGACTTAACAACAAATCCAAATTAAAAAGGTACATCTCGCACTCATTGTTATACATCGATATTCCGGTACTGTTATTTTCTCAATCATTGGATAATTTTGCAGTCTCAGGTGTTTGACCTGTCGGTCCAATATTTCTTCAAATTAATTTCTAAACTTTCTTGGTAACGGAACGGAGCCAGGAACTACTGCAAATAATCTTGAAGGCACTGACAGGCTTGCTCGACGCAGTAATGATCTCCTTTGGAAGATATTCTCGCTCTCTTTTACGTGGCAAATGATAGGGCTTTCTGGGATCTCCATTCCAGTCCATTTAACGATGATCATGTAACTTCCAGGATTAAGGGGAACAAATGACACTCCATAAAGACCATCTCGGATAGTATAATGTTTGATCTTGCATCGTGATGGTCCTAATACATTGATTTTCATCTGTGATAGATCGTCACTTCTTGTCGAAAAGTGAAAGTCTACAGGCTTGCCAACATAGAAGGTTTTTTGATTGTCGAAAATCAGATGAAGCTTCTCCAGTTTCTTTTCTTTCGTTTCTTTGTCGCTAGCAGATGTATGATTCTGGTAAGAATTGGCCATTTTACGCCAAGCCTCAACCTGAATGCAGCATAAATCTCTTCACTGAAATAATCAGCTTGAAAGGATCCAAAGCTTGACGTTGGGCAAATCCCAAGCTTTTCTCCTGAGCATTTCGTTTTCTTTTCTCTTAGACTCAATTATTATGCAAGCTTGACCATAAAAGTCGGTGTTATAGTTTAAGACGTCATGCTTGATTAATTATTACAACCCATTTGTGCAAACACAAACTGATAGGCATGCATGTCTTTTTTACGCTTTTCTACGAAGTTTGAGCTACATTTTGTCTTTATATGATATTTAGAGGCTCTTAAGTACATGTGTTATCTTAGATTTAGTAATTTCTCCAAAAAGCATACATCAAATGACAGTTTTGTCTGCGATCACACATTCTTAAATTGTCTTATCTTTTTAAGTTCTAGTTATTAGTGTTATCCTGTGTTATCTTTTCTAGGTGAACCATACTGTGCACGTACCAGCTTAGATTCCACATTTTTAGAAAAATCAGTGTAAAATTAGACTAATTGCATATTCGTAGTTATCGCTATTGATAGAATTGATGGACGCTCAAACTACGACTCATGGACTTTCACATTGAAAACTGGGACGAAGCTTTCCTCCATCGCTTTCATAAATAAACATGGAAACCATAGCAACACTGTACGAACTCTCAGGATGAGGCAAGCGACGACAATCATTGTGAATTTTTTAATCATCATTATTAATCAGTTGGAATCAGAAGACATGTTTGACAGTTAAATTGAGACAATCCAGTTAAATCGACAAATCCATAGAAAATTAAGAAATTACGAAAATCAAGAATAAGACATAATCAGTACGTTTCGAACCATACTTGGTTCATCTTCAGCAAATAATTAGTACTGTACGAACTCCTGGCAATGGCGAATGGGCCTAATTTTCCAGCTCGAACCTTCGGTAACTGATCATGTTATTGTTCTAAAAATTTGCAAGTTGAGCTCTAATTAGCGCTGCCTGGTTTTGAATCATATTACTTAATCATAAACGCTTTAGTTAGCTTTTTGAATATTCTTTTACAGATAATTCAAGTGCCCCGAAAGACCCAACAAATAATTAGTCCAGAGAAACGAAAACGAAGTCGATATCCAGTTGCCTTGATGCCGGGCCAGTTTCAAGATTACTTCAAAATGTACGTATTTTTAGTCGTTTCTGCCAGTTGCCTGTTTGCCTGCGTGCATCCCCTACTGTTTCCATTAAGTTGAAATTTCCCATTGAATTGAATTCATTTTCTGACCCCAGTAGGGTCTGCAAACTAGCGAATGAAAGCCTGTTCTTAGTCACGTGCAGGTTCCGTAAAAACACGGAACTATTTTCATCGGTCAATAAACAATCTATTGTCTTGCGAAGCCATTTTGCTCTCCGACGACGCCATTTTGCGTTCATTTCACATTTGCATTTCACTCAGGATGAAAGAAAAGCCACAAGAAGTACTTCTCAAGACAATAGATTGTTTATTGACCAATGAAAATAGTTCCGTGTTTTTTACGGAACCTGCACGTGACTAAGAATAGGTTTTATATATATCTTTGCTAATGATGACTCTAGCCAGAGTCGAAACGTTCATGAATTGTATACAAACATGTATTAGTCGTATTTGAATTTGTTATTACCGGATGTGTCTCTGTTATCATCGAATCAATTGAAACATGTCTTCTATATTTTCGTCGTTCTGGCTCTTAGCTTTTTACTCTTCAAGTTTCGCAGTGATTAGATAACTTCGCTTGTAAACGATAAATAGCCAGGTATATTTCCTTTTATCGACTCATTGCTTAGGGCTTATGACTCGAGGCTGTTCAGCCTCCCCCCCCCCCCCCCAAAGGACTTTTATTAAGTTACGAACAGGATACATAGGGGTGTGGATTGCCGCTTGACCAAACACAAGGCCTCGATTATTTTACTGCTTCATAAGTGTTCGTTTTGTTTGTGCATTTGCCTGCTTCATTTCTAGATATTCTCCTGACGAGCTTCGTTCGCTTCCATTGTCATCAGTGATGAGTCAGTGGTCCACTGGTGGTTTGGAGTCAGCTGATGACAAAGATGAAGATGCAAATGTAAGTGTTAGTTATTTAATCTAAAACTTAACCGGCACAATTTGAATTTGACAGTTATTCTGGCAAAGGTAGTCTATGCCCTTGTTGATAAAATCGAAGGCGATTCGCATTGAATATTCCAATTGTTTATGCGTTCTTCAGATCTCATCGTCACAGGCAATAGCTTTTCGCGAAGCTATATTTCTTACGTGGTCAGATGGATAGACTTTTTTCTTTGCAAGCCCCAAATGTTTTGCGAAGAGGGTGTTCGTTAGGCCACAGCCTTTATAAGAAAATCTCAAAAAAACAAAGGATGGACGATCACGCTAAAGATGGTGGAATTTCCTAAGATGCATTGCGTTCTAATTGTGAATCCTAATTTTCGAATGCACAAGGCTACATTATGTGGATAGAGACTCCTACGTGGCAACCAAAATAACGGGGCACAAGCTTAAAGGACTTGATAGTGGCAAATCTAAAAATTGGAAAATTATCCTTCCAGTTTATTCTTAGTGGTCTTGCAAGAAAGATAAATGCTCTCTTTACTGTTAATTTTTTGTTTAGAATTCAGATAGCTCTGACAGCCAAAGTAGCAGTGACGAAGAAGGCAATTCCTCAGATGATGATGCAGCTTCTGATGCCGACGCACCTCCTCTGAAAAAGGCATTAAGAAATAGAGATAATGCCGGGAATGCTAAACATCGAAATAAGGTATCTTTTGTTTTTTTTATTTCTCCCTAGTATTGCAAGGAAAAATTTGTAAAATAAATATTCAGGTTTCGAAACGACAAAGGATTTGCGTTTTAAAGAATAGATTTCATTGCGTTTTAAAGAATAGATTTCACTCAATCAGATCAAAACAAACAGAAAAAGCAGAGCGTCATGGCCTGGTGCGTTGGTGTGAGATTTACTCTTGACGCTGCACAGTCGCTTTGTCTTTATTAGAACTGTATAATTTGTTTTTCAATTTCCCCATGCTCTCCAGTGTTCTTTTTTCACTCAGCGATACAATTTACTAGGATTGGACGGTAGTTTTTTAAAAACACTGTGAAGCTAAGCTTGTCAAGTAGCACCCTTTTCCTCCCAATATGATCACACCTTTTGATTCCTTTAGCCTTTAATTACTGAGAGTTGATAAATTTTCTAATTCAACATAGTAAATTTGTTCAGCTCTCCAAGTTCGAGAATTAATGGCGTTTAATGATACGCAGAGCTTACCTGAATAGCTTTCAATGTCAAATACTTGGTAATATTATTCGTTGTTTCTTATATCAACAGGTTTCAGGTATCCAAAATGACTCTTTCTGTGGAATTTGCCTGAAAGGAGCAGAAACAAACAAAAAGGGGATTCCTGAGGACCTTGTTAATTGCTCTTTCTGTGAAAATAGCGGTGAGATCTTCGTTTTATTTATTCATGGTTCGCAACCCTACGTGAAAAGGTTGTTTGCTCTATCAAAATTAGCCTGTTTTCCAGCCCATTATTTCCTAGGACACAGGGTCTGGTTAACGGGCTATGTCGAAATGTGATTCAGTAACAATTTTACATTCAAGGTGCCGAGGTACGGCATTGGACATAATTGTTTGAGACAGAACCCAAATTCAATTTTCGTTCCGCATTTCAAAAGTCTGTCTGGTGGACGTAAATTCCTTGAACTCTCCTTTTAGGGCACCCTTCTTGCTTGGACATGAACCGGCAGCTGGTGTTAGTGATCAAAACATATCCATGGCAATGTATGGAATGCAAAACATGCACTCTCTGCAGTAATCCACATGATGAGGTAACAAAAATTTAGTGATATTTTTTATTTCTGTCGCTATTAATTAGCACTGTGGACGCAGAAAAATTGACTGATGAGTACGACGTTGTTTTTGAAGGCGATTTATTGATTTCGTAGGCTTGTTGCAAGAGTCTCTCTTTGCTTTCTGGCTTCTCCATAGTGGTTGTTGTTCCCTGACGAAACGTGCAGGTGTTTTGATGTCATTGCGAAGATCTTTTAGAGGAGTAAATTGTTTGTTGTGGTGGATGCCCCAAATAATACTTCACGAGCTATATCTTAAATAGTCCTCTGAAGTCAAAGTTATCGACAGCAGGCATGCATCTCTGTTTTGTAGAAAAGCTTGGCCATCTTTTGAGATGCTGCATGGTCACCAAGTTATGGTTACCGTCCGAAAAACCAGACTCAAAGAAGATTTTGAGCCATACAGTTCTCCTTTTGAGTGAAATAATCATCCTCTTCCTGTCAATATTTTCATAATAGCTTGACGAAGAGATGGGTTTGAAGTGGTATTGGGAGACATATTGTTTGCAAAATGACTGACTCTGCCCGTTGCTCATATATTGTGCTTGAAAGAAAATTTGAAATTTCATTTCTTAACATTTTCCATGGAGGAATTCCGAGAAATGAATGAGTTGCCATATTTTTGAAATCCATTTTGGAGCGCATGCATAGCTTAAAATGACCAAGTAACACGTCAAAAGGTACCTACGCTCCTCAGCTACATGCTTGCTTGTATTCATAACAGTTGCGTTCAGGCTTGTGAAGTTTTCTTTCATGCACCCTTGTGAAGCTCTCTTTCAATCTTTCTGTCACGATCTTTTATCTTTATCCAGGAACATATGATGTTTTGTGACAATTGCGATAGAGGGTATCATAGTTATTGTGTTGGTCTCAAGAACATTCCAGATGGTAAGTATATTTTATGGATGCCTACATTTGTGGATCATCGGATCTATACGGCTATTATCTGAAGCTTCCATTCACAC
The DNA here is from genome assembly GCA_964020215.1 of Aurelia sp. 3 sensu Dawson et al. (2005). Lineage (NCBI taxonomy): Eukaryota > Metazoa > Cnidaria > Scyphozoa > Semaeostomeae > Ulmaridae > Aurelia > Aurelia sp. 3 sensu Dawson et al. (2005). Next base: position 10,580,289 of record OZ026573.1, on the reverse strand, counting down.
TGATTACAGAATTGGTGCAAAGAAACTCAGGCCCAGATACAACCATTTTGTGACCTTAGAAAAGACCAGCATAATAAAGGATTTCTTAAAAGTGACGACACAAAACAAAGATTTTGCTCTTCACAAAAGTTAAGGAGTGGATTCTTGAGTTTTCCATGTTCAGGTGAGTCCTGAATGACGAGGTTTGCTGAAGGATCTTTGAATCTTGACCACACTAGTTTTACTTGGCATGGTTTGATACACCTTGGCTCTGCACCAGGTTTGAAGTCTGTCTCGAGTTAAAACATCACGCGAGATTTGCTATACAGTGCAAATCAATGATGCAGAACGCATTTCAATTGTTGTTGAAATGGCGGAGATTTGCACGTGATATCCAATTTAGATGGAATTTGATTTTAAGCAAACACACAGGCTCGAGCGAACCGGCTTCAACTATTTCCCCATTCAGAAATATGAGCTAGTCGACCTCCTTGGTGACGCTAAAAAATTCTCAAAACAAAATAATTAGCTAAGTTTGCTGGTCTGGTCCGTCCAGTTAAGGGTCTCATCTGGAAAAGATTAATCTCTGCAAGGCTGCAAGGCTTTTTCTGCTCATAGCTCAGCTGAGCTAGCCCTTGTACAAATGTTACTTTTCCATTGTTCTTCCTCATTAGCTCTTACTCCACATCAAGATGTAAAATCTGCTCATGACTAGATTCAGTGTCTGACCTGTTTCTGACAGGAACCTATTGTTGTCTTTGTTGAATCCATTGTAGACTTCAGATCTAGATTTGGGAACGGGTCAGTAACAAGGACGGAGCTACTTCGCATGAGCAGCACATAAAAGTAACTTAACTTCAACGAATTTGCCTGATCCCAGGATGTATTATAACCCTTCCTGAAGACCTTAAAACTTTAATTTCTCATTCTGAAGAATCTTCTTGCTACAGACGCAATAAAATTAAACTTAGCGTTGGAACAAACCTATTTCCTGGCTTCTGCAGGACACATTCAAGGATCAATTTCAAACCCTGAGACGTCAATTGTTCTTTATCTTGCATTTCAATTGGGCTTTATTGATGCTAAGAGCTTCATCAGAAATCCGTTCCAATACTATGAAGTGATTTTATAATGTTTATCCTCCTCAAATCTGCACTGAAACCTGAAAGAGGTTGAGGACTTAGAGCTAAAAGATGCTGAAGAAAGAGAGCATACATCAAGTTCCTGTCTCGTAGAAACTTATAAGAAACTTCAATCATGCTTATTTATTCTATTCAAGGTTTTACCAAACGTATTAAAGAGTCACTGTTAACCATGATCCTTTGTGGCACCAAATTCGACTTTCGTATTATCTGAAAGTCGTTTCTGGCCTAAATTCCCTTTGCGTTGCTTTTCATTCGACGGACAAAGGATCATGTTTGACAATAGGCCTCAAGCATAGGTAAAGGTGTAGAGTCCAAATTTTGATATTTCCCTTTCTCTAATTTCAAAAGAGGCCTAAGCAACGGGCATACCTCCGATACCTCGCACGTGCCGTCTTCAGTTGTTTGCTTGCATATAACAAAGAATGGGCGCAAAGCCTGATGGTTAGCAGAGGGTCTTTAAAGGGTCTATTTCATCCAGCATTCCTTGCACGTGTCATCTCTTGGCTAACCTTTGTTTGGCAAACCAATGGCAAACCAAGAGACGACACGTGCAAGGCATGCTGAATGAAACGGACCCTTTAGGGATTCTTATTCCAGCAAAACTGCTTTGCAATCAAACAAGAACAATACCATAGGGAGCAAAAGACTATGACCTCTAGACTGATAATATGAGGCTATGTTTTGCTCCATTGAATTGAATTGTTATATATTATTTTAATCATCCCGCTTAAACATAGTTGAAACAGACGGTGTATTGTGGGATGGGGGTATCGTTGGAGGGAATGGAGCGAAAACAATTTTTTTTATACAATATAAAAAATTTTTTTTACAAAAATGAGGTACCTAAGACTATACTTACAAACTACTGGACTACGGAACAAGGATGTTGACCCCGGGAAGCAAGAACCCATGACTATCTCAAAGGGTCATTACATGAAACACTAAACTAACTTACTGACAAATACATAAAAACGAAACTGGAAATAAACAAACAAACAAACAAACAAACAAACAAACAAACAAACAAACAAACAAAAAAGACAGTTAATGCGCTAAACGAATACATACAGATACATACTAGGATCTGTTTCACATTGGACGTCAGGTCAGCACTGGCAACAGTGCTGAGCTGTGCAAAGACCCTGGTAGAGAGAACACCACCGACAACCATAGTCGTCTTTGCTATTCTCCCCCCCCCCAAAGCCCCCACCGCTCAAAAACATCGCACCTGTGCTGTCGCAATATTACATGGAAGGCTTTAGACTATAATTTGCATTTGCTCATGTTAAAGAAACCTAAAGCCTGAAATGAAATTCAATTTTTGACTTCCTTCCCGTTTTCTTTTGCAGGCCGCTGGGTATGCGAGAAATGCGGGAAGTGTGCCTCTTGCTTATCGAGACAACCTTGCCCTGATGGAACACCTGGAAAATGGCGGGAAGAGGTAAAATTTGCATCAGAAATAATGTGGGAATTATTCCGCAGTTTATTGAAAAGAGCAAAGCAGGCATTATTATTTTGAGACCAAGGTTGCAAGCTTTCAAAACATTTCAGTGTTGCATGTTTGGCAAACATCGTTTGCTGGGATTCTGGGAATCTGTTGAACAATATTTTTGAATAACGCTTTTCTCACAAAAGCTTACTGCTTTTCAGTAGACGATTTATGCAGAAGGGAGTAAATTGTTTTGCTAAATGATAATGGAACTATTCATTATACCACGTTTGAGGTTTAGAACGAGCGGGTCAGTCTGGTAAATCTTCAATGTAAGGAAAAATTTGAGATCGAAATTTATTTTCGCCAATTTGCCAGAGAGAATTTATCATTCGAGCCTCATTTCCTTCTTAGTAAGAACTCTTTTCAGCTGCAAACTGAATTTGTAAACAATACATCATTTTAGGTTTTGTATCAGTCCTTTAGAGTCTCGAGCACTTTGGATTGAAATTCTTTTGTTTGTTCTCAAGAACCCTGTAAATATCTGTCAGTTTGAAAATATATTTTTCTCCTAATGAAAATCACAAACGCGTTCTGCCAGAGTGATAAATCTTCGATTGTATCTGGTAGCAGTCACTGCATGCTTTATTTTCAAAGGAACGGTCATGTATCTTATTAAGGTGCAGATTGCAGGCCCTGCTCCATCTCCATCCCTCCTTTTTGTCCGCAACTACCCATCTGACTAAACTCGATTTGTCGATTACTTTTTATCGTCCTTAGTTCAAGAGATCAAGAGAAGGTGGCGATGCTGAATTTTTGCAATTCCATTGTCATAAATGTTCCAAGTAAGTTAATCCATTATTGTTCCTGATCCTCGCAGTCTTTCAAGTCGATGTGAATTCAGTTAACTGTAATTCTTAAAATAAAGGTGGTAAAATATTTTACAAAGTGATCACCTTGATCATTATCGGTTTATAAAACACTTGGACCAGAAAGATAGTAGATTTTCAAACCTCTGTGTTAGAACCGACGATTGATAATGTTCTTCTTTCCTAGGCTATTCCGTGCAGGAAATTTCTGCCCTGTTTGCTTGAAGGTTTATCGAAGTGACGAGAAAGATCTGCCCATGGTCTGTTGCGATTCTTGTGATCGATGGATACATACGGGTAAGTCTGTAATATGAATGGTTACGACAGGAGTTCCTTTCTTTGGAAACCACAATGAATGAGAATGTTCAATGATTTCTTTATGCAGAGAAAACAAAATCCAATGACGATTCGATTCTATTTTGAATACTGACGACATGGATGGTATGCTTCTACTGCTTTCACTGCAAAGTTTAGAAATAATCACAAAATCTAATAAAAGAAAAGGTCTAATTACAATATTTACAAGTGTAAATTAATTTATTAGCAAAACGCTAAAAATCTATTTAAAAACACCTCAAATTTAAAATGGCAGGGATAGCATGAAAAGGTCAGTGCGACTTTGTTTCCATAATGGTCCCTCCAGAGGTGTCTTCGAAAGAAAAGTGCATATAAAGAAGAAAAAAGTATTTCAAAATTTGAAAGAAATGCTGCATCTTCAAGATCGTTGATGGATAGTTCTGTTGCAGCTTTTAGGATTTTGATAAAGTATTTAGGGGCTATTTTCCTGAGATTGGAGGTTTTTAAACAATTTGTTTTTAATTTGATGCTTGAAGCTGTTGACATTCTTAACAGATTTTGGGTCAGGGTGTAGAGTCTGCCAGATTTTAAGTCCTAGGTAGGAGAGACCATTTTCGCCCTGTGATACTCTATTGTTGTAATCCTCTGATTTTACAGCCAGAACAGTCAGGCGGAGTGTGGATCCGATACCAGGCAGCTTGCGATGAATTGCGAGGAATTGCGACGTATGATCTTCGCCTTATTGTCGAATCGGGTGTACTACAGACTTGCATTTGTTATCACTATCTGGTGCACGTAGTTCGTAAATATTTTGGTTTGCTAAAACCGCAGCATAAAATGATAGCAACACGACAGATGAAAAATTTTTATGAAGAGCGTTTCCTCACTGATCTTGCCTCTGTCGAGTGGCAGGCTTTAAAGAGTTTTTTTTTTGTTTTTATTATAGCATTGAATATTTTACTTTACAGTTGGAATGTATTAGTACCATTTACTAGGTTAATAACCCAACTTTAAATAATGTTAATGATGATGATGATGATGATGATGATGATGATGATGATGATGATGATGATGATGATGATGATGATGATGATGATGATGAAGGCTTTTATGAGTGAATCTGGGTGCCTGGAGGCAGATCATCGACAAACAAGCACCCCTCAGGGCAAAGCAAGTCTCTGAACGGTTCTGTTCATCGATAATACCCGAACTAGAAAGGATCCGCAGGACCAGAGACAAAATGAAGATCTCTGCAGTGAAAGCTAAATCTCAGCTTTTAATGAGTGCTTACAAGCATTTAAGATGCAAAGCAAATAATTCAAAACAATCGCTGAAAACTCAATATTTCACAAATAAGATTCGCTCCTTTGAAGGAAACATCAAAGAAACTTAGAAAAGTATGAACCAAGTAATTAGTAAGAGATCAAAAACCACGAAACTTAAGGCTCTCAAAGAAGGTGATGATACCATTATTGACAATAAATCTATTGCCGACATTGCCGATACTATGAACAGTTTCTTTTGCAACGTAGGGAAGAGCTTAGCAGAAGAGATCACTCCCAAACCTAATCCCCGACTTACTGGTGTTTTTGGAGATCCACTCAGCTGCGAGCCTTTCATGCGTTCCCCTATAAACGAAGATTCATTGATCTTTAAATGCTCTTGCCCCAGATTGCGGGTAAGATGGACCCTTTCAAAAAAATGGCATATCATATAGATTTGCGTCTCGAAGACTGCGAATCGCACTCATTGGTACTGACCTTGTAATGCTTTCCGCTACAAAAGAATTCTTTCTGCTGTCCAAGAAATGCTTATCGCTGCCCTTATTGGGGCAGTAGCAGAAAACGCACGCATTGCAAATTCAATTAACTTCTAGAAACGTTAATTTAAATATTTGTACAATTTTAGATTGCGATAACATTGATGATCAGAGGTATCAAGAATTATCCAAGGATAGCTCAGCACAGTATAAATGTGTTATTTGCCGTGGTGAGAAGGAAGAAAGGATGGATGCATTTCACAAGAAGCACAGAGGCAAATAGTACAAGTAAACTAAATTTACATTTATAAGCAAAACTGAGTTACGGACAGAAAAAGGTGAGCGAGATTTGACATTATTGTTCGCAAGACGTTGTGGCGACCTTTCAGGAGTTTTTTGACACGACAGATAGTAGGGAATGCGTGTCATGACATTCTTAGTCCATAACGTAACTGAGTTACGAAAAGAAAAAAGTGAATTGTATTTGCTTTTGTTGGAAAGCTGTTGTAGTGACGTTTTTAGCAGTTTTTCTTTTAAACGAAGAGGTATTTGGAATAGATGCCTTTTTCAGGAATTAGAGTAGCAAATAGTCCAAGTATATTGAATTTTCTTTGATCCTCGTTCATAGTTCATAAGCAGAACTGATTTATGGACAGAAAAGAGTGAGCAAGATTTGATAGTGTTGGAAAGCTGTTTTTGCAGCTTGCCAGAAGTTGTTCTTTTTCAACACGCAAAGTAGTGGGAATAGATGTCTTTTTCAGCTAACAGAGCAGCAAATTTTCCAAGTATAACTGAGTTTAGATTCAACATTTGGTCTATGAACGAATTGAGCTGCTGGTAGGAAAGATCAAATTCATGTGATCCTATCAAGGAGGCTCTGTCAAGAGTTTTCTGTCACACAAAAAGGTAAAAAGAGACGAATGCCTGTCACAAGGAAGATAAAGGCATTAATTCAGACAAAGTGAATTTAATTCGAAAATTTTTGCCTGCAACTGTAAGCAAATTTTGCTATCGAGAGCAGAACTTAGCAGAAGGGATATTTCGAGGAAGACATTGTGCTAGCCTTTGTAGATATCTCGCTCTTTCAACTTTCAACACCCACCCTTTCAACTGTGAAGGATCCCAGTTATCTATATGTAGACAACGTTTATGCTATATTTGAAAGTAAGATCTTTACTATACAGTGCAATTCACAACCATTCAATGCTTTTTGATCCAGAAAATGAGACTTCTGGAGGTCATTACATATTACGGATTCATATTTGTTTTTGCAATTTTCTTTTCTTATTCTAGTTGTTTTATTTGTAAATTTCCAAATAATTCAATTCAAATTCAATTCCAAAACCAGATGATAGCAGTTATTGTGCTCTGTTGAATTTGGCAATTTCCAAATAATATTCAATTCCAAAATCCAGAAAATAGAACTTGTTGTACTCAATTGGCATAAAATGCTCCTGGTGTTAGAAGACAATGCTCATTTAGGTGATCAAATTGACGAAAATCGTCCAGAATCTCCAAAATCCAGAAAACAGATTATTTCTTTAGACCATTGTCTGAGCAGAAAACAACGATATTTGTCATTTGGAAGGTTAAGGCTACTTGCATATCAAGCCGATAATTCGGCAGATAAATTACGAAATGGTGGAAATGTTCAAATCCTGTTTGAAATTTACTTGGCTGAAATCGCCCACTCTGTTCTGAAGTAATGAGGGATTTCCTGGAGACGTCCCCTTCCGTAAACTTTCAAAATAGGCCTAAAGTCATGACTAGTTTGCTGGAACTGCGCTTGTTTCCAATGATATCGGTCTTTAATCCATCGCTTTCGAACAGTTCTCGGAACTGGAATAATATCTGGGAAGTACAAAAGGAGATTGAGGAGAGCGGTTTGTTCTGGTAAATGGCGAACACAAATCTGGGAAATGGCTGCCACAGAGTTTCCACGAATGGCAGAATTCCATCCAAAATCCTGCCTGGTTGAAATTCTGAAACCCCGGAGAAATAATGGCTTAAAAGTTGGTCACAAGGATGTCCCATGACTTCTTCATCGCAGCGAAGGGGATTCCTCACCTACAAGCAATTACAAAATTGTTGAGCCACCCTTGAAAAAAATGACATTATCATTCCCCCTTTCCCCCATGTCAATGTTGTTTTGAAAAAAGTACCTGATCAATCGAGATGACATGCGTGACTCACCAACTTTTTGTGGTACTGCAACATTAACTAGGGGGGGGGGGGAGGGGGAAAACAGGGAAAAACTGAAAATCTTGGGGTGGCTCAACAGTTTTGTAACTGATTGTAGTACAGCTGTGGCGGGAAAGTATTCTGCTTTTTTTTCGAAGTTAATATCTACCAGATTTGTGTCCGCCGTTTACCAAAGTAAACCACTCTCCCGAGTCTCCTTTTCAAGTCGCCGGAATGGTCTATTCCAGGAACTGTGGGAAACAAATCAAGCAGACAGAATGGATAAAATTGACTTGGGGGTTTTACTTGTTGATTTGTTTCCATTGCCAGCCTCTGTAGTCTGATGTAAATCTTTTCCTACAAGCTTACAAAAAACAACAGGGAGTCACTGGTGGTTGAATTTAGAGCTTTTCTATCCCAACATAGTCCAGTAAACGGACTAGTTTTCTTTTTAAAGCTGGTTTGTTTTTCTTCGCATTAAATGTAGTTGTAAACAAGCTGCGGTCTTGTGGTATGGATCTGGAAAATAGTGTCACCAAGCTGCATACTGTGTTTCACTGTTTTGATTGATTTTCAAGGTTGGCATGCATACGCCACCATGTAACTACAGGTTAGGGGTCCATAGAGATAACCCACATCAGACGGAGTCCAGCACAGCTCTTTAAAAAAGTTCGAATTGCAAAACCTATATGATATTTTCACAATTGAAACGCTTGATGAGAAACACGATCAAGTAAAGCTGAGGTTTTAGCTCCAAGGGCTGGGACCACAGAAAATAGAAGACTTAATCGGGTCTGCAACGCATCGTCATGATGCTCAAATAGTGGGGCTCTAACTGGAATCGAACCCGGCCTGTCCGCTTAACTGCTCTGACCGCAAAGTCGGAGGATCACGCCACTGCACCACAACACCTTCAAAGTTTACTCAACTCTCAGATAACTAAGAGCTCAAGAAACCCTAAATACCGGGAAGCAATTATTCAAGAAACTTTTTCGTTTTGTCAAGACAATCCGTACGGTATCTTCACTTTAGATGCACTTGTTTCTTGTATCATGATAGTCTTTAGGTGCTTGTGTAACGTTAAGATCATTTTGCAAAACTTCGTTGTCAAATTTTCACAAGGTCCCGGTCCCGGGATCGAAACATCAAGATGTTATCAAGCTCCCCTTAAAACGTTACTGCCGGTCAGATTAAAGGTGTTTGTCAAAATATTTCCACGAGTTTCGTGCCTTGTTTCCTACCTTTTACGTTCATGCAATTGAATGTTTTGGTTTCGATGCTCATAAGCGTATCGAAAATTAGAAAACTAAGCGTTTTCTAAAATCAGCCAAATTCGGGCAAAATATTTCCTTTAGTCGGGCAAAAATGTTAATAGACTGTGGGTTTTGTGTCGGGCAGCCTCCCTAGATTTTTTCTTCCCGTACGCATATGTTGATGCCTCTTCCAATTTTGTACGCTCAATTGATTGAGCTGCGTTGCGTTGCAAAGTAATAAATAGGCCTTGAAGACGATTTGCAGCAGGAATGACGCAAAGCATCGAATTCAGTTTGACTTCTCCCCCCTCCCCCCCCCCCGGTGTATCGCTATTTCTAATTCAAGAAGGATATTGATGTAACTTTGCACCAAAAATAGAACGCAGTTGGCAAAATTAGCGGTCAGTTAGCTTGAGACCCTGCTTGATCATTGTTGCAGGGAGTGCCCCACTTTTTTTTGGGGGGGGGGCGAGTATTATGGATTTTACCCGAATATGATGAATGGGAATGAATGTCTTCCTTTTGCACAGTTTACTGTATCCTGGAAACGTTTCATTTGGTTTTGCTTGTAGGCAAGATTAATTATGAATAATGATTATGTCTTGAATCATGTTTGTAAATTGATGCACCTGTCACTTAGATTTACTGCCCATCACGACACACAATCTTTAGCAATTGACCATTCCACTGCCAACGGTTTAATAGCCTCACAATGACCTTACAGACCAAAGGCCCCGTCATTTTTGATTACAAAGTCCAACTCTGTTTCATTATCCTTGATTTGATCTTCTCAATAGTGTACATGGGATATTGCTGTCGCGAATTCATTCTCTTTCAAATGAAGTTCTCCATAAGTTCATTTTGTTTGGTGACGAATGGTCGACGATTGACATCAATAAGAAACTCATCGACGTAAACCTTAGAGTGTTTCTGAATTTTCCATCGCTGCAACCTCCCATACATTAGAGCCAACTGTTTCCTTCTTCAATTTGTATTTATAATCATTTCACTTTGTTTAGTTACCTTTTGCTTGTATTTTTGTGTAATTGCCATAAGGGGTGATATCAACTACCATGCTCCTTGCGGTAATGGCAACACCAATCGAAGTTTGGAGAGCCATCATACAGTTTCCACCTTGAATATTTTCATAAATTTCTTAAGGGTATTCAACGTTCCAGCAGATAACTTCGTTCCTCTGAACAACAGTTTGTATTCAGACTTTATCAGTGCTCATGCTAGGACTTAATGGACTCACTTTTCGCCATAATGCGCGCCGTAAGACAAAAAAAAGGGCCACAGGGCAGGGGGCGTTTGCTACGAGGCTCCGGCAAGTGCAAATGAAAACTTCTGTTATCAATAACATTATTTAAGTAAACATTTCAAAAGAGGTGTCAAAATAAATTTAGACTCAGGAGGAAAATTTAGTATATCTAGATTTTATGAGGTAATGAAAGAATTCGGATATCGACATATCTTTGTTTGATCATGCGCTTGCAAATGGAATATGGAGCATAATCGATTCATGGTGAACTTACATTGGTTTTTACTAGCATTGGTAAGTAACGACATTGGGTGAGTTGAAGCATAGGGCTCGAATCTTTGCAAATCTTGCAAATTAAATGTGCAAAATTTTATTGCCTAATTCTTTCAACTGAATAGATCCAAGGGAACTTTAGGCCACGTTCACACTAATCTGTTTTCATTTAGATCGATCCGTTTTTACTCCTAAACACGGGGGTATTTTCCTCCCCGTTCACACTGCTCCGTTTTCATTTAGATCCGTTTCACTCTTAAAAACGGAGCTATTTTCCTCCCCTTTCACACTGCTCCGTTTTCATTTAGATCCGTTTTACTCCTAAAAACGGAGCTATTTTCCTCCCCTTTCACACTGCTCCGTTTTCATTTAGATCCGTTTTACTCCTAAAAACGGAGCTATTTTCCTCCCCTTTCACACTGCTCCGTTTTCATTTAGATCCGTTTTACTCCTAAAAACAGTGCTATTTTCCTCCCCTTTCACACTGCTCCGTTTTCATTTAGATCCGTTTTACTCCTAAAAACAGTGCTATTTTCCTCCCCTTTCACACTGCTCCGTTTTCAGATAAATACGGATATCTTTCAACAAGTGTTGATACTTGTTCTCAAAAACGCACTTGATTGTCTCTTTTTGAAAACAAGACTAGTAAGGCTTGTCGTTGTTAGCGTATTCAAATTCCTCCGTTTTTGGTGTTCACATTACAGATATGTGTTTTTGTTTAGCTCCGTTTTCATTCAGCTCCGTTTTTGTCAGTATTCATTTAGCTCCGTTTTTGGGGTGGATCAATGTGAACGCAAAACCCAGGAAGAATATTTTTGATAACATCATCTTTTTGGAATTACAGTGTTTTTAAGTTTATGAAATGATGTACCAGTGGAGGTATCAGAAGCTTTAAAAAAGGTTGAAAGCACGATAAATTGTATAATGTTTGAAGAAATACTCCGTTGACATCGATTTATTTAATGATTCATTTCACGCCGATTTTGATATTCGGGACTTAAGCTGGCATGGACTCAGCAAAATTTTTCATCATCTAAGTGCCGTTTCATCAGCTCTTTTTCCACAGCTTGCCCCAATTTCAAGAGATGTCACTGTCCCAAGAGCTAGCTGATCAATTCGGACGTACCAAAATTATTCGTGTTTGCTAAAACGCTTGGTGTTCCAGAAAAAAATGTTCAGACATTTAAGAACTATAGTTTTCAAACTATCAATTTCATTCCTATAAACAAGGAATGCTTGTGTAGCTAAACTATTGACTTAAACTGCTTCAATCTAATTGATCCCAATCAGTGGCGTCGTTCTCAGGTTACAAGCTATGGCATAAAATGTCTCGCATCGAACACGCCATGATCAGATTTGCTAACATAGTTTGATGATCATAGCGTGTAGAAAATGGAAGAGAAAAGGCCGATAATAACTTTAACTGTGTTCAACTACACAACAGCCTCAAGGAATGAGCGATGAGAGAGACTGATGGACTTTAGCAAGCGTGATCGAAGATTTTCCTCCTGTTCTGAAGAATGCAGCTTTACCTTTTCTCCAGCCTTTTTAAGATAACTTCCAGTTCAAAACCTTTCCAGAACTCTGGAGCAACATAAGCGATTTTGCTGTCTTTATCCCTACAGTTCACAAATAATTATCGCTGCCCCTTGGTTTGAGCGAATAGAAAAATGCAGACCACGTTTACACTGTAAGATCTCAATCAATCCATTACTAAATCCGTATTTCCACTACGTGGAAAAATGTCGAGGCGAAAAAATTTCCGGCAATCTAATTGGCTGATGGAATTGTCGCCCCGGAAAAATGTCGAAACCTCATGAACTCGAGACTCTGAACTTGCAATGAATAATAGGTTTGATGTTTGAATCTGAATAAAAGAAATTCCTGAAAGCCCAGAATAAGATAAGAACCAATTTATATATAAGAACCCTAGTCAGGCTGACTTGCAAAATTGTAGGTTCTTATACGCGGGTTTTTACTGTACCGTTAACCCCTAGTTAAAGGGAATAGACATAGCTATATCTCGTAGTCGCTATAAATAGGCTATAGAAAACGCCTATATATTCATTGTTTCCTTGGCCCCCCTATGAAGCCGCACACGTCAAAGTTATCATATTCAAAAGATTATATTTTTAACCTGGCCCGGGCCAGCTTTTAACCATGTCGATACCCTTTAAATGTAACCCGGAGTCAGTTTCAAGAAGCTTGGAGCGAGAACAACTAATGAGATAATAAGTACAGTCAACCACTGCGGTTACGGCCGTTCGGTCTGTTTCAACATGAATTCAAATATATTGTTTACAAATTTTTGAATGCATGCTAGTTCCATTGTTACAAATAAAATTCTGATGCTAATTAATTCTTTTTGATGTGTTGATCCATTCCCATACTTATTTATCTCTGCAGGTATTCTTTACTTCGTCTGTGAATGGCCAGTGTCAGACTAACAGTAAGTATTATTGTTTACTATCTTGACGATCTTATCTTTTTGCTGAAGCCCAATCATTGTTAAGTATATCGTAGACTTATTACGTAAGTCTTAGTATCAACCGGAATTAAAAAAATGATCAGAAATGTTGAGAAAATCCAAGGAATCACATTTGTAAGTAAGGATAAGAAAGTTGGCATGCCAACTCAGTGGAAATCCAGCGATATTCTGCAAAATTTTGGATATCGCCGCCTGGTCTTAAAGAATCAAAAGAATACAGGCAAAAGGAATCGACAACTATTTTAGGTTTCATGGAAAATGAACCTGTTCGTGGTCACACTTGTCATACACAAAATCGGCTAAGGTTTGTTTACACACATTTCAAATCATATGATCAGTTTCTTTTGATTTCTCTTACATATTTTGTGCCATGCAAAGTTGTGCGATGATTGCAAAAAGTAGCATAATACATAAACTTCCTAAGAGTATGGTCACATGACTTGAAATGGGTAATTGTTGGGGGACGAGATATGCTTTGTCCGAGGAAACTGATGTGTCCCCCCGTGCAGTGGGTTAAAGCTTATTCGCCCGTCAGAGCTTCAACCCCAAAACGCTACTGCGCATGAGCTATAACCTACTGCACGGGGGTCATGTAAGTTTCCTCGAACAAAGCGTACCTCGTCTCCCAAGTAAATCAAACGTTAGCCGATTTGTTCTATTAGGTTGTCGTAGTACGAGATTAGTCTATTAGATTGTCGCCGTCATACTTGCTATTGTAGCGGCGTTTTCCTGAGGATATTCTAACACTGCATGATTTTTATCATAGCTAAGTGTGAATGTGCCTTGGCTGGCGGTGCAACAAAGACAGCATCTTCTTCGCTCAGTCCTGCGTTCTTCCCTAATCAATCTGGAATCAACAATGCCTATGATTCAATAATCAACAATGGAACTGAGACAATAATAAACGGCGGTTCTTGGCAACCCTCAGTTGAGGATAGCTCACCATTATTCATTCTTGACTTTGGATCTGATAAAACCATCAGGAAGATAAACACCAAAGGAAATGCTCATTATGACTACTGGGTGAAGAAGTATGATTTGTACAGGAAAGCAACTGGAGAAGCAAGCTATTACCACGTAAAGGTATAGAGATCTTTGGTATATCCACAGTACAGACCTTGCACACATTCAGGTTGTGTTTGTGCCCTAAGAATACAACCTTGTTCCCGCGGTGTTCTTACGTCATGCGCTGATCACATAGCCGAATGAACGCCCTGGTACACTTCGATCAAATGCGCCCAGAAAATGGATGCATTAGCAGCCATTATGGATTTGCAGTTTGCTAGACAACTCTAATTATGCGACCTTGATTCCGAACAGCCAAGCAACATTGCAATTGTTGTTGCTTGTTGACAAGACTGCATTGTTATGATTCGAGCAATTAGGCAGTTTTCGAAAGATAATTTATGTTTTCTATTTTTTTCAAATAGCCAATCAAATCGCAAAATGGCCTCTTGTTTCCCATAGTTGAGGGTGAGCAACGAGCTCAATCTGGGGACGAGATTGCTAAGAATAGGCGGTTTTGCTAGAAGAATGAGATAGGAAAGAGAGAAAATATTGGAAAATCAAGCTCAATTTCTGTTTTTGGGACTTTGAATGATGAAGATTTACCTGTGAACTGGTCCATTCTTTCCTCAAATCTGGTAAAGTGAAAAGATCTATTCTTAAGAAGATTTTCAATTTGTTAGGAACTCTTTCAGAACTTGAAAAGTTTCTCGAGCAGTAAAGAATTCTAATCAGAATGTGTAGAATTAATAAGGTTGTCTCAAACAGATTTTCGCAAGAAATTCCCTCAAGAACATCCCAAACTCAGGATTAGATTTCCCTAAGTGTTCTATAGCTTTGACTTGAAAATGCTTAGCATGTGTTATCTTCTTTGGAAAAGGAAAAGATCATCCTGGCTAATGTAATAACATTATATAAGAGGATTCCCCATCCTCCCAAGAAAATATTGCCTGCAAACACAGTTGCCATGGCTGTTAGGCACAAAGACTGACAAAACTTGATCACCATTTTAAGTCGCTTTCTCGAAGTAAATTTCTCGAGAAAATTTCCTGTTACTCTGAATGGGGAATGCCTGTTTGAGCCATGTAAGTTTTCATATCTAACCAAATTGACTGTTTTGGTAGCCAAAATGTTCCTGCTTTGATATTCAGGAAGTATTTTTCAATTGTCATGTCCTACTCACCCCGGGGGCCTTTGAGAGGGGGTCAGGAGGGGCGATTCGCCCATGGCCTTAGGGTCTAAGAGGCCTCATAATTGAAGGTTTTTAAGTGTATATCGCAGGAAATGTTCTGAAATGCATTTTGAGATCATCTAAATGGCGTGATTGAAATGCTTTATGCTCGCTTCGCTCGCAGGAGGCCTCATTTCACAGTTTTGCCCCTGAGCCTCCAGATTCTCTCGGCGGCCCTGCTCACCCAGTGGTGGTATTAAATGATATATTCGTCAGTGAAGATGTCCGATTTTCTTACAGAGGCTAAATGGTAACAGTAATGGAAATGGGGGTAAATCTCATGACTTTGGAGACAATACTCAGTTCAGAGCAAGGTACCTCAAAATCAAGCCTATTGAATTTGAGAAAAACATATCACTCAGAATTGAAGTCACAGGATGTGATAAAGGTAAGCTATATCGAAACTTGCCATGTATACTGGGTGAGTAAAATGTTTCACCATTTGCCAATTTTTATGCTTTTAATCATCTTCCAATCCTAAGCAGTCTGAGTCTCGTTATGAAGGAAATGCTAACTGTGATGCTAAATCCTACTTCATTGATTGACTACAGTCATATCGCTCCAGATTTAGTGGTGAATTTGGGTGGAAGCTATTTTTGAACATGGTTGGAGGAGGGCTACAGAGTTGTTTTGAGATGTTGCTAGATCCGAAATTCTATATTTACATTTAGTAATGTGTAAAATTTTCTTCAAGGCTCAAACAAAAATACATTCGTGCCTCTTACAACTAGAAATGTATTTGCAATTCCTGGAGAATTCATGATGTAATTTTTTTATTTGCGTAACAATGGAGAATGATCTAAATTTTATCACAGTTGCTACTGTTATATTCCATAGGGTTCATTCTGTGAAGGAGGCTGATTGAATTTCCTCTGCAAAAGTACACATGCTGAAGCATAAGCGCTGTAGTGTTTAGCTGCCCATGATCTTTTGGGTCGCTTGAAAAGTATGAGTCCGGTTTCTTACAACTGTCCTTTACGGATTTCTAGGAATTTGGCTCAGTGGATTCTTTGCAAATTTTCATTGACTCTTGGAAGAACTATACCATCGTTCTTTGTAACACTAACTGATTTTGAGCTAAACCTAACTCTGTGATTTTGTTGTTTTCAGTTGATGGTGCCTGGACTAATTGGGGAAGTTGGAGATCTTGCAGGGCTCCATGTGGAGGAGGCAAAAAATATCGTTTTCGAAGCTGTAAAGATCCAGAACCAAAGTTCCTTGGTGATTATTGTCCCGGTAGTAATTTTGATACTACAACATGCCACACTGATCCTTGCCCGCGTGAGTATTTAGAATTACCGTAAAGGCTGCTTTCCATATCCAGCGTTTTGAGCGCGCGGGCGCTGCGGCCAAATAAGAGCATGCGCAGTTGACAAAACTTTAGCGAACAATCTGATCGCAAGCGACCGATTTTTTGGCGCTTTGGGAGTATTAACGAGTTCAACTCCCGTCGCGGGCTTTTGCGATCGCTACCACAGGAATCAATCTTGGTCGCAGCGGCCGCGTGCTCAAAACGTTGGATATGGAGAGCAGCCTTAAGTCATCAAACAAGCCCCCAGTTGCTTGCTTTGCATTTTTCAAATTTCGTTGCAAAGTAAGCACTGTCGAATGGTACGGAATCCTGTTCAAAATTGTCTTACGAATTGATATGATGTTTAGAAAGGCATTTCAATTGAGACAAACTTCTTTGATTCGATTTCCCTTTGAAACAAAGTTGACCTTGTATACTTTCTTTACTTTTTGCAAAGAAAATGGACATGTAAGCAGGTCTTCTTTTCGATGTAAAGACATCATTGTAAAACTGCAACCAACGTCTTCGAATACAATTTAGCTTTTCGGCAATTGGATATAACAAAGTTTTTGAAAATCGGTTCATTGGTTATGGACATATAAGCATGCAAAAGATAATAAAATATTTTGGGACATCTGATATGATACCCGTGGGGGGGGGGAGGATGGTAACTACCATATACGTTGGTATGGGATGTGCCATGTTTTAGGGTGCCTAAAATAAATAAATGAATAAATTTTTTAAAAAATTTAATAGAAAATAAATTTTTTGGTGTCATTTTGGTAAAATCACAAGGAGTCATCGATTTTGGGGTCTCATTTTAGAAAAAGAACTCTTTGGGGGTATTGATTTTGATCATATTTCATTTACTTGGTTAAAATTTTGGATAGTTGTCTCAATTTTAAGGTATACATTTCAATTACTTGTAAACTTTGGGGTATCGTTTTCGCGAGAATTTTTAAATTTTAGTTTGTGATTTCAGACGTCAAATGGCACAACCCCGTCACCCGCCTGTTGAAGTCCCCCCCCCCCCGTAGGTAGGATACTCATTTAGATCTTGAGTTTTCATTTTCGATCTCATAGCCTTGCAGAAATTGATATTCACTTTTTTGAACATCATAGCATCATCGATGGCGTTGGAATTAGAGTTGACGGATGAAACATGGGACGATGGTATTTTAATCAACCCGACTCCTGTGTGCGATAAATTGAAGACCAATGTAAGTATTTCGTGCAATGTTAAGGGTACTCTGTCCATATCAATACAGCCCCAATTGCTACATTCATCTGAAAATTTGTGTGCTCACTTAGATTAATAAGCTCATGAGATAACCAGTGCTAATTAAAGCAGAATGATGACTTACTTGCGGTTGCATTTCCGGAGCTGAACGACAGCAGGCAGCCTCGTCATGAACTTTTGGTCTGCATGTGATCAGTTAAAATCTACCAGTCACAGTGCGCTGTTTAAGGCTCTTCATCAGCATCGCGTCAGCATATTTTGACAAAGTGTATACGCATTTGTATTTAAATGGGCACATTGCCTTCAATCCCTTCGTACCCTATAAATCATAATTAGCAAATAGGACAGTAGGAAGGATGCTGTAGACATGGCAATATGACAGGGTCGGATTAATTAAACTTTGTCATGTGCACTTCATTGGAAAAATTGCGAGGCTCATTTAAATCCTAAACCAGTGTAAATTTGTTAAGTCGGGGCGAGAAAGCAAACTCGATAATGTTATGTTTTTTTGCCGCCACCTCAGCAGTAATTCATAATGACGTCAGTTGTTTTGAAATGCCTCTGTCGCCTCGAAATAATGTGGAGCTAAATCCCAGAAGTGTGCATTGCTTTCATCAATGCACAATACATGAAATAGTTTTGTACGTGTATTTGGATCAAATGGGGTTGGTGTAGCATTCTTGATGTGTCTGGATTTCCATTATTCACCTTGAGTTGAAACTAATTGTGGGTAATGTCTACTAATTTGAGTTTAATTTAGTGTATTTTAAGTTTTATTGATTCACAAATGGCCAACACGTATCTTTGCGAGGAACTAATTTGTCCTAAAATGTCCTAAAATGTCCTAAAATGTCCAAGTTTTATAGACTTTCTTCAGATGTCTATCTTCATTGCTGAATGCTTTTGGTAATTTCTCAATATGGTTATTGTATCCTTATCTGGAAAATCGTAAGCTTGATGTCGAGAGTTTTTGACCACTTTAGAACGTCCTGAAAAGTTGAAATGGGCACTTTTGATTTTAAGTGAGGTGTTTTTAAAAAAACTCGGAGGGGTACGGTGGCGATGTATCCTAAAGCTCCTAAGTTTTGGAAAGTAACACAAATTTGCTGTAATTTTAGGATTTTGCAAAAATGCATAATGCAATATGATCAGTTTTGTCCTTATTACAAAGGACTTTTCTTTCAACCTATATTAGGTCTGATGCAGTGTTTAATTTTTCCAATAGCTATCGGCTGTCTATGTGCCTCCAGGCCTTGAACCCTTCGTTACTATGGTTGTCTGCTCGTTCTTTAAAATGTAAGTAATCAATCTTTCTTTGTAAATCTTTTCTTTATTTCTACCTGCCAGCCTGCCAGCCTATTGCCTGAATATCATAGTAACCAATTATGAGACAATTGAGCACCTATGGGCCTGTGTAAAGTTTAAAAAACAAATGCCAAGAAAAGAACTCCTGCAAACAACAGAAACCAATGATCTAAAAAGATTTGGGCTCAGTACTGCTCTTTTATTGAATCCTAGTTTGTTTTTTGTGTTTTAAAAAATACTGTACATTGACCGGTGTCACTTTTCAGTAGCTGCTCCGGAAAGGAGAAAGGTACTATTATTATTATTATTATTATAGTAATGGTATTTGCTATTTTGTTGAATGGCCAACATGTTAAATTGACTTTAGGATTTTATCTTTCTACAGAAGATATGAGGCATTGTGCTAATCCCAGCACAGGGCTTGAATCTTTGCAACTTGAATGTGTAAAATGTTGTTGCCTAATTCATTCAACTGGATAGATCCTTTGCCATAATTCCAGCAAGAGCAGATTTGATATCACTATTACCTTAAAGGTTATAGCATTTTCAAATTATCTGCCAGTTTTAAGTTTTGACGTCTTGAAATTGCTAAATCGTACGTAAACCAAAAAAGGTACAGACTTTTGCTTGCTACCATATTGTAGATCTTCAAAGATAGAGTATTTCTTGCTATGGCCATTTTGACTTTCATCAAGCAGCTTACGATTTATGCTTCTTTAATCTTTTTCAAAGCTTCTGATACCTGCTTTGGAACATCCTTTCCTTTCATAAAACTTAAAAACGCTGTAATCCCAAAAGTGATGATGGTATCAGAAATGCTCCTTTTGGAATTATGGCGAACGACCTAAAGTTACCTTCGATCTAATCAGTTGAAAAGATGAGGCAATAGCATTTTAAAAATTAGATTTTAAAGGTTTGCAAAGGTTCGAGCCCAATGCTGATAGTGCTTGTGAATTTCATCTCTGATTGGAAAGAAGCCGACGAACTTTTGGTCGCTGTTTTTGTTGTTTTTGCAAGATGTTGAAGGGAGCTTTGTGCTGAAAATCTCCCATAGCCATGGGGTGGAATGACCCATTAAGCCTGATAAACTCTTAAATATAATTGAGCTTATTGGCTATGAAACAAGACATTCTTCACAATCATTACTCTGATTCAGGGATCAATAATCTTTCAAACTCAGTGTGTTTTTTACTGACCTGGCAGAATTTTTAAATTTCCCGTTTGCAGAAAATTGTATTGTGAAGGATGAAAAAGACCAGTGTAGTCCTAAGTTTGTTTTCGTTGTAGCCTTTAGCTAATATGATCAGCAAATTTCATGGATGTTTGTCAGTTTGTCAGACAATCAACAATTTGCTACCAACGCTGTTTTGTTTTACTTATCTGGTATGTTTTCAATTACCTTACAGTGGTGTTAGTGGTGTCGGTGTCACTTCAAATATAACATTCAATACTTCAAGTGGACTTTACATTGTCAAGTTGCAGGATGGCCTTTACTATAAAAGGAAGATCAGTGCAATGGGAGCTATTTTGAGAAAATACACTTCCTCACTAGGTATGCAACTTGCTTTGACTTGACATCATTGTTGTTATCGCTATTGATCCCAGATGCGTCAAAGAATGTATGCACATGAAAAATTGTACAGGAAATGATCTTCATCAAGGTTTTGATATCTCAATTACATTAGCTTTCTGAGGCTTCAACTTGATTTTTGAGACTTTCTCATGATGTTAGGCTCAGTATTTCCTTCTGAGATCAAAGTCTAGCCAAGAGTTGTATTTCTCGATTTGTCTAAGAGTACACGAAGATGGGCTGTTGATTGTCATATAAACTTTGAATTTTCGATGCACAGCTTTGATGAGAGAGCTTAATTACAATTCAACGCTTTCCTTAGGGTTGAAAGTTAATGACTGAGCTCCGAAAAAACGTGGTTTTTCCAGTTAAATAGTTGAAAAGTGGATAAATCTGAGGAAATATTGCTAGGGCCCATGGAAGCTGTTTTTCAGTAGTTCTTGATTTGAGACTAAGATTGTGCATTGTAATTTGCGAATAAATTCACGAAATCAAAGGCATGCTGTCAGGTACCTGACTGGCTGCCACAAAGTTAGAGCTCAACACAATGGAAGTATTTTTGAATATGCAGGGTTGAAATGAAAGAAAGCTCGGGAAGTCTGTGGTTATCACTTTGTGCAGTTGTTGGAAGTCATTAAGATCAGTAGCCATTCTATTCTTCTATTCGTTCTATTGTTCTTATCAGCCAATCAGATTCGTGACAGACTGCCTTTAAAGAGAATCGACATAGCTATGTCTCGTAGCCTCTATAAATAGACTGAAGAAAACGCCCACGCATCCATTGTTTCGTTGGCTGCACAATGACGTCGCATGCGACGAACTGATCAAATTTAATAGATTGTATTTTTAACTTGGCCTGGAGCAGCTTTTAAAAATATCAGTTCCCTTTAACTTAAACCCGTAGTCAGAAAATGGAATTGTGATTTCCCAAATTGACTTTATAGTCTTTGTTGTACGATTTTTCGGCAGTGTATACATTTTCTAGCTCACCTGATAGGTAATCATTAATGACGACTATATCCACTTTGATAACAGATACGTCTTTTTACCGTCTAGTTCCATATCCACCCAATGTCATCTCTTATGAGTCACCCAAACATACTGAATTTCGTGTCAAACGAAGTGCTGCAACTGAAGGACCATCAACATTCAGCTTTGAGAGTTTCTATAGGCTAGAAACTACAGATCCAGACGGAGAATGGTCTTATCGTGGGATAGATACACCGTATGGAAGCTGCGATTTCACAGCCGACTGGTGTTATGTGTGGGGCACTCACGCATTCCATAACTACTCTGTCCGAATAGTCCCATTCAATGTAGGAGGATATGGATTCGGAGCAGACCCCTACAGGGTTACAACTTTGGAAGACAGTAAGTATTGTTTCCATTTCGAGGTTTATTGTTTATTTTGTATTGATCTTGGTCATTGGGAGTTATGGGGAATTCAGACATTCCATAACCACATTGTCCGAATTGTTCTTTCAGTGTGGGAGGGTATGGATCTTGGCAAGGATTTGGGATTTGGGGCACATCCATGAAGGGTTACAACTTTGGTAGATACAAAGTATTGTTTCACTTCGTTGTTTCGAGGTTCACGATGTTTTTTAAGACTGTCTTAAGGTTCTCGACCGAAATCATTTATTCAAATATGTAAATAAAAGAATGAATATCATGTGTCAATTCATTTGAATATATGAGTTCATCAATTGTATTTCCCTCATTTGCTTTCCAGAACCAGCAAAGCCTACAAATTTCCGAGGAAATATGATTTCATCAAAGAGCATTATTGTTAGATGGTCAGCCGTTCCATTGTCAGAAATGAAAGGAAACAGCGAAGGATACATTCTTCGATACACACGTCAAAACAGAAACGAATGGAGAAATATAGCAATACCAGATCACTGGACTCTCAGTTATACCCTTACTGGCCTCGACGAATATTGGAATTATTTATTAAAATTAAGATCGAAAAACAGACTGCATCAAAGCGACTGGACTGGTCAAATAGTAATAAGGACAGACGAAGATAGTAAGTTTTTTACAAATCCCTGAATGGTGATGCACCGTCCTATGTCAGTTATATGTATACTAAAATCAACGTCTGTACAACATGGTCTCTCAGAAATTCGGATTGTGAACTAAGACTCCCTCTTCTAAGAGCGACTACAGGACGAAGATGCCTCTCTTAACAGGGTGTGTAACTTTGGAATGGCTCTTCCAAAACGACTAAAATACGTCAACTTGAAAAATTTTATGAAAGCCATAAAATGATCGTCTATTCACGAAGAATATATGATATCTTCCTTTTCGTATATTATTAACACATTTATTTGAAATTTCTTTAACGATTGTAATTAAGTTATCGATTAGATTGATTTCGTAACCTTGATATACTTGAATGTTTTTACATATCTTTAGCATGGCCCCCTTTAGGTTGGCCTAATGGTTCTGATTCTTTACAACAATATATATCCCCATATAACACATTCTTCTTTCCTAATACCATGTTGTAAGATGGTTCCCAAGGTTGCCCAGTCTCTTGTATTTTATAGAGGATGGGTTGTTAATGTTTGGTCCTCACTTTTCGACTCGTCCTGCTGTATTCTGAACCTAATAGGAAAACAATGTGAAACCACAGGCAATTCAGCTCGGTATGCTGCTACTCTTTTGCTGTTGTTATGCAATATCCACTGCAATAACGCAGTATCGTTGGTTTTGTATGTTGCACAGTATATGGTGTAAATAACAAGGAGCGAAGCTTTTTTATTAGCAGACCGTCAACGACAGTATATCGTCGCTGAATCTCGGTGAATGTTGCATTAAATTCCCAGTTATTTGAATCAAAAAGAGTGCATCTTTATGCATATTGAAACGAGTTAATTTGTGGCAATTCAGGTGTTCCTCAAGCGTTTGTTTAATTAACCGCTTTTTGATGTTTGTATAACTGATCTTTTTTATAGTTCCTACCGCACCTCCAAACAATGTCCAAAATAGTGCTCACACTTCGACACAATTAAGAGTTACTTGGGGAGATGTACCGGAAGAGGACAGAAATGGTAACTTCATTAATTTCAAGATCAAAGTTGTGTTAGGCCAAGCAATGAAAGATCAGGGCAGCTATATTGTAACTGCTTATGGTGGAGGTACAAGAGAAAAGGTTATTGTTAGTCTCGTTAAATGGACTTATTACACGATACAAGTTGCTGCGACGACAAGTAAAGGAACAGGCCCGTATTCAAGCGCTAAGACGACAAGGACGCATGAAGACAGTAAGTAGCCTCACGAGTATCTGTACTTATAATTAGATAGATTATTTATATACTTATTTTACTACTAAATTACAGCAGATTTTTACCTCCATATTTGGCAATTATTTTACAATAGGCCGTTTTCTAACGATTACATTTACAATGTAGTCAGGCTTACGATGTTGTAAGGTAGGACTCAAGTCACGGATTTTACCCTAATGTTGTATTTTGAACTTGTTCCTTTTGACAGTTTGTTTGTGTTATTAGTTTTCTCCCCACAGCATCGTATCTACCCTCATGTACTTGTCACATCAGAAAGATATTCTCAAAACATTTACAGTTTCCTATGAGTTAACAGCAGTTTCACCTATTCTAAAGTCAAATTTTGAAGTTTAACAGTTCTGAAATATAAATTATCGAAAATTTGAAAGTGCAAGGAAGAAAGAAACAAGACTTTACCTTTCAGCTATAAAAGCAGAAGGTCGAATTTTCGAAATTCATCTAACACTCTAAAATGAATTTCAAAGAAGTCGTTTCCATTAGGATGCCGTTTTTGTTTTTCAATATGTTTTGAGTGGGCTTGTCAGGATTTCTAGCTACTGAAAGCTAATTTAGGCCCACTGTGCATGCCGCATCTAGGCATGGGACCCCTAGTTTAGCGTCCCTTCCGAAGGACGGCGAGGTGAGTTGTGAGGCCAGGCCTCCGAGGTCACCCATCCGGAGCTTGACCTCACTCGACCGGGCTTAACTTCAGTTACCTGATGAGAACTGTTTAAGCCACTCGGCCACTCACCCCGCAAACCTCACCCCGCCTACCACGTGCCGTCTCTTGCTTGGCCTTGGTTCACAATTTGCATGGCCCATGATTATGGCAACAAGGTAGGCCAGCCAAGAGATGACACGGGGACACATACAAGGCATGCTGATGGAAACGGGCCCGTTAACTATGTTTAGCGCATCCTATATTGAATCAGCATCTTCATTGTTCATTCAGGACCGACAGCTGCACCTGGGAACCTTAGAGGAGTCACGACTTCATCAACCGAACTGAAGTTTTCATGGGACCTCATCCTTTTGGCATCTAGACACGGTGTTATCACACAGTATCAACTGCAATATTGCCCTGTGAACAACCCTGGCTCAGTCAACAGTGCGTATTTCAATGGTGCTGGTACAGTTGAGGGAATCATCTCTGGTTTAGCATACTGGACTGAATATAACGTTAAAGTTGCTGCTAGAACAACTGTTGGATACGGGCCTTTCAGCACTGGCGTTGTTTTGCGTACTCAGGAGCACCGTAAGCATCAGATTACCTTGCTTTATTATTGTTATCATTAAATTCTTTAAAGTTGGTATTTACAATAGCTTATATACAATAGCTAATCTAAACCAACGATCTACTAAGGAAAAATTTACAATAATATAACGAAATACGTATATTTACATCGATTTACATAGTTACTTTTCGGGAGGGGTTTCCAAAGAAATTGTTTGTAGCAGGTGAAGGTGTAGGTGAAGGTGAAGTTATGGTTTATAGAACCAAGTGCTGGGATCGCAAAAATAGAGAAGACCTAATCGAGTCTGCAACCCGTTGTAATGACGCTCAAGTGGCGAGGGTCTACCAGGTATCGAGCCATAAAATCGTTCCGTAAAGTTTTTAATATTCTGTAGGGTCTCAATACATTCACAAAGCATCAGTAATTAGTGTCTCTTCTTACTCTCTTCAGCCCCAACTCGCTCTCCAGAAAACTTCCACGGTGTAAACACAAGTTCATACAGTATAAGAATCAACTGGAACGAGGTAACTGTTGGATACAGACATGGAATTATTTTGGGGTACACAGTTCAGCATAAATCAAGCAGGGATGCTACTTGGTCAAGTAACATTAACTATGGTAAAAATAACAGATCCTTGGAGATCAGTGGATTGTTTAATTTTACGCTGTATACTTTCAAAGTTGCTGCATTCAATACAAAAGGAAATGGTGTCGAGGCTAACATCCAGGTTCGAACTGATGATGCAAGTAAGTATCTTTGCGTTTTCTTCTTGTTTATGTAGTGCAGACAAAGCTATCCTGGCTTCGTCACAGCTTATTGCTTTGAAACTGACGGTCCTATTTGTTGATAAAGTTTGCCTTTCTGTATCAGCGCCCCATCAGCGCACCCCTGTCACGTGCACAACTGTGGCTCAATATCCGGTATTATTGTCGGTGTATCAAAACCTTTTCTTATTTCCAGGAGCTTGCCTCGAAATATCTGTACTTGTAACTTTCTTTGACCGTTGCTTCCGTCATTTTACAGCCTTATATTTACAGACTTTTATCGAAATCTGATTTTCGATTTTGTGCATCACCATATTGCCAGTCGAAAAACTTGTTCTTGCATAAAAACTTTGCCTTGCATTCCTCAGTGAACATTTAACAACACATTAGGACAATTCTGGATGCATTGAATTCTTTTTGTTTGTTTCATTGTATTTTGAAGCTTGTAAAATGTTTTTATGAATTCGTGCAGTTCTTCGATCCTGGTTTGCCTCTGATGCTCATTGATGCTTATTTGACTTTCAAATGATGAATAAATGTCCTCAACATATTATTTTTACAAAACAATCTTATTTTAAGCGTGTTGCACGATATATTAGTTTGCATTTGGACATTTCTGTTGCAAAAGGAAGATAACCTGTTCTTTTTATAGGTTCTGTTACTCTATTTTGTCCTTTCTCATGCAATAGCTATCCGTTAAACTCTATTTGTTTATTCTCCTTAGCTCCAACTTTATCACCAGCATCAGTCACAGCTCGCAACACAAGTTCGACGTCACTTCTTGTAGCGTGGCAAAGAATTCCAGAAATCTCACGCCATGGCATCATTCTTGGTTATATGATAAATTATACTGATCTCGTCTTCAACACGAGACTTACTGTTACCAAGAACAATTGGGGCTCGCTGCAGATCACCCTTGGGTCACTTGACAAGTATAGATATTACAGAATTGATATTGCTGGTTACACAAAGAAGGGGCTTGGGCCATTTATATCAACAACAGCAATAACGGATGAAGACAGTGAGTACACTTGGACCCCGTTTATACACTGTATTGGTACAACTTTGCATCTGTAAAAAAGTGCATCGGATAGCACAGGTTCCAAATCTTTAAGCTGCTGAGAAGAAATGGGTGTAAAATTATACTACCTATTTCTTCTACTGAATTGATTAAGAGAAACTTTAGCTATCTTTCCATAACTCTACAATTGTGACAACATATCGTACACGCAGTGTTCTATCTAAGGGAAAGCCACCAAAATATAGAAACCTTAGATTGGCCGACAATTCATTGAGGGGAAGCATCTTAGGGAACTTATAAGCAGCTAAGAATTGCAAACCAAGTCAAAGCCCGCATTGTAAGGTGTCTGAGATTGGAGATTCCAATACAATTTTTTTCAAATGTGTAATTATCACTTTCTGTACACACTATAATTTGTTGATCTTTATCTAGTTGGAAACAGATGGTTTCATTTGTTTATCAAAGTAAGCTACAACGCAGCTCGAAACATATTTTAGTATTTTTATTACTGGTGCATATTCCCTTGTTGTCCTATTTATTAATATCATTGGTGTGCTAAACATTTCATCAAGATTTGATTGTTTCAATTCCTTTTTCAGGACCATCAGTTGCTCCAACTGGCCTAAATGGAACTGCTCCTTCAGCTACTACAGTAAACCTTACATGGAACCTATTACCAGTGATACCTCGAAATGGCATCATCACACATTATCGAGTTCATTACATTGCCCTATTTAACCCGATTGACACTGGTGTTTTTGTATACTCTGGTGGCGCAACGCAGCAAGGTCAAGTATCTAGTTTGCATTATTGGACTTATTACAACTTCTCAGTAGCTGCAAGGACGCGGATAGGGTATGGTGTTTACAGTGAGCCCTACACCTTACGTACGCAAGAACATGGTAAGGGCTATACTTTTGTACAATGAGTTCTGATTCTTTTTTGGAAGGCATAGGCTTTATGTCTTCTAAATAGGGGTACAATTTTTCCCATTCTGCATTCGGAGTTAGATATATGATCATTTCACAAGGTCTGACGAGTTGAAATATAGATTTTGAAAATATCAGAGAAATTTGTTGTAGAATTTTCATTGTAGAATTTGTAAAAGCATGTTTAGGCAGTTAACTACAAATAGAAGATCAGATAAGACAAGCGTTCGGTAGGCAAATTTGCATGCTAAGGTTGGGTCAAGAAATTGTGTCCACTGCTTGCAATTCAAAGTTCTTCTCCTCAGTGGAGCTTAATTCATTTTCTTTTATTCTCCTCAGAAATCATTAAGCTTTTTGGCTCCTTTCAGAGGTTAATTAGTAGCTTAGCCAAAAATTATTTTCCT
Source organism: Aurelia sp. 3 sensu Dawson et al. (2005) (assembly GCA_964020215.1). NCBI lineage: Eukaryota > Metazoa > Cnidaria > Scyphozoa > Semaeostomeae > Ulmaridae > Aurelia > Aurelia sp. 3 sensu Dawson et al. (2005). Next base: position 10,552,069 of record OZ026573.1, on the reverse strand, counting down.
CCAGTTGCTCAAAATTGTCAAGAATGTGCTCTTCAGTCTGACACAGTTTTTAAACTAAACTTTGTTCCCTTTTATTCGTTCCTTGGATTGATTGGAGAAAGAAAGGGATTAAATTTTATCAGCTTTAACATCCTTAGTTGGAAATGCCTATGCTACAAATAATTCTTTTGCTATTCTTTGCCAGTTACAAAGCGAATCAAATAGAATAATCAAATTTTATTCAGGCAAATTTCCGTGAAGCCAATTTTTGACAAGTCCTATACTTGATAGGAATTTATGAATCTTGAATCATCAGGTAAAACGCCTGAGTTAGCCAATGAAGGCGGTAGTTTTGGAATCGATTTACAGATTTTACTTAATGATCTTTCTGTTGGTACATTAATTTGATCCTTGGACCATTGAATATTTTGGTGGAATCTGTCTCTCTTTTTGACTAATTTTATAATCAAAATATTATCACATCTTGAAGCTGCTTTACTCCAATCTCATTGTAGTACCCACAAGACCTCCTATAAATTTCAGTGGCTCAAATACAAGCTCATACAGCATCAACATAACATGGGATCCTATTGAGAGCCAGTACAGGCATGGAATTATACTTGGATACAATGTCACTTACAAATCAAAATTTGATGCGGGTATCCTCATGGTTGATGTTGTAGGAAGGAGCAATTTAACTACGGAGCTCCGTAATCTCAGAAATTATACGCATTATAACATCTCTGTCGCTGGATACAATAGCAAAGGTGATGGGTCATTTGCTAAGATTACTGTGAGGACAGAGGAGACAGGTCAGTATCTATTTAGAATGCCCTTGATTTTGTTTGTTTTTCTGTTCCATTTGCGATGAACACTACAAATTAAAAGTAGTTGCAGGAATTTGTTCTCTTTGTCTTCATTACAAGACAACTTTGGGCTGTCAAATCGTGATTTGATTATATGATCACTTGCCGGTAGTCAGTGGTGGACACTTGGGGGAAGAGGAGGTGCGATAGCCTCCCTAATGTTTAATTTTGGATAGAACAAAGATCTGTGGATTAAGCACAATGGAAACAAATGCTAATTTTAACTGAAGCAATAGCTTCGTCCCCAATATTTGACAAAGTGCCCTCCACTGCTGGTAGTGACAACAATTTTTTGTCAAATTCTGATTTCAAGGTAAATTTACAAAGTTGCCCATTACTCTGTGCAGAAATAAACAGTTGATTCCAGTAGAATATAGTCATTGTACTCAATGTGTCTTTGTCGAATATCCTTTTCCACCATCTTTTGCGAACTCATGTTTTAACTAATTGTTTAAGTTTAGCTCTGACATTTTTCTGTAAGCTCCATACATCTCATTAAGATGACATAGCTAGATTTGGTATCTCAAGAAAGCATTATAGCGCCCAGACCAGACCGTTGATTCACAAAATTGCTTTCAAGACATGGTTGATATTATTTTGGAAACAGTGGAAACAAACGTTTAGCCTTTGCCATTTTCGATGCTTTGTTCCCCCTCAATCGTAGATGCTTTTGGTTCATCAGGTATTCACCTTGTTCCTGTAACATATCTCTTCTGTATTCTCTGGTTCATTTATTACATTATTCTCTTGTTACAGAGCCAAGCAAGTCACCTGCATCACTCATCTCCTACAACACAAGCTCGACAAGTCTTTGGGTAGAATGGCAGAAAATCCCATTCGAATCAAGACGCGGGATTATTCTTGGATATGTCCTTATATACCATGATGTTCGGTACAATATCACAAGAAATTTGACATTTCATCATGAGAATATTCTCAGTCATAATCTCACTGGTTTGGATGAGTTTAGGGAGTACAGAATTAGTTTAGCTGGTTTCACTAAAGTAGGGATTGGTCCATTTGTGGTAGTGAATGCTGTTACAGACGAGGATAGTAAGTTATTATCATTATGATGTACTGCATTTTTGTTCTCACATAAAAGTCTCTTCAGCATTTGAATAGTTGTACTCCCTTTGAATAGTTGTAGTTCATGTAAAGGTTGCAAAAGGAAGATGAAAGCCCCCAGCCCCAATTCCTTGCTGCCCGATTCTCTTTCTTCTCCTACCAATTAACATAATAGACCTTTTAGCTATTCTGAAAAGAATCAGAATCGAACTGTATTTTGCTACATTTTGTCGAATTTTCGAATGTGCACAATACTGATAGAAGCTCTAACGCCACTCGATCGAACGTCGTGTATAAAAATGTATAAAAATAACGCTCGATCCAGTCTCTTTTGCAGAATAGCTAAAAGGTCTATTGTATTATATTTTTAGATGGAGCGTCCCTTGAAGATCAGCAGTTGCTGAAGGGTTGCCCTCCTTAAAAATATAAAATTAATCAATCGATCAATCAATCAATCAATCAATCAATCAATCAATCAATCAATCAAACCTTATCGGAATTTTGATAGTGATAGCGACGCTAAAAGCAAAGATAGACCACGTTACTAGTGACAAAATACTGAAGGCGCAGGAATTTGTAACTGAGTTGTCTTATTATATCTAAATTAGTTGATTGATAAAATCCCATTGATGTTTACCGGAATCTCATTTTCAAAGTTTGAGACCAAATACGTTGACACCTTTTGCATATATTGTGATCCTTCTGTTTGATTTGCTAGGTGTATGGTGTTTCAGGTTTAGTGCTGTTAAATTAGACAAATTTTACAAAATAAACTGTTTCTAAGAAACTCAGCTTTCAGATCGTTTAAGATTAAAACAACGCCAGTACCGTTAACAATTTACTTGAGAAACTATTTATCTTAGTAAAGGAAATCATATTTCTGACTTTACTTTATTTTCATTTGTTTTTAGTATCATATTAATATTAAAAATGCCACCCAAAACTCATACATACACGAAATTCAAATTTTATTCTCGAGTCAAATACTCTAAATGCTCAGTTTCCAATTGTCAAATTTCTAGTGTCACATTGCTGCTGATTTGACGAAAAAAGAAGTAATCGTATGTCTCCATTTTCTTTTTCCACAGTTCCCGCGGCAGCTCCTGCGAAGATATACGGACATTTTGCTTCATCATCTGAGCTAAGTATATCGTGGTCACAGCCGCCAGATCAGGACCAGAATGGGCGTATTCAAACCGTGAACGTTTTCTATAAAATTGATATAAGGAGTGCACCAACTCGGGCGATTGACGGCCTAGCATACTTCAAGATGTTAGAAGAAAAAAGAAACAAGACAGCTTCCTCGAATTCGTCGAGTTTGAGGAAAAGGAGATCATTTCAAGATAGTGATGATGTGTTAGACGTTATGAAAGATGCCAGACTTTCAAAATGCATAGAAATCCTTAGTAATGTAGAGAATTCAGAGCACGTGGTCTTTGAAAATCTTGGGTTGCAAAGCGTTCTTGATTTTTGTATTGGCACACTAGATGTTGAAAATATTGCAAAATCCTATACAGCAGGTGAAAGTAGCGATGTTTCCCAACGAACAGAGTCCAGTCGATTCGATGTACTTGTCAATAATCATGCACCCTCCTATCTAGCAAGTTATATCTCACAACATAATTCTCACGGCAGCGAAATCTCACAACCAATGCAACTCAGTCAATTCGCTTCGTATTCTCAATCGAAGAGTTCCCGCAGAAGAATGCGCAGATCATCATCACCACCCGCAGGATTTAGTACTGTTGTTGTCAACGCAAATGAAAGTAGTGTGAAACTCAACTCGCTTGATCCATACATGAATTATACAATTATGCTTCAAGCAACGACCAAAAAAGGCGTTGGTCCCATAAGCAGCCCTATTCTTGTTGAAACTGGTGAAGCTGGTAAGTGGAGTACTCTGGATCCCAAGCATACGGAGGGTCCAAAAAATTATGCCCCGTTTGTTTGGCTACTTTGGAGGAGCTGTAAATTCAATTTTCTCGATTTTTACACAGTTGCATAGGTCTAGTTTCAACTTAGAGTTTAAGACCTTGTTTGAGTCAATCTGACACGTGGCTGCTAATTTATGGCAGGGAAATGGAAAAATTAGTGATTGCTTCAAAAACAGCACTGCTATTGTTCTCCGGCAATGTCAAAATAAAGTAACTTTCATAGAAAAGGTTCTGGCATCGAATTAATATTTTCAATGAATTTTTTAAAAGTTAGCGTAGAAAGTGCTCTTTTATGAACAGACAACACTGCTAACCCTTTAAAAGACTTAGCAAAAATTTTACTTCGACGCGAGGACCCTTTCCTTGAAAACTTACTTTATTTCGACATTGCTAGAGAACAATAGAAGTACTTTTCTTGAAGCAACACTTATTTCGTCCTTTCTCTGCCATCAATCAGAAACCACATGTCTGATTGACTCATACAAGGTTTCAAATTGTACGTTAAAGCCTGACCTATCCAACTTTGTAGAGATCGTGATAACGGAGTCTGCAACGCGCATTTTTAACTAAATGTATAGCCAATGTTTGGTAATTTCAGGAATTTGGTATAAATGCAAGGGTTTTATAGACAGGCTTATTTAAAATTTGGCTCAGAGGGGCGGAAGGGGCTTGTTAGAGAGAGGGGCTTAATAAAGATGCGGCTAGGCTAAATAAAGCCTTTACGGTATTGAAGATTTTAGAGAAGTCCACCATCAAAATTATGGCACAGTAGCTGTATATTTTCCTTGATGTCATTCAATTCAAAGAAATAGGTCATGGAGTTTACACCGATATCTTTAAGGATCTGGAGCCTTTGCTAATTTGCCATTGGATTGTTTTGGCAACAGGATGCTGACGTCTTTGTGAACACAAGTGCTTAAGGGTATTTTGAAGGTCCCAATTTTCTAGTTTTTGCGATCCCAGAAGAGCCGAGGCAGTGCGCTTGAAAAACTGTTTACGTTCTTTTGCTTCCGCTCTTTATGATGAATATGCTAACTTGTGTTTTTCAAATCACTGGACCATTTCATTTATTCCATAGTTCCAAATGCTCCGCCGCAATCAATATTTTCAGTAAACACATCATCGACAAGCCTTCTTGTTACCTGGCAACCAGTTCCTTATTCCGATGCAAATGGAGTCGTCTATGCCTACATTGTGTCGATAAAACGAGCTCAGAGCAATGAATCATGGGTGAATTATACACAATATGAGCCAGTACTGCAGATGACATATACTGGCCTTTTGAGATATGTGGTGTATACAATTAAAGTGAGCGCTGTGACAAGCAGAGGGTCCGGACCATTCAGTACCGAAGTATTACCGAGTACGGACCAAGACAGTAAGTATCCCTGTTATATAGGTTTAGTTCCACACTCACACTTTGTCGCTCAAGTTTTGTCATAAACAAAATAATTTGAACAAGATACAATACTGCATCATTTCGGCCTTTCATGATCTGCCCCAGTTTCTCCTTCATATTTTGCTTAGAATCAAACCCTGTTGGACTGTGGTAACATTGCATTGGGAGCTGGGGTGATGGTTAAGCCCTAAACGTGCGTTTTCTGTTTGATATTTTAAGAAGGGTTGCAAGAATATCGAAACTCGCTTAGCTATTAAAGTCCCAGCTGTCATTGTTAACGATTTTCCGAAATTGTCTTTCAACTAAACTGGCTCCGATTGAGACTTTGATTCACATTTTTATTTATCAGCTATCATCCCCAGCACAACAACTCAGTGATCAGCAATTTTCTATGGCAAGGGCTGTGTTTATTGAATCTTTTGAGCATCACGTTAAAACTGACGTGAAATGAAAATGGCACTTTCAGAAGGCGTCTACGTGTTGATGCTAACCCAAAACGAATAAAAAAGATGCGTTTTCAAAGATATCCGGATACCTGTGGACGGGGCCTCAGTCCTTGATGTTATTGTAAGATGCAGTTTGACACAATTACAATCGACATTTTACTTTCTCACTTGTTTACATCATTTTTTGTTTATTTTAGTACCAAGTGCTGCACCAGCCAATGTCACTGGTGAATCCATTACTTCCAAGTTGCTTCGTATAAAATGGAAACCTGTCCCTGGAAATGGCGTCCCATCATGCTGTGTGCATGGTGTCCTCACAGGTTATAAAGTTTGGTGGGGCAAAAGATACCCAGTTCCTGGTGAGTGTATTTGAAGCGGCAAAATTTTAATATCGGCCTCATATTTTTTGTTCTACAACCCGCCAAACGTGTAAACTTTTTCTTTGGCTCATGAGTATGATTCAACTTTTGATTGAATCATATTGAACCTCCTATCCACCTAAATCGTGATAATTGATTTTAAGTGTCATTTTTCACAGGTGACTCGACGACGATGATAACATTACCGCCTAGCCGTCTGACCCTTGATATAGCAAATTTAGTCACATTTACTCCATACACTATCGATGTTGCTGCAATGACCTCGAAAGGCCATGGACCCAAAGGAAGGGTTCATCTATGGACAAGTGAAGACAGTAAGTTACAGTCTATTTCAAATGATAAAATGAATTGTTTTGCATTAGTAATTTTTGCTCCATCGCAAATCTCACATGGCATCTTTGATTGAATTCGAAAACTTTCGAATGAGCAAACTTTCGAAACAATCTTTGTCTGAAAGTTTAATGGTCCGAAAGTTTTAATTCTTCAGAAATAGAAAAAAACGCAAATTTCCCCCGAGCCACAGTTAAGATGACCTACTGTCATTTTACGCGTGGTTCTGCCGACCAGGGGTGTGATCGCTTACTCCACTACCTTACTCTCTAAGGCAATATTCTTTACGGAGTTTCGATATTTTGCAAGCAAATGATAGAAATGAATTGTGCATAGATTGCTATGAAATCTACTTGACTAACACAATTTCCGGGTCACACCCCTTGCCAGCAGAACCGCTATAATTTCCAAGAATTTCCATAGATTTCATTGTGACGCCATAGCAAAATGGTGCAGAAACTCAAAACCAGCATCAAAGTACGTCAAAAATCTACATGGAAATTTGACTTAAACAAACTCCAAGAGAATAAAGTGGGCATAGCGATAGGGTTCATTCTAGTTGCACCAAGAAACATTATTGACAAAATGTGATATTAATTGTTAGCCACTACTATGGCACGCCGCGCGGAACGCCGTTTGCACAAAGATGACATAAACTATGTTTATGTTCATTTTTGTGCAAACGGCGTCGTAGTCATTGTTCTATGAGGCGTCATTATCATAGTCATGACAGTTCCCTGTACAGTCATATTGGAAACAATAGGGGACTTATCTTATTGTGACAATGTTCTTTTCCCAAAATATCGTTAGCAAACTCGTGTTTCAAAAGAAGATGGGAGGTCTTGTCCAGCGACGAAAGCGATGATTCTCAGCTTTCTGGAAACTTTGATGAGCTGGTGTCGCTCGCACGATCGAATGTGTCAACGCTGAGGCATCTGCACTATCCGAACAAGAAGGAAAGGAAAAGGAGGCGTAGCACCAGGAAGGTGCTAAGTGATTTCACTCTAATTCTCCCTGTCTTTCACAAGAAAGAGTGATGTAATTTGCGGGCTGTTCATTTGGGTATCATTTAGACGCGTCTCAGAAGAATGGCTACGACGCCGTTTGCACAAAAATGAAGAAAAGCTATGTTTATGTTCATTTTTGTGCACATAAACATAGTTTATGTCATTTTTGTGCAAACGGCGTTCCATACACTACTGTATATGTGATTTGCCGTGATTCAAATATACGGTAATTTTATATTTCGCTATTATTTTCATAGAATGATAATGGCTTTCTTCTGTGGATAATGTCTTTTCTCTTTTACCAAAGAGCCGATTCTAGAACCCCAGAACGTTACAATAGTCAACTCAAGCTCGACATCATTACAAATAGAATGGAATGAGCTACCGTTTATGCTGAGAAAAGGGGAAATTCGTGGCTATGCAGTTTATTACAGAGTAACTAAATCATCACATGCTTTATCAGTAAATTGGGTGAATATGGATAAGTTTACAGGGAATTATACAGTTGTATACACACCGGCAGTTCGAGTGGAAACTGATGACGTCATCAAGCGACTTACTTATGAGTTAACGGGACTCTATAAATTTATGGATTACACTGTTCATTTAACTGCTTACACGAAAGCTGGTACGGGTCCTTGGACATTTGCACATTATGCGAAGACTGACGAAGATGGTAGATATTATTTTCTCTTCCTGTAATGTTTTGATAATTGCTTTCAGCGGCAAAATGAAAGATTGGAATTTTTTTTCAACGTCCAAAGAGAAGCCTAATTCATGAAACAAATTTTCTCATATGCAAATAGCTTTTTACACCGGATGTTTCAAAGTGATATATTATCATTTGATTGCCTACATGCCGATAATCAATAAACCAATTTTCAAAAAATTTGTTTTTTCCGACTGCCGAAAAGGTAATTGCATTCGCACTTGTTCGTTGTAGTTTTACGGCAATTTATTATTTGTCATATCGAAAAGAAGATCGATAAACCTGCTAGAATTCAAGGTTTAAATGGCATAAAAAAGAAGCGGCCTACTTTTCCAGTCAACATTTTAGAGTTGATACAGACGGCTGAACTTGTAAGTCGTTCAGAGAATACAAATTCTTTGAGCCCCAAAACACATTTCTCTTGAGTATTCTGCAAAATGTTAGTGATATATACGTGAATTCTTCCATTCCTCATCATTTGTTGGTTCCTGTAGAATGTTTGATACCCGTTTCTTTCTCGTGCTATCGAAGGCTTGAATTTGAGCAGATTTATCAATCTTCTTTTTGACAAGAAACAATCGTTGTAAAGCCACAACCAACACCCTCGAATACAATTTAGCCTTTCAGCAATTGGATAAAACAAAGTTTTTGAGGATCAGTTCATTGGTTATGGACATATATGCAATCAAACAATAATACATCATTTTTAGACACCCTGTAGTCCAGTTCATCACCGTTTAGCGGCAGTTCATTGACTTGAACTCGGAAGACAAAATTGATTAACTATGAACTGTTTTGCAAGGGTACCTACCGTAAAAGTTCTATTAAATCCTCTGTGGGGCTTATTTGATTTCGGACACTCCAGAGGGGCTTAAAAGAGAGGGGGCTTAGTAGAGACGGGGGTTTATTCGAAAATTCAAATGACAAGGGTATGTATGGTAATTTTTTAGTTCCTTTACTCCATATTTTGCGGATTTAACATACAATTTTATGAGTCATATGCATAAATTAGACATAGTTTTCCCTCCAACCATACCAAAATTAAAATGCATAGTTGTTTAAGTAAATAAATTGAAAGTCTTTGGTAACCTCCGGCATTTGATGTTAATCGGGGGGGGGGGGGAGCTTAACAAAGAGAGGGTCGTATTTAAGATTTTGACTCATAGGGGAGGGGCGTATTGGAGAAGGGGCTTAATAGAGAGGGGGGCTTAATAGAGCTTTTACGTTACTTGATCTTGAAGAGGAACAACCTTTGGTCACAAGGGTGGCAAATAGACTAGTCTTAAGCCTTTCCTTTAACATACCACGTGTAAGGTTTCCCGAAGTTTTGTGAGCGCCGTGCTATTGATAATTGACCGTAAGCAAAGGAAGGCTATAGAAGAAGGAACAATTCTCGTAACGAAGCTTGCCAAGATGTCAAAAATAGACGGAAGACATCTTTGGTCGTTGTTGAAAATCTTATGATAAACCCTCCTAGTGTCAAATTTTGCAGTCGATTTCTCAAAGGCCACAACTTTCCTATCTATGTCAATTCTTCAATTCTAATTCATGTTGTAATGAAAGGGAGGTTATGAAAGATAAAAGAAATCTCGGAACGAGGCTTTATATAACGTCAAGAATCGACACGAAACATCTTTGGTGGCCATCAAAAATCTTTTAATAAATCTTTCGTGTGTCAAATTTTGCAATCGATTTCTCATAGGCCACAGCTTTCCCATCTTTGTCAATTCTAATTCATTGTAATAGGATACTGCAGCTTAGGTGTGAGAACAAAATGCTTTCCGGACTCATCCTGTTAGATTCGGTTTAGCAATGGCGTCGATGGAATAATATCCCTGACATGTTGCTCGTTATCCATGTTTAGTCAAATGTCTACGCGGTCTGTGTGTACTGAATGTGATTTCCTACAAACAAGATATAGTTGAACTTACAAGCTTGCCGCATGCCGTATGCGCCGGCCATTACAGCTTGTCATTCACGGTAGATAGCAAGGCCTTGACGAGACAGTGAGGGGGAAAGTAGTTGTACTCACGATTTGAGTCCCTCAGTTTTCACTTATTTAAGTGACTTTATATTTTTATTGTCACTTCAGTGAAGTAGTCGCAGCTGTATATCAGTTCAGGCAAGAAGCAGAACTACAACATGTAATCAGTCTAGGGGAAAATACCCTTAGCTTCCATGGACCGTGCTGTTGAAATGAAATCTCAAGAGACATTAATGCCCGCGAATCTGTTTTAATTTTAGATCCAAGCTAAAAGAAAAAGAACCCTTTTCATCGTCCTATAGAGGACACTTTTTAAATCAGTGTAAATATTTTAGTGTAACTAATACTGCATTCACACTGACACAATTAAACCAGCTTTATTTAAACCAGTTTAGATTTCAACCTATCAAATGACTGGATTTGTTGGACTGACCAATCAGAAGGCCCTATTCGAAAACCTGGTTTGAATTTTAGCTGGTTTAATTTGCAGTTAGAATGGGCATAAGAAATTTCTAATTCTAGGTTTTTCTTACATCCTCAATGTTTATAACAGGGCCGTATTGATAACAGCACTTTTGTTATTGAAAAGCGGCCTTTATAAGCAACTATAATTATTATAAAAACTAAAAACAAAACTTTCTACATGAAAAAGTTGCGATATTGAAATCTTTAGTTGTAAACAGTTGAGTTTCTGTGAATCCTTGATGATAGTTTAGTTTGGACATAGTTATATTATTATTATCATTATAATAATAATTTAGTATAATATTAAAATGAACCAAACCATCCTTTCAGACAAACAGAAATCAAAGTATAAAAACACAACTGTTATTTCGACAAACGTTTCGATTAAAATCTTCTTCAGTGTGAAGTATAGTCTTGCTTCTTGCCTGAACTGAAGTATAGTATAATATTATAATATTATTATTATTATCATATCATTATTCTTCAATTCTCTAGTTCCAAGTATGGCTGGTGTCAACGTATCAGCAATTTCAACCAGCTCAACGTCCATCTTGGTATCATGGGATCTGATTCCAGTCATATACGACCCGACAATCGCGGATCCTATTTGTTGCGTACATGGTATTCTGACCGGTTACACAATATTCTACACCCGGATCACTAAGACGCCGGTACACAATGTAACCATTGACTTATCATACTTCAAAAGGAACGTAACCCTGATTGGAAACCTGCATGCCAATGAGACTAGCAATTCGACGAGAATGAATTACACGCTAACTGGACTAGATATGCATAAGAATTACACGATATACGTTGCTGGGAATACGAGAAAAGGTCATGGGGTTTTAGGACAGCCAGTTTATGTCCGGACGGATGAGGATCGTAAGTTTATTGATTTTCTTTGGAAGATTAAGTACATCAAATTTCCTTTTCCTTTCTGTTTCATTTATTTGTGAGACGCTACACCCTTTAGCAATTACGGAATTTTGTAACATACAGATTGTTGCATATAGAAATACCATCACCCAAATGCTGATCTTTTGCATGATAATTTGTTGTTTAAAAGAATGGTAACTTGGCATATGCTTCAAAAATTGATTGGATAACAAACTAGGCACGCCTTTACGAGTCTTGCAAAGACGCATGCGTTAATCTTCCAGATTTCGATCGTTGCTTATAAAATATTGTTCAGAATAAGGCTTTTGAACCTGTCATTTTGTACCTTTTAAGTAACAAAGCCAAATCTTAACAGGAACATTTTTATGGAACAATCAACGTCATGTGAGCCGTGATCAAACCACGTGAAAAACGTACCAAACGCAAAGTTCGGCTACCTTCCCGTTTTTGCTGCTCCTCGTGACAAAACTGTCCGCGGTAAGGAAATTTAGATTCTGAATGGTTTCTTGTTTGTCATAATACAAAGCACAGTCATAGTTTGGGACACAATTATCTTAACATCACGAATCATTAAAAATGTTTTAAATTCCGTTTTTTTTTTGTAAAATACATTCTGATTCATTTTCAAGTGCCAGCACGGGAGCCAGCAGACTTCAAAAGTTGGAATACGAGCTCAACAAGTCTACATCTTGAGTGGGACAAAATTGTTTGGGAATATCGAAATGGCTATATTCTTTATTATACCATCTATTACAGGTATGGATGATTAACAGTGTTTTCGAATGCCAAAGTTAACTAACGGGTGAGTCAAACAAAGTTTACGCGTTTGGTCAGCCTGCGTGCAGACAATACCTAAAGAAAACGTATAGTCTGCGCAACACCGTTCAGTATCGCGTATTGTATGAGTCAGCATTTCATTTCAATAGCAGTTTGAATGGTCCTGTCTACTTAGCGTCTGTGTATTGTCTGTCGTAAGGTACTTAAAATTCCAGAGTATTGTGTTGTTAACGTTGTCTTATTAGAGAACAAAGCGAAATCTGATTGCTTCCTCGTTTCGCAGGAAAGCGATATTACTGGCTGTTACAACAGTGCATTTTCTTTGTTATCACATAGATGCTGAAGCACGCGCTACACAAAAGTGAACGGCGTTGCACAGACTATACCTTTTTTTCTTGGGTATAGTCTGCACGCAGGCTAGCGTTTGGTGGGCTATGAAATGAGAAGTATGTGACTGATATTCAAAATTAAAATCTTAAAGGCAGTTTGTCACGCATTGGATTGGTTGATTTTAACAATGCAAAGAATAGGAAATTTGAATGGTTGCTAATCCTCTGACTTTCTATAGCCGTAGAAAGTCAAGGCGATTAGCCCTCCTTTGTTTCAAATACACAGATTGACAAATTAATTCGTTGTGTTGAGCTCTGACTTTGTCGCAGCCAATCAGAGACGTGACAGACTGCCTTTAATTTATCAGTCAAAGGCTAATTTAGAGGAGAACATTTTGTTCGGTAAAATCACACATCTTTAACAATTAACAATTAGAATATTGTCTGTAAGAGGTTTGTATGGGAATTGAGAATTCCACATTCCATTTTGGTCCATGTTTTTTGAGGCATTGAAGTTTACATTGTTGGTTTCAAAAATAGAATTTTGATCTTAATAGCAAGTAAATCATGGACCAGAATAGAATGTAGAATCCCCGTTCCTGAATTTGCCATTTGCCAGCATTCTCCTGATTTCTGGGTAACAACGATGAGTGATCCTATCAAACAACATTTTCTCATCCAAGTTAGCCTTTGACCGATAGATTTGCATGTCAGTTTTGAAATCTGCTTCATACAACAAGGGCAGATTTTGTAATACAATAGCATCAGTTGTTTTGGTTCACACCTCAATTCAAAGCGATTAGTGAATGCAGACAAAAGAAATTCTCTCAAGCAGAAATTCAAAACAAACGAAGACGCAAAGTTGCCCTGAAACCAGTACGGCAAACTCTCGTTTGGTGCGGGTGAAGGAAGGTTTTTAAGAGATGTAATGTGCTCATAATGAAAGAAGAAGGGTAAATCTAAAGTTCTGTCTTGGGCATTTTGTTTATTTGATTCAGGAGCTGCGGAGTAACTGCGTACATCTGAGCAATAAATATGAAAAATTGTAATTCCCTCTGCTCGGTTTCTGAATCAAATAAACAAAATCCGCGAGACAGAAATTTAGATTTACCCTTCTTCTTTCGTTATAAGCACATACCTTCTCTTAAAAACCTCCCATCACCCGCACCAAGCGAGAGTTTGCCGTACTGGTTTCAGGGCAACTTTGCGGCTTCGTTTGTTTTCAATTTCTGCATGAGGGAATCTCTTTTGTCTGCATTCACTAATCGCTTTGAATTGAGGTGTGAACCAAAGCGACTGATGCTATTGTATTACAAAATCTGCCCTTGTTGCTTCATACTTTTTATTCCACAACCCGCCAAATGCGTAAACGTACTTCGACTCACCCGGTACTTTCAAATAATTTCGCTTTTCCTGATTCGCTAGAAAACAGTCAACAAGTGATTATCTCAATCCGAACGTTGGCATGAACAATCTTTTTTGTCTTTTATATTAGAATTAATTTTGTACAACACTCTATACTTTAACACTACTATTAAACTTCTCTGCGATACTTTTGACGCTACTAAAATACTTCTTTGCAATTAAATTCTCGTGAATTCATAGCCATTTCAAGGTTTCGCAATATGTCTAAGAGGCCCTTTACACGAGACCCGACATAAAACTTAGGGCGACATGAACTCATGCCGACATGAAACTTTGAAGAAATTTGCTCCTGTTTATATGAGGCCCGATATCGACCCGATGTCAACCTGTTTACATACGTCATGCATTCGGTCTTTGAGACACGTGGCTAGAAAATTGTTTTATGATCGGTGATGCAACAAACGGTTGATGATTTTGCAAAAATACTTTTTGGGTTGGGTACTTGGTACACCATATATAATCATTTTGCTATTTGCTGTTTCAGGGAAACACTGAACCCATTGCAGCCATGGCGTGCTTTCAATATCACTGCCAGTTCCAACTCAACTGAAATACGAAATTTGCGAAAATGGACATTTTACGATTTGCGTATTTATGGTGCAACAATAGTAGGGCTTGGACTGATAAGTGCAAATGTCACAGTGCGGACAGATGAAGACGGTGAGTTATACATAATTCAATCGTTCCATGTCCGTGGGTACATTGTACCTCCTAAGGGTATTCTGTACCGGTACTTAGACTTATTATGGTGAGACCATTGTATCCCTGCGGTAAACCTTGCTCAACAGGGACTCATAATGAAAAACTGAAAAAGCTGACCCTATTTTCTGCTATGATCAAAGGAATTATGATGGAATCATGGCTTCGAATCTCGAATATCGTGGGAATGTTATCAATTCTTCAGTCGAATCATAATTCAATCACATTTGCTGTAACTTGAAAGGACACGTAATGTTAAACCAAGTGCAACAACACAACGAATGATTTAAATATCTAATGAATACTATAACTAGATTCCATCCCACATCAGATGTACGTCATGGCTTCAATAACTTTACGAACACAACTCATTAAGTGTAATGAGCTTTTATTTGGAATAACGCAAATAGCTGACATCTGCTGTGAGACAGAATTTACAAGGCAAACAAACATTTACGTTAACGGACATGGCGGTGATACTGATACTCCTCATACCGTTCAGCTGCGCTGATGAGCCATGGCATTGGGCGAAACCGGTCTGTAGCATGACAGTTTCAGTTTCAGTTTCATATCTAAAAATACAACTAAATACAAAATCCTTTAAACAAACAACAGCCTACTTAATATAATACAAATGACAAAATGTAAAAGATGAAAATGATAAACAATAGACTTCACAAAATTAATATTGCAGAAATAGGAGCTTGTATGGAGTAGAATTTTCTTAAGGAGGAGCTCTCTCAATGAATAAACTAATCGTGGAGAGAGCACCCCCTAGCATGACTTGTTCAATTCAATTCAATTCAATTTCAATTCAATTTCAATTTCAATTATCAATTTTTTAAACACGGTAGCCCCGTCAGTTGCTCAGCAACTGCTTTTCAGGGGGCCGTGGCAAAATCTAAAAACTAAATAAAAAGATGTTTCATGAATGATAAAAAGAACACGTGTTTCAATTTTTTAGTCTTTTTTTGAAGGTGGCAAGGGAGGGTGCCTGTTTAAGATCAAGTTCGAGTTCATTCCAAAGCTTAGGTCCACGAAAGGATATTGCCTTTTGCCCATTTTTAGTTTTCCGCTGTGGTAGCGAAAGATCAGTTTCAGTATTTCTTAGTTCTCTGACATTTCGAGTTGAATTTTTGACAAACAAGTTGGTCACTTGTGAAGTGTAGTGCTGAATGATTTCTCTGTCAATGCTTAACCTTGCTCACTGAGGGAGGAGACACTCCCCTAAGGCCTCTAATAGCACTTGTATGGTGGTGTGGCTCTAGGGGTATGGCTAACTTCGAGTTAGTAAGACTGTTACTTGTCTTGCAAAGACGCATGCGTTTATCTGCCAGATTTCGATTGTTGCTTATAAAATATTGTTCAGAATAGGGCTTTTTAACATGTCATTTTGCGCCTTTTAAGTAACAAAGCCAAATCTTAACAGGAGTATTTTTATGGAACGCTCGACGTCATGTGAGCCGTGATCACTCAAATTTTTTACTGCAGCCTTGTTTGTTGAAATTTTATGAAATTTTTCTTCCAGTGCCAACAATGTCACCACAAAATATACACAGCGTAGACTATACTGGCCCATATTCCTTACTGTTGCGGTGGAAGCCTATCCCAAAGGAACACAGACATGGCCATATACTAACATACAAGGTCTTTTACCAGAAGTATTCAGAGTCAGACAAGATCGTGAAGAACAGTCCGAAATTGCTAAAGATTGTGCCAGTAAACGTAAACGAAGTCTATTTGGAATATTTATCTACTTTTTGTACTTACAAGATACAGATTCTTGGCACAACGAAATATGGTGATGGTCTTATTTCTCAGCCGATCTTTGCAAGTAAGTGCGTGGTCACTTTTAACTTCTTCTTCTTCTAAGTGTGATACACTCAACGAAACCACTTCAGTCTCTGGCTTAAAGAGCTTGAACATTGAAAAGCAAACTTTTACTTCAAAGTATGATGTTGTCTTGAACTGCTAATCACAAAATATATATCTTTCAAGCAGTAATATTCCACTGTAGAAACAAAATAGATCCATTCCCGCTGCGAGAACTCTAGGCCATATCAACTGCTTTTTGTGTGCAACTGTCAAAACAGCGTCCTTATTGGTTGAAAAAAAAACCTAAATATTTGATTGGTGAATACGGAATCATTCTACGCTGGCATAAAGTGGGCCCACTTTATCAGGGTGATGGTATGAATCTCTATTGACCAAGGGAAACAAAGGAGGAAAATGCATAAGCCTAGCGTTGTAGGGGCAATGTGAGTCAAAGTGGCCGAAAAGGATTGCTAATGACTTTCGGTATTGGCTCGATGCTGATTTCACGCTGGAAATATCACATCAAAAAGTTGAAATAAAATTTCAAAGATTATTTTCAGGTCTCTGAGTGTCGAGCTTCCGAGACAAGAGATCTTACAAATGGCATACCTTCTTCCGGCTCGCCTATGATGAAGTTTCGTTAATTTGCTGCATGGTTTTGAGACTTTTTTGACAGTTGATACTTTTGTTGGCTTATTCAGTTATACACACAATTTACAATATCGCTGAATCAAATTTAAATTTTATTTCATTTCAGAAACTTGTCGATGTATCAAGCACCTTTACACCAGCTGGTGGCAAATTCAACCGTACACTTACAACATAAGTATTGATGGCTCAAAACCAAGCAAGTCTGGTGTTTCCGACCTTTCCTACATTCCCAAAGGCATTTTTGGTGAATTCATTAAAGACATGGCAATATGGGGCTGTCAAAACTGCAATGGTCCCAGAGGACATGGATACTCTGTGGTGCATTTTGATTTTGATGAAAGTGGAGAAAAAAGCATGCAAAGTTCTGAACAAGGATGCATTAACGCTGCATCGCCTTTTGTCAAGCTTGTGTTTCCCATCCAAGGTCGCATGCTGCAGAAACAGTTTTTAAGTGAAGGAGCGTTCTTGCCTCTTCTCGAATATCCTCTGACATCAATGGTTGTTTTAAAGAAAGTGACAATTATTAGTAAGAACGAAGCCATGAAGAAATCAATTCTATCGATATGGCCATTGGTTTTAATCAACATGCTCTTCGCTGTTGCTTCAGGATTCGTTTTATGGGTATTGGTGAGTGCCTTGTGGTTTAATTTGAATTTCAAATTTCTGTTAAAGGATCTTGGGCAATCGGCATGCACTGCAGCCCTATAGGTAACGTTGCCGTAATTCATGCCACATGAGAATAGTTCGTCGCTCAAATAAGTCGCTGCAGCTCCATATATGACTATCTCTCTCTTTACGTGTTTTGTACATTGGATGAAACTGCATTGAATGAAACTTTAATGGAATGAAATTCATGAAAAGCAAAGCGAACGATCGCAATGCATGCTGGGAGTCAAGCGCCTTTAAATTTTGTTCCATTGAAATGAAGTTTGACTAACCATCATTGGTCTCTGGCAGTAAAGGGAATCTAAGCATGTCCGAGTCTTCGATGAAAATAACCGTGCAAAGACCATATGCCGCGCCAACCATATTTAGATTACTGATTTAAAGACCCTGTGCTCCCCATGATCCTTTGCATGCGCGCAAACCAGCAAAACAAACATCACAGTTACTGTAAACAACGCAATTTGACCACAGAATATAGGGAAATAAATATGTCTGAGGAGAAAAGCTTCTCTAATCCTTCAATTACTCTTGGGAAGGTCTTTTGTTTGAGTTCAAAGCAATGACTTCACTATGTTCATTTGAAGGTTGAAACATGGTTGAAACGACAATACAGCCAATTGTGATTGCTGGGCAATAATCATTTTCATACAGTATGAAATTCATTGTCAGACCAGAAAGGATCATGGGGAGCACAGGGTATTTAAGTCATGGAATTTGACCGCACATGGCTTGAGCCACCTCTGGATGCTCACACTCCTTAAAATCGCGATCAAAGAAATAGTAGGGCAACCTATCATAGTTTTAGCCAATTTCGAGGGTTCTTAAAAGAGCTTTCTCGAGAAAATCAATCATAACCTCTCAACGAAGTGACCGATTCAGGCAGGTAAATCTAAAAAAATTGGTATCTTAACTATCAAATGACATATGTGCGAATGTTATTACCTTGATATCCAACGAACAGCATTTTGTCAAATGGTGATTGTTTTTAGTGAATGCATCGTTCCCCTATATTCTAGGATTCTTCCTCAAATCCCGAAGAATTTCCACCATCGGTGTTTGAAGGAATGTGGAGTGGATTTTGGTGGGCCTACATAACAATGACAACTGTTGGGTAAGTATTGGAGTGTTATGATGATTGACTTATAACCTTAAAAAGTATTTCCCAAAAGGTTGTGCCCGTTTGTGTGGCTGCTATGGAGGAGCTGTAGATTCAACTATCTCGGTTTCTACAGTTGCATAGATGAGGCTTCAACTTAGAGTTTGAGACCTTGTATAAGTTAATCTGACACGTGGTTGCTAATTTATGGCAGAGAAAAGGCCAATAAGTGGTTGCTTTAAAACAGCACTTCTATTGCTCCCCAAATCAGCATTTCTATGTCAAAATCAAGTAGGTTTCCAAAGAAATGGTTCTGACGTCGTATTAGAATTTTAGCTAATTTTCTTCAAAGGGTTTGCAGTGTTTTCTATTGATAAGACAAAATCTCTGCCTTTAAGAGTGTGGTGAGAATTTTGATACGATACCAGAGTCCTTTCTTTGAAACTTACTTTATTTTGGCATTTCTAGAACAATAGAAGTGCTGTTTATGAAGCAACCACTTATTTTGCCTTTTCTTTGCCATAAATCAGCAACCACGTGTCAGATTGACTCAAACGAGGTCTCAAACTCTAAGTTGAAACTGATCTATGCAACTGTGTAAAATCGAGATAATTGAATCTACAGCTCCTCCACAGCAGCCACACAAACGGGGCACAGTTATTTTGGGAAACCCTGTATAATAATGAAAATCGAGCATTGATCATCTAAATTTTCCTAGAACTTCTCCGGGGGAGGGAGGTGGCTGTCAAGTGTGTGCAGAGTTGCTCTACTTGAATCTGCTTAAAGATCTTTTGTTGAATTTTCCTAAGATACAGAGCTATTTTCCATTTTGAAGTACCAAAAAATACTGTTACTAAAATACAGAGACGCCGTAACTCCTTTAAACCGTGAGGTATTTAAAACGAGCATGGGATTTTTCATGCAATCTTTTGTCCTTGTTGCGTGTTATGAAGGCGAATAAAATCCTGCAAAACGTTCACTCGTTTCGTTTGTCTTTTTTGCTTATTCGCCATCTGATTTGTCTGTGAAAATGAGGCTTTGGAGGTTTTCGGCCATGGGCCATCTGCAGAATCGAGAAAAACATATGGTTCTTATCTTATTAGGCCCTATATCTGTTTTGAAATCATTTTTGACCGAAAATAATTTCCCTAATTTGAACAGTCTGGATGTATTAGCCAATGAGAGAGCCTATTCATTATACATTTTCGTTTTTCACACAGGTATGGAGACCTGACGCCAAGATCCTTCCAAGCGAAGGTCTTCTCTATTGCATGGACCTTGATGGGATTATGTCTGTACGCAATACTTGGGAGTGCTTTGACATCAGCTTTGTATGTCAAGGAGCAAATAATCATTGAAAATGTCAGATTGTACAATAATAAGGTTAGAGGGTTTCTTCCATGTTAGATTATCACAGCATAGCTTCCAAGTCTATAGAAAGGTGGGTGTAAAATGCACAATAACATATTTCCTTGAACTGAATTGCTTTAAAGAAACTTTTGCTATTTTGCTGTAATTCTGCCGTTGGAATTTTCTGAAATCTTGAATATTTTCAGAATTAGAGTGTTTTTCTTCGTTTTCATGGATCGACCATTTTGGCATTTGGAAAAAGGGTCTTGGGAGAGCAATATTTTTCTGGTGAATGGCTGCCACACGGCTACCACAAACGATAAGTTGAAGTTTACTAATCTATTTGTTTCAAATTCACGATGAAAAATAAGGAACAAGATTGCCCAACATGTTCCTGAAAAGTTGCCCTACAACCCATCAGCCTAGTAACAGAAGGGAGACTCTCTCCAACCTAGATTCGTATAGTTCGATTTTTCGTTTGTGAAAGCCGTGTGGCAGCCATATACCAGAAAAATATTGCTTTCCCCAGATGCTGCTTCTAAATGTCAAAGTGGTCCATTAAGGAGAAATGAAAATAAACTTTGAACTATCGTGATTTCTAACCTGTTTGACGAAACATGAAATAATTCCCAGGAAAATCATAGTTTATAGATGTCTACAATGTGATATCAAGCAAAACTCTGTCACTTTTGTGGCTTATGATTCAGAAATTTGATGAAGTCACATCTTCAAATGAAGTGTGAAATGTATAATATGCCGTAATTTTAAAAGATATTCAAACTTTTTGAAAAGTCCAACGGTAGAATTGTGGATAGGAAGCCAAAGTTTCTTTTAAGCTATTCATTTTAAGAAACAGGTCATAGAAATTTACACCGACCTTTTAACGCCGATTTAAGACTTGGAACCTATGCTGATTATCACCATCCTCCAGAAGACAATGCTTGTAAATTTCCAGGATTGTCAAAATAAAGCAAGTTTTTGAAGAAAGGATTCTGGCATCGTATTAAAATTTACACTACATTTCTTAATACGTTGAAAGTGCTGTCCTATGAATAAAAAACACTGCTAACCCTTTGAAAAGAATTTAGCTAGAATTTCAATACGACGCCAGAACTATGTCTTTGGAACTTACTTTATTTTGACATTGCTGGAGAACAATAGAAGTTCTGTGTTTGATGCAATCACTTATTTAGCCATTTCTCTACCATAAATCAGCAACCACTTGTCAGATTGACCTGTGCAAGGTCTCAAACTCTAAGGGCCTGTTTATATGAGGAAAAACACCTCACCTGCCAGACCCGGGGCTGAGAGGGGAGATTCCACCTTCCCATAGAATCCTTTGTATTTTCATTTTGCGTTTACATGTCGAACGCAACACCACCGGTATAGTGAAATCCCACCTCACCAAAGGTGGGATCTCACCTGAGTGAGGTGAAATTTTTCCATATAAACGAAACACCACCGGTATGGTGAGGTAAAGAGACTTTACTCCACATCGCCTCTCAGCCCCGGGGCTGACAGGTGAGGTGAAATATCTCATATAAACAGTGGCTGAAATTTACCTCGCCTCTCAGCCCCGGGTCTGGCAGGTGAGGTGTTTTTCCTCATATAAACAGGGCCTAAGTTGAAGCCTGACCTAAGCAATTGAGTAAACCGAGATAATTGAATCTATAACTCTTCCACGGCAGCCAAACAAACGGGGCAAATTTTTTTGGGACACCCTGCATGTGTAGCATTTTTTAGTTTTTGCCTGGTTGCATGCATTCATCAAATGGCCATGGAGCTGTTATTTATGGTCTTTTGTACTTCATGGCATCATCCAAGTGGTATTGCATGGTAATTAGAAAGTATAATAGAATTTATCATCTATTGTAATATTTTATATAGATATAATGAAAATAGATGCCAGGGGAAAGTGCTCGCGAACCAACAGTTGAAGAGTTTTTTTCAGTAATTTTGCGTTACCGTAAATTTCACCTGACATCTTAATTTGAGACAGACTTTAAGTGACTGAGCAGAAGCTGTGCACGCATGCGCAGAAACTCATAACTTTGAGCCTCAACCCCCTAGCTCCCTGCAACAGACCCTGAAATTAGGCAGTACTTGATATTTTCTTTCTAGGGCCCTAAACTCTTGATTTATCTTTTCAAAAGACTTATTATGTCTCCAAACACTTCCAAGTCTCCAAACACTCTCTACCTGACAACAATTCAAAAAAACACCTCAAGATACATTTGAGGAGCTGAATTAAACTCAAACACGACTCCCTGGAAGATCAGCCCCATCCATTGAATTTTTATGTATTTATTTTTTATGCTTATGTATTTTAAGGTTTTTGCTGAAGGGATTCCTCGTGTACAAATAATGTATATAATAATAATAATAATAATAATGATAATAATAATAATAATAATAATAATAATAATAATAATAATAATAATAATAATAATAATAATAATAATAATAATAATAATAATAATAATAATAATAATAATAATAATGATAATAATGATAATAATATTAATAGTAATAATTACTCAGTTTCTGCTCTACCACTTAAAGTTCGTTTGCAGAGCCTTCAATTTCGTCTATTTTGTAGATGGCAGTTGTTCAAGGGACATTTGAAGAGAAAATAGCGCTTCTTAAAGGTGCAATACCAGTGAACAGTACGTATTACCTTATGCTTTAGAAATGTACTTTTATTGCTTCATCTTATAGGGTACATTGGAACAGAATGGGTCTCTCTTTCAAAAGAATTACTTGATGGGAACTATTAGTTTTGCCTTATTATCTATCTATCTATCAGTATTGTACATTACCTTAATAGGTATTTCGTACAGAGTGTTAGTGGTTAAACTTTAAAGGGTGTGTGCAATGGTAAATAGGCTGCTCTAAAATGCCTCATGCAAATGCAGGTTTCTAGCCTTGCACAAACCCTTTAAATTCATAAAGCTAAGCGGGGTAGCCTCCTAGGTACGCCATGTGCACATTTGCCTAGACTTGAGAGTGGGTGTTATTGGTGGAATAGGGAAGTTGGTATGCACCAAATTACTGGGTAAGTAAGGAGGCAACTCTGTCAGCTGGATATATAACATAAACCATAAAGAAGGAAAAAGGACTGTTTCAGAAAATTAAATAATTTGTTCTTTGTTCAGCTCTCTTTTCAGAGACTCAATGGACTATTAGTTTTGCCTTTTCGTTCCTTTTTCCATGCGTTCTTTGATTTGCTGAAATCACTTGGTCAATAGGGACTCATAATATTACTCTAACGAAAACTAAGATAAATTTGTAACCAGTGAGGAAACCGTTGAATCCTGCAGGAGAAAACGAATTAATCTTAAACCCTGAAATGAAGGAAATAAGTTTTCAACCATGGGCAATAATGCACCGTGTTTGTAGCTTGGAAACTGAAGTTGTTACATCGATATTACCATAGTTTTCTTCGTTGTTTTCCCTTTGGCCCAAGCCAAACCAATGCTAGAAATCAAATTCAAATGGCTCCTGCGCGTCTGAACTGTTGGGTCCTGTACAGCATTCATTCTTATTTTAAACTGCCTCCAAAATATTGTAAGAGGAAGTTTGAAACGAGGATGAACGCTGTGCAGGAATTAATTGTTCAGACGCGCAGGAGCAATCTGAATTTTATTCCTAGCACTGGTTAGGCTTCAGCCGAAGAGAAAACAACAAAGTAAACCAGTAATATCGAGGTAATGAACTTTAATTTCTTAGCTAACAAGCATATTGATTTATTGCCCATGCTTCAACCTCTTAATTACTGTATTTTTTAAATCCTTTACGATGCGACTAAACCATGTAAATATTCGTGTACAGAACATGTCACATTTTTGTTTTACCTAGAAACCTCTGTACCGGAAGTCCTTACAATGGTCATGAATGATGAAATACAAGGAGCCCTTATTGATTCATATGTTCTTTCGCTACATGGCAAATTCTTTGATAAAACTGCACTCTACGTACAAAAGACTATCAAGACGAATAAATATAACTATGGAGTTGGACTCAATGGAAACTTAACCAAGCTTAAGGACGTTTTTACCGATTTTATTCATGCGAACCAAGCTCGCCTGCTGGGAGAAGTAGAAAGATATGTCGAAGTGAAGAAAATGGTAAGTGCGTGTGTGTGTCTGTGTGTGTGATCTTGTTTTGATCCTAAACAAAGGACTCTAGTCTCTAAAGCTCTGGTCAAACAGATCAGATATTTCACCAAACTTTCACCAGAAATCATACTTTGATTTTATCCATGTTGTGACTTGATGGTCAAACAGAACTAACATTTCGCCAAACATTTCGCCAAAAATTTGTTCGAGGCCTGTGAGCAGAAGGTGTCTGTGCAATCACGGAGATGCTGTGAAGCATGCACAAAGGTACAATCATGAAAACAAAATAAAATGTTTGGCGAAATGTTTGTTGGAGTGGTCAAACAGATTCAACATTTCACACAACGATGAAAAACAAAATGTTCTTTCGATCTCTGATTTATTCCCCACTTCATTCACCTGAGGCTTAGGCCCCAGGTCCCCCGTGCGTAGGAAATGTAACTCACGCTTGTTTACTTCGCCTTTTAGTTTGTTTGTTTCTTGGTATAAATTGCCATTCATCGTTAATCAGATTCGCTGATGATGAACCAAGTTGGTTCGAAACGTTCGATTAATTAATAAAACATGTTTACGTCTAATTAACTAATTTTTATATCTCAACTGGAAATGTCCTAACAACTGGATTTGTCTTATACTGGATTTGTCGAAATAACATGGAATGTCTATTAATATGAAGTTCAAAGCAATGATTGTCGTCGCTTGCCTCATCCTTCGTTTCATAATTAAACTGCGTTTCCACCAAATTGTCCAATTTCTTTTGATCTTTTCTATTCATTTGCACCTTTAAGAGTTGCATGATACTTGTTTAGTATGGTAAGCGTTTTTCTCGGGTTACTTAGGTGTCTTGCAATCATTTAGCTCATTTGTGAGTGTATTTTGAGCCACTTTATTGTATGTGTTCGCTCAAGTTTGCAGTTAGGCCTGTTGATCGGTTGGGTCTAAACTGAGCCGCTTCAAAGCCGAGGAGAGTTTCCTGCAACAAAGTGGCTCAAAATACACTCACCAATTGGTGAAAGGATGGCCAGTTGGCTGACTGATCCAGAGAAAAAATCTACCAGTCTAAAAAAAAGTATCGTTTGACTCTTAAAAGGTTTACGTAAATCAATGATAACTCAGGTTCTCAAGGAGATACAACTGAGCTGCAAGGAGAGGATTCCTCTAATTTCCTTCTATTGCCAAGGCCGTAAGAATGGGCTGCGCTCTCCTCATTCCCTTTCTCCAAATTGCAAAAATGTGTATTCCAACATTCCGCCAAGGCTCATTCTCTCCCCTTTGTTGCATTATGGAGTGCTGGAATTGCTGATGTGGTAAATATGGGAAAAGATCGGTCAGAGGCACTTGAGGAAGAAGATTAGGGGCAAGTCTGTAGTCATTCCAATTGGGATTATGTTTTGCGCCATTCACTTCGAGTGAATATGTTTATCTATTTTAGGACAAAGATTCAGCAGTTACTCAAAATGGTGGAAGTGAAAGTCCTGGTATGTTCCAGGCTGATTCTCCAGTTTACAAGCAAATAGTAAATGTGATATCAGCACTCATTGCTGGTTCAGTGGTTTTTGGATTGATTTATGAAATATGGAGGTTTAGACATAAGAAGAAGATAAAAGAAGAGAATTTGAAATACGGTGTGTATCATTTTCATTAATTTCTATCTAACTTTATATGATGTGAAGCAATAACCTTCACAAGAATAACAAAGATAGGCCACGTTTACATTGAAATATAAAGGTGTAGGACAAAACTTTGGTGCCGAAAGGGATCATGGTTAGCAGTATGTGCTCAACTATGCATAATACATTCCATAATTCTTCATCTGGCGATATTGCTCAGGCTCTATTGGGTGTTTTTACAAATATCAACTTCAATGGTATCTCTGGAGATAGATATTTGAGTCAAGTTCTTTCTTAGAATAGCTTCAAGGTTATTAATTTATCGTTCGATTGAATCAAACCTGATACCTGTATTTTTGGGCACCAGGTACTAAAACTGATTTTTTGATATTATTTTTATCCTCCAGAGTCATTTCTCGAAGAGAACGAGACAGCAGTATCAATGGAGCAGTTATTTGAAGATGCTAACAACATATCGAACAATTTTGTTGAATCAGTTGAGAAACTGTTAGATGAGGTGACTTCAAGACACGAGACAGAAATCCTCAGACTATTCAATATTCATCGATATATGAATCGGCGTGAACGTGAAGGTACGGATCCGAGAGATAGCTTATTGGAATATAATATAAAAGTGCACGATTTGCAGAAGGTTCGCAGTGAGAGAGAACGCTTTAAAAGATATAAAAGTGAATCTTGGATGAAGAGTATGATGAATCGTTTGAGATGGAGAGGATCTGATTCTGGGCTTGGAGATGTTCCGACAAGGTTTGATTCTCTTCCGAATAGTCAAGATACAGAATCGTCACAGATCAACAGTGAATCTCAATTAATTCGAAATTCTTTACAGACAGTAGATAGTTCTGAAGCATGAAGAGAGTGGATCTGATGATTATCCTAAATTAAAGGGGCAGGGTCACGTAATGTAAACAAACTTCTTTTGAAACGATGATTTTTCAGGATTTTTGATAGTCCATATCACAGAGACTTTCCACTACTATTCTCAAAATGTAGGCGTTATTTTGAAGATGGACTCTTGAATTTTTTTAGAGAAATAAACCAAACACTCATACGTTGTAGGGATGCAGAGATATTGGTGGATTTTTAGAAGTAACTTTATTGTGGATTCACCCCATCCACCAAAATCTATGCAGAACACGATGGCCACGTGTGGGCAACAATATAGATCGTAGAGATAACAGGTTTGTTTACGGTTACGTGACCCTGCCCCTTTAAGGTTTACTGAGTCCACCGAGAAAGGCTGAGGAGTTTGAGACTTTATAGCACCTAGGTTACTTGATAGATTGGGATAGAATGAAGATGGTCTGATAGCTAAAACGCCAAAGTATTTTTGTGATTTTTCCTGGGTTTTTATCAGCATTAATGCCTGCAAGACGTTCTGAAACACTTGATTAAATCATAAAGAAACTTCTTACGCAAAACAAGATTTTAGTCGTCTGTTCGTTTATTACTATGGGATTGAAAATGTCTTTTGTTTTTACGAAATTCATTCCTTTAACTGTTGAAAGAGATTGAATACCTCATTGTGTTGTTCTGTGTTAGGGATTCCTTTGGTGAAATGTTTTAGGCCCCTTTTCTGCCACCTCAAAGCCGATGAAATTTCGTAATGTTGAGTTGAACTTACCTTTATTATGTTTTCCTTGCTCTTGAAAACGCGCAAAAAATGGCAAAATCATTCAGTCTTTCTTCTATCAAGCGGTTTTTCATGATTTTAAAACCGTCCTGTACTTTAGGTATTACAATTTTTCAAACAACTGAACTCATTTTGGTGCATCCGTAGAAAAGACGTTCGTGTAAGTTATCCTCTCATTGGAATAATTCCGCTAGCAAAAGTATTGACTCTATCAGTCCTTTTTCTATTTGCTATCAGACTTGCTTTCTTTAAAAAGCTGTGGTTGCTTTTCTAAATATTGTTTAATTTTTATTTTGTATGAGATGAATCAATTTTTGACAGACTGTGGGCTCAGATCGTTATTGCAAAAATTGTATCCGTTTTAAACCAAACATTTTTTCATACGAAACATATGGGCTTGTAGTACTGTTTCTTCAATCTTAGCTTAATTCTTATTAGAAGAGGTTCTTTTTGTAGAATTTTTTAATTCTCCATCGATTTAAGCTCCAAAATTTATCAGTATTGATAAGGGAATGTTTGTTTATAAGAAATAAGAAAGAGCAAAGTCATGAGCAATAGATTTTGATAAAATTGTTTTTAACAATTTACAAACGAAAAAGTAAAATTGAGTCATTTTCTCAATTTAGAATTGACTACTGATCGCTGTTTCTATAGGGTTTGCTGGGATAAAATTGGTTGGCTGGGGAAAATGAGTTGTGTAAATTTTTGGAAAGGAGTAGGCCGGGACTGACAAATCAACATCCAATATGTCATAGAGGATAGTTTGAGCTCTTCTGGCTAGAGGAAAATTCTGAACGGGCATTTGGCGAAATATATTCAAAATTTCATCCTACATTTTACGCCAAAACTTACTAATTTTACCAGAGTAGATCCAAGTTTCTTGATTATCTGGACGAGACTACTCAAATTTCTTATCAGCAGGTTCTTTTGGAAAAAGTTAGGTCTGTCAAAAATTAGATGTCACGTGAAATGTCTGCGGATAAAAGTAATTCATTACCTTTCTTGATTTTGCGCTGTCGCAAATGTCAGGTGACCTCTAATTTGTGGCTTAAAAACGTACCTCAAGAAAGCCATAATTTGAAATGAATCGATTTGAGCCAATGATTTAATTTTCTGATAGAAAAAATTTTTTAACAAATCTTCTGACAAATATTTTGATTGACACAATGTAAGCAACGCTTTAGGTGGAGTGTAGATAATTAGAACTGGGAATTCAATGTTCATCATCATCATCATCATTGATTTATTTTCAGTAGGCTATGAAAACTAGAAAACAAATAATTATATTACAGCTAATTGAGGCCTAATTTATACAATTTTGACAATTCTTAAAAAGATTAAGAAAAAAAAATTTACAATGTATGTACATGAATATGAATTACAAGATAAAAACAGCTATCCAGTTAGGAACCCAACTTGCGGAATATATATTTTACAAAGTCTGCAGTTGTATTCGCCACCTTCCAACATTTAATTCGTTTTTTGAAGATAGGAAGGGTGTTTGATTGTTTTATTTCTTGCGGCAATAGTTGCCACAATCTGCTACCAAGATAGGCTATGGTCTCAATCCCAAAGGACGTGGTTCGCACCTTTGGCACTTGAGCATCATTGCCATGTCTTAGATTTTAGTTCATATTTCGTTCATGAAAAATGTCCTTCATGAAAGGTGGATTTAGATGGGACTTCGTTTTAAAGATTTCCGTCATTAGCAACTGCAGGTTCCGTACATGGAATGTTGTACGGACGTATGATTTCTCATGGTACTAGACCCAAATTTGTCCTTCAGGATGGATCTAACACAGAATGATTAAATGAAGCCTTTGTTGACTTGTTCACTGACTAGATGAGTTTCAATTTTTCGCATTGAATTGAATGATGGTTACATTCAAAATATAGACCAGTACCAAAGGCTCCGCATTTAGTGCCCACCCAATCATATTACTAATTCCTTGATATGGTTGTGTTTCTGTTCCCCATAAAAAAGTTCACAAACATAATTGCATATTATACAATACGTGCTAAATACGCTATACTACTACAGAGACGATGCCACAGGGAGCGAAATATTTTGTCTACCCTTCGGCCATTCTGAAAGTAATTAAAAGTTACAGAAAACTACACATTACTATTACAAAAAAGGATTCATTAAATACATACTGTAAATGAAGGTAAAAGCAAAGGTAGCCTGCAATCAAATTGTACAATATTTGCACGTGTAGGTTTGTACTTTTAGAATATGGTCACACCACGATATGGTCAGACCACGTTCCCATTCTTAGTGTTTGATTGGCTGATTAGATCAATACTTGACTACTCTAAGTGGAGCGACGCTAGAAGCAGTGTTTCTTCATGTTTTTGCTAGGATTTTAGTCTGTGTTTGTAATCTGTTTGGTTGTTAGTCCTTGTATGAGCGAAAATGGAAACTCAGGTTACGAACATTGAACGAAGACAAGGAGTGATGTCATCAATCTAAGTCCCTTGTGTCCCTGCGGTGTACCTTGCTTGAAAGGGAATCATAGTGAATGGCATCTACGTGTTTTGGGCCCATTCTCGGCGGTAGATGTGGCATTATGGTGTCCAAATCCCATAAAAGGACGCAGTTTTGCAACATTCTGAGACAAGTGAGGTACAGGTGCCTCAAATTTCATGCACCGCTGCCTTATGAGTGCTTTTTGATACTGGTCCTGGGTATGACGTTAAACTACATCCAACTGAAGGAACTGGTGCAATGTGGTAGGATCCATGGCTTAAGGGATCCTTTCAAACTCCACTATATGAAGAGCCATAAGCGCCTTAAAACTCGTTTTCTACTATTATTTATGGTTATTTATGAATATCTTTTGACACAAAACTTTTCTTGGCTGTGGGTATGAGCGCAACCGCTATTGGCCTAAGTAACAACCTGCCAACCGTGTTTCTTGGTCACGCACACATCAAAAGACATATGTCAAAGAGTGTCAAATACAATAGATCATTTTACTGCTTGGACCAGGCCAGTTTAGCTATGTCGCCTCCCTTCTATGAACTGTTTTCATAGTTTCTGATGCACGATTTCTCAAACAGTGGTTTCATAGTTTACTCACTCGTTTGTCGAGTGAGGTCTGCGTTTGGATTTACATCAATAGACTTGGAATGATCGTATTTATTATCATTTTAGTGACCTGCTTGGGAAAAAGATTAAATGAATAATTTGTAAAAATGCTTCGCGAAAAGGCACCTGAAGGATATCAGTTAAGACAAAGCTTGGAAAAGTTTCCTTTTTTACTTTCCCATGATTAAGGATTTAAAAGTTAATCAATTAATCACCAGTTAGATATAAGATTGATCACACTAAGTCCCTTGTTCCCCTGTTCTCTGTGATTTGATAATGTATCTTCAAAGAATCATCATCATCAAGTAGACTGATTACGATGAGTCCCAAGAATCGCTATCCAAAACGAGACTACTACACCAAACTGAGACCGGCAGTCTTTCAATAGCGATAACTACAGCCATATAATGAGCCTAATCATCAAGTTCCTTGCCTAAAGGCGTTGGAGGCCATGTTCCTCCACAGCTCTCTATCCTGCGCCTTTGTGATAAGGTCCACCGTTTGCTGTTCTCCTCTCTATTTTGTGACGCTGTCAAGAATCTTTTCTCTTGGTCATCCTTGAGATCTTTTCCCAACATTCGTGTGCCGTTGTTATCAGGTTTTCCCATCCTTGTCTTCTCGTGGCGTGTCCAAAAGTTTTGTTTATATCTTTTATACACGGAAGATTCATTCAGTTGACAAAAATATAACAAAAGTAATAGGCCTACATACAGGAATCGGTTACCAAATAACAATATGAATATAATTTATCTACTAACCCTAGCTACTAATTTAGCTACTAACCGTTGCGTATTGTTTTCTGATTTTGCTTTTAAATGTTAACTTTTTACCGAGTTCATCAAGTAAATAGGGACTCAATATTGCTCTGAATAACTTTTAACCCTATTTAGCACTCTCAATATGAGTGCAAAGGGAGGGACAGGGATAGGGACACTTAACATATTTATCCTTACTCTATTGTCATTTGTGCATGGTAGCAACACATTTGCGTAAACGGTGTTTAAAACACCTAGGATGTCAGAAACATCTCTTTCCCGTTCTTCGAAAACAGTAGTGTCACCCGCGGTTTCTAGCGGGTTCTCAATCGAGATTACGTCAATAGCTGTGAAGAACAGTCAATAGCTGTGAAGAACAAACGACAACTAAATGCCTGCATTAGACAGCAGGGCTGCCTAATCATTAAAAAATTGAGAATTTTCAGGCATATTTTAAGATGAATAAAGCACAAATCATCAAATAGCATGAATTTTACCCCCTTTCCAGTTTGTATGAAATCTGTAAATATTTTTTTTGGTAAGGAGAAGTACCATAGACTTAGGCCAAGGAGACCTGGTGTGAGCAAACTTTCAACTTTAAATTCTTAAAACATAAGCATAAATTACATTGGTTGGATTTCAATTACAAAAATTTCAACCAGATATCCCGTATCCATAAAATCTCCATATTTGTTGCCATTATGGATTGTAGGCAACTTCAAAGCTTCCAAATTGTTGCTACTGTTTTCAAGCCATTCGGCTTCTTGTTTCCTGTATAAGATTATGCAGAAAGTAGTTGAGCAGTGTCAAAACATCGGAAAGGCTTCAGAAGCGTCGTTTTGAAATGTTCATGAAGGCATTAACAGTGTGCATGAAGATTATCAAGGAACTCATAAGACACTCGTAAGAAACTGTGACTACTCAAAATTTTTCGCTTGTAGAGAGTTGAGTTTCTGATGAAGAATTTCTTGCGAAAAGATCATGAGCGATAGGACTCCCAATGTGTAGCAGTTTGAAATTTATATCAGAAGCGAGCCACTTTAACTTTATTTTTTTGTCTTTTGAACTTATTCTTACTTGGTAAGCAACCACCTTTCACTGTATCGTAATTTCGAAATTTTCGGTAGTGAGCCACCTTTAGTGCAGATCCATCTTGATTAAGGTGGATCTTCACCTAAGATGGCTCACTAAGGAAAATTCAAAAATTGTGAAACATTAAATGGTTTTTGTATACCAAGTAAAGAAAGGTCAAAAAGGTCAAAAAACACCAAGTTAAGGTGACTCGCTTCTGATATAAATGTTAAACTGCTACACTTTGGGTGTCCTATCGCTCATGCAAAGATCCGTTTATTTTTTCAGTCCAGTTCAGTCCTGTTTGCTTAGACTTATGCCTTTTCGTCCCTTGTTTCCCTGCGTTCTTTGATTTGCTGATATCACTTGGTCAATAGGGACTCATAATATTACGCTTATATAATGGGCCCACTTTTTCAAAATGGCCTAAATAGTCGGGAGTTCTCGTACACTCAACAAAATCGCTTCAAAATCTGGTTTAAAGAGCTCGAACATTGAAAAGGAAACTTTTAGTACAAAGAATGATGTTGTCTTGACCTACAACACGCAAAATGCATACCTTTCAGACAGTAATCTTCCTCTGTAGAAGCAAAATAGATCCATCGAAGCTGCGAGAACTCCAGGCTTCTTCAATCGTTCTTTGAGAGCAACAACAACAACATCCTGAATAGCGGCCCCTGATTGGTTAAAAACTGAATTCTAGCGATTTAATTGGTGAATACGGAACCACCCTACGCGGGCCTAAAGTGGGCCCACTATTTCAGAGTAATGTTATTAGTCCCTCTTGACCAAGGAACGCAGGGAAACGAGGGACGAAAAGGCATAAGTCTATGTTTGCTTCATAGTGCGCTTGAAGTATCTTTCCGGATATCTAGTACAGCCACCTGTGAGTAATATACAAACAGGGAGGTATCTCATCTTTATTCATTAAGAGTATAGCGTTCTGAAACAATGCCACTTGAAAAAGAATTAAACTAGGTCAAGTATACTACTTTGAGCTAAACCGATCGATTGGGCATGGGTGGTTAGACACCGCATTTGTGCCTCATTGCCTCTTTGTTCTTTTGCGGAGGATAAAATTGTTTGCTACTGTGGAGGAGTTAGCGTAAGAGACGAAGGACGAAGGAAAAGAAACGATTTTCCTTCCAAGTATCTCCGATACCTTCTCCGTGGTACATATATACGGAAACATAACTGCGATGTCCAAATACCGATGTCCAAATACCCAAAGATTGAACCACAGGTTACAGCATATAAACGATTATCTTGTACAATCTTCGTTCTCTTTGCTATGATGTTCCTCCTATCTGCTCACTCCCTCAATCAAAGTACTAGGCCAAAATTGTCCTGTAGATATTAGGTCGGCTGATGGGCCTAAAATTTGCTGGAGAAAGAGCACATACAGGAAGAACATTAGCCTGGAACTATGGTTACTAAATGCGCCGCGTTTGTAGCTAAGAGATTGAAGTTCACTACCTCGATATTACTGCTTTCTTTGTTGTTTTCTCAGCGGCCCAAGCCTAACTAGTGCTAGAAATCAAATTCAAATGGCTCCTGCGCATCTGACAGTTAGCTCCTGCACAATGTCTCGTTCCTGAATCACTCTAAGCTAGAAAAATTCTATTTGCTCTTACAATAGGAAGGTTGACAAGAGGATGAGCGTTGTGTAGGAGCTAACTGCTCAAACGTGCAGGAGCCATTTGAATTTGATTTCTAGTACTGGTTAGGCTTGGACACCGAAGAGAAAACAGCAAAGAAAAGCAGTAAGATCGAGGAAATGAACTTTAATTCTAAGCTACAAATTCGATGTATTATTGCCCATGCTGGAACACCATAACAAAGAGAACGATAATAAGGGAGGGAACGAATGTTGCATGCGCTATGGGTCGGGTCAATAACTTGTCCAGCTTAGAGTGATTTAGGAACGAAACAAGTATTTTTGGTTAAAGCGCAGTGACAGAAATTTATTTCAAGTGGACGTGATCTAGAACTTCTCTCGCGATGACGGCTCCAGAGGTTTCTTGATAATATTCCAAAATGCTTTCTATCTTTGAGGAATGGAAGTCAAATGTTTGAAAACTTTTAAAATGCTTCGTGTGGATCATCATGTAATAATAGCAAAGCTTTGGGTACCCATGCTGCTGAAAAACAAAATAACGAAACAAACATGACAGTTATTCTTACAAGCTGCTGAGAAAGCAGGAGGAGAAACATCCTTAAAGTTGGCAATTTTTGACCTAGTTACCTTTAAGCCATACAAATGCGCTGTTTCTACCTTGTAAGAATTCTTGAAACAACAAGAAGAATCTTACAACAAGAACACATGCAACAGCGACTTTCACATTCATAAGAAGCTTAGATCACTCCAAGCAGAGATAAGACTTCAGAAAGCAAACTTTTATTCTTTCGTTGATGGAGAAGATGAGCTAAAGTTTCGTTATTTGCCACCAGATTATTTTATAGGCGTACACGAATAGGTCACATGCAATCAAACTTTACATGTTGCGTAAAGACTTAATTCAATTAGATACAGGAAACATTGGTATAAGTGGTGGCCAAGATGGCACTGAACAAGATACCGGATAAGTTAAAAAAAGCCCGGCGTTTGAAAGTCTACTGCTCCCTGAATGTATAAGCAATGATATGCTGCAATATTGATTAAATAGCTAACATGTTCAATTATTTTTAGAAATTTTCCTGACTAAAAGTGGTCACTCCGTTCAGGTTCTGTAAGCGATTCTCTAAAATGAACCCCTTGAGAAACCTTAAAAACGTTCTAAAATTACAAGCAAAAGCCCGTAATGTGTTAGCCTCACAGCGATGATTTTCAGCACGCTTTATCACGTGCTTTCGTTTTGGCCGGTTGAAAAGTCTTCCACCTAGTGTGAATAACGTATTCAGGGGGATTCCATTCTCCCATGAGGACAAAATACATGAGCACATCCAAGAGTCCTTATTGCTGGGAGAGATAACAAAGGTAATTTTGCTTGCAGTTTTCGCTCGTTTTGCAGGCTTTCGAAAGGGGCTTTCTGCGGGAAATCTCCTATTTCGACGGGAAGGAATGACCGATTAAAGCCGGGTGAATTACTGAACCTAATTTGACATGAAACAAGAAAGTTTTCAACATCATTGCTTTGATATTCAGGGATCAGGATTTTTTCAAACGCCGGGGTGTTTTTATTGACTTGTACGGTACATCGTAAAATTCTTAGTCTATGCTATCATTTACAAATTTATTATTTTCAAGAGATGTGAAGCCCATGTTTAAAGTTATTTTGCTACCCATGATCATTTGTGGCTCCGAAGTTTACTTTCATACCAGGTGATTCAGAAAAATGTCCTCTTTTGAGCATTCATAGCATCAAGAATGCTGAATGGATTGGAATGAATCAATATTTTCTTGACAGCCAAGAGATCGAAGTATTTTTTTGATTTTTCTCACCTTACGAGCACTAGAATTGTCGGTAAATCTAACTTTACGAAATTTTCATGGTTGCAAAATGACCGAAACAGGCCTAAATACTCGATCATATGTATGTGTGTATAATTTCGCCATGAAATTAAATTACAATATAAATTAATAAAAGGAAAATGATCTAATTACAGGAATATGATATTTACTGGCAAAAAGTTATACATGAAGTTTAAAAACACCCCAGGTTAAAAATGGCAGGGATAGCATTAAAAAGATCAATATGACCTTGTTTCTATAATGGTCCCTCCGGAGGTGTTATGAAAATAAAAATCAAATGATAAAGACTCCTTGCACAGAACGATAAAGAAAATGCAACTTGTCATTGGTTAGAGATATCCTTTGCACATTTATTACATAAATTGACCAGTTAAAAACCTAATTTAAAGATAGCGTTGCACATAAAATATTCAGTTCCAACTAACACGATTTGACATAGCATAACGTAAGGGAAAATTAAAATGTAGCTATCGACTGGATTTTTCAAAGAGGGTGCTAATTTAGTTCCTTGCTAAGCTCATTCCATAATTTTGCTCCACAATAATAAAGACCTCTATGACTTGTAGATGTTATTAGCAGAGGTATCTGCTCCATCTGCCTTGCTTTTCATTCAGTACACAGAGGATTTTCTTCTTCTTCTATGCCTTATGCCTTCTCATTTGCAGACCCAATAGGATGGGCTGTTCTGGTACCTTGACCCCATTATTGCCTGTGATTGGCATCCTCCCTGCCTCTTTTGAGTTGAGTTCTCTTATCTCTTTTCACAGTTTTTCTCCAGCTTGCAAAGGATAATGACTGGGTCGTCTTAAATGACAATTCCCTTAAATTTTTTCTTCGCAGTTCCTAGAACCCTGGCACCCTGGAAGCCTGTTCTTCTCATTTGCTGCCTCTCTCTGAGAAAGACTGGTGCGAAAAATCCTGCAACTTTGAGCTAGCTATAACCCCCAGAGTTAGCCGTGCTTTCGCTGAAAACCACGAGCGAAGCAACGAGAAGCAGTGATATCTGTAAATATTTGTTGAAAAATGTTATGCTGCTAAGCTTCATTAAAGATTGACATACACTCGCTCGATTCACAGCTTACACAGGATCCCTGGGTCTTAGAAGTTTGAAAGCCTCTTATTCACGATCAAGACTCTAATCCATGTCTGTATTCGTCGCTTTTCTCACGAAGCTTTCAACACACAAAATTTAGATATTAATCATCGCTCTCGGTCAACTAGGATCATGCTATAAGACCATGTAAGTCCGAGAACCCACTGATGGAAACCTTTCATGCATCCCGGTAAGCTAGCCGTTCTGAGCTCTGTACTTGCGCAAGAGTATAGCCGGTATTGTTCAGCAGCGTGATTATTTCGTGCAACTACTGTTGAAATCCAACAAGTGAACAGCTGCTATATGCTTGCATCACACAATGCCGCTAGTTCACGACAGGCCAATCAATATGCTTTTTATGGCCAAGAGGCACAGCCTCTGGAAAACCAGGGACGGATCGTAAAAAGAGGCTGTCTGTCTATTCCATAACTCTGAGACAATCTTTGGCTATCATATCCTCTTAATTATCAGAGAACATGGGAAACGTACACTTCCTTTGAAAACAGAAGCCCGACAGTCCATTTAAGGTCAGAGCCTGGACAGTATGCTGCCCATCTGCTTTTTCATTCCACGGGCCCGATTGGTGGCTTTTACCCAAATCATGGCGGCCTTTTAAAAGGAAAGACCAATGTTTGGTGTTGTATTAGCAACGTCTAAACAGGGTCCTTATTCGCAGGTCCATTTTGACGAAAATTGTATTTTTGCATTTTTCTTTGCAAGTTGTTAATGTTGAAGTTGCTTGTTTTTTATCATGCATCTACGTATAACGCCCACGAAGGAAACTCTCTTTCCCTAAGTGCCTTGTTCTGCCAGAACGGCATGTTTCTCCATAATTCCCTGTTTTTGCTGTTCTGATGATTTCTCTTTTGCTGATCTTCATCCAATGGCTGAGACTTGAGATGAAAGTCAGCCTCTGCCTTCCTCTAGCTCTTTTTCCTTCAATGTTCCCAGTTATTGCCATGTCTTCCAGTTCTTCTTTTCTCAAAATATGCCCTAAAAATTGCAATTGTCTCTTCTTGATTGTTTCAACGAGTTTCCTCTTTGTTCTTGCTTTAGCCAGTACTTCGTCGTTTGGCATGTGATCTGTCCAAAATTGAAAAATTCTATTGACAAAATTGAGAAATAATCATCGACATATCAGAGGTGCGCAAGATCGGGGATGGATTTTAAGAACATTTCGCAAAAGAGGCACCCTGGCTTGATGGAAAAGCAACTATGACCACTGCGAATTCGAACTAGGAGGTACTGATAGGATTTTTTTCTATATTGCTGCCTAGCGTCTGAAGGCGGTATGTTTTAGGATACTGAGAACGTATGTCGACGCAGTGCCATGGTCTTTCTTCTCAATGTGACGAACAAGGGCAGATTTTATAATACAATAGCATCAGTTGCTTTGGTCCACATTTCAACTCAAAGCGAGTACTGACTGCAGACAAAGGAAATTCTCTCAACCAGTAATTCAAAACAAACATAGCCGCAAAGTTGCCCTGAAACTAATACGGCAAATTGTCGCTTGGTGCGGGTGAAGGGAATTTTTTAAGAGAAGCTAGGTATTTATAACAAAAGAAGAAGAGCAAATCTAAAGTTCTGTCTGGCGGATTTCGTTTTACGTGATTCAGAAGCCGAGCAGAGGGCATTACAATTGTTGCATATTTAGTGCTTGACTGTAAAAGGTTCCCCTTCAGCTCATGAATCACGTAAACAAAATCCGCCAGACAGAACTATAGATTTACCCTTCTTCTTTCGCTATAAGTATATAACTTCTCTTAAAAACCTCCCTTCGTCCGCACCAAGTGAGAGCTTGCGGCACTGGTTTCAGGGCAACTTTGCGGCTATGTTTGGTTTGAATTACCGGTTGAGAGAATTTCCAATGTCTGCAGTCAATAATCGCTTTGAGTTGAGGTGTGAACCAAAGCAACTGGTGTTATGTTCGGAACCTGAGATCCATTTGGGGCCGCATCACCGGGGGGGGGTTCGGCTAAATTTCGGGTAGGGGTGTGCCGCCCACAGTTTCAAAATAGCACCGTTGGCTAGACCAATTTTTGTGAAAATGATAGTGAAACAGAATGTGGCAAAGTGATCAAATACAAGAGCCAAGAAGGGAATATTTTCAATTTGGCCCGGGATGGGGGGGGCAGCTTTAAACCATAACAATTCTCTTTGACATATGTGCTGCATAGCGCTCATATCGATACACGATAGTTTGACATCCATTTAATCAAAGTTACAAGGGAGAATACTTGGGGACATGTCAACCTAGAACACAATCGCATCACAAATGTCATAACTATGTCTTGATTTCCTTTGTAGCAACTTTAAAGTCAATTAATGCCTTCATTCGATTACAAGTAACATGCTTTTCATTGTGTTTGGATCAAAGGGCCTAAA
This sequence comes from Aurelia sp. 3 sensu Dawson et al. (2005), assembly GCA_964020215.1. NCBI lineage: Eukaryota > Metazoa > Cnidaria > Scyphozoa > Semaeostomeae > Ulmaridae > Aurelia > Aurelia sp. 3 sensu Dawson et al. (2005). The sequence goes on along the minus strand of OZ026573.1, from coordinate 10,512,545 downwards.
TGGGATCTGGTAGGCCTCGTATGGATTCCAACAGGATTATACGCGAATATATCAAAGATGTTTCTCTTCAAAACAATAGGAAAGAGTCCCTTGCCTTCAAATATGTTCACCAATCAATCATTAAATATTTCGTGGTCGCCATTTTCAATGAAATGATATTTTGATGAGAAATGTTTGCTTCTGTTTTATCAGTGCAAAACCACAAGTCAATTAAGAAACAGGCGAGGCTAAATGTCTTCACAAATTTCAAAAATTTAGAAGAACTAAGCACTTGATGATGTCATTGAACATCTGGGTCGAATAATCTTGACTTGCGCATATTTGGGCGAAAATTAAGTTGATACATTTTTGACCAACGCAGACTTGAATGCACTTATGAACCTTAAAGGGAGTACAAAGACCAGCATGCTTTGCGCGAAGTCAACGACTTGCTCTCCACAGCTTCCAGAATATCTGACAGTATGAAATTCACAAAAACAACAACAAACGATTGCAAAGGCTGCTGGTCTTTGAACTCCCTTTAAATCTATAGTAGGCAAATTTGTAGCATGGCACGTAAGGTAGATTTATGATAAATGTTTTAGCCGAGTTATGCTCGTGGCCCATGGCAGGAAACCTTCAAAAGCCTCATTTTCAGCCACCAATCAGACGGCGAATAAGCGAAGAAGACAGAACAAATGAGTGAAGATTTTTCTAAACTTTACCTACCTTCATAAAACGCAACCAGGACAAAAAACTGCTGGAAGCTGCCCAAATTTTTTTGAAGATATCTACTCGCCAGTTGTTTGGGTATCCAGATTTGGATGCCGGTTTAAATATCTCATCGTTTCTCGGAGTTATGGCCTTCTAAAACCAATGGGGCACTAAACCTTAAACAATAGAAATTCTGTGCGAGATACAATGGTAATGGCAATAGTGATTGTTGTAAGAACGATCCCAGAATGCCAAATATCTACGTTTTCAATTGTGCTTGCCATTGTTCAAGATTCAATGCCCCTTTGTGATTTTTAAACCGGCATCCAAATCTGGATACCCAAACATCTGGCGAGTAGACATCTTTGAATAAACTCGATAAATCTCTAGCAGTTTTTGTCATGGTTGCGTTTTATTAAGGTAGGTAAAATTTAGAAAAATCTTCGCACATTTCTTCCGTCTTCTTTGCTTATTCGCCGTTTTCGATTGGTTGCTTAAAATGAGGCATTGAAGGTTTTCGGCCATGGGCCACGAGCAAAAATCGGCTGAAGCATTTGATTCCTATCTTAGGTAGATTTGCAAGCCTCTAAACGTCTGTGTCAACGAGCACATGAACACATCGATGATTCCGCGAAAAATGTTGTCAGAGAAGTTGTTATCATTGCCCTTTGTGCTTTTATTTGATTGCTCGATATATCTGTCATGGACAGCAAATCATCATGGTAGAAATTTCTCTGATGTCAACCAACTATTGGCACTTTTGATGTAGGACTTAGTCTAGCCAAGGTATCTTTTCGCAAAAAAATGGTCTAGCCAACGTTGCCATTTTGAAGCTGCGGACGGCACACCCCTTCCCAAAATTTTGCCGAGAAAATCCCCCCCCCCCCCCGGTGTATTAGTCCTCCAGTTCACAGCCGCGATCTGTGATTTTTGTGGACTCTGGGAACTATACATTTCATGTCGCTCTTACTTCCTGATGATGCCGTTGACAGCAGTGGAGTCATGGCTATTACGAATATCTTGTGTAAAATTTGCCAAAGAAGTAGGAATATCCCATAAAAAATATCCGCACACATGGGCAAACATGTTCATGAATCTTGTAGAGAATTTAATTCAATATTGCGATTTTGATTTTTCATTCAGTTGATCACCGATCAATCATAAACAAAGACGGGTTATTTCTCTTGTTTAATCAATTAACCAATGATTGCAATTTAATTCATTTTCATACATAATTAATAGGATATTTAATATGAAAATCGTATTAATTAGAGAAGATACCTCTTATTTCCTGTTCTTTTGTAGTAATAACCTTATTTAGTTGGACAAACTTAATGTTATTTATGCATCTTGTTCGCGCGTTTAGGCTTTTAAATTCTCCATAAGCGGATGAAGTGCTCGTGCCCTTGACAGTCGTCTACATAACGAGTTGAATTTTTCTGTAATGCAATTTGATAGGAATTAGTTTCGTGTTTGATACTGCGATATCATTCTCTTCACCCTCTAATGCGTTTTATGTCGGTGTATTTAGATTAAAATTATCAATGAAAATCATACAGTTTGGAGACTCTCCTATTAAACGATTTTCTAATTGATAAATCAGAGCTTTCAGGAGTTCTAAATGAAATTTGTGTGTACCACGTGTCACAAACCAATAAAATTGTGACTTTTCGACCCTGGCTAATGATCTTCCATTCTCTCTTTCGTTACCTCGACTGCTTCGGAAACGAGGCTGATCGTTGATGGCGAGCGATTCATCGAGCAGCTGAGACCCTGCTCAAACGACCGTGCTAGAATTTTAAAGCGGTATAAACAATGTAAAATCTATTGAAGTCTCTTAAATTAAATGTCACGTAAGATAACGCAATAACGCAAAATTGCTTCTGAAAGGCTCTTCAACTGTGTATATACACCTTTTCAACTAAGCGACCTCGTTTTTGGAATTTTTCAAAATTTCTTTAGCTTGCTTCATATGAAATTTCTGGCCCCATATTCAGATTCAGCACCCTAATTTTAGTCAACATGCAAATTTTCATGATCTTAGTGTTAGCGAATTTGATTTTATAAGGATAACAAAGTTGAAAATTTATAAAGGATTTGACCGTGAATAATGACTGAGGGTGTAAAGTTACACCCCAAACGATTTTCATGGTCAAATCCCTTATAAATTCTCAAATTTATTATCGCCATAAAATCAAAATCACATACTCTAGGAATATGAAAATTTGCAATTAGACTAAACTTGGGGTGCTGAATCAAAATCCGTGGTCAGAAATTTTGTATCAAGAAACTTTCGAAAATTTCCAAAACGAGGCCGTTAGTTGAAAAGGTGTATTCGCGAGCATTTTGTCGATCATTAAACAGCAAAGTTTACGTTCCACAGCAAGAACGAGGTCGTTTTACTGAGTTTTAAAATGCCGTATTCCTCCGGAAAACTTTGCTATACGGAGTTATACAGTAGCTCTGTTATGCCGTAAAACTTGTGTTTTCCGAAGTTTTCCGAACATCAGACAAGCCAGGAAACGGACTCCTTGTTTTACGTTGCTTTGCGGGTCCGGAACAACTCAGATATCCGATGCAGAAAACCCAGGAAAGCCTCGGAACATTCTCCTATAAAGCTCCGTACGGCGTCAGGAATACTTCGGAAAACTATTCATCCCGACGACGGATATCTCCGGATAAAGGCGTGCAGTATATCTCTAGAGAACTCTATAGCAAAGTTTTCCGGAGGAATACGGCATTTTAAAAACTCAGTAAAACGACCTTGTTCTTGCTTGTTCTTGCGAACTTGAAAATGAAACGGATAAACTATGAAAATTTCATTGATATGCCTCTAATGTTAGAAAATACTAGATTTGTGGAACGCAGCTCACCAATGAAGTTCATGCAGACATACATTGCGCATACAAAGTTATTGCAATTTTATGTTGGAATATCCTGATCGATCATAAAAACATGCTCCTAATCAAGACAACACGGTGAAGCATGGCGCCAGATACTAACAGACTAAATGTCTGTTGTTCTTCGGGGTTTCTCCAACACCAAGCGAGCATGATTAACTCTTTAGAATATTCAGTTACTTCTGATAATACAAACACTGTTTGCCGTTGACATGAGCCCAATGAAAGTTGAAAGTAACCCATTATCCTCTGTCTTATCTGATGAGGGTCAGTAAAGATGGACGCAAAGCGTCAGCGATGTATCAGATCACGGCAACAAAAAATCAAAATCGATAACTTACCTCGAACGTCTAAGAGTGTTGCCTGCAAGGCTTGCTTGGCGTTTTGGTGTTAGAGGCATAAAACGACATGTTTTTCTGAGTTCTCAGAATCTTCATGGAGAAGTGTGTGCGGAAACTGAAAGTTTTCAAATTGAATGTTGAACGAAACTTGCTGTGCTGTGCGAATGCGATTTTCAAATAGAAAGAGCAAATGAAAGTTCGAAAAGAACGCGCGCCAAATTGTTGACCTGCCTTTGTGTATTCAAGTTGTAGTCTCCCAGTTCTTTATTTCAGGATCCCAAGGGCGATTAAATATCTTTTGGTTGTTTGAGGGCCTTTTTGAACTGCTTTTTATTGTTTCAATGTTTCAACAGATACGAATATTCTCGAGAGGCATTACTAAAAGCAATGTTATCCGGTTTCAGGATTTCACGCCGTATAACTGACTTGTGGCTGTTTTTACCGTATAAGTCCGTATTTATCAAACACTGTTATCCGATCCTGAAAAACACTGTATAACTGCAAGCAACGTTATCCGGTATCCGGTTTTCGTCGATATAACTATGGTTGATGGAATGCCCCGTAATACTCCGTACACCGCCCGTTATACTGCATATGGAAAACCCAGTATATCAACCTTGTTTTTGCTGTGTTCGTCCATCAGTCGCTAGGGCAAAGTTACATTTCTGCCGTAAGAGATTTCTACCGTTGTGTATACGCTTCCCCTCCGGTTGAAATCTATGTCGCTTTCGCCACTTGGTGTCATCATCATGATCAGCACCACCACCATCATCATCATCACCATCATCATCATCACCACCACCATCATTATCATCATCATCATTCAGTTTTTCTTACAGACGGCGAAAAGTGCTTACAGTTCTAAATTACAGCTATGGCCTATTACTACCGGGGGCGCAAAGTGCCAGCAGCAAATTTGATTTGATGCAATTTCAACGTCATTTTTAAAAAATCAATGGTGACTATCATTTCACTCATTTTGAAACATACAAGCTCGATAAGGCGGTGAAATAAATCCAAGGTTACATGGAGCCATAAAGAATTTCCTTACGATTTGCAAAAAGAAAAACTTTTAAAGCAGCAAATTGCTGTCAGAAACATAAATTGCTCTCCTCAGACCATTTTTTAAAATGTCGAAATCGTCTCGTGCTATTGAAAATGAGGTCACACATTTAGCATGGGTGGAACCTTCAAGAACGTTTCCAGAGAAGTAAAAGCGCGTTCTTCACGCGTTCACTTGCACTGCGATGAGTATCATCATCATCTACTTTTTCGATGGAAAACTTTGACTGTTACACGAAGATCACACATTTGACACAACTTGTAACTCTGAGAACATTTCCCATTCCCCACAGTCCTAGCAAAGCGCTCATTTCACTGAGTCACTTTTAGTATCATGTTTATCATTGCATTTATCTTGCTGTCGACAAGCTATGTTTAAAGTATGACGTTCATGTCCCAAGGAAGCAGAGATCTCCTTTGAACGGAAAATGGGCATAGCACAAGCAAAAGATTAAAGCGAGCGCTGTTACTGTTTCAAAAAGATGAGAAACCTTTAAACAGATGCAACCTACGTATCTGTCCTTCATGCCACGAGCAAAGATCTTATTTACAGTATCGAAGTCAATGAGATCTTTGCTCGTGACATTAAAGACGGACACGAAGCTTGGATCTGTTTAAAGGTTTCTCATTCTTTTGAAGCAGTAAATGCGCTCGCTTTAATCTTTGCTTGTGCTATGCCCATTTTCCGTTCAAAGGAGAAGTCTGCTTGCTTGTAACATGAAAGTCATACTTTTAGGGTAACTTGTAACTTTAAGGACGTTTCTCAGGAAGTAAAAGCGCTCGCTTCACTCGTTCACTGGCACTATCATAATGTTCCTTTTCCTTGCAATGGAAAATCTTTGCGTGAAATGGAGGTCTCACATTATACATAACTTGTCACTTTAAGAACGTTTCTCATCCTCCACAAGGAAGTAAACTGTTCACTTCATTCAGTCACAGCTAGTATCATGAGCATCGTTACGCCCACCTTACTCTCACTGGAGAACTTTACTAGTGACATGAAGGTCAGACCAGTGGCGTATCCGACGGTGGTTACCTTTAGGGCCTACCACTAAGGGCCCCCACTGATTAGGGGCTCCGGAGGGGCCCCCAACCTTCAAATTACGTCATAGACATAGGTCCAAGAGGCCCCAGTCCCCCTTCTTCACTAAGGGCCCCATGCACCTCCGCTACGCCACTGGGTCAGACACTCACCTTGCAATTTTAAGAACATTTTACAGTCATGGTAAGGAAGTAAAAGCGCTCGCTTCACTTGCCAATTTTGGTATTATGATTACCAGTAAGCTCTTCTTCCTTTCAAAGGAAATTGTTGCTTGTGGCATCAAGGCCACGCATTAAACATAGCTTGTAACGTAAAGGACGTTTCTCATTTTTGATAAGGAGGTAGCAGTGCTCGCTTCGCTCGTTCACTTGCGCTATTATGATTATCAAGATGCTCATCTCTACTCTAATTGGGACCTTTGCTTGTGACATGTAGGTCGCGCATTTAACGTAGCTTTCAACATCAAAATGTTTTCAACTCTTTATTCTACAGAAAGTTGGTAAGGGACCAGTCATTATTAATGGTGGGGGGTGGGGCGGAAGATATTAAGGGGGGGTCACCAATAATTTTTCTGCCTAGATGGGGGGGCCAGATAAAAAATCAGACAGCGAGAGGGGGGCCATGAAAAATACTCAGTCAAAATTGACAAGTATCTTATTCAGAAATAAATGACAGTTCACATTATTATCATTATACAAGTACAGCTTTTACTTGTACTCTTGAATCTGATGGCTGATCTTGCCAAAAAACAACCTGGATTGTCCGCTGCTTTCAACTCTGTTTGTTTTGCTGAACTTTGCTTTCTAGCCTCTGCAACATCTGTCCTCTTTGCAATTGCTTTCTGCACCGAAGTGGAAACTATGGGAATTGGAGAGGTGACTGCCCTCCCTCTCACAATTCAGGAATACCGAGGAATACTTGGACATTTTCTTTGAACGGTAAGAAATTTGTTGCGTGGGACTGAAAGTGCACTGAACGAGAAGAAGGTGGTAAGAAACAAGTCACCATCGAGAACAGGAAAAGTTTCTGTCTTGAAAAAGCATGTAGTTGGACATAGTTAGGAAAGGGTTAGCAGTATTTCTCAGAGATGTTGGAATGTGACTGAGACAGGCGCTCTAAGCCAATGTAAAGGAAGTCCTTGAAAAATTTCGTTAGGACGCTGTTTGGGAGACAATACAGCCCATCCCTTTTGGTAGGGTCCAGTCCCCTCCCGGTCCACGTGCAAGTCACGTCACTCTTCGTATTGTCGCTTACGCTCGTCTTCAGGCCTCGATAAAAGACCTATGCCATCACATGTGTGATGAGTCAGTTCGAGTTATCATTAAGGTAAAGTTGTGAGTTGAGACATCACAAATTATAAGATGGGTTAGATCAGTTTTGTAAATAGTTTATATTGTTTGTTTGGTTCATAAAAACGCTGTGAAATGCACAAGATGTTGTTCTTCATGCTCACGGGATCTACGACTTCAAAATAGACGCTTAATTAAGACAAAGTACCAGGGAATTTTCAAAGTCTCCATGTGAGGAGCAGGCAAAAATAGAATTGTGATAAGCATCCTAAGACAAAGCAGCAGTCCTTCATGCAAAAGTTTTTAAACATGTTGCTCATTACAGTACATGCTACTCCCCATTTTCTTTGTTACTCATGCTTATCAAATTTTGGGCGTTTGTTCTGGCAAACAAGTTGACAGAGGTCTTCCAAGCCGATGTAAATTATGTTTACTCTAAACAGAGAATCTGTTCTAAACCTTCCTTGGGATGCTAGTTTATAAAGATTGTGACAAAATTTTCCACAATAGCAATTCATGGGGTTGCGAGAGGCAATCTAAGCAAAAGTAGAAAGCGTGTCGTCAGAAATTTTCTGGGAGCTTCGCCCCCAGACTCTATAGTGCTTGGATCTGTTTTTTGCAATATGTTCTTGCCTGTTTCTATCGATTGGTGAGTATGAATAGTTTTAAAATCTGATATCGTGCACATTTTAAGGGCCCTAATTATGTCAGGTCTTTCAGCAATACAAATTAAAATGAGAGCGTTATCCTCCGAATCGGCAAATTGATGCGCTTGTCCCTCCACTCAAAAGCTGAATTGCCGCAAGTGGTGGATCCCCTTCTCAAGATTTACCAATTCCCATCTTTTGGGTATGAAAACTGGAAAAATGACGGAAACTACGCTTCATATATCTGAACAGTTTTCTGTCCTTATCTCCCATAAGCGTACGAGGCGAGAAATTTCCAGAAATCAGCCCCATTCGGGCAAACTTTTGTCCTTAGTCGCGCAAAAATGTTGGCAAACGATTAGCTTTGTGTCGCGCAGCCCCCCTAGATTTTTCCTTCCCGTACGCTTATGTAATCTCCTTCTCAACTCTCTCTGTGATATAATAGTAGCATCGTGGTTCATCAGGTCATACGAACTCATATAACATCTTTCTACTTTTTAGGGGGGGGGGCTCCAAAAACTTATACTTAGATTTAGGGGGGCCACATTTTACTTGCATGAAACCAAGGGGGGGTCAAGAAAAAAATCACACTGTTGCAAAAATATCTTCCGCCCCACCCCCCACCATTAATAATGACTAGTCCCTAAAACGCTCAATTTTAGAATGACCTGTGATGAAGTAGCTGGTCAGGTGGCAGAACGAAAGAATTTCATCGGAACGGAGACGAAATTGGTCATCCGCGATGTGTATGTGGTGGAATCATGTGTAATATTTAAGATCGGCTCTCAATAAGAAACGCACGAACTAACTATTTCTCAATGGGATAGAGCGACTTAAGAGGCTTAAGGAGCAAAGATTCTCTAATCGCTCAAAATGAGAGTTTCGGTAGGAGAATAACGGTGTGGCTTAAAGCCAAGGTTCTAAATAATTAAAGACCTCTGCATTTATAAGCGTGTGTAGGAAGAGAGCTATTTGTTTTGTACTTCATACTGAAATTTTGTTGAAATTGTTGGGGTTTGTCAGTTGTTCACAAGGAGAAAAAAGTCCTGTCAATGAAATATTCTATGTGCTGTATGCCTGCTAAGCCTTTAGTCTGTGCTTCCTCTCTGATAAGAACAAAATCTAGTGAACTGCTGGTAGTCATGCCTATAATGCGCAAAACTCTTTAAAAGCAGACCCGTATGAGTCACGTGCCGTCGTTCAATGTAATTTACTTCCTTTAACATTTATAATGGGCCTAAGTAACCAAGCAAAGTTTTGACTTTATCAGAAAATCTTCCCAATATGTTTGAAATAGCAAAGTTGTAAAAGAAGCTAATTGCAATGTTACAACGAAAAAACCTAAATTTCATGGAAAGTTACTCAGTCCAAAAAGTATTCAGTAGCCACTCACACCATAGACGCGGCAATGGATGTAAAAATCTGTTTTTGAACCGAATCGAGCACGTATCAGTTCCCTCCTATGAATCGATTGGGGACATTCATATTTCAAGATGGGCCCTGCCTATCCTTAGTCTGTATCATGTGACTAGTGACGTCAAAAATCGGTCTTAAAAGGTACAACTGCATTAAACTTTTTTGGGACTTCTTGAATGATTTATGACTTTTATGCATGTTAGTAAATTAGCAAAAATATGTCGTCATTATTCCTATGACGTCATAATCAAAGTTCTAAGAGCCAATTTGCGACCAATATGGTCACTGATCTTAACTGAATTGACCTAACAGATCCTGGTTCTGCACTCAACGAACAGTAGGAGGTCCATAAGCCTTTTAAATAACCGAGGTCTGATTTGATTTTATCTTTTTCACCCATGGTAGTCCATCGGTTAGAATGAGTGATTTACGGGAGGGGGCATGCTATAAACTTACAATAACTAACAATTCACCCTAAATATAAAATTTGTTTATATAACTATACTAAATTACAAATTGTCTTAAATAAACTCAAGAAACACGAACAGAATGTTTTCTTTCTGCAAGGAGACTCTCTCACCTTTCCTACCTTACTTATCATCACCATCATTCATTATCATCGTTGTTATTATCTCACAGTACACTGTCATAATATTATCAATATTTATCACCATTATCATTCTTATTATTATCATTATCATCAGCATTATTATTATCATTATCATATAACACAACCTTTGTAACTTAACCGATGCAGCCCCTGAGTAACCATCATATCTAACCAATCACAAGTAACATTTCCCTTCCTCAGTCCTAAGAAGTCGTTCATGATAGGACGAAATCTTGTTATCTTCATTAAATCTACTCATTCATCGTTGTGTTTGCTGTTTTGCGGTGTTTCTACTAACAAATTTAGCAGAATGCTTGATGTTTATTTTTGCAATGTTTTTAAAATCCTCTTGGGGCTTTCAGGGCACCTAATTGCTTTTTTCCATATCTGGTTACAAATGTTTTCCGACCAACATTATTCAATGGCTTGGGGCAAGGAAGTGGAAAATAGTATGAAGTGAAGCTTCCTGCTATATATATATGTATGTATATCATTATTCCTTTGGGCTTGCCCTTTCGCTTTTTTCATACGTAGGGGCTGTAAACATGCACTTTATAGTTGCTTATCGTTATAAGTATAAATAGAGCCTCGTGCTTTGAACATTTAGTTCTGATGATGAAGCACGGAGAATTGCGTCAAAATTTGTCTTAACCTTGGAGTCGTCTTAATTGGAATTGGCACTTGGAATGTCTTTTTGAATATGAACACGATTATGGTTGCAATTTTTGTACTATTTATTTTGTATGGTTATTGTAACGAAAAAATAGAAAAATGAAGTTTTCTTCAAATTACAAGGACTGTAGTTCCTGTAAATATTGATCATAAAAGTGTTATTATTACACATTTTGAATTTTTTGAAGTGGAATCAATTTCGATAAGAACAAACTTTCTATAAGACCAAAATCTAGCTCAAATTGTTTGCCACATGAAAATTCCTAAGAAGCCCAGAAACAGAAGTGTTTTGCATGAGACATTCTGCGTCATCTTAATTCTCAAGCTACATCTGATTTAAGATAGATTTTGACTTTCTTCTTGATATTTGCATTTCTCATCAAAAAGAGTTCTTTCTTGGAGGGATAACTAATCAACCATTTCAAATACAGCCACAGGACCTGAATCTTTCCCTGTGCTTAATAACCAGCATTTTATGTCAGACGGATTGAGGATCAACCATGTTACAAACAGCCAAAGATTCTAGCACCTTGATGATATATCCACGGGGGGGGGGGGTTCTCGGCTAAATTTCAGGTAGGGGGTGCCGCCCACGGTTTCAAAATGGCACCGTTGGCTAGACCAATTTTTCTGAAAATGATACCCTTGGCTAGACTAATTTCTACATCAAAAGTGCCATGAGTTGGCATTTTCTACGCAAAACGTGCCAAATTTTTGCATTCTAAGGACCAAACTTTGAAAAAAATTTGGGTTTCTTTACAGGAATTACCGAAGTTTGACATTTCTTTGACCGAAATTGCCAAAAAGTATATCCTTGCCCAGACTAATGGGCGAAAATTGGCAAAAAGTATATCATTGCCCAGACTAAATGGGCGAAAATTGGCAAAAAGTATACCCTTGGCTAGACTAAATGGACTAAAATTGGCAAAAAGTATACCCTTGGCTAGACTAGAAGGTTTGAAAAAGCATACCCTTGCGGGCGGCACATCAGGTGCCTTTACTATGGAAGAACCCCCCCCCCCCCCCCCCGTGGATATATCAAAACTTTAACAGCAAATTGTCTGCTGCAGTTTCATCAGTTGCAACATGCAAATCAAGACTTGTGTCAATCCCTATTGAATCTTGTTTGTTATTTAGAAATTTCAAGCCATTCGCAACTGAATCAACTATATTTATCTTGGTTTAACTGAAAATATTCAATAATATCCTGAAACCAGACTTGCCAAAAGATTCCAAATGTGGCGACGTGTGGCGATAAGTGTTTCAAGATATTCAAAACATCGGAGAACAGTATGCATTTGAAAGAAAATTCAGCCTGTCTCTTGATTGAGAAGCTGTGCTTGCATTTCTTGCCGTTTATGATAGATACAGGATGACTCGATGTTTCTCTAAAGGTGCCTAAGGATTTCGAAAAACAATGATACGACAATACTTTCACTTGAAGAAAACGTATCGCTGCTCTGAGGATAACCTTCAGAAATTCTACAGCAGTATGACTGCAATGCTGGCTATATAGTTTCAACTGGGAACACTCCGATAAATGGTTTACTTACCCGACGTGTATGTTAATATTTCACGCTGCAGACTCCGACTGTTCCATTCATAGACTTCGTAGATGTTGATGTTATTAGTCCATTATTCTGGGGGAGAATCCTTGTGTTACTTGACCATTCTGGCAAGGTTTCTATAACTATTCATCCAAGAATTATCATCAAACTTGTGAAAAGTCTCGACATTAAGCTCTAGTTTAAATTCGCAAATAAATATTAATTGAAAAGCTTTCTCCCTGAATGTTGAAATAACAAAAGTGAGTTTGAAGTCACTATGGCTTTATATACAGCTTGAAGTTGCTCGTTGTCGTTTTAAGTTTTTAAGGCGATCAGGCTAGTTTGGTTTCACCCAGATTATCTGCTCATTAGAAACGCAAGCCCTCATTCCGCTCACCTTAAGCTTAAGGATAAATGTTCATTTTCAGGAATAACTATCAACGTTTTCAGGATGAGAAGTGCTCATAGCTCTACTTTTGGAGATTCCACAGAATTTTATGTTTCTGTGTACAAAATTCTCTACTTCTTTTCAAGCATATACTAAAATTATGAATTGAAATATGTTTTGCTCATGTATGGTACTTAAATTCGTCATAAATAATGAAGAGCATATCTGCCAGCATTGGGTAAATCCTCTCCGCTGACCTGGACAATGATAATTCAATGTAGTTTTCAATCAAATTTTGACGAGATTGGTGTGAAAGTTTAGTGAGTTAAGAGCCATAAGTGTGTCATAATCAAGCTTAGTGAAATAAAGTGGTTTTTCGATAATTTCTATTGAAACAAAGCAGGTCAACGCAGCTAAAAATTTTGTGTAGGACAAGATGGGTTTGTCAATAAACTGGAATATTTTATGCAAACAAATGTTTTGAATTCAGAAAACTTGACGCCGAGGAAAAGTTGTATGTTGTCTCTAACACCAAGCGTTCCATGCGGGCTCTTTTAATGGACCTTTTAGCTGTTCTATTATTCTACGAAGAGTCTGGAGCGAGTGATATATTTTGCCACGGTTTCATTGGAAAGATTAGATTGAATGGCTTTGGAGCTTCATTTATTATAGTACACTTTCTGAGACTCCGTTGACACGATGGCGGTAGGATTTGGAAACGGCAGAATTTTATGCCGCCTTGGAAAGTGAACTCCCGTTTACACGATGCCGGTAGAATTTTATGCTAATTCCATAGATAATAACAACAGACGTCAATAGTCAAGCAAGGTAGATAAAGAACTACGACAATAAGGACAATTTGGGGGTAAATTTGCCCCCCTAGTTGATTGTCTTCAATAACTCTGTCAGGAGAAGTTTTGTGGTCATAAAACTTTTTCAATTTTTGCAACTATCTATTATGCAACATCTCAGAAAGTTTCATTTAACTGTTTTAACAAATTAGATGGAGGAAGACAATTTTCTCTCGAATCTCAATTATCGCGAAATAAGTAAAATTACAATATTTTGCAAATTTCTTTTGTAGTGTAGTGCTATTTGATGTATTCCATCATAATTATCATGTTTGGATGGAAATTGTGCTCCAAATAAAATTTATCTCGATTTTCCCGATTCTGGCCAATTTTGCCGCTGGTCTTGCCACACAAAAGATAATGTTAATGTCAGCAAACAAGGTGTCTAATTTTAGGGCATTTTTGAAATTTTCAGAAAGTACATGCTGAGGCTATTAGCACACTAAAGTTGGTTTCGTTACCTGTTACCAGTCAAGAGTTAGGTGGGGAGGGGGGCTTTTTTGCCTCCCCCCAACCAAAATAGGACGTAGCAGAGAGCCCAACCACTGCAGGGTAAAAAACAAGCAATAACGTTATAAATGAATTATTAAAGTACCAAATGAAGCGTAGATGTTAAAAACCACAAAACATTATGTTAAAAACATTAGATGTTAAAAACATTAAAAACATATAGTTATATAGTTATATATAATTATATAGTTATAGTTATAGTTATATCTATATGTTATGTAGATGTTAAAAACATTAAGTTTGAGAGCAGGAACACCGCAATGCGACGAAGAACAACCGCAAATATGTGCGAAATTAAGAATATATATTAAATACCATTGGCATTTAATATATATTCTTAATTTCGCACATATTTGCTGTTGTTCTTCGTCGCATTGCGGTGTTCCTGCTCTCAAACTTATTCACGAATTATCACTGCAAACATCCTCGGATCCGACGAACGACATTGATATCGTGTCCTTTTCTTTTTCGATTTGAAAACATTAGCCTCGTAACGAAAGCGGCATAAAATTCTACCGGAAAAGTACTTTTAAAGATGCCGACAGAATTTGAAAACGGCAGAATTACAAACTTTGCCGTTTTGCTAACCGAAACAAATTCTGCCGGCATCGTGTAAACGGGAGGCCAAAATGGCACTTTTTATGCTGTTTTCAAATTCTACCGGCATCTTGTAAACGGGATCTAAATGTCTCAGATTTTCTCAAGCAGGAAGTAAAGCACTTGCTTTGCTCTCGACTTATCATTACTAGCACCTGCGGAGGGCTTATCAATCGCTCACGATTTCAACAACAAATGAGAAGCTTGCCACTAAATTAGTTTATGAGTTTCGCGACATACATTGGCTTTTCCCTCTCTACTGCGACAGACAGAAAATGCGGTGTCATAGCTGATAATGTCATAGAATTCTTGGATTCCATTATTGAGCATCGTAAAAAATACGTCAGATTATTACAGAAAGGCAGTAAAGCGCTCGCTTTGCTCTCTTTGTAACATTCTTAGCTGCTGCGGAGGGCTCATCAAACATTGGCAATTTTCATTAAAAAATGGAGAGTTTGTGACTAAATTAGTTTATATGTTTCACTGCAAAAGTTATCTTTGTCCACTACAACAGACAAAAATTGTGGCATTTTTGTTGCTAATGTCATTAAAGTTGTTGAATTTCGTTAGCTGGATAGTTTTCCTTATCTTGATGAAAAGTTGTGAAATACTGACAAATTGATTATCACAAAGGTTCACCAAACTCCATAGGAAAGTATAGCTATACCCAGTTTGCCAAAAAGTGTCCATAGCTACCTGAAAAGCCATTATAACATTATAAATCGTACACTAGGACAATTCTGATGATGGAATTTGATCCTTAGCAAAACTTAAAGTGATACCAGGAGAACTTTTTTAGATTTTGCAGCGGGCTGATTACCAATGATGAGCGATTTCTTGACAATGATTAGTTTAGAGACAGCTAAAATCAAGAAGAAACATAGACTAAAGCTTTTTAACGATTTATAACTGGAGATTAACAGATCAACCGTAAGTTCTATTTTGAGACCACTGCGTAGGACAATAATGTACATGAGATGCCAAAAGGTGACATAGGCTCAAACATTTCGGAAGGCATATGTGACTGAGCTCTGCAGTTCAAGGGCAAAAAATATGGCTGCCAATGTCAACGAAGATAATTCATGACATTTTATCGTAGACAAAGAATCTGTAATCCGATCTAATTCAACCTAATTGTGTCCTACCACTCACTTTTGGACACAGATTTGTCCAAGCATCCGATTTCACTGTAAAAGCTCTAATAAATTCAAACGTCTTAAATTGCAATGATTTCCAAACACAGACAGTTGTGAATGTGAAAATTTGTTTCTACGCTAAACTTTGTACGCAAAACAAGATTTTAGCCTCAAAAATGTAAAATCTTAACCAACAAAACACTTCCGCTTTGGCGCCTCTTAGCTTGAAAAGGTAGTTTTACATTGTCTCTTTCCAAAGGGCCCTCCACTTACCCTCATCTTATTGAATTGAATCTATGTTGTTATTGCTGCTTCAGTGAGGCTTGAAGGTATTTCAGTGACGTTGTTGTAGTTTGAGTATCCAGCATTCGATCAATAGCGATAACTACGAATATCCCATTAGTCTAGAATTTAACTATGATGAATTTTTGTAGAGCTTCTTAACTTTCTGCGAGAGACTTCTACAGTATTTCATAAGAGATTTCTTGACAAAACGAGTTTACAGTGGGGGATGTCTGCAGATCGGGGCTCTTACTTATCCTAGATCACCAGTGCGTAGCCTGGAGGTATGCAGGAGCGAAAATGAGAGGAGAGTCTGCACGCAGGCTACCAGTTAGAAGCGTCACATCATCGCCCTCTTACAGGATCTCGTGACGTAGCTAACCTAGTGTAACTCATACCCACTGTCTTATATGAAAAAAATCTATTTCCATAAAGGAAGAAAATCTCCTTCATGTAGGTCAAGTTACATTTTTAATGAATATTGTGATCAGCAGTTATATGATACAGTAATTATGATAATACATATGCTAATCATTGACACAGGTGGTGCAAATGACCTCGAGAAATATCTTTCGAATTCCACAGGTGTCTAGCAAGGAGCTGAAAGACGCCATTAGAGATTATACCTTGCGACTGTTTAGTCTCGGTTAAAAACTACATACTGACATTCCCTTGCTCATGCCTAGGTAAAAGTTCCCTGTTAAAGCTTATCACTTGTACCTGTTCAGTCGGTTATAAACTCTGTACTGATGGCTGCTGTTCATTCCTGAATTAAAGGCAGTGTGCTTCTAAAGGGGCATTCCGGGAAAATCAAATGCTTGCAAAGATTCACATCGTTATCTCAATTGTGAAGCAGATTATATCATTCCTAGAAAATCGTTTTCCTTCTGTCGATCGCACTTCTCAAACAAGAAATATAGATATGGATAAAAATTTTAATTTCACTACCATATCATATTCATGCGTTGCTACTGGCAAGCAAATTTGCATCTTTTCGTTATTTTCTGTTGGAAGTCGTTGGCGAGTCTTGATGGGTTCGTTACTTACCAAGATACACTTATTTCCTTTATAAGAAACTAAGAATTTAAAGATTTTCCAAGTTGACAATTCCAAGTTTATCAAGACATTTCCAGAGTTTAGTTATGAAAAATCTGATAGTTACCAAAGGAATAAATTGAGGTTTGACTAGTCCATGATTAAATTATTATTATTGACGTTTCGAAGGAATTCTCC
Source organism: Aurelia sp. 3 sensu Dawson et al. (2005) (assembly GCA_964020215.1). Lineage (NCBI taxonomy): Eukaryota > Metazoa > Cnidaria > Scyphozoa > Semaeostomeae > Ulmaridae > Aurelia > Aurelia sp. 3 sensu Dawson et al. (2005). Next base: position 10,495,329 of record OZ026573.1, on the reverse strand, counting down.
ATGCCTCATCGTCAAAACTAAATGTTCCAAAAGCACGAGGCTATATTTATACTCATAACGACAATATATAACTAAAAGTGCATGTTTACAGTTCCTACGTGTAAAGAAAGTAAAAGTTACAAATGTACAGCAAAATAATTCTTCGCAACTGCTTGATATAATCTGCTTTAGGCACTTTCGTCACAGGAATGTTATCAATGATTTTGCGAGCTACAAACTTTGAAACATCTATGTATTTTCACTCACTCGGTAGCTGACCTTTAAGCATTGTTTTTCATGCCGCAATTTTATGCACATCCCTCTCATGGGGAAAAGATAAAGTTCTATTATTGAATTTATTTCGTTTTTGATAGAAGTGCAGAAAATGAAACATTTGAATATTGGTAGTGCAATCAAGTTCTGGTGATTTCCCAAATGGTCCCGGTATAGACCACCACAAATCTCAAATGTTAAAATTTCGGATGTTACCGTTCCCGTTCCTAAAACTATCCCTGTATTCTGCTCATTGTTTTGCTGATGCAATTTATTCGATACAGAAAGATCTTTCAAGCATAAAATGCAAAATAAAATCACAGACACATGTGGGAATTAGTAACAAATCACAATTATGAATAGAAGTGAAAGTAAGGTATGAACATGAAGTATGAGGAAAAATATTTGTAATATGGAATTAAATAAAAGCTATGTTTACATCGACTCGATACTAGGCTGTTTTAGCGGCAAAACGCGGACGTCTTTGAAAACGCAAAGTGCTTGTATGTTGTTTGCAGCATCCAAGCCATGCAGGTGTTCGCTTCCTAGAAAACTGTTCATAGACAGACAAAGTCCTTAAGACTGGCTTGCCTTCCCGCATTTCCATCGCTTCTGAATATGCTCACACAGTATTTAGCTTCCCTTCTCGACGTTCTTTTCCTGAGGGACAGCCCTCAAAAGTACTCTTTTCAGGTTGTCAGTTTCAGAAATAGAACGTACACGACATCTCTCGAGACTTGCAAAAAGTATTGACGTTGATTTCGCTTTGTATCTAACAAAAGAATTATGCTGGCGTCCTCTTGACTAACGTCTTCTTGCTAAAATAGCCTACCAGCCTTTCAAGGCTGCTAACTAAAGTTATGTGCATAGTTTCCAAATATTATATCACGAATATATATATATATATATATGGAGAAGAAAAAAGTATACCAATGATTTAAAAAAAGCTCTATTTACATTGACTCTTTACGGAAAGATAAAGCTTTCAATATATAATTAATTGGATTATTTAAGAACCGTTACATGTTGAAATGAATTGCTATGAAACAATGTCGCGACATATCTAAGACGATTTAAGGCTTTGGGCCCGGCAAGTGTAAAATACAGGTTGACAGGTTTAACAGGTTTACAGGTTCCAGGTTGACAGGTCACCAGGTTGACAGATTACCAGGTTTACAGGTTGACAGGTTCACCTATCAGACTTTGGAACATCAAATATTGGATGTAATATTTGACAAAGGTATGAAATGGTGAAAACAAATGGAAAGCAAAATTGGAAAGCAACAAAACTTTGGCCAAATAATTACAGTCAATTATAATCATGGAACAGCAACAATTGCCATCATCAGCAGCAGCCACATGCATTTGATGGAGATTGGCACAGACAGTTCTAAATGAAACAATTTGAAAACTTTGATAATAAATTTTAAGACATCTACTAATACCCCTTTCATTCAAAATATGACCTCTCTTAAAATAATCTTCCATACCACCAAAATCTTGAGAGGCTCTAACACTGAAAAATGTTTTAATTTGTCCGTGAATCTGAAATGCGATTCCACTTGTTTCTTTATTTTAAGACAAAATACAATTTAATCAGGTAAGACAAAGGAGTGATCCCCCTTGCAATTGATAAAATATCTGGTGTAAGAAACTTTTGGAACTGAATCTTTGTATTGATCTGAAGTCCATGTGTTATTCTCACTGCAGAAATTTGACTGTTACATTGATGTTCTATTCTAAGCTTGTAACAAGGTAAAATTAGCTTTTCAAATTTGATACTCAAGTCAAGAAAATTGCAAGGTCCTAAGCTTTTATTTCAAAATTGCTCATTTCCTGCGAGGAAACTCATTGTACTCCTCAAGAAACATTTCATAGTTGTGCAGAAATCTTCCAAAACTGCATATTGTACTCTAACCTGTCAACCTGCATTTTCTCCAACCTGTAATCTGTCAACCTGTAAACCTAGTAACCTGTCAACCTGGTGACTTGTCAACCTGGAACCTGTAAACCTGTTAAACCTGTCAACCTGTAAACCTGTGCTTTACACTTGCCGCTTTGGGCCACATGAAATCCATCCATGTTTTCTCTCCAATTCATACATCTCTGTTTAAGCTTGAAATGTAATTAAATATGCCTTCTTTTTACATTGATACATATTTCAGCATTTGCATTTCAAACATGGATTGCTACTGAGTTTGGAAAAGTTCGTTTTTTTCCTTTTTAGTCTTCATGGTGGGCAGAAAATTTCTGACCCTCATAGATGGTCAACTGTACCTTTCCGAACCAACTTCGAAGAATTATTTTGCTTTACATCAAGTGGAATTAATCTATTTTCTGAACATGTTACGACAATGTCTTTAACTTTCAACTTGATTACATCTTGCTCACAACAACATCGATCTTTATACAGTTGCTCGTTGGTAAGTTAGAATTTAATGGCTGTATAATGGTTGATAATCTATGTCCCTTAAGGGATCAGTCATTATTAATGCGGGGTAGGGGGCCAGAAGATATATTTATTGATAACAAAAATGTTTCATAACCCCTCCATTTCGTCACTAAAGTTTTCAGGGACTCCTGTTCTTTTAGCTGCAATTTTTCGAGGTCCCCCACTGTATCAAATTTGATAACAAATTTCCAAGCAACATATAATATTTTCTGATAACAAGTGACGCAAAAAGAACATAGAAATTCTTTCTAGAAATAAGTGGTTCCTAAAGATCCATGAAAAGATTCATCAATAACACTGCGAGGAGAAATGCAAGGCTTTACAAAGGGAAGTAATTTTCATTTCAGATAGCTCAGATAAGCTTTGTAGTTTTCATGGCCCCCTTTTTCAGACTTAAAGGAATTGAGTCCATATAAATAGTTGAGCGTTAACGCTGTCCTGAATTTTTGCTGACAAACCGCTGACGGCCTTTTGTTATCGCACAATAGTGCTAAAGTCATTAGCGGTGGAGACCAAAGACTTCTTAATCCTTGCATTATCTTAAAGAATTTCTTTGGTTTAATTTCAATAGGGATTAAATGTCAACTCTTGTTTCATGATTGAGTAGAAGTTGATATTGGTCATGAGAACGCTATTTATACGGACTCAATGCCTTTAAGATTTTTCGTGGCCCCCTCTCACAGCATAAAATTTCGGTGATCCCTAAATTTGTGATCCCTCCCATTTAGCAACGTCTCCCACAATAGACTACTGTGCTAACGATGGTGGTGAGGAACTTTTTGCCAAGATGCACCAGTGCACTGAGTTCTTTGATTGAATTCTTATTGAATTGTTAAAGATTTGTAATTCGATCCCAAATGTACCATCTTTAGCGCAATCTTCTACTATCGAACGTGATTTGAATAAATTTCTTGGTCATTCACGAAGGCTGTTTCAAACATAATGTCTTTTCAATAACATATTTGTCTCCAAAAAATTTGAAATGGCTGAAAATCGACCTGAATCGTCTGAATGAACAATGTTGCGACAGCATATTACTACTACAGCAAATATGAAAGCGAGCAATTACAAATTAATGAAATATCTCCAAAACTTTGACATAAATGGGCATGAAAGTAAAAATCATGGTTTTATATCCTGTATTTACGTTTAAGGGAAATGAGTGGAGCTAATTCTGACTGTGACATTCTATTTGGAAATTCCATGATGGCAGCCGTTGGCCAAACTGTTGTTGTAAAGATATAGCTCGAATGAAATCTAAATATTTTTCCAATGAGTTCATAGGCGGTAGTGTTTACCTTAGTTGATGCACAATTAAGGGATAAACTTTTTAATTAGAAAAACAAAAACAAATCCCAGTGTACAAATCGGTGGCATCAAAACGAGGTCTTGAAAAGGCAACAACCAGAATAGCGCAGCACGAGGTGCCACGCAAGCACTGACTTCAAATGTGCCGTTGAGAACATTAACCTTAGGGGCTGTAATTCGTGATACAGCTATCAGTTCCATTATCATACAAAGATGCTCTTTTCTTTGCACTTATTACACATGACTCTTTCAATGACTTAGGCCCTGTTTATATGAGGAAAAACACCTCACCTGCCAGACCCGGGGCTGAGAGGCGAGGTAAATTTCAGCCACTGTTTATATGAGATATTTCACCTCACCTGTCAGCCCCGGGATGAGAGGCGATGTGGAGTAAAGTCTCTCTTCCGTGAAATCAGATCGAACTGACCAATAAGAATCAACGAATAATTTCAATTTACCTCACCATACCGGTGGTGTTTCGTTTATATGGAACGATTTCACTATACCGGTGGTGTTGCGTTCGTCATGTAAACGCGAAATGAAAATACAAAGGATTCTATGGGAAGGTGGAATCTCACCTCTCAGCCCCGGGTCTGGCAGGTGAGGTGTTTTTCCTCATATAAACAGGCCCTTAGTCACCTTGAAATCAATGTAAGCACGTGGATTGCAGTCAGGCTCTAGCCAATCACATATCGGTACTTCCTATTGATTTTGATAGGCTACCAAATATGGTACTGCACTTGTCAAGGCCTATTACTTTTGCACTTGCACAGCTATGTTTATCAAAGGCTTTATTTACCTCAGCCTTTGAATTAATGAAGAGTAGATTTAAACTTCATTGCTCAAAAAGATTCCCAAAATAATGGACTATTTAGCTACCCCCAAAAGATATTTAAATAACACATAGACAATAATTCAATGACCGTCTGTCTTAGGCTGGCTAAGAAATATTGCTTCTTTTAGTGAATTGCTTTGCGTATAAAAACTCCATTTTGACATGCCATGTCGCAAAATCTAAGTTAGGATCTCATCTATCTCATAAATTGAAAATAGAAATTCTTGGATCATAGGCTACTTCGAAGGAATTTTTCAAAAGTTATAATTTTTGGGGGCTCAGTATTACTTGAGAAACATTTGTGTTCATTTTTGTTTGATCTATGGAATCTGCAGTATATGTCTACATTTTAGTTAAATTTCTTTGATAGGTGAATTTGTCGTATGATTGCTGTACAGGGCGTTTCAGAAAAATCGCAACCCGACTATAATCTGAAATCTTAAAAAAAGCCAAAATCTAAGTACGTGTAATGTATGCCATTTGAAAGTAAAGTCTTTCTTCTTTATGATTATATGCAGTTTGGATGCCTTCGTGAAATTATTTATCATTTGATCTATATTTTAGCAAGTATACCCAATTTCAAATGCAACATCCTGCAAATGCAAAATCAACCCCCTTTTCTGGTAAAGATAATTAAACAAATTTTTTCAAGGTATTCCAGGCATAGAATCACTCGATGTGATGCCTTGAGGAAGGAAAAAGACAATTTCATCCTCATGAGATGCATTTGAAGATAATGATAAAATATCCTCTTACAAATGTGGATCAGAGTCTATGTAAATGCCCAATCACTTTCCAGCATCTAAAATAGGCCATACTTACGAAAACTTCAATTAAGCAACGAAAATTTCAATTAATCCACCCAATCTGGATATCATTGGAAAGAAGATCGCTTGTTCTTTCAGATAGTATGCCTCTTATTGATTAAAATTCTATCATTTCCTGAAGAAGCTCGAATGAAAGTGGGTTGCGTTTTTCCTGAAACACCCTGTACAACGGCATGGCATCATGAATAATTTGGTCTCGAAGGCAAAATAAGCACAACGTTCTGCGAAGCTTTTTAGGAAACTACGGTTCTCAAAATTTGATAGCCTTATGGAAATCTCAATGCTTCTTATAAAGAATACTTTTGCAGAATCTAAAGTGTCCACGAATTTTTTGATTGGTGATGGGTAGGAGAACGAGATCAAACAAGTCACAAAACTGGAGCCTCCAACACATGATCGAAGATAAAGAGTAGATTTTTGCTGTCATAGCTACAGTAAATTAAAGATTTTCAACATCAGTCACACCAAAACCGATTTCACAGGCAAAGTTCCCGCCAATCTCTCCACCATGCAAATCTGGCCTAATTAGAAAGTTAGGCGATTTTCTGCAAGAAGGAAATGGAATGAAATATAGCCGTCTAGACTTGAACGGCATAACACAAGCCCAGATGCAGCATTACAGCCTATTGTTTGCACACTTTCGGCCTATGCTTGCAGCTCAAATCGATAAAGCTTTCGTAAAGCGCTTATGTCAGTACAAATCTAGTTTTAATGGAATTATGTAAGTCTTTTGTGCATGAGAAACCGTACACAGAGGCCGCTTCTCAAGGGCAGTTATTCGTACCAACTGAATCAAGATTCTAGATGTTTAGATCTCTTCTGATTTATTCATGTTGGATATTTTAGCATCCATGGCAAATATTGAGCCTCCCAAATAGTTATTTGCTAGTTTTCTGACGCTGCAGTAGTGCTCATATCCACATATAAATCAGGACAAAAGAGCAGTATATATCACAGCAGATAATAACATGAGTTAGGTTATATTGCAAGTTTCAGTAACAACAGCATTTCGCACTTGGTCAGCTTGATGCACACTGTAAACCCAAACAAACAGCAAACATTGTCATCATTATGGCGAAAACAGCAAACACCATATCTGTAGAAAATCATTGAGGATAATAACCATGTGAGTTGATGTTTTGAAGTTAAACACGGGGCAAAAAGAGGCCCCCAGTTTAAATCGGATTTTTGCCATGTCGAACTAATTCAATAGATGCTGCTAAGACCTAAAAACTGAGTTTAAAGGGTCTGTTTCATCCAGCATGCCTTGCACGTGTCGTCTCTTGGTTTGCCTTTGTTGTCGCCATTTTCATGGCCCATGAAAATGGCGACAAACAAAGGCCAGCTAAGATACGACACGTGCAAGGAATGCTGGATGAAACAGACCCTTTAAGGACTGCCGTTTTAAATTTTTAAAGCGGCATGAGCAACATATTATGATTTAGCAGGCCTTTTTACCTACATTTAGCATTATATCTACTTTAAACCAATTTATAGCAAATTTTGGGCAAAAATTGCTCTTTTCTGCTCAAAAAAATGCTCACATCAGCAAAAATGTTAGAGTTACGATGCACAAATTTCAAATTAAGAATCACAAGGATATAATTTCTCAATGTTTCAAACTTCACATCGGTAAGATTATCTATTAGTAGATACAACGCGACAAAGTCCATCTTGTTTTGCACTTAATTTAGCAATGTTTGTTGACGTCAGCACTTAGTCAGGTTGCACAAACGAAAAAAATGACGTCATCTTGTTTGCTTGATTATGTTTATTTCTTGTGCCAAGTTTCAAATTTCTAGCACTAATGGTTTGAGAATACAGAGGGATGTATGTATGTATGATTTTGCCGCTAAGAAAAATTTACAATGGTTAAATAAAAAGGAAAAATAAATGAAAAAATAAATAAGATATTTACAATACATTTTACATAGACTGACGACGTGATTCCTTGTATTCGTTCAACATTTATAATCTGATGTTTTGATTTCACTCATACAAAGGACTCACGACCAAACAGATTCTAAACAGGGACTAAAATCTTACGAAAAATCAGAAGAAACTTAGAACATCTTCCATCCTACGAACATCGAAAGAAAATTCGAACGCCCCTTCGAATGCCACTTCGAGCGTCGCTTTGCTTCGAGAATTCGAACTTTGAACTAATGACCCAATCAAACGCTACAAATAGGCACGTGGGTTGACCATATTAAGAAAGTAGCGATCTGATTGGTCGCGCCGTGAACGCGGCGGACTAGGCCTAATTAGTCCCTGTATTGAAGCGTAAGGACATAAGTCCCTCAACTGAAGCGATAACAACAACAACAACGAGCGTAAGTTAGAGGGACTTATGTAATGTAGTCTACATTTTACATAGCAAATTGATATATACAAGTTAAAAACACCCCTAATTATAGTGACAGGGATAGCATTAAAAGATCGAATTGACCTTGTTTCTATAATGGTCCCCTTAGAGGTGATTGCAAAAAATCATAAACATTATATTTGTATGTGCTTTTGTATAAATCATAAATGTGAATCATAAATCATAAATCATAATCATGAATATCATAATTTGTGCCCTCCCTAGTCTCCCCAAAGTTCCAAAAAGCCTAATCTGGATAGGGTTAAAGCTGTGGCCATCTTAGTACTATGCGCATACTAACTGGTTTTGTGTTGTACAGGAAAATATAAAGCCCGAGGTCTTAAAGTACAGACCGAGCTTGCGAGGTATGTGCATTAAAACCGAGGGCGTTATATTTTCCTGTACAACGACAAAACCAGTTAGTATGAGTTTTATTACCTGACATCTTCTAATCTTGACTCGCATTTCATCGAACATGTTTTGTTACAATCATGTCGTTTGAGTTCACAGCAAATCTCATAGGCCTAGGCCTAAAGCAGTTGCTGTGGCGACAAAAACGCGTCCTTGTATCGTATTATGCAACGCTACGGGAAACCCGCGGGAAATGTACAATTAGCCAATAGGAATGGCGGGATTCTGTATTGCCTCGTTTTTGAAACTTCAGTCAGGTAATAATAGCTTTTTATAAACCAGTTTTTGTATAAAAAACATGTATTCGAAAAAGAATCCATATCAAAATAAGAACGATGACAACAGACTCTAATAATGACCTAATGATGAATAGGAATAAGAAAGTGTATTCTTTTTGGCAGCAAATATTCCCCAAATCTTACTTACCTTTCTTGCTTCGTTATAAAATAACAAGCCTCTTTATCCATTTGGATTATTGTTTTGACAATTTCCCTTACGATTAAAAATATGACTTACCACAATGAATGCCGTTGTTCCTATTTCCACATCTTTGAACCGGATCATTACTTTTACAGATTAAAGCAACTGACCTTTTCGCACTGTAGCTCCAAACTTTCGAGGCTGACTGTATTGCTGGACGAGGCATTTACGTACTACCCAGGAAGATAGATTCAGAAACAATGAATACTCGAGCTGAAGTGGTAATGGAATTGTAAAGGGCTCCTGAATAGTGAAGGAAAACAACATTTCCTGTTTTATTATTATTCAGAAGGATTTGTCAAAAGCATTTTTACTGTCACTCACATACGTTTTGGTTTCCAAACTAGTCAAACGGTCTGGTATAGTCCTTATAAGCCTTTACACAAAATCACGACAGTCTATTGAGCTACTGACTTGCAGGATTCGCCTCGCTTTGGAGCGCTCCCTGCTTTGGAGTGACCCAACAGAATGGGTCTCTAACGGCCACCAACGACGACATTTGTTAGCAATGTTTAGTTTTTGAATACAGAGTGCTTAGTTTGCAGAAATGAAATTTACTTCCTTTTGGGAATGCAGGCTTCTCCTCGAATTGAACTTTGCTCTGTTTAAAGGTCTAATCTGAAGTATGAGCAAGCAAAGGTTGCTTTTTCTTTCGTTCTTATGAAATATAAAATTATGTAGAACCCTCTTTCTGTCCCTTTTCTTTCAAAGATGCGGATACGAAGGAGAACTACCTGCTAGAGCCGTTTCGATTCGTGAATGGCAAACAGTAAGGTATAGAAGGATAGAAATATCCTAGTTATCACAACTGATAGACCTGCCAGACATTCTAATTACCACTCATGGTCATACATACACAGGAGACAGTAGTAAATTTCCAACTTCGATACAGCTACCAAGCGGGTGGTCCAAGAAAAATCCCGATAACAAATGGGCCCAAAATTCACGTTTCCAGTGCTGCCTGCTAATATATGAGAACAAAGACTATGAGCAGATAGATTAATGGAATGCCCAATGACAAGTAGGCAGTCTATTGAAAGAACATATTAGTCGAGAAAAAGATGATGTCACGTGACACCTCGATTTGGATGATGACCTCACTATTCACTCACCTAGGCTTTCGCATTACGCAGTGGCAGTTCTGTCGGCTACAATTGAAAATGGATTCAGGTAAATAGGCTTGGATCGTAGTCCTGTTGCAACTTATTTACCATATTCAAACCGTGCTCCTGGTAAGGAGGTTAACCAATTAGAGGCTCTACAAAGAAAGATGTGAAAAACAGCCCAACTGGACTTAATTGAAAGTTCATATACATTGAGCAGACCGCGCAGCTTATGGGATCATTGATTACCGCAAGACAATTTTGGAAGATAAGATGGCGCTGCTTTTAGCGAACATGCAAAACAAGTATAATTTTGAGGTCGGAGTAACTAGGGATTTGCTATGTTTAATAAGTAACAAACCCCACGAATGACCTGAAGCAGCTCTGAAGCCACAGGCTTTCCCATGGGGTACGGATTTCAAGCGTTTCGACACTACTTCATGAAACATCACTCTTCCAGAAATCAGAAAAGACGTCGGGAGTTTGCAATCTACAAGATATATTTTAGATACAAGATATATTTTAAAGTTCATTTATTCTTATATCATCATTTATTTTGTCATATCATATCATCATTTATTTAAGCATGGTAGCCTATTCAGTGACTTCGGATTCGTTTTCGTTTTACTCTCTTTTATTTCATTTTTAGTATGTATGTAAATGATCATTTCTTGTAAATAGGTTTTTAATAGTATGGTTTTCATTGTAATTAGATTAGGGTATAGTTTTCTTTGGTATATTTGTAATAATAATAATAATGCTTTTATTGGAGGGCCCCTTGAAAAACGGCTTTTGCCGAAGGGCAACCCTCCTTAAATAAATGAAATCAAATCGAAATCAAATCGAAATCAAATCAAATCAGCAAAGCTGGTTCACAACGGGCCGTTCGAGTTTATTTCATAGAAGAGAGGCTAACTTAGGCCACGTCCAATCGTCCACACGTATCCGGATCTTGTTGAAAACGCATTTATTTTTATCCGTACAAAGAAGATCCACGTCCACACCCGGAGGCTTTACGAAAAGATCTCTGCCTACACAAAAACGCTCTGTCATTCAAACTTCGTTTGACTTTTCTTTCGACGTTCGAAGGATAAAAGACGTTCGATGTTCTTTCGGATTTTCGTAAGATTTTGGAGTGCGCTCACTCGATGCCTGCACATTTTGAAAATAGTAAAAATGTGACGCATAGGCCTCCTTTTTACACGAAAGCGCAACATTTTTTTGCCGGCAGACTTTGAAAACGGCACTTTTTCAAAACGACATCGTTTGAATGCTCGAAAATGACGAAAACGAAGAATTTTTTGACGCCTTCGGGACAAGACTGATCGATTCTTAAGGTGAAGATATATTTCTTGCCATTGAAATCTTGCAACCAATTTTCAAATTGTTCCGGCATCGTTGAACGATAGCTAAAATTTCTCTACCGTCACATTTTTTACCGTTTCTAAAATGTGCCGCCATCGCGTGAACCTAGTGTTAGTTCCTGTTCCTTGTGTGAGTAAAAGTAAAACATCAGATCAAATACGCTGAACGAATACAAGGAATCATGTTGTCAGTCTACAGGGTGTTTCAGAAAAAATGCAACACAACAATAATTCAAAATCTGAAGAAAAGAAAATGACAAGATTTGAGTAATCAGAATCGAACGATATTTTGCTACACTCTGTCGAATATTCGAATGTGCACAATAGTAATGTAAGCTCTATTGCCACTTGATCGAACCTCGAGTATAAAAAAGTGTATAAAAATAATGCTCGATCCAGGCTCTTTTGTAGAATAGCTAAAAAAAGGTCTACTGAATTGTTTATCATTTAATTGATACTTTCTTAAGTATGGCCAGGCCAATAAGCACTAGAGGGATGCCTTGAGGAGGAAAAGAGATGATTTCATCCTCGTGAGACGCATTTGTAGATAATGATGAAATATTCTCTCACGAAAGTGGATTAACGTCGATGTAAATTCCCTATGACGTTCCGGCATCTAAAATAGGCCATACTTACAAAAACGTCAATTAAGCAATGAAAAATTCAATTAATCCACGCAACCTGGATATCATTTGAAAGAAGATAGATTGTACCTTCAGATAGTATGCCTCGAATTCGTTAAATTCTCATCAAGAATCTCGAATGATAGTGGGTTGCGTTTTTTCTGAAACACCCTGTAATTCAAAACAGTAACTCCTTGATACAAAAAGCTCCGTTGCCCATTTGAAGTTTTACACAATGGAATCCTTACGTTAGTACTGTTACTACGTCACACTGTACACAGCTCAAAATCTGACTTTCATGCCTGGGGGAGACACTCCGGCACTCCCGTACTTGATTTGACGTGACGTGCCGTTCAATAGGGCGTCCTTTTTCCAACAAAGATATGGGACAGGGTACAATAATCTATAAGAAAATCATGTGACAGCGTTTCATTCAGAAAGGACGTTTTTTAGAGGTTTTCCATACACCCCCGTGTAGTAAAAATGGGTTATTTCGGGCAAAGCGACTTGCAGGATTTCCATCTTTCCACAAACAGAAAGAAAGAGAGATATCGCATCTTGCTGGTTCTTTGGAAATATTTTGCGGCTAACGCCGCAAACATAGCTGCATCATTGATAGAAGAGATCAAAAAGAGAACTTTATGTTAGATTTATCATTATTATTATTATTATTATTATTATTATTATTATTATTATTATTATTATTATTATTATTATTATTATTATTATTATTATTATCATTGAATTTCTATTCAAAGTAGGCTAGAAGATGAATAGCTAAATTAGAGCTAATTGAGGACTATTATTTACAATATACATTATTTGCAATGAAAGTATTAATATATTTAGAGGACAAATCAGACTTAAGAATCTATCCAGTAAAGAATCCAACTTTTGGGATATATACCTTGAAGCACCTACAGTTGCATTTTTCAACATTCCAACATCTAATTCGTTTTTTGGAGATAGGAAGGCTATGTGATTTATTTTCAAGGCAAGTAATGGACTCCACTCCAGAGGACATGTTTATCCTTTTTACAGTTGAGCGTCATCGCCTTGCCTTAAACTGTAGCTACTATTTCGCTGGATGAAAAATATCCTTCATGAATGGTGGATTCAGACTGCATTTATTTTATAAAGTTCATTCATGAGCAACTGCAGGTTTCATAGCATGAATTTCATTATTGAATTTTTGTGATTGTTGAAACGGGAGACATCCAGCACAATGGTATGATCTTCTTTCCAAATAAAGGTCATCAAGGATTACATACGGAGCATCATTTAGCAGTTAAGTAATGATTCTTCAAGTTAATCACTTGCTGTAATCACGCCAAACAAGACCCTCAAGGCCCACATGTCTTGAAACTGCACGTCACCTGCGAGCTCTCAAATTTTCAAGTGTATCACGCGGTAACGGAGCAAAGGAGCGTGTGCATGGTGGTTAAATTTACGAGCATCAAAACCACATTATATCTGCCTGTTGTGGACTAGATAGGATAAGTAATCGTTTAAGTGTGAGAAAATCACTGTTGGCAGAGATTTCGATGTGTGCTGTCCTCTTTTCACTACATCAAGCCCAGACAGCTTACAATCTATCAATTAAGAAATTAACTGTACTCATTTTCTGTTAACTGATATTTATCACATTCTTACCAAAATAAACTTCCTTGTCTCTAAGTCAATTGTTAAATTAGATGTTTTGCAAGGTCGAGAATTTTGCGTTGAACATCAATGTGAAGCTAATAGAGAGAAGCATAACTTCCAAATCTTTAAATCTACGAAAAAAGGTGGGTGTAAAATTCAATGACCTACTTCTTAAGGGACAGGTCTTAAATATGTACTACATGGGGGTGAATGATTTTCCAAAAATGTAGCAAAAAACTTCATGGCCCATCCTAAATTCCTATCAAGTTCTGTTTGACCCAATAGAAATAATCTGGATATTTTTCATGACCCTATGAAAATAATTTAGTTTTCAGGACACATTGGGAGTCATCATCATAAACTGATTTTGGCCTGTGTGCAAACAAGAGGGTATCATACTTTGATGTACATTCCCGTCTACCTCTTCGTAACATGCATTTGGCCAAAATATCGGGCCGAATGTACCCTGCGTGCATTCCCTACTTTTTCCATTGAGTCGCATACATTGTAATCAAGCGTCAAGTGTGAAAAAGGAATAGTAAAAAATTGTCAAGCATTTGCAGCCCATTGCTAAACTATGCAACATAACATTTTATGACTAAATTCTTATGGCCCCATAAAATACATCTAATTTTTTTCATGACCCCAAGAAGTTACGGAAAAATTTTTCATGGCCCATCCAAATATCATCCACCCCCATATAGCAGATACTTAATGACCATTCCCTAAAACTGAATGACTTGAACGAAACTTTAGCCACTTTTTTATCATCCTACCGTTGGAATTTTTAGAAATCTTGAATATTCGTCGAAATTACAGCCTATTTATCTTTCAGCTCAATTTATGATCATCAAATTTCAAAATCACAAACCAGAAAAGTCAAAGATTTTTGCTTGATACCATATTGTAGGCATCTATAAACTATGGTTTTTTTGAAAATTTTTTTTTCTTTCGTCAACAGGTTTAGAAATAAAGATTAAGATTTTTTCGAAAACACTGTAATTCTGAAAATATTGAAGATTTCAGAAAAGTCCAACGGCAGATTTACTGCAAAATAGTTCAAGTTTCTTTGAAGCCATTTAGTTCAAATAAATAGGTCATAAAATTTTACACCCAGCTTTTTAAAGATTTGAATTCTATGCTATACAGAGATCTCTTTTGGTCACAGAACAAATAAGGAAGAGAAGCACAGCAGAAAATAGCTGCAGCACTATCAAATTATAATTTCAAAAAGAGACATGAAGCCATTCTTGCAAAATTACTACCAGGAGACTACTTGGTTTGAATTTTTAGCTGCTCTGCGCACTATAGGCGATATAATTGCAATAAAATCCGAGTGCAAAACCAAGCTGAGCTGATTGAGTTTAAACATCTTCCTCAAGGTGTGCCTGTAGAGAGCGTGTTGCGGTCAGACAAATGTGCTGCTTTCTTGCAGAATTTAAGAAATGTAGCAGCTTATTGCCTTCAGAGATGTTGACCAAACCTTGGTGAACCAGACACGCGCTAGCTGCGAGGTGACTGTTTGTAGTAATGAACGTCGACGTCGAGATTTCTTCTGTGAGTCAATTTACTCACTGAATTTCGGATAAGAAGTCATTTTGAACTGCTGCAAGGTGTTCCTACAGTTATCTGCTTTCTTGACAAACTAAAGAAAATAGACCAAAATTTGTCTCTTTTTGCATCTTGAAAACGTTCGTGGATAAAGTAATTAGGGAGTTTTGAATGAGTATTTTTGCGTTCTGACAAATCCCACGTGACATTAATTAGAGGCAGTCTTTAACTATAGTATCTATTGTCGAGATAGCTTCGTTGTTCTGAGAAATGATCAATTCACACTAGGTTGTTCGGTTTCACATTCCTTGCGGTATCTTCCAAAACAAGTCTCAAGTAAAATGACCTGTAGTTCTAATTTGGTTACCCTGGGTACCAGAGCCTAATGTGGGGGAACGAGAATTTTATTCTCGTTCCCCCATTTTAGGCTCTGGTACCCAGGGTATAATTTGGTAAGGCTAATTTCAGTGAAATGAATTTCTGCATCTAACTTACGCTTCTGCCACAAAAAGGTCCATACTAATATTCAAATTGGTCCTTGATCTAAGATAGCACGTCGTGGCAAACTCTGATACATCATTTTTGGACACCAGGTAGATTAAATGCTTTACAAAATAGGAAAAGCAGATCATCGTCCCTTCTATTTGGGTTTTACTCCATTTTACATAATAAATGCAGTGAAATGGAAATGAAAGTATCAAAAAAGTTTCTAAGACTTCTCTGAACCTTTGTTCAACTTTACCTTTGACGGTATGGCAAAGACTTACAAAAAGCAGTCCCAAAATAGAAGACACTCGAGACTTACGAAAACGCAAAGCTCTCTTCCCCAAAGACTCTCTATTGTTTGGAGCATTTTCACATGAAAATTTTCGCGAACAAATAAATATGCTCTCGTTCTCGTTGAGCAATTTTTGGTTATTGCATTTCGAATTAAAAAATCTCTACAACGTTTCTTCCAAGTTTCAGCTTCGAAAAATGAATGCGAGTATGATAATCTTCCAAGGAGTAAACCGTGATGGCAAATACATCCCACTTCAATGTACATGGGTTACTCAGTTAAGTTTCTTAAAAGATGCTCGATGCAATTTTCATTTTATCAAAGATGAAAATCGGATGAAATTTTAGTTCAATTTTTGGCGTTTCTCTCGACTTATCAGAATTAGCTTAAACTTGTGCCTTTTCGTCCCTTGTTTCCCTGCGTTCTTTGATTTGCTGATATCACTTGGTCAATAGGGACTCATAATATTACGCTTATATAATGGGCCCACTTTTTCAAAATGGCCTAAAAAGGTGGGAGTTCTCGTACACTCAACAAAATCGCTTCAAAATCTGGTTTAAAGAGCTCGAACATTGAAAAGGAAATTCTTAGTACAAAGAATGATGTTGTGTTGACCTACAAAGCGCAAAATGCATACGTTTCAGGCAGTAATCTTCCTCTGTAGAAGCAAAATAGATCCATCGAAGCTGCGAGAACTCCAGGCTGCTTCAACCGTTCTTTGAGAGCAACAACAACAACATTCTGAATAGCGGCCCCTGATTGGTTAAAAACTGAATTCTAGCGATTTGATTGGTGAATATGGAACCACCCTACGCGGGCCTAAAGTGGGCCCACTATTGAAGAGTAATGTTATTAGTCCCTCTTGACCAAGGAACGCAGGGAAACAAGGGACGAAAAGGCATCAGTCTAGAATTAGCTCCCAGGTAAAATTGCACATGACTCTAAAACCATATGACCATTTTTAGTGAAATAAATTTCTGCGTCTAAATTGGCTTTTGAGCTTTCAAATGAGAGAAGACTCATTGAAATCAATGCATAATTCGTGATTATACAGCTCTTCAAACGTTGATACATAATTTTGGGACACTCGGTAGAATTTGCCATCCTTCAAGTTTCTTCACCCATACTGCGCTACCATTGCCTCAATCACCTCCATTCGTGGTACATAGTACAACATTAGCTTTCTCTTAACCTTTTTATAGCTTGTTCAGTTTCAAAGCTTTAAACAGAAATTAAATAGCTTATTTCTTACATAAAAAGCTTAGCATCACGGCTGTAAGGGCTCAGCTAAGGTTTAGAGCAAAATCTTCCTTAAATAGCTTTGGAAACTCTCATATGGAGTGTTATCAGATCGGATTACGTCTACGCTTGCCTCAGTGTTCAAAATATCTTCTTCTCATCAATCATGTATGAATATTTCTTTCTAGAATTGTGCCTAGAACAGCCTTTCTCTTGGGAGGTAGCGGTAGTTGCAGCAGTACGAATCCTGATGTGCATATCACCGGGTGGAGGGGGGAAGGGGTACTTGATGGTCTACGAAAATTGATTTGATTTGATTTGATTTTAAATTATTTAGGCACGGTGGCCACGTCAATCAGAGGATTGATTTTCAGTGGGCCGTGCTAACATGCGGAGATGTGTCGTTGGAAAATCAGAAAAAGCACTTTCCCTGCGAGTCCGCTATCTTAATGCCTGCACGATCGCGAGATTGACGTGATCTCAAGAATTTATGCCACTCAATTGTTTCTAAACAATACGGAAGTAGAAGTACGCAAAAAAGGGAACAATTCGATGTATCATGAACGAAATGAAAACTTCGGGCAGGAACAACTCGATGTGTCATACATAAATCTTTTTCCAAATTCAGCGTTTCCGACAACCCGTGATTTAAGAATAGAACCCAAGTGAATCTCTCGAGACTCGTAATTTTCAAATTGATTTCACTTTGTAATTCATATCCCGGAACAAAGGGATAATTGTAGCAAATTCTTGGCTCGCATTTTCTTGCTGAAATAGCCAGTTGTTTTTGCAACGATCCCAAATACTTAAAGTCACAGAAAAGCGTTCTTGGTTCGTATGTTACATTTTCCCACTCCTACATGTACTCCGTTTTACTTCGTACATAAAAGCAAGTGTGAATCAAGTCGTTGGTTTCAGTCCTGGATTATAGAATGAAATGGCTATACCCAAAATTAAATTTAATTGAATTGAATGATGGTAAGAAGACTTTCACGACCAATCAGATTTCAGAATTCTAGGCTGACCAATGAGAGGCTTCTGCCTCGATCCCAGGATCATCTCAAATGTTGCCTCTCTCATTTTCCCGCCATCACATGCCGAAGAAAGCTGAAAGATTACTCTGATGAAATCCCAAGAATATTTTGACCTGCGAAAGCAAATTTTCAGTTTTTGAAGAAGTAAACTTGAAGAAATACTCAGAAGAAGCATGTATCTTGATGCTGGTAGGTCATGTTTTCTCTGTTATCTCCAAGAAAATTAATTTGAGGTGTTTCAGGAATGGTGGTCTAGGAATGGTGTAGATATGGCCTAGCCCTCGGTATCAGAAGCGAGACTCACCAATTTCTGGCCAATTTCTTCGACTGTTTTGTTTGTACATGAGTGGTAGGCCTATTTGCTGCGATTTTTAGTTCATCAACGTGCAATGCAACTGTAATTGTAATAAGTCTTGAACGAGAGTAATACCCTATGAGAGAAAGATAAACAGAATACAAAACCTCATGGCAAGTTGCTCAAAATATGTAAAATCTATTCTCAATGGTATCATACGCTTTGCCTTATCGAATATTGATTCTTTCGTGTTTTCATTTGCCCTACAATCAACTCTCTATGGTGCGTCTAATGGGACTACAAGCTATTCTCAAAGGTACCAAACTTTGTTTGTCACATGGGCGACTCAAACCCGAGGGAACTTGCTTTTTCACGAGATTCGAGTGAAATTCTTCCTAGCTGTCCGGAACAACAAACTTTTAACTGTAAAGCTCGACCCAGATGGACTGGAATTTTATCAAATGTTGATGCTTTCCAAGGCAAAGGTTATAAACAGCGGCAAGATGTGGGATTTCTCTAAAGCTTTTTGCTTGATAGGCCCACTGCCTTATTTGCCAAAGAAGCTGATTTGCTGCCGATGAGTGCGCTGGTAGGTCCTTTATTACTTTCATTGGTAGCAAATAAGCCTATGGTCTATAGAAAATAGGTTTACTAAGCAAACAGGCCTAAGGTAGGGTGCAGCCAATTGATTTACGTGGTAGCAAGATTACAGTACAAAATTCACTTGTGCGCAAAATTAGAAGTTTGAAGGACTTTAGCCTCCATAGAATTACTGATATGATAGGTATGGTGTCAGGAACGTCAGAACATCGGGACTGCTGTAACATGTTGTAAAATTAGTAAGATTTTCCGTGCTGTCAAGATATTTTGTCACAAAGTCAAAACTTTCCTGTTTGAACGATACAGAGGCAGATTTTGGTAGTCACCACTTACCTATAGCTTCTTCAAATGTATGAAAAGGGAGTGTTCTCTCCTCGATCTGCTTTGATATTGAGAGAGTCCTCCAAAACAATTCCCCTTCACACAAATCCACTATTGCTATGTGTTTCTTCCTTATTTTGTGTGTTTTGTCTTTCTTATTTGATATTTAGATATTTAAATTGTTGTAATTTGTTTAGTTTTAGAATGATTGTATGTGGAGGAATTTAAATCAATGAACTGAACTGGAAACTGTTTCGACAAGCCTCTGTATCGATGAGTGAGTAACTTCGAGAAGCAAAATCGACCCTGGCTGTCATTCGTTTAAAATCTTAAGGTTTTGCGACAGCAAATACAGTTGAACCTCCATATAACGGTCACTTTTGGAACCAATTGTCCGTTAGATAGAGGTGTCCGATGTATGGAGGTGTAATCTTTTCTAGTACTGTATTGAGGGATGGAACTATCTGTCCTTTGTTTAGAGGGATACGTTGCCTAGAGGTGTCTGTTAACGGAGGCTCCACTGTAGTGTATACAATCTTTGTTTTGATAAAGACTTTGTAGAAATCAGTCGCTTGTTCCACGATTTAGAAATTTAATTCTGCATAGACGTAGGAACCGTGGGACATTTGGGGGACATGCCCCCAAGATGTTGCAATTAACAAAGAAGTGCCCTTTTTATTTTTAGAAAATGCTCCTTTTTCCTAAAGGAAAAAGTGCCCTCGAAGCGTCGCATCTCCCCAAGTTTAAGATGCCACGTCACTGTATTCTGTCACAATCTCAAACAAGTGGAAATGCAGGAAAAGAAACACTGCAATTTTGAAAGTAATCAAGATACTGAAAAACTAAATGGTAAAATCATTTCAGCTAGATTTAGACTTCAATTCATTCGATAGAAGAAAGATGCAATAGTCAAATGCACTTTAATTTAAGGAACTCGAAGCACATACTTCTACAAACTAGCATTTCCGAATAGGCCAGCATCTAACTGCGAATGCTAAACTGGAAAGTATATGGAATAAGAAATGACTCATAGAGGAGACTACGTAGGTTGCTTCATATGTCACCTGGGTTCCTTTATTCTATCTTCAGCTGTTTGTTCGGATTAGTCCCCTTCAGCCTGTTCATAGCCAAAAAATTCACAGACTTTCTTTAACCCAAGCTTTAATTCATTATTTAGATTTTTATGGGAAAATAGGCGATGTAAGAAACCGTCATCGAACGTCCTATGGCTGAAAAAGCTTGTAGAATTGAACAGAGAGACAGATGAAACTGTTAGAAGGCATGGAATTTGTCGGAATTTTTGCATTTAAACCATGACTTTACACTGTCATTTCCTGTCTCTCCTGAGGATCAAGTCACAGTCTTCCACATGTGACAGTAAGCCCAGAAAGTGTGCCTGGCTTTGGGACAAACTGATCATCTAAAGTTAAGACCAATTGGGTGCATTTGAAGCGTAGAATTTCATCTTCCATTTTCTATGCAGCTAAAGCTGCTAAGCATTAAATCAGATATAAAATGACATGCAACTCGAAGAGAACTTTAAGCCAGTTTGAAAATAGATGTCACTTGAAAGTGTTCGCCAGTAAAAAATGATGGAAAAATTTTTTACGAGTTAGCACGTACCATGGGAGATCTCAGGCGACATCTAATTTTGGACCGACTTGGCTATTTTGGTGATTCTTTGCAATGAAATGAAGTGTTTTTCTAGGTGCTCAAAACGGGCTGGAGTTGTTTTAGGTTTTCTGCATTTAGCATTTTCTTGTAAAACAATAGTTAAAGGACCAGTGTGGGGTTGATATGATTCATGATGAAATACAAAATAATACTGCTATGAATGGTTTACCATACTTTTCGCCTTCTGTTTGTGAACTTACGTATTCAAGCGATTTGAGTGAAATGACGTCATATCGCACGAATGAAAAAGAGGCTGTCCTATTATTTCCCACCTCTTTATTGTTGCTAGCCTCCATTTCGTGTGCTCATGCAAGAAAATGACATGGCCTCACAGCAACCAGATTGGTCCTAGATTTTCCAAATGTCCAAGAAACTGACGTCAGTTGGGAAGCTCAAAATGTGAAACAAAGGTAAGGATTCGTGTCAGTAGCTGGTAAGTTTGCTTTGTAGAGCGTTTATTATACCAACCCTGGACTTGTCCTTTAATTTGATCTGTTAACTTAGGAGGCGATTTGATCTGTTGACTGATAACTTAGAAGGCGATTTGATAACATCATATTTTTTGCCTCCATCTCAACAATAGATATAACTGAGTTGTTTCGTTAGTTGTATTCTAACTTCTGCTTATTTTAGGAAAAACTCTAACATGAATACTGGAGAGTTCCCGCCTTGGTCATACAGAACGAAAAGGATGAGAGGTAACAGCCCTCGGAATCGAGTCCATAATTTCTGCAGAGAAAGCAGGCGAGGTAACTAAAAGGCCAAAATCCACCTGTAAGTGTTACTTTTTGTGTCATTTCGAGTGTCTACAAGATGTCCAAAAATGATTATGTCCAATTTGTGTGGCTTCTGTGGAGGAGTTGTATATTCAATTATATCAGATTTTACACAGTTGCATAGGGCAGGCTTCAACATAGCGTTTGAGATCTTGTTTGAGTCAATATCTGGCATCGCACTAAAATTTTCACTACACTTTTGATAAGGTAGAAAGTGCTCTTTTATGAATAAACAGCACTACTAAACCTTTAAAAGAGTTAGCAAAAATTTTAGTACGACGCTAGAATCCTTTCTTTGAAACCTTACTTTATTTTGATATTGTTGGAGAGCAGTGGAGGGCTGTTTTAAAGGTGGCCTGAAGCGAAAAATCTTATTGTACCAAATGAATAGCACTGTTGAATGATGAAGCATCTCGTTTAAAATTTCTTGATATCTCACTTTGTCGTGAAGTTATCCACTAATTTAGGGGAGCGACTGATGACGTCATTTTGTTTGCAAATTACTTTGATACTGTATGGAAATATAGCTGTATTTTGTCTTTGGAAGGCTATGCATGCAAAGAACCTTGCAGCTTTGCTACACAAATTAACTTTGAGATGTCTCGTGAAATTATATGATGTTAAGAAAGGCATGCTTTTTGAAACAACTTTTTTTATTCGATTTATCTTTGGAAGCATTAGTCAGCCTTGTATACTTTCTTCACTTTGTGCAAAGAAAATGACGTCATCCACCGATCCTACAAAATAGTGGATGACTCGAAAACGAAACAAGATATCAAAACAATTTTAATACAAGTTTGCATTATTCAATAATACCATTGATTGGCATCAATAAAAATTTTCACATCAGATCACCTTTAAAGCAACCACTTATTTCGCAGTTTTCCTGCAATAAAGTAGCAACGACTGATCAGATTAACTCAAACATGGTCTCAAACACCAGGCTGAAGTTGAAGCCTGACCCATTCAACAGTGTAATAACAGAAATGATTGAATCTGCAGCTCCTTCACAGCAGCCACACAAACGGGGCACAATTTTTTGGGACACCCTTCATGTATTGAATTGTTGTTACATGCGACCTTGAGTAGTGATCTGCTAACTGTGGGAAAGATTTTGACGTCACTGGATTATATAAGCATGTTCTTTGGTGTGGAGAAAAAATTACAAGATTATTTATTTAATACTAAATAAATATCAATAGAAGAAGATACAGAATATAATTCAAATTAATAAATGAGGTGAAAAGATAGTGGTTTTGAATAATGGCAAAATGAACAGGACAAACGATTCTAATGAAACTGTGTCTTAATTCATAATCTGGGAAAATATAACATTGTTCAAACAAGCGATAGATATATAATAGAGTTAAGGGATGAGAAATATCCTACAGCCTCGCCTAACTTCACTGGATCAAGTGGATAGAAGGACACTGAGACGACTTTCTCTATTAACGATTGAGGTTGGTATTAAGCTATGTTTTAGAATTTGTTAACGGCATTAGAGTAAGCTGGAAGTTAATAAATCAGACTGTGGCTTTGATGACTGCAGTAAATCCATGTATGTAAGAAACTAGATTTTGAAATCAGGCTGTCTAGATTCTTACTTGTGACAACATGTCTTCGAATTAGGTTTTCTGATCTTTCATTTTCATCTGATAGAAAGCTTTCTTTTTGTGAAAGCTGTTCAAATTCTAGGAAGAAGCTGAGCATCTCGAATCCTTTTTTGCTTAGGAAATCCAAGTTTAAAGAAGGTATAAAGAACTAAAGGCCTAAAGACGAAAGGTCTAAAGGAATTGGCAAGGAAGCAATGGGAAATTGCAAATTTGAAATAAAATCATTTAAGAGAGCAATCGGCATAAAAAATTGTGTGTCCTTTCGGCAGCACCATTCGAGAACGAAATGGATACCCCGTTCGGGCGGAAAATTGCTGAAGACGATTCTCAGTTAAACGGCACACACCCCTGCGAACTATCCTCTATAGAACACTACTAACTAACTACTCTGTCTCGCATTCTATGTGAAGTGAGACCTCCGATGACACAAAATTACTCATGCAAATCATTTTTCATTTCTTTTTTCATGGAACTTTTTTGCCTGATATCTAATTTGAGACAGGTTGGTTTGGGTTGAGAATGCCAAAATGTTTGATTGGCTTACCTATTGTTGGTGGTAGGCGACCTTAAGGTTAGCGTTGATTTCTGCCCTGAAGGTTCTATGTTCGAGTCTTATGGCAGATACCTGGAAAAGTCTGCAAGCTTTCCTATAGAATGTATGGCCTCTTGAAGTGAGATGGCAGTAGCTTGTGGTCTACCCGTCCTTGTTAGAGAGAGAATTGAAGTTCTTCCTGAAGAAAGTGCAATAGGATGTTTTGTTTTCTTTTGTTTACCTTTCACTTTGTCTTATCTTTAAGACCCATTGCTAACCATCATCCTTTGTTCGCTGAATGTAAAACAAGACAAAGGGAATTTAGGCCAAAAAGGACTTTCAGGTAATACGAAAGTCGACTTTGGCACCAGGAAGAATCATGCTTAGCAATGGGTCTTTAAGAATTTTAACATAGTGGTGAAGCTAGTAATTTCATTCTTTATAGTGACATACTGAACAGGAAAGCTAAACTAAAGGGCCCTTCCAGATGTGACATTCACGTAGACCTAAATTAGTTACGAGTTAGCTAATTTAGCAAAAAATGTTTTCAACATACTTAAAATATAATAATGAACTAATCGATGAATCAACGAATCGATGAATCAACGAATCAATTAACAAAGTTACTGGAAGTAGCAGCTTTTTCGCAGATAAATTCAAAAGGTTGATTGGTTGAAATCTTATTCATATACAAGACTTATTAACTTTCATCAAATCTCTTGGTCTTGGTAAATTTACTAGAAATGTCCAAATTGAAAACAAGATAGCATCAATCAATAGAGAGTAACGTTAATAGCCTTCCTAAATTGAAGATTATCGAAATCAATACAGTTTTTAGGCTTTTACTGAGATTGGCTTGAATTAACTGCATAGTTTGAGGCATTATCCACTTTCAACCGTTACAGCACTTTTAGTGAACTTTTAGCACAGATTGTAATGAATTATAGAAATAATGCTTGTTATATCATACTGTGTGGTCTAATAGCAAAGGGAATAGACCCATTGCCTGTTCTAAAGAAGAATCTAAAGCGAACAACATTTCATGCATTTTGAAGAATGTCTCAGTCTGAGATGCTTCCAACGGTCCTGTGAATTGATAAGTGGCTTTTCAAGCGCAAGACATTTTCACCAAGATATCCTCGAGAATTTTTCTTGTTTAATATCATAGAATAGATACATAACAATGGTGAATTTTAGAAGGCACAAGTCCATGAACATCTAGTCTCCACAAACAAAGTCCGAGGAGAGAAACTCACTTGTCACCATCTTCAAGGATTCCTCTTTGTTTGATTCTAGTCCTTGGCATGTAAAGTTCCTTCTTTTACCTCTGAAATGATGCTCTGAGGATTCAAGAAGAATAATGATCAAATCAAAAATTCTGTGTATCTTATTCCTTCTGTAGCATTTCCTCTTTTCGTGACAGGTGTCCCAAGAGATGATCATTCTTTTCAAGTTAAATTTTACTCGACTAAACACAAACACATTGCCTTTCAAAACGAAACAAAAGGATAGAGATCAGAATTTCTTATTTCCCCAGCTCTCTTGTAATTGATACTAAGCTGTCTTCTCGTCTGTCAGGATTTCTTTGAGTAGTAAAATAGCTCGTGTAGTATTGTATCTCTCAAAGAACAACCAATCGTTACTTGGTCCAATGAACTCATGCCAAATGTCTGGACGCACAGCTGTTTCTCCAAAGCAGAGTGCTCAAATGAATACGGGAAGGCTTGCTTCCTTCTTGTACATAACTTCAAAAGTAAGAAATTTAAACATCATATGAAAGTCCATGGAAAATTAAAGAACTCCATCAAAAGATGCTTTAAAAGAATGAAACAAAAAATGGTTTTGACAGAATGCATAGATTCCATCTCTTCCTTAGGAAGTGATAGCATCAACGAAAGTTCAAGATGACATCTCAACCCCTTACAGTCACAAATCTAGGTTCGATTGATGATTTTGAAGCAATATGGTGATTCTTGGGGCAGAAATTTTCTATGAAATTTCTTTGATCAAATGTTATGAAGATCAGTCCTGAACATAAAGCTAGAAATGTTGCTGTTGTTGTTTTTGTTGATGACGATGATGATGATGATGATGATGATGATGATGATGATGATGATGATGATGATGATGATGATGATGATGATGATGATGATGATGATGATGATGATGATGATGATGATGATGATGATGATGATGATGATGATGATGATGATGATGATGATGATGATGATGATGATGATGATGATGATGATGATGATGATGATGATGATGATGATGATGATGATGATGATGATGATGATGATGATGATGATGATGATGATGATGATGATGATGATGATGATGATGATGATGATGATGATGATGATGATGATGATGATGATGACGATGATGATGATGATGATGATGATGATGATGATGATGATGATGATGATGATGATGATGATGATGATGATGATGATGATGATTTTAATGAAATTGGTCGACGCTTCATTGGAAATTATCTGAATTAAGCTCAACAAATTACTTGGTTGAATTTTGCCAGTCAAAATATGGCTATCAAAGATTTGATATTTCACTGAAGTGCCCCCTTTTCTTTTATCCCATTCTCATATATTCATTTTCATATATTCTGTTTCAAGCCTTGAGGCAATGCGCAAACAATTGAAAACAATTCCGAAATAGAAGCAAATATCGATTTAAGTGAAAAACAGTTTGGTACACTTGAATGGAAAATGGTCAGATTATTGCCAAATAACGCATAACTGATTTTAACAGCGAAATCACGGAAAAATTTTAAACCCCATGTATAAATAAATCTGCGCCATTGAAATATTGATATCAAGATAAAAGAACCTCAGTAAAGGGAGTCTTGTCATTTTCATGATTGTAATTAACTCTACCCCTATCCCTCCTTTGATCTGCCGCATACTTTAATGTACTTCAGTGTAGGAGGAGACTGCGCGCTGGTTGAAAATGCTTTAAATGAGCTTGTCCTACATTGAATTCATTTTGGCAAAACTAAACTTTTATACTATTTATAAAGTTTAAATTATGTCTACTTGCCATTATTTTCTTTTCCATTCCATTGCGCTTTTTTTATGTTGTTGGCCGGAGCTTTCGCCTCACCCCTGAGGCCTCTTCAGTGACATTTTATAATTATCTCTGTTTACTAATTCTTAGAAAACTTCGCCCAGGCGCTATGAATCAATCTCGTAGCTATAAATGCCTTTCACCACCATATTTTTCTAGAGTACATATATATTACCTCACAAGGAATCCCTTTGTCTTTTGGCGACTTTCTCGAAGGGGGAAGACTACAAATTTGGAATGCTGTGCTCGAAAAAAAAGGACTATCCATATTTTTAAAGACATCCGCATGTTTTTACTAAAGCAGCTTACTTGGAACTTTTCGTGACCTTAAGACTCAGTTCAAAATAATTATATGCCTTGAAGACTTTCGTTTTCCAATTTCATTGCTTCATACGTAGGTTAAACAGAAATTTCTGTCAAATAACAGGCAATCAGTATCTACGCCCTGACGCCCAATACTAGCGACGTATTTGCATGGTTACAATACCCTAAGTTTCCACTCAAACAACGACCAGGGGCTTGGATATTTATGCTTTCATATTTCATAGATATTCAGCTACGAGGCACTTATATCAATTAAAATGTCCCTCGAGTAACCCTCAACCAGAATCTAAGCGCCATCCCATTAAATACCCTTATGCTTACAATGCTTTGAATTTTAACTCAAATAGTGATAAGGCGTTAAGGCGTTTGAAAACTTGTGCCTTCCAGTTTCATGACTTCATTTTCATAGTTAGGTTACGGGATACTTAAATAGAAATGCCCGTCAAGTAATCGGCAACCAGTATTTAAGCTCCATCCATGAAATACCCCCAAGCTTATAATGCCATAAATTTTCACTCAAATAGTGCTAAGGCGTTTGAAAACTCCTGCCTTTCCATTTTCATGACTTCATTTTCATAGTTAGGTTACGGGATACTTAAAGTGATAGAAATATCGCTCAAGCAACTGGCAGCCAGTATTCAAGCCGGCGCTCCTTGATTCAAGCCCCACTCTAGCGCCCTACCCGCATGCTTTATATACACTAAGTTTCAATTCAAATATTCATAAGTGTAAAGCCGTTTTGAAACTCGTTCTTTCCAGTTTCACGAATTCGTACATGAATTGCGGGTCTTTTAAGCGCACCCATAATCTCCGTAAAGTTACTGAAAATATAAGATGCAAAACAACTTAAATTATGGCCAATTACAATTATCGGTAGCAGACATACGCAAAATTTACAAATACTCACAAAGTTAGAATTTGAAGTTAAATCAGCACACAATGAAAGCAAAAAGCGGGGCTCTCTTTGGATTCGAATAAGGGTCTCGAACTAAATTGCATTTATAGGGCTCTAGCTGCCATGATAAAGGTCCTGCTAATCGTGCAAAGCCTCGTTCAAGTTGAGATATAAGCGGTACGATTTCCACAATAAAAACCCCTTTGTTCACACAGAAAACGTTCTTATTGTTAGATTTTACTAAGAAGGCTTAGGTTATATCAATGACGGAATGTTTTTGAAATTGCCTAATTCTGAGAGCAAAACCGGTGCACGGCCACTGACCATTTTTCCGCAGTGTTAGAGAACACGGGAATTCTCTTTGCCTCTACATCAAACCTAACATAAGGTCGCATTTGGACGGGAGCGCGTGACAGATACGAAGCTCGAGCAAGCCCATAGCGAACAATGAAGGCAAAACAATGAGTGTGATCGATTTCTTTTGTGATGCTAATTGATTCCTATTGTTTTGTAAATGATGGGTTTTTTCGAGTGCTCATTGCACGATGTGTAATAGGATTGTTCATCGCTTCATCCGTTTCTATTATGCCTTTGAGTGTCTATGCCGACAAACCAATGGCGAACGAAGATTGAAACAGATGTGAAGACGAGGCTTGTATAAAACGCTTTGCCTTTGACCCCCTTTCTATTTATGAGATTGAAGCCGTTCAAGCTCAAACTTGGCTCCTTGCAAATAGAACATATTTCGGTAAGCTGCTTATGTTTCTTGTTTTCTGTGTGAATTGGCGAGCCTCTTGTCCTAGTACTGAATTTACTGATTTACTGGCTACGTCCAACTGAAATGTGACCTTAGATTACAACTCTAAAGACTTTTCCAGACTTAAAAATATTCCTTCTCGATGTACGAACGTTAGATGCTGGATGTTAGGAGTGGAGATGTTTTGATGTACGAGTCTGCTTGGAGAAGTGTTTGAAGAAACAGATTGCGAAGCGAAGACTTAAGGATACAACCCACTGGTAGGCTTAAACGCTTTTACCCTTCTCAACTTTTAAGCGCTATTAAATGGGAGCTTATGGGCTTCATGTATAATCGCAGGCTTAATGAAATCCAAACTATCGAGTCTGTCATTAAAGGACTTAGGGGATTTTGATCAGTAATACTTTGGATAGCCAGGTTTCGAGCAGGCCGTTACGACGCTGGACAGACATTGAAGCGAGAAGGTCCTCTGAGTCAAATTTACCGACCTCATCGAAGTCTGATGCTCTATTATAGTGTCGCAAACTGTACAGCTTATACGATTGCTCACGAAACGGCGCAGTTACAGGAAGATATGGACAAAACAGGAACGAAACAGCGATATTTTTCGCCAATTGTTGATTTGTTTGTATCGAGCTATGCGATAGCATTCCAATGGTGTGTGGTAGCAAATTAATCTGGAAACATAAACAAAATTACGATACGGATCTTCGGCATAATAGTAGCGATGTTAGCGCACGGATACAAGATTCCTGACAACGTTTGGAGATGTGATTTTCAGTTCCTTTCCCATTTTCAACTGAGAATTTAACTGAAAATTTTGATGTTGTTTGTGAAATTAAGCGCTGAAATATCTAAACCCCTTCAAAAGACAAAATTATGGATGGTTTACTAGCTCTAATTTATCTTTTGTCAGCTTTGCCGTTAGGGAATCGTCGATTAACTTCAGATGTTTGGAAAACGTACTCCAAATTTTAAATTTCAACGCTTGCGACTTTTTTAGAGACATTTCTCTTGAGAATATTCCAAACATGTTTTTATCTTTGTGTGCCTTAATGTGATGTAGCTATAACTTGCATTTCACGCTTATTTCATCGATATTGTGCGAGAAAATGGCAAGCAAAGCTCTGCAATGCAGGACCAAAATTGACATTCAATCAAAAATATTTTCAGATTCGACGAATATATTATCAAATTCGAGTTGTTATGTCTCCTGTCTTTCTTGACAAAATAAGCTACCAGATCTCACGCATTTAGCAGAGCATAGATGCACCTATTTTTGTAGAAAACTTGTTCTGAATCGTTAGGAATCCCCAAGCAAAATCTTACCTCACCTTTGAAATTGAACTGGATATTTGAGATCCCGATGACATTTATTGTTAGGTTATAAGCTGTGACATATTCAGCCTTTTTTGAAGAACGCTTGTCTCAAGCTTTCATGAATTTTGAAACGTATAGACTAGCCTTTTCCGGCAGAAAGGATTCTTGGAGCTATTAAGAATCAAAGACCAAAAAATTTTACCATGCCAGCACCATTTGAAATCAATTTGAGACGCGATATTTCCTTCATTGGCGAAGAAGTCGTCACTAGATTCTAGTTATTTTGAAAAGACTAGATGTGCCTTTTCACGCAGAAAATATTTTCCATGTTTTTAAGAATATTATGAGGAAAAATAAGCCGTAACATAAGTCTGACAGGTAGTTAAGATGTCTCGGCCAGGAGCCTGTTTATCTGCTCTTAAGTTTGGGCTAAGCAGAAAATCTCTGGATCTATATTTTGCTTGGACATAAGCTATATTTCTGAGCCTCTTTCACGTCACGTTTGTTGTCTTGATATTAATTAACTTTTACAATAACTAGTAGGATATGTTAAACAATATAAAACTAGGGCTAATGCTTTGAAAATGTTTTAAACCCCAACCAGATGAGAGGTTAATGAACAAGATTCTGGCGATTCTTGCTACTTCTTTAACCAAAAAAAGAAATTCTTTGAATGTTAGAAGTGAAAATATTTTCCTGCTAATGCTTAAACAAAACTTGAATTTACTTTGTTTATCCCCTTGTGAATCATGGGAGCTAAAAATTGGAACCATAGCCAACATCTGATTACTACGACTTAATTTTGCCTGAATAGACCTTTTAGCTACTCTGCAAAAGAGCCTGGATCGAGCGTTATTTTCATACATTTTTATACACGACATTCGATTGAGTGGCGTTAGAGCTTCTATCAGTTTTGTGCAGATTCGAAAATTCGACAAAATGTAGCAAAATACAGTTCGATTCTGATTCTTTTCAGAATAGCTAAGAGGTCTATTGGCAAAATCTCAGGTGGATACCGGCCCATTGAAATTTACCTAGATAAACTTCTAAAGCATGAAATATCTAGCAAATATTTTGTATACTGATAATCTATAGAGATTTCAATATCTGAGGCAATCTCTTGCCGATCTGTGTAAGAAAACTTTCCTCAGCAAATTGAATTGTTTGAGAACCTATCACAATTAAGTTTAAAATTATCGCAAACGTATTTCAAACAGACTGCATTCTACAAACGTAGATCCAAGACACTTTCTTCTTTATGGATGAATGCACATCTAAAAATTTACAGTTAAACAAAACCATATTTAGAAAGAGGATGCCATTGGATGCATGATAGGCATGTCTACCCTTGATGATCTTGACAAACAGCAATACAGAAACTAAAGCTATACCAAAGCCGTACCAAAGTTTCTGTGTGTTTTCCAAGACCAATTCTGAAATTTTTCACATCAAAGAAAGCATTTCTTGCTACAAAGATGCTTCAGATCTTGGAATCATTGATATACGGTAGCCAGATTAAACAAACTGTAGATCCTAATGATCCTAATCAACATAGCAAAGGCGATTTCACTTTATTTAAAGGATAAGATGTCGCACTAAACAGTAAAGAATGTGACAGACGATTACCAGAGTTAGGAGAGATACCCCACACAGTTACAAAGCTTATCTAATTTTACTTAGAGTTTATATCTCAAAGTTTTTTGTTACAGAAAATGTATCTGTGGGAGCTACTGAATGTAAAATAATTAGATCATTTTACAGGCAGAGTTAGATGCTGAGCGTGATAAACGCTGAATGATAACGCTTTAAGACCAAATATATATTCAAGATTTCAAGACAGACTTTGCATGCATATTACAAGGATGCGAGAGAGGACCTAAGTTCACGAAACTCTACCTATGTCTTTGAACCTTGATTCGATTGATCAAAGATTACTTAATAGACTACAGCCTATGTTCCAGAAACTAGACAAGCGAAAATATCCTGTGAAAAGCATCTTTCACTGCCGTTCTTTACATCAAAGATAAAAGAAAAGTAGAAGTCTCTTATGTAGACTATGCTGGAAAGAACATTGTTACTTCAAATCCAACGAATGGAAAACTTCTCTAATTTACTACACTTTAATTCATCAACAAACATGGTTTCCTCCAGGTAGAATGTTCTGTACATTCGTATCGGCATTCCATTGGCTACCCAAACAGCGAGGTCACTCAAGCGTAAACGTCTACCCAACTTAAATTTTTGTCTTATCGTAAACAACAAATTTTCTTTCTATCAAAAAAGGTGAAGTTTGTAAAACAAAAGAAACAATGCTGTTGAAGACAAAGCGAGCTGACAGCCTCACGAATAGGTTTCAGAATTTCAGCGCAGCCGACCATAATGTCTTTCTTTCTCAGTTTATATCGACTTCACTGAGTGCTCTTTGAGGTGTGAAATCTATTCTCCTGAAAGGCAAATTGCTTCGGATTTTTGAAGTCCCGAATCTGTTATTTGTTGAGGAGCTCAATGAATAGATTTTACATTTTAAACGCAGTCAGCCAGAATGTTTTCTATCAATGTTTATTTTGATGTTGCTGAATCCACTAGGTTTGAAATTCATTCTTTGCAACTGCAAATCACTTTGTAATATCAGAGACCAGTAAAGGTGAACTTTGTAAAACAAAACTGCAGGTTTCCGAGAAGACAAAACGATTTATCTATCTGAAGAATAAACTTCGCACTAACCAAATACCAATAAATCGAGAAAGAGAAGTATTAAGAATGGATGCGCGGAAGGTGTGAATTCACCCTTGATAAACCTGTCTCGTAGATCTATATATCTTTTGGAGATCTTGCAGAGGGTGCAGAATTTTGAATTTCACTTTAAATGACAAAAACTGTTTCCGCTTGCTATCATCTAAAGAGCTGCCCAACACTGACGACAACTGAACCAAGCCTACTCCAAATGGGGATAGAAAGTCCGGGATCTTGTCAACTGATATCCTATCGACGGAAAGATCCTATCTATTACACGAGGATGAATTTTCTAAAACAATTTCCTAACCCTAACCCTAACCCTAACCCTAACCCTAACCCTAACCCTAACCCTAGGTTTCGAAGAAGGATAATAGATTTCACACCTCTGAGCACGGTCAATCTAATCATACAAGAGTATTATTGCTGGCTGCGTAGACGGTGTGAATTTATTCTTGAGGCTTCCAAATAGCTTTGTCTTCATCAGCAAGTAAGCAGGCAATCAATCAATCAAGCAAGCAAGCAAGTACGCAAGCAAGTAAGTAAGCAAGCAAGCAAGCAAGCAAGCAAGCAAGCAAGCAAGTAAGCAAGCAAGCAAGCAAACAAGCAACATTTATTCGTTAACGCAGGCTAGGTTTCTGGCAGCCATACTGAGTTTGCTGTTTGCTTGCAGTTTGTAGTTCCCATGACGGGATTTGAACCCACGCAAACAGACCCCACATAAATCGAAACAATGCGCCTTAACCACTCAGCCACACCATAAGGCTCGTATCTTTTAAAGGCTTTGATTCATAGTAGCTGGGCTATAAATCCTCAAATCAAATTTATATGATAAAACCTGAGAATACAAGAGACTACATCTGCTAAATCAGAAAAACACTTACTACCTTCGATAGCATATAAAGACAAATCTAACTGGCTAAATTCCAAAATTTTTGTTTTAATCTATGGATAGATGTCTAACTTAGACTTAAAAATCATGCATGAGAGTGTGCATCAAATAAAAGATGTTGCAAAACTGATCAGAAAATCGGATTGTCTTTGAAGTTGTCCTAGGCCCCATGAGACGGCTGTTCAATACGTTACCTCCGATCAGTCCTGAAAGGACACATTCATGTAAGGGCAGATCAGGAATGAATTTGAAAGCTGTAAGTTTGAAAATACCTTTTGCTATTTTGTGAAAAACTTGTGTTTTAATTAATGATGAGAAAAGACCTAACAACTCTCTCATATCTGGTGGTATGGCCATGTGGTTAGGGCGCAGTGTTTGCTTGCTTGCTTGCTTGTTTGTTTGCTTGCTTGCTTGCTTGCTTGCTTGCTTGCTTGCTTGCTTGCTTGCTTGCTTGCTTGCTCCAGCTTGCAAGTTATGCATGCCCTTACAAAGCATCAAATTTCCAAATCAAACGAACAAAGTCTTGTCGAATAGACCTCCACAAAGCACAGCTTCTGTCGAAGAAGCATGCAAAACGTTAAGGGGAAACAAAGCAAATAGCAATATTTTAGAACGATATTCATTTCCTACAAATACTGTTTATAATCAAACGCTCAGAAGAATTAAAAGTATCCTTTGTACAAAGAAAGACCTTTGTCTAGTTTATCCCATGAGCGATTTGATAATTAGGCTTTTGTAATTCTTAATGAATAGTTCCAAACAAAGACAACGAAACGATTAGAACTGACCACATTTGGTAAAACTGATTGCGTTGAAGAAATGAGAGCATTAAGGTTGTGGTTGGGCATTGGATCACTCTACAAACTGTTCTCAGTCCAACATAACCGTCAAATCTTAACAACTATAAAAATTGTTGATATTACATGATCCTTTGGATTTGATGGCGTGAAAACAATTTTAGGCATTTTACCATAATTCTACCGTTGATTTTTCTAATATCTTGATCAGATTCAAAATCACAGCGCCTTCTATGAGATTGCTTTGGGGTTTCAAGGGTTGTGGATTTGGCCAATATGAGCCCTCAGGTATTGGGTTTCGGATATTTCATTCAAAAATTCTTGGTTTTCGAAATCATACAGTCCATATGGTTAATTGAGATTGAAGAACCAACTTTGAGATGCTAAAAAATGCACAGATATTCAGTGAAAACGAAAATGTTGGAAAAAATCGAAGATTATTAACAAGAATTGACTATTTGTGTTCAGATGTGCAGTTTCGGTTTTTGGTGTTCTTGCTTCCGGGTTTTCGGGTTTTTGCTACTTTCGGTCCGGGTTTGCGGATTCTGGTACCTCCCAAAGCCGCCTTCTTCTATATTTCAATTAATGTGATGCTGTGGCACAATCAGATTTCAAAGTTGAGAACCAGAAGAGCGATTTGTTTTTTCTTGGAAATTCTATCATTTTTCTTCCACTGAGTTTATAACAAAGATAGTTTTGATGTCTTTCGACCATGTCCTTGAATTCTTTTTATAACAAGAAATACGCTATCATATGTTGTATCTCAAAAATTTGGATATCAAAGGATATCAAAAATTTGAGTGTCAGAATCAATGTAAATTCGTATCTTCTTTCAAATCATTTAATTCAAAGAGTAATACTTAATGATCACTTAAACCAGCTTTTAAGACAGAAAGTGTCACATTAAAACATTTTTGGTGCGAAGAAAGCTGTCAGAGAGTGATGTATTCACCGTACCCTGAGTGACACATTATGACTACTTCTTTTGGTCAATATCAAGTAGGTTGTTTAGCAGCGAATTTCCATTCTAAATTACTCTAACCAATTTTACAGTCTATCGTTTCCAAAAGAAATATATTTGCACAGATCTAGAAAGTGCTGCTTTCAAAAGCTACCCTTTTATTGTTTCTATATTCCCTTTTACAGTTGCTACCACGGCTTATTAGAAAGGAACAGATATGTTGCCTAAATGAAGTCTTGCTAGATTTTCGGCACTTGAGGCCAAAGCATTCTTTCGCATCACGCACGCAGCGTTCATCTTTACCCCTGCTTTCAATTTTTCAAATACTTTTCAGCTTACTTACCACATTCATTTTCAAACTTAGCATCACAGCAAATGAAGGGAGAGGAAACACACAGTGCCACCCTAATGAATTCTTCCTATATTGTCGGCACTCGAGGCCTATAAAGCATTCCTGCGCATTTCGCACGCAGCGTTTATCGCAACCCCAGGTTAACGTATTACGCCATCGTAATAACTTGTACAAATACGTATCGTTTGAATGGTGTTTTCGTCTCCATCAAGGTCTTAGCCTTAGTGATCTATTCTCTAAACTGATCAGTAGCTACAATCCAGAAACAATCACAAAGCCTCTTATCTAGCCGACATGTTTAGCTGAAGTAAGACGAAGGCTTTGTAAGAATTAAATCCTCGCAAGGGATCGATATCCGCGCGCCTGTGTTTCTATAGAAAGCCCTCCACGAGACTGTGATTAGTTTTGGATTCATTTAATAGGAACATTCATGAATATCTGTTAGATTTTGTTGCATAAAAGAAATTTTATAAAAGAAACATCAGAAACATGGCGATAATGGTAAATGATAATCTTCTTCAAAAATAAGAAGGGTTTGAGATGTTGTGTTTTTGAAGAATCAAAGTGGTTTGTAAGTGTGTGTGGAGTTGCTGTCGCAAAACACTGAAATCTGTGCATAAAGAGCAATCAAAAATTCCAGTCAAAAATGCTCCAAATCAAAGATTAATTGCTCGATTGACGCAAAGTTTTGAGACAGCCACAAGCTTGTTAAAATCTGCTGAAAGCATGAAACTTTTTATATGTTTAGACACCAATGGGAAAATTTAGCCCTAGTTGTACATTGAAATTGGCCTATCAGGCACAACCTATCAAAAAATCGCTTTTATCACGAATTTTGCAACACCAGGCCGTCCCTCTGGAGCTTAACATTTCAAGCATTGTGCTTGCACTTTTTCTGGTTGCAAACCTTTCCAAGCATTTCTGCTACCTTCCTTTTCTTGGCATGTTACATTGAATAGGATCTCTGGCCTCTTCTGGCACACCATCACAACAGTAAATAAGCAATTAAAAGTTGCTCAACGACAAAGAAAAGAATGGACAAACATCAATCAGATTGCTCGAAGGCCTAGCATGTATTGACATCATTACTTTCTATGCAATTTTACCTGCTGTGCACTTGGGCTTCAAAATTCTATCAAAAAAGAATTTGGTAGTTGAGGATTTTCACTCTCCGAATTACATTTATCAAAGCCATTGCAGCTATGTGCAGAGGGATAAGGGAGCGGTCATAAAGTATCTGCTATATGGGGGTGGATGATTTTCCAAAAATCTAGCAAAAAAATTAATGGCCCATCCTAGATTCCTATTCACTTATTTATGGCCCAATAGCAAGAACTAGGATATTTTTCATGACCCCATAAAATAATTTAGTTTTTAGAATGTAGGCTTGATGAGTTTACCCGGTAGTGTAATTTCAGAAGCATAACTTAATAATGAACCACTGGTTAGCCACTGAACTAAACAAGAGAAGGAGAAGAAAAGAAATGAACAGCAATGCAAGCGTCTAGTGGGAAATATAACAGAAAACAATTTTCACAGCATTTGCAGCCGTTGCCAAACCTTAGAAATAACATTTTATGATAAAACTTTTATGGCCCCATAAAATACATCTGATTATTTTTCATAGCCCAAAAAGTCATGGCAGAATTTTTCATGGCCCATCCAAATATCATCCACCCCCATATAGCAGATACTTTATGACTGCTCCCTAATAGTTCAAGCTTTAATTCTTTGTGCAAGGGATTATTCTCCTCAGTGCCAATAGCCATCTTTTATTCACGTATTTAAACACAAATTTTGAAGAATTTTAGCATCTGTGTACCCTGGGTACCAGACTCTCTCAACAAGAAAATGGGTACCCAGGGTAGCATCTGTGTTTTCAAGAGGATAATCCAGGCTGTCTTTCGTTTAAACAAGATTCAAACCGTAATTGTTTGAATTTGTAGATTGGCCTAACTACACAAACTCCTCATCTCACACTTTTCATTGAAGTGAATTGATGTTGCTGCTGCTGGTCTTTATTGTAGCAGCATATCAGTCGAGGCTGAAAGTGGAAATTGGAAGGTTGTAGTATAAGGCTTTAGTTGTAAGGCTAAGCAAAATTAATGGAATTCCAGATATAGTAGCCATACTCATTAATCTTTCAACAAGAGCAATGACCTTTAACACCAAGCTTATTAAGTAAAGCAAAAATTTTCCGTTGTACGCACTTTGGACAAACTCAAAATTAAACAGTTTCAGCGAGAATTTCCATTCAGGAGATATTAAGTGCCCTTTATCCAATTTGTTACAATTTTTGCGAATCACGAGACATTATGAAGGGCAACCAGTTACATCAAAACCGATAATATAGGACAGCCTATTCTTCCTGATAGCGTAATAGATACAAAATCTAATTAGGGCAAGGATGGTGAAATACAATGTTAATCTCTACCTCTATCCTTATTAGGGATATTGAGGTCACTGTGTTTCCTTCGTTCCCAGGCACTAAATTAACAGATTTCATAGTTTCTTTGGGCTTGATGCTGAAGTAGTTGATAAAATAAAAGAGAGACAATAAAATCTAGGCATTCACTGTCATTTTCACAAAAGAAAACCTTGACAAGGACTTCGTAATTGCTAAATAAAACGTCTAGCCTTCTAGCATTTTTGGTGATTTCAATACAATGATGTTTTCAGTTTGTTTTAGAGTGAGCTTCATTGTTAATTCCAAACCTACCAAATTCTGAAAATGGTAGACTTGGCAGAGATGGAAACACAGTTCCCAATCAAACACAAAAAATTCTTCAAAACAGCATGTTTCAGATTTATCCTGGCGAAGACGAGGTTTCTAGTTGAAAAGCACGAAGACGAGTCGGTGCTTGGCAACAACCGATTACCGTAGCAACGCGAGCAAAGTGGTCTCGTTTTCAGAGTTCTGCAAATGAAGTCGAGGATCTCTCCAAAGTCTGCCAAACCTTCTGCCTTTTGGAGCAAAACGTTCAGCAGGCCTACCAAACCTGCCCAATCTGTCGTTTTTGGAATTTGGGAGTCAATCAAACACAAATTCCAAGTCTTCAAGTCTCCCGCTTTCAGAATTGGTACCAATCAAACACATCCTTAGATTCAAATATGCCACTGAATAAAAAGACATTTTGTGGCTAAAATTCAAAAATCTGTTTCTTTGCATTCGGATTTTGTTCTGTTCTATTTGCTTGCATAATCCTACTGAGCACCAACATTTTAAGATTCAATGTTTTGCATTAGAGTTACAAAGTTTTTCAATCAATAACTACGCTAAAGATGGCGGTGGAGAACTTTTTGCCAAGACGCTATGAGTTCTTCGATCTAATGCCATTGTCTATTGTATCTGAGCAGATTGGTGTTGTGATAAGAAGTTTCTAGTACAAAAAAGAACAATTAGATTATTATCTATTTTGGTTTTTAAAGTCAGTCTTTTGGCGAAAGGCTAAAAAATAAGCAGGTAGCAAGAAAGCAGAGAAGGAAGGGACAAGCCACGTGTTTTTCATATGCTGGCAGACTCAAAAATAAAACGTAATCAATCAAGAATTTGGATATAATGTAGATGTTGGGTGACTCTTCTCCGCAAATTACGGACCACGAAAGTACGGAACTAATAAAGAAAACCTTAAAGAAGCCTTGCAGAGGAGGATAATTTCAGGTACAAATCTATAGAGTGCCATAAAAGTTGCTTCTGGTTACGACACGACATTGCCCCATTAACCCTGAACTTCCTTCATAATTGGTTACTTCTCTGATCTTCTGACACTTGTAATAGGAAAACGGTTCCATCTGCACGCATCTTCTGCAACGTGTCCATATCGTTGCTATTTGCAAGGCTAGAAGAACCCAGTGCCTGTTTTAGTGTGGTCTTGTCCACACTTTGTGGTCTTGAGAATGGGAAGTGTGGTCTAGAAGATTTCCAATGTGTGGTCTTAAGGTGACTCTGCTTTTCACTCTGATTGGCATGGAAAGCCAGTTTTCAGAAATCTTTCCCTCCAGAATCTTGATATGATTGCTCTGGAACCGATTGGTCTATCGAAGTTCTGCAAAATTTATAGTTTTGCTCATTTTGTGTCAACAGAGAGATATAAACAAAGGAGAGAACTATGGACATAACAAAAATTCAAATCCAATCAGTAAATTTAACTTTTCGATAACGATTAATCCACGCATAAGAATGATTCTAATTTCTCAGTAAAACTTGTTCGCATTTACTTTTGTCCACTGTCCACTCTTTTCACTGTTGGCCTGTGCACTAATTTTGTTTGAATTCCAGAAGAGACCAAATATGTGACACTTATCCGACAGTTCAAGTGTCTCCCTTGGTAAACAATGCACCGGGATTCGACGGACATTGAAACCAGTGCAAAACAATGAAAAAAAAGGTCGTCGGAGCATTGGATGGACTATTTGCACAATTTAGGATAGAGTGTTTGCTACTGTTAAGAGAAACGTGGTCTCTATACCTCTCTCTAGAAGAAATCTCCACTTCCTGTTTTAGTATGCTCGTGGTCTTGTGAATTCGGCTTAAAATGGGCATCGAAAGAGGCTCCTCCCAACAGGAGCTTTTCCCAGGGTCACTAATAAAGGATGTGCCATTTTAGGGCAGTTTTTCTTTGCTTGCTTGCTTCCTTGCTTCCTATCTTAATTTGATTCGATTTTTCTCTACCTAGTCTACATATGTATGTACATACTTGTAACTAATCTAAATCGAAAAGATTTTTGTGATAAATTGTCTTTCATATGAGCTTAGGCATGGACTTTTCAACGTAGAGGGTGTTGTACATGTTGTGTTTTTTTAATTAGTACTTGTCAAATTGCTACCTGTTTCGAAACAAGGGCATGTGGTGCTTGGCGCGGAAGGACAACAGACCTGAAACAAATCTAGCTGTTCAAACTTTCAATGAAATTAGAAAAGTAAAATTCTTGAACAACCAGCAACTTTTCTTAACCAGTAATTCTTCAACAGATTAAAACCTCAAGAAGATGGTGGTGTAGCCAGATGGTTTAGGCACAGCGTTTCGAATCTTTTGGAGTTTACTAGCGTGGGTTCGGATCCCATCGTTGGAATAACAAACCACAAGCTACCAGCCAAAACAGCTGTCCATCCTTTATCCAGCTCTATACAACTAATGATATCATTCTGTGACATTCTGTCCTATATGTTACAATAGCAAGCAAGCCAAATTTATTTGTAAGGTACGGGCAGGAAGGAGGTGGAAGACATGGGACTGGAAGATATTTGGGAGGGGTTACCAAAATTTTGCCTGCCGAAAGGGAACAGGGACGAAGAATAATACCAATTTGTGCAAGATAGTTTGAAAAAATGCTGTCAGTTTCTAAAAAGCTAGTTCGTCAACGATTAAGTCTTCATCATTTGAAAGTACTATCTCGTCACTTTGAGATGGCGTTTTTCTTTCATGTGCTCCATTAACGATGAAAATTTTCATCCAAATTGAAATCATTTTTATTTTTGTCTTAGTAGGCATCAGCCAGCTGTAATGTAGCTACTTTTCTTTTACACGCATACACTAAAGAAATTAACAATAATGATAATAATGATAATGATAATAATAATATCTATAATAATGATAATTATAAAGAAAAATTTTAGATCAAAACGTATGGATTTTCAACATTATCGTTTTTCTTTTTTCTGATAATAATAATAGTAATAATAATGATAAAAATAATAATGGTAACAACTTGTTGAAAACTGAACCACCTTTCAACAAAAACAGAAAATGAAATATATAAAAAAAGAAGATTTCGAAGAAGATTTTATAATCGAAACGTCTGGTTTGAAAAACAGTTTAATTTTTGATGATAATAATAACACTAATAAAATAATTATAATGATAATGATAATAATAATAATTATAATCATCATAACAATGATAATCATAATGATAATCATAATCATAATGATAATCATAATCATAATCATAGTCATGATAATAACAGGTCTGACCGGACAGGGACTGAACCACCAACCAACCTTCAGATTCGTTGTCAAATGCGCAATTACTGAGAAATTCCTGGTTTGTTTCATCTTTTACCATAGACTATGTTTTGTTGTGGCTGACATAAATAGGAACGCATCTTCTTTGAGCCAAAATAGCTGTGGTTTTCGTGCCGTCCTAAAATCTCTAAGCACATTTTTCATCGCCTTGAACCAACGTTTTTCGTTGTCAACACTTGAACGAGCATATCCTTAAATAAGACATTTTCTTACTGATTCCAGGATATCAATGAATGTCCAATACTGCAGAGGTTTTCAGGGGTCACAACTTTCTACAAAAGGCATTGAAGTTAGTGACATATGCAGTTGACAGACTTAATGTATCTATGGTAACGAGATCTCACCAAAAATTCATGAACCGGAAAACATAAGCCATAATTTAGTAGAGTCCAGTCTGCATATCCTAAATTTTCATCATAGGAGGCCCCTTTGTTTTGGAGTGACTGGAAAAGTGACCCTGAGTCTTGGATAGCCACAAGTCTCTCAAGTTCCAAGAAACTGTTAGGAAGTACACGGGTCTTGACTCCAAGAACGAGCCTAATAAACTCCTCCGCATCTGATGAGCTCCCTCAGCTGCAAAATGTTTTGAAGTCGAAGTGACAGTTAGTATCATGTCTCATTTGGGGAAAAATTTAGGTTAGGATAACAACCTGGACGAAAATAGCGAGAGAGCGAATTTGCATCCCATCAGGTACTTGATCGATGGTTGAATAAAACCTGGGACAAAGGTAGCTCCTTCCCACAGTTTTTGAATGATTTTTTACCTTAAATCTCTTGTTTCTCTGTGATGATTTGGAACTCAAAACAAAACATTTGAAAAAATTCCTGACAGTACAAACTTCAAAAGACAAGCTGGCAGAGAACTTGCGCTTAGCCTCTAATTTTTCATCTCATTTTCTAGCCTGCTCAAGATCAAAGTTCCTCGAGGCAAGATAGAAGAAAAGTGTAGCTCAAAGGTATTTTTGTATTTTGTGTCTGAGGTGTCGACGTAGGCTCATCAGCTATCATTAAATACATTCATCATTGAGAAAGGATCATTGGAATTCAAGTATTATGGCTCAATAGACTTTTCGGCGTTGTGAAGGAGTGTCTTCAATGAGTGATAGTAGATTGAAGGTCCAAATAAATTGAGAATAACTCAAGATTGCAGGGAGATGCAAACGAGCCTCAAGGAGGCGATTCCTTGATCTTCTACTTTTGCTGAGGCTATCAGGCTGGGCCCCGCTCTCCTCAATTCCTTTCTCAAAATTGCCAAGAGGTATGTTCAATTGACGCATGAATCAATCAAACAATCGATAAGTTCATAAATCAATCTCGTAATCACTTAATCACTCCGTTACTTAATCGCATTACCAATCATTCGCTCACTGCGTCAATCATTCAGCAAAGTGATCGATAGAGACCTCAATCAATGAATTCATGGATCGATCATTTTATCACAAACATGATCAATCCTTCAATCGATCACTGAATGATAGTAAATTACTCGGTTTGCCATCAACCAAGAAGTCTCTACCCCCACTTCCCCACTCTCTATTCTCAATTCCTCCCTTCTCCTTATTCATGCTACGTCACGTCGCATCTCGCATTCTTTCCTATCCGTCGAATCTTGTCTTCTCTTTGCTCGGCTCGACTGATTTCGAGTCACTTGATAACGAGTATACGCTCGAAACGTCGTGTTTTTAACAATAATGCTACATTGGTACTTAAACCTTTTATTTACAGTATTATGCATACTAGTACCACACGCAACATACATATTTTATTCAAGAAGTCCCTACCTTACAAGTTTAGGATCAATTATCAAAATAGAAACGATAATCATTTTCGTTTGCAATAAAAAGAT
Source organism: Aurelia sp. 3 sensu Dawson et al. (2005) (assembly GCA_964020215.1). NCBI lineage: Eukaryota > Metazoa > Cnidaria > Scyphozoa > Semaeostomeae > Ulmaridae > Aurelia > Aurelia sp. 3 sensu Dawson et al. (2005). The sequence goes on along the minus strand of OZ026573.1, from coordinate 10,451,260 downwards.
TAAGGCATCCCACAGTTGTAAAATGCATTTCCTCCGTGGCTTATCGCATCATTTCCCCGGCAACATTTGGCCCAAGTCTAAAAATTCACCGATTTAAAAACCTTTGCAGTATTCGAATATTGCAGAAAGCCGCGAAAAGCGTTTCTATTATTTCAACATCCCTATCCGATCTTTAAAGAAATATTTGCCGGTTAGTGGTAAGAGAGAAACGTACCGTTGATTTGTACAAGTCAAGTAATGATGTCGTGCCTCGAACTATTTCCTATAAAAAACCTGACGTGATTTCCTAAAATGCTTTTTGATAAGATTGTTCTATTATCATTTTCCGAGGTACGCTTATTGTCGTGTAGGAAAGCCTCGCATTTACTTAAACATAACAATAGGATAACCAGTTTCCTTGAAAACGCGCTCAGATGTTTAGATGCAACCACAACTTAAGAGGACCGATTCCAAAGAGAAACTTGCAGAGAGTACATGCATCTTTACATAAAGTAGGTTGTTTTGGTTAGTAGAGGTTCAGCGTCCTTGACCAAAGTGGTGTTAACGGAGAGAAGATATTTTGTGGCTTGGATCGGCATTGCTTATCCCGTCAAATCCAGGTATTTTGGTAATTTGCCGATTTATTTTAAGTACTATAAGCTGATCTTGTACTGGTTATGACAGAAGCTTGGATCGTCTTGTTGCACCAAATTGGAGACAAACTTACAGCGGAATTAGATGGATTTGTTAGCCATAGTTTTTATTTAGAACTAATTTAGAGTTTTCAGAATTTAAGAGCATACCACTACTACCACTATCGTTCAGAGCATTCGGCTTCACAAACGGTTGTAGCGGCAAACACAATGTTCCTCCATTGCTCTTTGTCCATGGTGGTTGTAATGGCTTCAGTTATAGTCAGTCTTAGCTTCCTTTAATTGCATTTGTTATTGCATTTAAGAGCATAGAGAGAGTTTACTTTATGAAGTGCCATTTTAGTTACAGCTGAGATAATGGAAAAGTTCAGTGCTATCATTTTTCAAAAAAGATTTTACTTACCTTTGTAATAATAACAAGTTTAAATAAGTACGAGGACTGAGGACTTGAGATGCATACACAAGCTTCTTCTGCTTTCCTCGAGAATTCCTCAAGTTGGGCCAAACCAGAAAGTAAAACGAGATGCTGTTACAGTCTTAGTACTACTTCGTCATTTTTGTCTAGGAATGTTTAGCGGACTATATCAGGCTGTAAACTGGACTTAGCGTGGCTCTGTATTGCACCTTAAGGAAATTATTACACACATACATAGAATGGGAGCTTCTTACATTTGCGTAATTTACTCTTAGAATCTAACAACTGAATTAAAGAGAATCTTATACAACGAAATGAAGATGGTCAAAATTAAATTGTTTCGTGTCCATTAGAGTTCTACAGAAAGAAAGCCATGAAAAAAGGTTCAATGCTTTAAAAACACTTGCAGTCTCATTTTTCTACAATTATGAATTTGCTCATAAATTTTGATGCTTCCCCTCTCAACGTTATAGCTTTAAAGAGTGCTTTAAATAGTGCACTCATGGGTGAGAGGAAACAAGATGTTTTAATGTTTTTTACAATGATTTAAATCGCACTGAGGCGGCAATAGAGAAACGCACACAGAAACAACGCTAGAGGCACAAATATGATTTGTTTGTGCGTTTTATTAAAGAATAATCATAAAAACATCTTGCTACCTCTCACCCAAAGTAGAATCCAATTTTCAGGTTGTAAGTTGCAATTGAAAACCTTGTTCAGTGTCTCTAGATATTTAAAAGTTCTTTGAAAACAGATTGCGCTGAAACTGAACGAAGAAATGCCCTTGGCAACTTGTTCACATCTTCTTGCTAAGAGTGGGATGAACATTTCCTTAACCGTTGGTCACCAGGTCTGATGAAATTTTCTTACAAAATACAGTAAGAAAGTAACAAAGATCTATTGGCTAGTAGTAGAATTAAGGTACTTATTTCTTCAGAACAAAGTGACTCTTTTAGCGTCATTCGGCCTGAAGGTCTTAAAAATGGCAAGCCAAACAGAATCAAAAAGAGTACGAATAGCATTGATCAAATCCCACATTTTCTTTGAAAATCCTATGATCTAGTAATAGGCCTACTTGGAAAATTGTAAGCAATATCCTTCATCAGGATCGATTCTTTATGTGTATGTTATGTCCGTTATTTTCTAACAAAAAATTTCTGACGTGCAATGAAACAGTCACCGACATTCTTTGAAAAGAAATTTATTTCGATAAAGATCGTTGAGAGAACGAAATGATTTTCTGCTCTGATATTTGAAATGTAAGACCACCTAGTTCCTATGGTTTAATTTCAATCAGTCAAATAAGCCCGTTAAAGCTACGCAAAACTCCATTAACTCGATACTGTTAGTACACGGAGATGTTTTAGCTAAAGAATTAAGCTCATCAGAAGGCTTAGCAGCTCTTAATTGAGCAAGAAATGCAATTTGAAGTGAAAGCAGAACTAGGCCAGTAAATTCCTTCCTTGGAGTGTTTGTATGGAAAGTGCGATTTAGTAGTAACGCAGAGAGCCAGAAAGAAACGAGGGTGCTTTTTATTTAGCAAATTCATTCCAGTAGAAGGATGTTGAATTAGTTCAGAAGGCCCATCTTGAAGATAGGCTATGCTTTCAAAATTCCTAGACCCTGCCTGATAGCATAGTTGAGACAATTTCATATGAATCTATCTACGTAGACGATGGTTGTAGCTAGGATTAGAACTTTTTGTGTCTGAACCGAAAACGATGGTTTGAAATGAAGATTTTCTGAAATTGGTGATGGTGAACTCGTTTCTAGCGGCAAGCGCTGGGATTGCAGAAGTAGGGAAGACCTGGTCGAGCCTATGATCTATTGTCATGATGCTCAAGTGGTTTGGGTCGAACTTGGCTCTGACTGGGCTTGAAACCTCTCCACCTGACCGTCCTGGCTGCCAAGTCAAGGATTACACTGCTGCACCGCAAAACCTAAAGCCAAAAAGCTTGGGTACCAATTGGGATCGTTTTGTACATGGTAGTTACTGTGAAGTATTTCTGAACGATAAACAGTAAAGAGTGGATTTGTCGCCAAAATTGGAGGGACCTATTGATAGTTTCTCAAGAGTGTTGACGGGACATACCTACACAAAATGAAAATAGGGAGTCCTTGTTTTTGAAAATGGAAATATCTGTTTGTTGCAAACAAAACATATTTTCCAGGCAGATGTATGCAGCGTGGCCAAGCATTCCTTGTTTTGCAAGTAAATGTCGTGCATATTTTCCAAACGATGTTTGCTTGTTTCGCAAGGGCTTTAAGCAATTCACTTCAACTCAATACAATTCAATTCAATCGAGAGAGATCTAAACTACACCGCAGCAACTTTTGAGGGCCTTATTCTCCAAGCTCACTCAATTTAGATCAATCAAATAAGCATATTCTTTACAATAGTGTCCTGAAAAATCTGTCCGTCTCTGTTAGACGTCAAATGAGCTTGGCGATGACGTGACGATTCTCATTTAAAACTCCTCAATGGCTTTTTTCACGGGCATTTTGCACGTCATCAGTTTTCTTCAGCCTATGTCCAAAAGCGGCTACGGTGAAAGTGAAAGTGAAGGTGAGGGAATGGCTGAAGGTGTAGGTCAAGGTCAAGGGTTAAGTCGAAGCTGTGAGTTCGTTTTAGCGCCCAGCACTGGGTTTGCAGCAGTAGAGAAGGCCATCTCAGGTCTGCAATCCCTTTTCATGGTATTCATGAGGTGTTTGACGACGTTTTGAATTTTGACTCATGTTTGTGTCTCTTAGAGTTAAACAAAGTGCCACAACACCAAATAGTAGGCTCTTATTCATGTTTCTAGAAGCTTTACCTGTATGCTGGAAGAAAAATAACATTGCATAGAAACACCAGCCAAAATATTCAAAGTGGCTTTAAGAAGGGGATTTATTGCTATTTACCTGTAAACACAACACTAAGGTAGAGTTAATACCTCTTGAGCTCCATGATTAGACACGTTTATGTCCGAGAATAACTTCTCTTTAAAGAATGGTACATGTGAAGTACCAGTGGATAGACACAGTACACAAAACAATTAACCGGCTGTAGCAACCATAACAACTCGTTTTCAGTTTCATTCCTGCAGTTTCTATCGGAACACGTGACTTAGGACCAATAAGACTTCGGAAAAGTCTCATTAACAACGAAAGCGGAAAAAGTGGGAAATGCGTTGAATCTTCATCACGTGATCCACTCATGTGCCCCTTTAAAAAGGAATTTATAGCAAGACTTAATCGTAATTTCTTGCAATCCAAAGTCCTGCAAGCCTATTTGCATCTACAAGAAGCTTCTTTCTCACATCCTACGCCCTTTTACCAAACAGCTTTAAAAGGCAAGGCTACGTTTGAAACTTTATGGTCAAAAGTTCTGCTCGCAATGCTTTGAACCTCAGAATGCCGAAACTGACTTGTCAGTCCCTTTCACGAAAACTGGTTATGGGCATAAAGCTTTCATTTTATGCAAGCGAGAAATGGAAGGAGCTTTGCCATGAGCCCAAGAAAGCACCCTCTTTGCTTTCTTTTAAGAACATTTAAGGAACTGCCGATGAGATCATGATTATAATTAACTTCTTCTTAGATTGATTTCTATCTTATAAAGCATTTTTGGGCACACCCCTCCCCCTCCTCCCCTGACAATCGGTCTAGCTGACAGATTGGGCTACCTTGGATGAAGAATTTCAAAATCAAAAGAAAAATGAAGTGTTCAGGAAACCATTTGATATTTCGAATTCTAAAGTCAGGAATTCCTAGACTCAACAAAAAACCTACCCTGGGTACCAGACTAGTCTGGTACCCAGGGTACAAAAAAAAACCAAACATTTTCAGCATTTTTGGACAGCCTTAAGCCTATGTGCAATAAATTCTATGGGAAGTTCTCGATGAAGCAAAAACCGCAAAAGTAACATATATATTTGCGTGTTTTCCCCATGGCCGACCAAATTCGCACTTAGTACAATTTTAGCGCAGAGGCCAGCTTCTAAGCTAAAATATTGAGAAGATGAAATTAGAAAGAGTTAGATTTTTAAGTCTAATTCGAGTTATTACGTTACTGACGTGATATAAAATTTTCGATACTCTGTGCTGTCTATGAAAACTTGTGCTTAAGAGCTATGAGATCAAAAATGGATACAATAGAACATTCTTAAAAGTTATGTCAGAAAACATGCCGCTAATTTGTTTGACATGGCGGACGAAGGAAACGGTCGGCGACACATGTGAATAGGTTTCTATTAATGCTAACGTTTTCGGTGGACGGGAAGGTAGCAGATTGAGCTGAAAAGCTTGTCAGGTTTCAATTCATTTTAATTAAAGCTTGTCCGTGAATAGAAAATAATCTTCAAAGAATACAGAAAGCCACAGAAAGAACGACGTGCCTAATGGGCTTTGTAAATGTCTTATCCACTATTGTGGCCACGAGTTTTATTGTCATTTCTCCCATAGCTTTCCCATGCCATTCACGTTAGAAATGCGATACCGGAGCGCCAATAACGAGATATAGAAAAGGGTGGATTTCCCATTCAGCTTCATATACTAATGCACTTTGAGCAGAGCATGCGCCTATTTAATGCCGGCTATTCGAAAGAGATGCAGTCTAGACAAATAGCATGATCTGGTTACTGCCCTATTGCAAGCCCAGCCTGATCGCTGGACAATGTCATGCGGATGCACCACTATGAGAACGTTGCTGCACAAAAAACAAAAAGGTCTTATTCATCAATTGACTGCGGCTTACTAATAGCAAAATGATTACCCTTGTAGATTTGCTTGATTCTAAGGGATATCTGATTGACCATCAACTTAGGGAAATGACTTATGATAACCTTCACGACCTTTAGCAGCTTTAGCACTGCTTAAAGAAAATTCATTTTTACCATTAGCAAAGATCGCAAAGATCACGTCAAAGTTGTCAAGGTACAGATTTTGCAGCCTTCTTTTTTGGTCCGTCTTCAGAGGTTTGAACTTGTAGTACTTTTAGAGGTTTAATTTTGTAGTAATTCAAAGGCTGTTTTGCCGTAAAACTTTTTATCATCGTGACCTTGTAACTACTGATGCTTGCACTCTCGTGAAATTCTTTTGGGAATCTGGTATTCTATAAACGAGAAGTGCGAGAGAAGGTATCTTATGTGATACAGTTGTGACACTCTCCCCTTCTTGTTTGACTTTCAATGTATTTCAACATTTAGTCACTTTATTTTGTTCGATATCTACCAAGGGTGTTAGAACACGGATGTTTTGATTGATTATTTATTTACTCTGTTTGGATCCTTGTGCCTTTTTTCTTGTCTTGTTTTCTGCTCTGTTTCATCTGCTACCAGTGTATGCAACTGAACGTGGGTTTAGGCCCAACGCTCTCAAATTATTCGAAAAAAACTCTCCTGTATTCCTGTGTCTTAATGCACCATCACAGAGGAAAGTTTCTCGCACTAAGACACACAAGGAAGTGATATCCAAACAACTTGAGAGCAGTTGAGCCTAACCACGCTCTGTTGTGCACATCAGTTGAAGACGAAACAGAACAGAAAAGAAGATAACCAAGCAAAACACAAGGATCAAAACAAAGTAGATAAATAATCAATCAAAACGTCCGTGTCCTAACACCCTTGTATTTACACGTTTTCTCGAAGTTCTGTTTGTCCACTGTAATATTTTTTTCTAAATCAAGGCAAAATAATTTCTTTTTTCCAATGGATATTTCTCAGCGAAACCTATATGATATAGATATAGAGCATATTTTTAGCAATAACAATCCCATTTGCATGGCACAATTGGTTTAACATTTACTGACGGAGATAAACGTCGATTTCTGTGTCAGAAAATTTGCATCACGCGACCATTCAACTGAAGTAAGCGATAAAATGTGCCCAGACCAGCATATTACGGAATGACGGTCAGCATAACCTCAAAGTGATTAATAATCCATCGACAGCATCCAATTTAAACCGTTCAATTTGATAAGAATATTAAACAAAATCTCAAGCTAGACAGCTTAACGCACCATGGTTTTAACTGAGGGAAAGGAGATACGTTTTTCTCTTCGAGATATTTTCAAAGAGAGATGTTGATAAAGGAGATAGTGAATATAAAAATTGATTTGTTTGATCAAAAATTGATTAGCGTTCGGTTTGAATGATTGCAGCTCCTCACTCACTCACTGAACCATGGATCCATGTGACCATGGAGCTCGGTGACAGAGACTTTTGAGTTCGAGCCCAACATTGTCGCATGTTCACAATTTTCAAGTCATAGATTTTGTCAATGGAGCACGGTGTTTTGGTTACCCACCGTTGATTTCTTCCAGCATTGTCATCAACAAACTGGATACTTTACATCTAAAAAGCGCAAGAGGCATAACAATTTCTCGTAATCAATGGATTGAGTTGAATTGAATTTTCCTGAATTGAATTGCTTTGAAAGTCCTGGCTTTGAGCAAGTTTTCCTGTCGTGTTTATTGGCAACCTTATTCTAGCCTTTTTGAAGAAGGAAGGGATGAAAGGAGGAAGTGCATTAATAGTCGCAAAGCACATATCCTGAGTTTGACTAGCGATAGGAATGAGAGCTCCCAGTTAATAGTTATCCTGAAAACAGTTGAAAGATCTGAGAAAATTCTTATGAAATATAACTTGCAATGAGTGAACGAAACTCTCACAAATCTTATTTCAAATCTAGGTCAAACTAAGCCACCTGGGGCTTAGAATAAAATCTACACTCCGAGGTTTGAAGCAAGCCATATGGGACTGTTGTGGCGGTACGCAGTCAGCATAGTTATAACAGTGAAGTTCAAGTAGTTTGTACTCCAAGGTCCTTTTAGTCATACAGTGAAATTACAAAAAAGTAAGCAAACTATAACAGCACAACTCGATGGGTGATTGAATCTATCAAAATCAATGATAATATGTTAAAGATACTATAAGAAAATTCTTGGCAATTTTGAAACCGATCTCTGTTGTGAATTTATAAAGGGAATTAAATGAAGGCATGTGCCACACGCAGAATATTGATGTCACGTAACAAGTTTCATTTCTAGCTACCACTGTCGATCATGTTTTCTCAGTTAAAGTTAGGCCACTTTCCAGCTGCCTGAATCACATCACGAGAGAAGTAGGTCTCTTCATGTTTCATAACATATTTTGCAGACTATGCTCTCAGCGCCTTCCGTCATTTATTATCACAGTATAGCTTGACATTTAAAATGCATATTCTGCTTGTAATGCTCTAGTTCCAGCATTCTGCTTCTCAGTTCATTCCATGAATAAGCTATCCTGATTAAGATATCCTGTGTTAAATTCTGAAGAACCATTTACTTGACGTGCAGATTGACAACTGTGTTCAAAACAGTAGAATCTGACTTACCTCGGGATTTCTTTGTCTTCAATAACTTCCAAAACATTCTCAAGTCTCCAGCTTTCTTTGAGAAATATTCGAAAAGAAACGAGAAATGATATCAAGAAACAAAAAGGAAAATTTTGAAATTTGGATGATTTGATTTATTTGGCTCGTAATATGAATATCCGGTTAATCGAAGAATTTTCTGACTCACCAGACCCACATTACTTAGAGAGCTACTTACCAAAGTTCAAATCAATGTGAGCAGTATGGTGCAGAATTTCTGTAACTGCTGTTATAAAGGGAATCTGAAAAGCGAAAATTTCTTGCTATTTTGTATTTCAGACAACAGAAACGAAACTTTATTCATAAGTGATGCAAAACGAACGATCTTTGGTTGCAAGAAAATACAAAGCGTCCTAAAAACATGTGCGCTGTTTGAGCGGCTACTGTGAAAGAGCCGTGAGTCCAACGTTCTTGTTTCTCATATTTGTGAGCAAAAGAGTCTTGAACGTAGAGTTTGGTGTTAAGTTTGAGTAAATCTGACAATAGTTGCTGATTTGTGGAGCAAAAGTCAAAATTACTGGTTAGACTGATGCCTTTTCGTCCCTTGTTTCCCTGCGCTCCTTGGTCAAGAGGGACTAATAGCATTATTCTCAAATAGTGGGCCCACTTTAGGCCCGCGTAGGGTGTTTCCGTATTCACCAATCAAATAGCTAGAATTCAGTTTTTTACCAATCAGGGGCCGCTATTCAGAATGTTGTTGTTGTTGCTCTTAAAGAACGGTTGAAGAATCCTGGAGTTCTCGCAGCTTCGATGGATCTATTTTGCTTCTACAGAGGAAGATTGCTGTCTGAAAGGTATGCATTTTGCGCTTTGTAGGTCAACACAACATCATTCTTTGTACTAAAACTTCGCTTTTCAATGTTCGAGCTCTTTAAACCAGATTTTGAAACGATTTTGTTGAGTGTACGAGAATTCCCACCTGTTTAGGCCATTTTGAAAAAGGGGGCCCATTATGTAAGCGTATTATTATGAGTCCCTATTGACCAAGTGATATCAGCAAATCAAAGAACGCAGGGAAACAAGGGACGAAAAAGGCATAAGTCTAATTACTGGTTGCATCAAATCCAGAGGATCTTAATGGACAAGTCCGGGCTTCGTAAAATTATTGTTAAAATGCAACCATGCAAACTGCTGAACACCAATCATGAGTTCTTTCCAAGTTTTTATGCCTCCAACTTTCATAAATTGGTTAAAGAATCTTCGTAAGTTAGACGAAAATATCGTCGCCATTTTGTATTTTGTACGAGTCGTGAAGGCGCGATAAGGAGGCCAGCAATGTCAGTGGTATAATATCAAAAGCTAAAAAGAAAGGCTAAAAACTGGGCTAGGCTCCTTTCTTCGTTCAATTTCTTTGATTTTAATATTGATGGAGAATATCAAAGCCTTTGGTTTTGAACAACCAGTAATTTTGAATTTCTTTCTGAATAAATCCGCAATTGCCAGTCAGATTTACTCAAACTTGGTGCCAAAACAGCAAGGGCAGATTTTGTAATACAATAGCATCAGTCGCTTTGGTTCACACCTCAATTCAAAGCGATTAGCGAATGCAGACAAAAGAAATTCTCTCAAGCAGAAATTGAAAACAAACGAAGACGCAAAGTTGCCCTGAAACCAGTACGGCAAACTCTCGTTTGGTGCGGGCGAAGGGAGGTTTTTAAGAGATGTAATGTGCTCATAATAAAAGAAGAAGGGTAAATCTAAAGTTCTGTCTTGGGCATTTTGTTTACTTGATTCAGGAGCTGAGCAGTGACTGCGTATATCTGAGCAATAAATGTGCAAAAATTGTAATTCCCTCTGCTCGGTTTTTGAGTCAAATAAACAAAATGCCCCAGACAGAACTTTAGATTTATCCTTCTTCTTTCATTATGAGCACATTACATCTCTTAAAAACCTCCCTTCGCCCGCATCAAACGAGAGTTTGGCGTACTGGTTTCAGGGCAACTTTGCGTCTTCGTTTGTTTTCAATTTCTGCTTGAGAAGAATTTCTTTTGTCTGCATTCGCTAATCGCTTTGTATTGAGGTGTGAACCAAAGCGACTGATGCTATTGTATTACAAAATCTGCCCTTGTTTGCCAAAACTCTAAGTTGAAGTTTCTTTTGTTCATAAACGTGTAAAGTAAGAATGTTGGATAAATGGCTACTTCACAGTAACTACTCAAACGGCGCATATGTTTTTTGGAACACTCTGTACCATTTTGTTCGCAATTATTCAATTATGCAAAAGATAAAATGCCATTTCTGAAAGGAAAAGACAAAATCAAATACCAGTTCATATCGGGTGACCCAAAAAAACTTCACGAGCTAGATCATAGCTGGCTCCCTGAAATCAAAGGCTACTGCCAAATGCTTTCTATCACAGTTCTGTTGAAAGGCTTGGCTATCATTTGAGATGCTGCATGGTCATTTTAAGCAGTGATTACCATCCGAAAAACCAGATTCGATGAAAACTTCGAATTCCGAATTTTTCATTTTGAGTGAAATAATCACCATCGTTTTCCAGTCAACATTTTGGGAAACTTGAGATAACGATGGATTAGAATCATCTGGGGAAATTTTTTGTTTGCAGATGATCAACCTCTGCTCCTCATTCAAATTTCATGCTCCAAAGCAAACTTGGAATTCATCTTTTTTCACACTTTCAAAGAAATGGATTGGAAGGCGAGGGAATGGTTTGAGATATGAATGAATTTCCATATTTTGAAACTATTTTTTTTGGACAGTACACATGTTGTAAACTGACCAAGCAACATCTCAAAAGATAGCGGAGCCTTTCAGCTGTATGCTGATACCTTGTTTGTCTTTATAACATTTGCTTTCAAGAAATTATGTGCGATCTGGCTCGTAAAGTTTATTTGGGTCACCCAGTATTTCTTGTAAAGTGTTAAGAAAGATCACTCAGAACATAAATCGCTGGACTGAGGAATGAAAGAATGGTCTGTTCATATTGGTTATGTGATATCCATGCACTAATCACCGATAAAGGGAAGGAAATTTTTCACGAACATACAACAAACAACATAGACAAGTTATATTTGCCTAACTAAAATGAGTAAACACTGCCTCGAAATCCGTCGTAAAGTTTCATAAAAAGCTGCAAAACCAAATTGTATAAAGATAATATGTGTCTGAGACATTGAACTTAATACCTTAACTTTTCTATTTCGAATGAAATTGATCCCTTAATTGCTTGAGTCAACTTTTACTTACTACGTAATTTATCGCATCTTCAATAAACTTAATCCCTGCAGAAAATTGCCACAATTTTTGAATATGCATCGACACTTATCAAAAATGGTATCGCCACGATTTCATTTTCGCAATCAGCAGTCTCTAGTGTAAGTCTAGGGTTAACAAAACTAATAATGACATTGATACAGAAATGAAAAGAGGCGGTTATGTTATAGAGATTCAATGAATTCAAGCCCTCGTTGCAGGTGAAAAGGATGTGATAGGCGATGAATGATGATCTTAACATCTGTACTTGATAATAGGTTCTTGTTTAGGCAAATAAATTTGTTCATTGATTTGCAAACTAGCAATATGTTAGCTTCAATTTCAGGCTGTCTTTTGAGGTAGATATTGTCAAAACTAGAAATTGCTTAGGCGTGATATTTACAAATTTCCCTCAAGATTTCATGATTAAGTAAATGAAGTCACTTTCACGATTAAGTATATGAAGTTAGTCTAAAAATGTCTTATGATTTCCTTTTTCACACAAGCTACCTATTTGAAAAGTTTATCCTGTGTTATAATTTGTTTACCCTTCCATTTTCCTGGTTCTTTAAAGATCTCTTTCAATAGTAATTTGTTAGTACTTCATCATTCAGTTTTACTGGAATGTGCACCAGTTTTGGGGTCGTTTCAGCACAAAAATTCTTGGAACAGGATGTACTTTTTCGGGAATTTATCTATTGTTGTTTCATATTTACAAGCAATCATGGGAATGCGCAGGTTTAAGATAAACAGCAATTTTACAATTTTCTTGTTTTGAAAGCACTAGCATGAAATCTCATCCAAACTCGGGATTTGGTTACAAAACCCTACTTATATTTTGGAATTAGATCATAACGTAAATTCTTGCTGCGCACACTCCTTACATGACCCAATGGTGAAGTGAACCCCCCCCCCACCCCTATGTGACTACACCTTCTCTAGACAGAAGACCAATTATCTGCAAGAATTAAAAAAGAAACAAAACAGTAGAGATTCTATGATCCAAATTGTTTTCAGAATTTGATTGGTGTGGCTTGCTTGTTGTTATTTGGGAATACATGTCCCCCTAATTGATAAATTTGAATGTCTTGCAATCTTACTATGGAGACGAATCATTTAAGGTTAACTAGGATAGCTATTATTTTGGAAGAATTAGATCAGTAAACTTAAATTTTGATATCTTGCTCTTTAAAATCATCTCAAAACATCTGAAATATCGATAAAATCAAAGTTTTGGTTTCGCTGCAAACACAGAGCGAGATGTCAACGGGGAGTAAGCATTCATTCTCCAAATTTTCCAAATGTGTGAAATTGCTGCCACAAGCAACGTCTTTAAACATGAAGATTTAAAACATGACTGGACGATTCTCAACAACAGGTATCAGATTTTTGTAATTGGAAAATCGTAGTAGGCAAAACAATCTATTTTGATTAGCCATATCTCAGGTACAGTTGAGTCAGTTTTAAAAAGTGACACTTCAAAAATTAAGTTACAGCTTCCACATTTGAAAAATAGTAAACGTGATCAGATTGAGTAAGAAGCTACTCCGCAGTAGCACTATAAACATCTATACCTTATTTTCCAATGAACGACCACGGTGAAAACAGATTACAGTACAGTGACAGATTATAGAGAACAATTGATATGTTACATAAAGCCATGTTCTGAAGGAATCTTTTCATTTAATGTGTTAGTTATTTTACGATTAAGCGAAACAAATCAGCAAATCAAAATAGGATTGGCAGTTTAATAAAGTTGTCTCGTAAGTAGCCTTATTTAACCTTATAGTGGTTGGGCTATCTGATGCCTCCTACTTTGGTTGGGGAGGGGGGGCAACAAGCCCTGTAGTGGTAATAAATAGAGTCACCAGATTCGGTGTGCTAATAGCCTAAAGCATGTACTGTCTGAAAACGCAAAGATTAACTTAGAAATAGCCATCATTTTCGCTCACGTCAGCATTACTTGTATGTGATCAAGAGAAGCGGCAAAATTGGCAAAAGTTGGGAAAAGCGCGATGAAATTAAATTTGGAGCACAATTTTGATCCAAACATGTTAATCACGACACAACACATCAAATAACACTACACTACAAAAGGAATTTGCAATATATTCAAATTATGCTACTTTCTTTGCGATAATTGAGAGAATTTGCGGTTTTTCCAGGGGTCGATCCCAGGTTGTCTTCTTCCTCCTCATTTGTTAGAATGTTTCAATGAAATTTTCTGAGAAGTTCTGCAATAAGTAGCTGCAAAAAGTCAAGAATTTGTCTGGCCATAAAATTTCTCCTGAAAGAGTTATTAACAAAATCTACTAGGAGGGGGACAAATCTCCCCGTAACCAAAATAGGCTTAAGTGGCAAATAAAGTGGCATTGTTCAAAAGAATGTGTTGCAGAGAAAAGTAAACTGAAAATGAGAAATCAAAACACCAGCTTTTAACAGTGAAAAAGCATCCAAAAAGAAAGAAAGAAGAATTAGGATATGATACAAAATTTTTGTAAGAAAGAGAACAAATACAGACTAGGACAGAAAGCGAACACAACAGAAAAAACATTGTATGTCACGCATAAACAAAACTGGCTTAAAGCGTAATGCAAAATTAACACAAACAGTGACCCATTTCTGACAACACTCATTCTGGCAACCGCAACAGTAAGAATTTGCAAGGCCAATGACTAAAACATCCTCCTTAGGCGTAAAATATCGGTTTCTTTGTCGCGAATCATTTTCTGTGCCCTTTAGGAAATTCAATTATTCATAAACAATGAGAATGTCACATGTCAAACAAAAGCGCGCCAAAATATCTCGGCATCGAGTACAGACAAGTAAATCTGACCCCATCTCCCATGTCAAGCGACTCCATTTCACAATTCGATCATCTGAATAAAAGTTGCCGATCTAAGATCCGCTTACGGGCTACAGATGTTAGCTGTTTCGATTTTTTCATATTCGTCGGTCAGTTTGAATCTTCGTAACAGAGCCCATCTGGCTACAAAAAGTCTTGAGACTTAGGTTGGATTATACAGATATTTTGTTGAGTGTATTCAAACTTCAAATTGAGTGACAAACACGATTGACATCAGCTGAGCTGAACAAACCAGGGGGAATGCATCGCTTTTACTAACGGTTTTACAACCAGCAACTTATATTTATAATCGTTAACATTTATCCGTCCTTCCGAAATTATCAAGACTATTAAACGCAGAACTGATTTCCTCGTCAGTTTATAGGATTTGAGTTGAGCGCTAACACGATTTTTGCGAAACGAGGCAATGAAATTAAGTAGGGCTAGTATGGTTGTTAACCCCCTGCCTCACACTCATTTGACTGTCTAACAAAGGCGTTTGAATCGCCAAAATAAAATAGTGTCTCTTAGCCAATCAGGCGCCATTCAAGTTTTTACAAGATCACTGTGATAGTTGCTCGAAATTTGAATGAGCAGTTCGCACTGTGAGAAGTTTATGTCAATTGACAGCAAGAGAGAGAGGGGATCATTCGGCATTACACCATAACCAAACAGGTTAAGCCCGAAGGTGAGTGGTGTGTGATCCTGAAATACCGAGGATAAGCGAATAATATTATTTACCTTTTTAAGACGATGTGTTAAGAGAATTAATTTGTGGATTGCGAGTTTCTTACAGACAACATGTTCTAATTTGACGGCTAAAACATACTTAATATGTGATTCGAAACAGAGGATTTTTACATTAGATATGTGACATTATATGACAGAAGCGAAGCTTATTGAGGCTCATGATAGCATCTAATAATTCATGATCCATGCTGTCTATGGATGCCGGTGGGTGATAATACTAGCAGCGAGTTAGGCCGACGGGCATGGAAGCATTATACTACGGGCTCAGAATGCTGCGATGTCGAGTCTCGGTGGTCGATTAAACTGCTCCGTAGCACTACCTAGACGACTTAAACTACGAACAAACACACACTAAGCAATCAAACACAGTTCATGCTGGGTTAAATTCAAAAGGACTTTCATGTTAAAGCGATCATTGCTCTGCTTAATAAAACAGAAATGAAGCGACGTTTACATGTGGTAAGATGGCCGACATGTTCCTCTACTTTGGCACGCAATTAGATTTATCATTCCAGTCTTTATGATATTTACCATCTCACAGCAAGTGAGCTGGATAGCTGACTTAATCATTCTTGATTTCAAATTAGAACATATACTTCTATTACACTGTCTGGTAAGGACAAGTGGGTAAAGATATTTAGTCGCTCAGATGGCCGAAATTTTCAGTAACTTTGTCAAGGAACTGAAGTGCGATTCCTGATCGCAAAGGTGTTTAAAACCTCACAGCAAGCAAGGTTATTACAAGATTTGACAATCTTTGAAGTCAAGTAATAAAAAAGTAGTTCAACAGCAGTGAGTAGTGAATGCATGTGATCGAAGATATAAAGACGGTAAGATCGCATGGCTGCTTTTCTCACTGCGACATGGCTTCATGTTCAGTGAATGTTATCTACAATGCGTCTATACCACCAGGCAACGTGCTAACTCAAACAATTAAACATGTCTGCAAAAATGTAAGTTAGAAGTCCTGCAAGCACATCATCGAGTAATGATAGGTTATGTGGGAGGACAATAAGAGGGAAGGAGGCAAACATATGCTGATGCCTTGATTAAGTTCCCCCCCTTTTTTAGACCTTTCTGGGTTGTGTTGTATTCATCATTTCAGAACGCAGATCAACTAGATTTGCTCCATGGTCCTTCAATTCAATGATCATAAATGAATCAAGTGTATACAACTTTCTTGCAGTAATATACATAAATATTTTAGGCGCCAATCACAGCTTGAAAGATGAGATGCTTACCAACTTTGAGGGCTGTCTCTGTATAATTATGGTGACTACTTTACTTGCTCAAAGTAATCAGAATATCTTAACTGACTTGAAATTGAACCTAGAAGATAGATTTTCAGTAGGTAACAATATCTACCCAACAAAATGATGCTAAGTACAGCGAAGTATAGTCAGTAAAACATTTCTTAGAGTCATACAGAACTTCGTCTTGATTCGAATCACAGCTTCAAATAAATAAAAGCGAGCAGGACTTAGAGAAAATAATGAAATGTCAATATAGTTGAACTCCGCAAACTTCAGGCAACTCCTGCTATATTTCAAACAATAGCAAGCCTTGAACTTAAAACTGATGCACAAGTTTCAGTTGCTTAGCTGATGTTTGTGTAACATAGAGCAATCAAGAAACCAGTGCTTACAGAATACTTTTTCTTATTGAAAAGGAAAATGTTTACTTGGTTACTTCTAAGGCCATTTGATACGTACCTTAGGGATAAATGCAGTGTCCTGTTTTTAAGTTAGTGTAAGAAGGACCTAAAATTGTACGAACTAAAGCTTGCAACGAGCTAGAAACTAGCTGTTATGAAGCTAGTAGGAAAGTTGCGAAGAAGAAGTATCAAAACACATTTCTTGAACCTTCAAAGATTACACTCCTCTAACATAGGAGCATGTCAAATCGCTAAAAAAGCAACTGGAAGAAACTACAAGAGATCTTTTTGACAGTCTTCTTCAACGAGCCATAGATCCAAGTTAGAAGTGAAAGATAAATCCATATCCTTGCCAATTTTAACTCAGAGAAGCTGATTAAAGCAGACTAGAACAGTGGCCTAAAATTCATCTTTTTCAGTTGACTGACTAGTTACCAGCTATTAAAGTGTTGATAAATCATCCGCTTGAAAAAATACTGGCCTAAGTTTTCAATGATGGGATGATAGAGAATACGTCTTGTAAAGAATAGTATGAAATTAGTAAACTGAATAGTAGTAAGAGAGAAGATTAATCATTTAATGATTTCTCCTATTCAAGGTGTTATCCATAATGCTTTCCAGTCTATGCTTTCCAGAAATGACAAGAAAGCTATGAACAATCTAGAGATAGAAATAAGAGAGCTCCTGGACTCTGGGCCTAATTCTGCAAATGCTATGAAGAAGGAAAAGTTCTCCAAGCTGTTGGAAAACGGAGGCAGAAAAATCGAGTATTATCTCAAACAAGGTGTCAGACAGTACACTCTTTTTATGAAAAATTTTGTTCATAAGAATATTCAGGCTCAGAATCATCCAATTTCCAAGAATGTGACACGAATATTGCCCAGCCTCAGCTTGCATATTTGTGTCTCACTTTTCATTAGTGACCTGTTTTGCAATGTTCATACCGGAGACTCACATAACAGACATATCTCGTTTTTCAAGGAGCATGGTTTCCTTTCGAGATTTTAACTATGTTCACCTGTAACCATATCAGATTTGAAAAAAAAGAATGATTTAAGAAAATATTCAGGCCCAAAGATGAAAAAATCTTAAGAACATCGAGGCTGGACAAACTTTATAGTATTCTTATTAAAAAAAGAGTGTAGTAAAAAACTGTTTGCTCTATGTCAGAAAAAATATCAATGAATAGTGTGTTTAACTAGACAAGATACAACTGTATTCGCAGCCAGCATGAGCAAAAGCATAGGTAGACATTGGCAAAGACATCACTAAAGGGGGGGACGATATACTGCTTGTGCACATACTAGGCCGGTAAATTATGGTGGCATTACAAACTCTGGTCATGAAGCAGTTAAAGAAGACATGCCAACACTATAGTAACTGTATTATGAAAGAGGTGTTCTTCCTATCCAGTAGCGCCTGATGTGTTCATGTTGAGAGCTTAACAAGGATTTATGTTTGCTAGTAAAGTATTTGCAACTGTAAATCTTTAGAGTTGATGAAAGAAATTTAAATAATCAATTAAACCTCGAGACATATAAACTTAATTGGATTTCTCGTAAAAAAATTTTTGGGTTTTAGTATTGTTTGGTACAAAGCTACCTTGGAGTATACCTTTCTTTTCTTCGCTAAAGTATTAGAATTGTAAGTGCCATCCAAAGTGGGGACCAGATGACCTTGTGTCTATCCCTGCTTTGGATGGCACAGTAGAATGTAACAAATTTTGTGTTTTAATCTTTTTGATATTGATAGAAAAAAAAAAGAAATGCTGTAGAAACATTCAAAGTGGACAGAACAAGCTAGAATGACATGTGAAACGTGTCCGAGGGGTGATATCTATTTACCACTCTGGTTGTGCATGTGCAGGATAACCTTAAAGGAAAAAACATGCTCAAAAGAATGATTCATCCCTAGGCATGAAAAGATTCCCAGAAGCCTGCATCATAAGCGTTGCTGATTGGGAATGAAGTGTTTGCAATTGGTCGTTGGTGCAGCAAAGTTATTTGAGTTGACCGTCGTTGATTTTATTTGATGGCCTACAGTTGCTGCTAGTTTGAAGTCATTGGAAAGTACAATCAATGAATAAAAGGGGTAGCTACAAGAACTGGCAACCTTATAAAACTTTTGTTTAACTTTGAAAATTGTAACTCGTTCTGTCAATGGTGAACTGAATATCTTCTACAACTGAAGCTGGATCAGATTGGTGTCATAATGTTTAGTTTGTTCTTCGATTGGCTTACCAATGCATGTTTTCTTTTGATGGTCAATAGGTGTTTTTGATTTAAGTTAGGTGCATGTTGTGGCAAAAATATTTGAACATTCATGAAGTCGTATTTGAAATCAGTCACAGAAGGAGAGGCTATAAAATGGCTGTTAAAATTTGAGCCTTTAGTCTTTCTATCATCTCAGACGAAAATCCTGTTCATAAGAATGATAAAGGCTATGCTAGAATTCTTAATCAAAACAATTTGCTGAAACAACCTTCAAGATTGGTAGAATCGATTATTTAAAGATTATACAGGAGGGAGAAAGCTATTCACTCATATTTCGTTGTCGGTCATAGGTAAATCAGAAAATTTATGAGCAAGGACTTTGATGATCACGACATGACAAGACTAAGCCAAGAGATAAGTAAGAATCAAGTTGACTCAGCCCAAGACAAATCCAAGATTTAGTTGTAAATAACACGGATTTAAGGAGAAATCGAAACAAATGAGAGAAAAACATTGCATGTTCCACTGTTTTTAAATCTTCAAGCAGACGTATTCTATGTATACACTGGAGCCCCGCAAAGAAGTAAATATTTTTACAAAAACCAGTGTGTGTTGGCTTTTGAAAAAGATGGTACTTAAAGGCATTTCAATGTTCTTATCTACACTTGAAGACAGACATCATGAACAGTTTAATCTGCATGTCTTATAGTGAAAATCAAAGTTATTTTAAGATATATTCTACCTTTTAGCGTACCAAACTGTGTAGATCATGAAGGGTAGAAGTGATGGACTAAAGCACAAAGTTATTACATTTCCATGGGATTGCAGAAAGTTTATCAGCTAGTGCTGGAATTACTGTTTCATTGAGAGCATAGATGCAAAATCAGTCTGCAAATCAAGTGTAAGTTTGTGATAAAAACTGTCTGTTTGAATCGACATAGGTACATCGGATGGCTGCCAAAAAAAGGCTGAAGGAAAGCCCTAAAGATTCATTGCTTCTATTGCTACACAAAGAAATGGCACACACCAAGATCATCAAACACAATAAGCTATTTTTACCACTTGGCTTGGGCCAGCCTTAACAGTGCATGTCCTTTAATTTGAGGTGCCTTTCTCAGCGGAGTTTCCCGTACTTTTATATCAAAAGTGATGCATAGTTGGGCAGACTGAACATAATGCTCTTACTTCGTAATCAAGAAGAGAGCTGTAAGTGGGAAATTCACAAAGTTGATTGATTCAGATAATTAACGGTAGAAAAATTCAGGTTTCAAAAGGGCAACTGGCAATCAAGGCTAGTTTATGCTTGAACGTGGTGGCCTTCTTCAATTAATAAAATGTTACAATGAATTTTTTCTCATGGGTGAGTCAACTCATGGGTGAAGCTCTTATCAGCTAATCTTACAAATGAATCGAACTTCCAACTTTATATAATTAATCTCACTGTGCCGCTTTTTACCAGTTGACTACTTCAAAAAGGAAAAACGAAATTGGTAAGAATTGATATCGTTCTGAAAAGTTGAGCTTCTAGCTTTGACTCAAATTGCTTTGAAATTTCATCCCAAATTCTAACACATGTTTTACTTAATGTTATTGTGCCAAAAAAGACCTACGTCACTTCAGAGAGCTCTGTGTCTAGCTTTGGGACAGTATCTAGCTTTGAAACGTCATGGCTATGTGGGATACTGGATAGTGATGGCAAACTTTGTTCTTGCAATTTGAAGGCATTACATTAAAGACCAAGCAATAAGTCTATCATCGACGTATTCATTGACATTAAACAGCATATATCTTATTGCCAGGTAAGCGAAAGCAAATTTTTCGTTCGGCTTTTGATGAAATGTGTAGTATTGAAATACACAACCATTTCAAACATCAAAAGATCATTTCATTGGTCAACTTGATAAGACAATCCATTTCGCTAAAAATATTCTTTTGATATCTATAAATGTGCTTATTTTAAGTAAAATGAAATAGTTAGCCCTGCCAAGTAGTTTCAAAGTCATCTTGTAAGATGGTGTGACTAAGTGGTAAGGCTCAGTATTTGAATCTTGTGGGGTCTGCCTGCGTGGGCTTGAATCGCAATCGCCAGAACTGCAAACCACAATCCAACAACCAACTCTGCTGTCCATCCTTTCGAGGTCGGTAAATAAGTACTTAGGTGTATCTCTGAGGACAGAAATCGTAATTCCGCAGGCCGACATTAGCTGCATAGCTCCTTACAGCATATGCATGCATTAACAGATAAATGTTACTGGCTTGCTTGCTATTTTGAAGGGATCTGTTATTTGCCTTTGTTGATAATTTATGTTTTCAATTTATTCAAACACCCAATATTTTTAGACTCACACAGTATTTGTGATAATTTTGACTGAAAAATGTTGATCACAGCCAGGGCGCTTTAATATTAGCATATGAAAAAATTATCACGAAGCCAGTTGAATATAGTTGGTCGTAGCAGCAACAGGGCGTGGCACGGATTATAGTTCAGCCATTGTTACCTTTCACACAAAAAATGTCGAAGATGACCTCAAACTCAGTGAACTACATTTTTAAGAAATTAACGATGGTGATGAAAATCTTTCATGAGTAATTTTAGAAAAAATCATGAACTTGGGCTCAATTTTACAGTAAAAACCTGATAACAATGTTGTGATTTCCCGTAAAAGGTTAGCATGGTCCCCATGCATCCATTTAGTGTTTCTTTGGTTCTTACATTATGAAAGGTGTCTAACTGGTAAAAATCAGCCGGGAGGCTCTCAGTCTGCAATCTCGTTTATGCAGGCTTTTGCTGTATGTGTTCATAAGCTTTAGAAACCTTTTTTTGGGGATCATGATCAGCCGTTCAGGCCACTAAAAGCCAATGGTCTCCAAAAGCTTCCCTAGTTATCCATTTTTGCATCCTTTGCACACTTTGATCTCTGCTACAATGTTTATATCGTCCCGCCGTTTTCTTCATGGATTACTAGGTATTTGTTTACCATTTCATGGCACCTATTTTATCATTTTTTTAGCCAATCTAGTCCTTTCCATCCTTGTTGCATGCACATCCTACTGCTGTTCCACTTTCTGTGCATGTATGTCACCAGCATGATGCCATTTTCTGTCCAACTTCTCCATTTTGAATCAATCTTTCAATTCTCAAACAATTTTTCCAATCATACAGTTCTTCATCCAATTATTAATTCACTCGAAATTTGCTAATTTGTACTTTCCTTGATTCCTCAGTTTACAAGATTCAATAATTCAAACTCTGTTCCTCTTTAGGTTAAATTCTCCATTCATTCTTTGAAGTGTTTATGAATTCATCCATTAACTCACTCACTCATTCATAAAATTTTTACAATATTTCGGCAACCAAGCACCATCCATTTTCATGCACACTCCATTGCAGCTGGTTTCTCAAGCCGGGCCCACAGAATAGCATACTGAGTAGTTGATTTACAAACTAACAACTCATATCTTCATAAAGCAGCCTTACACATGACTTAAATCTCGATTCCTTCAAGGTTAAGCTATACCTCAAACCACTATCCAATGAATTGTGTCTTTCATAAAAGTTTCCATTATAGAATAATGATAGAATTATCTTTAAATCATAGTTAATGGCGACTTATTTTCCAGGCCATTTGTTACATTTTGGTTAAATTTAAGCTGTGGAATTTTTGGCAAACTAAGTCTCTGTGAATTTAGATCAGTCGTAACGGATGTTGTATGTAAACATTCTCCGTTACATTTGAAAGGATGGTGTATTTGCAGAAATGTGCGTGATTTACTCTGTAACTAGGCGTGAAGACTTCGTGAGAAATCTTTCTAGTTTGGTTGTATCAAAATGATAAAGTTCATGGTAAACCAATTCCATATGATAGCTTTTAAAGCACTTGCAGCAGAGGTTGTAAAAATTGATTGGAAGTTTTGTATGCAAGGAAGGTGCATGTAAAAAGTTGTGTGTAATATTCTGAAGATAGTTACAGCTTAATTGTGGCAGCTAGTTTGAATTGAAATCTGGCACCTCTTGAAGGAACATTTTTGTTGATGTTGAAATTCTCAACATTCTTGATGCTAGAATGCTGTTACATTAGTTGTAAAATGTTACTGTGCATTCAAGGCACGATTGTGTAGAAATTATGGGTAATGATCTGAGGAAAGGAAAGCTTATTCAAGAAAGTCTTCAAATTTTATTGTCAAAATAAAGCATTGGAAACTTTTGTAGACTGATTGATGTGAGAGTCTAAAATGTCACAGCAGCTGAATTGCTGAATAGAATAATGACTGAAATATTACTTGTAAAATCAGTTTTTATCAAGAAGAAGGCAGCTCGGTTAATTGGAGTGCTGCAAGGCTTTATCTAAGGACACATCAGCTCAATCTTAGAAGCAAATATATACCATGGTCCATTTTGTCCCATTCTTTCCTGGAGAACCAAAGCCTCTAGCAGATCACAACAAT
The DNA here is from genome assembly GCA_964020215.1 of Aurelia sp. 3 sensu Dawson et al. (2005). NCBI lineage: Eukaryota > Metazoa > Cnidaria > Scyphozoa > Semaeostomeae > Ulmaridae > Aurelia > Aurelia sp. 3 sensu Dawson et al. (2005). The sequence continues at coordinate 10,427,703 of OZ026573.1, read as the reverse complement.
AACATCTTGCCACTATGGGTAGGGAGGCGGCGAAGTCGCAGCTAGATTATATATGCATCTATATATGTTGCTGCTACACAAAGTCTTTACCTGTAACTTACGCTGGACAGTGCAGCCAACAATGCATACTGAATTGTGACGACACTTGCTGCTATTTCTGTCAAGTATGTAGATTTACAGTTGGAAAACGGGCCTAGCACTAGCAGGAATGGTCTTCCAGAATTACATTTGGCAAAGAACTTCATAAAGATTCAACTGAAAGTGTAATAAAGTTCAAAAATGTATTAAAGGAGTGTTTCTGCATGGAAAATCATGGATATGTAACTGTTTGAAGCAAAGTGAGACCCATTTCTTTCGTGTATAGATAGCCACTGCGAGTATTGTTCTGACTTCGTAAAGAAAGCTTGCTGAGCCAGTGATAAACTAATTGTCTCAGCCCCTATGAGAATTTTATAACAAACTAGCATTAGAGCATAAACCCAATCCGTTGTTAAAAGGATAGAGTAAGTTTGCTCAGCTATTGATAAACCTATTAATTAGAACACTCAGTCTGTGAGTGAATCTTATAACGTTGTTCTCGTTTGCAGCTTTAGATTAAGATTCGTCCTGAGATTCGTGCGATTCATCGTAAGTTTACAAATAGTGACTGACTATGATATTATGTTGAATCGTCTTAACACCATCAGTGATTCATCCTTTTACTCGCTCTTTGCTACTCTGATTTGTAAACAGTCTCTGCTCCTGTTGTTTCGGTATTCCTCAACCGGCTAATACCTCATGTTTACAGTTCTACGTCTACATGAATGCACGACAATATTACACATTGAATTTTGACGAACGCAAAGCACAGCTCTGACCCTGCAGTGTTTATGCTTTGAGCTACCTCAAGATGAATCTAAAACATTTCACCATCGAAGGAAATATCAGGATAAGATATGGTGTTCACAGTTTCGGTGCGTTAAGCAAGCACTGCGTATCAACTGAGAAACTGCATTAAATATTTGAAAGAGAGCGCTAGTTCTTTTGAGTGCTCCATCAAGCATTGCTACATAAGATGCTTTGCTTCCAATGTCAGAAACAATTTTGGGCCTACTCAAAATCATGGAACAATTTTCTTTGCTTGACCAATCGGAGCAACGTTCCTTAGCAGGAGAACTCTCATCTAAATGCTTACCAACCAATGTTTACACCTTTGATTAGTGTTTGAGTATTGACATATATCTAAAATTAAAAGCAAAGGGGTTGTAAAATTGAATTGTCAGTCCGGATACATCCCTGCAGACCACACCACGAAGGATGAATAGATAGACACCTTTGATGTAAACATCTGCCAAACAATGTTTATGAGTTCCATTCATGAAAAAAGTAACCTTTTGGATAAAATTTCTTTCATAACTATGGGAATGAAAGGATAAGATGTTTCATTTTGAAAAGAAAGACTTGCTCTTTTCGAGTCTTGATCTTTAAAAGTTTCATGACGTGGAAAAATTTCTAAAGATTTCCCAAAGCACTTCGCTGAGGTTTAAGTTAAGATCAGAAAGCGAAGCTACGTAAATATGACGGTTGTGGATCTTGGCGCCAAAGAACAGCTTTAACAAGGCAGGGTCACGTAATGTAAACAAACTTCTTTCGAAACGACGATTTTGCAGCATTTTTGATCGGCCATATCACAGAGATCTTCCGCTACTTTTCTCAAAATGAAAGTGTTATTTTGAAGATGGACTCTTGTACTTCGTAGAGAAACAAATGAAACACTCATATGTTGTACGATTACAGAGATATCGGCGGATTTTTAGAAACAACTTTAGTGCGGATTCTCCCCATCCACCAAAATCTGTGCAGAGCACAATGGCCACGTGTGGGCAACAATGTGGATTCTAGAGATAACAGGTTTGTTTACGGTTACGTGACCCTGCCCCTTTAAAACTAAGTGAGCATGGTTTTGAGACAATTTCTAGCTCTCAGCTTGATTTCACATACACTGATTTGTGCCATGCCCCAGACAGAATCAGTTTTACAGGCGATTATAGTCATTTCATAAGCATATTTACCTGCGTCAAACGTGCACTACAATCTATCATCATTAAATTGTTGTCGAGTTAGAAATGGCTTAAGCCAGCTTTATATAGCTACAGCTAATGAACTGTGCTGTGTCATAGTCTCCTGAACAAAAGTATGTTCATGGGATCTATAGGCTTTCTGGTTAGGAGTCTTATCTTTAAAAAGGTGGATGTAAATAGGAATGACACCTTTCTCTGGACTGTATGCCTTGAAAGGAACCAACGTTATTGCCGTAATAGTAGAATACTTATTCTTCATATCATAACTATTTGTCAGGATTGCAATCTTTATTTCTGCAACACGAACTTCTTTCATGGGTGTTGCACAATTTTAAATTGATAACTAAATTACAAAGCTCTGTTTGTAGCGCATCTACGAATACTTTATTTGTTACGTTTATTTCTGCAACTTTTAATGTTTTGATGTCATCAAATTGCTATTGTGAACTGGCAAAGCTAAGCATAAGTTCCAAATCTTTAATTCAGCGAAAACAGGTGGGTGCTGAATTCTATGACATTCTATGAAATTCTATGACACGATTTTTTTATTGCAGGCGGTCGAAAAAACTTAGGCCTAGTAAACATCAACAAAGCGATCTCAAATCGAGGCTAACCGATGATGTCATCAAAACTATGAAGGAAAGAAGCAACGGAAAAAACTACATTTATCATGCAGGGCCGTCGAGAGCCGGACCGGGCCCCAGGGTTTGGAGCAAAAGGGGCCCTCCAGTGCTAAAGGCACCGAAAAATTTTTTGGGCCACGCCATTTTTCTCTTGGACCACGCCCTCAAATTCACTGGTAAAACACTGCTTTTAGGAGGAGATGCCCTCCTATACACTGTTGGAAACACAATTTTTGACGAAAAAGCTCTTTTGATCTCTGCCAGTGGGCCCGCCGGTCTAGAGACGTTCCTTGAGGAAACTGAAAACAAAGAAAAAATTCAAAATATATGTCTTTCCGGGCCCCTAAAGGCCCCGGGCCCCCTGGTAACTACCCTGGCTACCCCCCCTTCTCGACGGTCCTGCTATCATGAAATTATGAACAATAAGATTGCTCACACAAAGCGAGCATTTTTTTCTTGTAAACCTTATAAACGAGAAATATAAGCCTTGCAAAACATTATGGCGATACAGATATATCATTGTATTTTTTCCAAAGGGCGCATGAGGTAATAAGTCTTAAAATTTAGGGTAAAAGGACAAGTCCAAGTTAGTATGATGACTATGGTTCATGCTGAAATAAAAGATTATGCTTTATGAATGGTATATCTCACCCTTTCCACCACCCTTCCTCTTGCCCTTGCAAAATTAAGTTTTACAACTAGCGACTTGCGCTTTGTGACGAACGTCATCGAGTGCAAAGATCAGGAAGAAAGCTTTGCGCTTGATGGCGTCACTACACATAAGTCGATTTTATTTTGAATTTTCAACAATCAGAACAAGAACCTTTCGTAGTTTCGTCTTTCTTTCATTTGCCACAGTTAACAGATGGGACAACTTTTGGGACACTGTGAAGTAAACGATGAGCAAATTCCCACCCAGAACTTTTGGTGCCATGCTAACTGCACCAATATGGAGCAAAGACATGACTATTAAATTATTTTCAAATATATGGTTACTTCTGCCGCAAGGAGGAAATGATGCTTTTGTGTATCCTACTTAATATGCTAACTTTGATTTATCAAATTTCACTGGCGAAAAAAAGGGATAGAAGGATTTCGGAAAGAGTAATCTCTTCGAGGAGACAAGTTTCTAGGAACACACAAAGAAAAGCTTCAATTCACATCTCTTAGTCTTGGTTCAGAAGTTAAAGAAAATCCGGTTTTGAAATATTTCTGCCTTTCGTGTTAGCGCTAAAACGGGATAAAGGCAAAACAACTCTATTCACTCGACAAGTATTTTGTTTCTGTTAACAATTTGGAATAAGCTTAGAAGGCTAAGCTTTCAACTTTTAAATGCCGAAATCTTTTTCGTCTGCATCTTCATGACAATATACAGAACGATATCGGAGGTTTGTTTCAAAGACCATTGATCGCTAATTGATAGCATTATGAACTGTACTCTATCTGAAGTGTTTATGACTGAGACGACAAAGACCAGAGGCGTGAGTTTTCAGAATTAAGAAAGATTTTGCTTGATAAAGATGCAAAATGTCTTTCATGACAAAATAGCCAAGATCGAACGATTCCAACGGACACCATATGATCAAACTTGAATCAACACTTTTACTTTTTTGGAATTATGAAACTTTTTGCTGGCTAAAGAAGCAAACATGTTTCTTTGAGCAAAGTATCCTAGATTGCATTACTTGTATAATTGCACAACGATAACCCTTTTTGTTTATGAAAAATGATAAAGCAATAACTGATATTCATTACAATAAAGTTTGTCTCAAATCAGAGGTTGCGTGAAACTGCCCGCAAATAAAGATATTTTACCGTTTACTAGCAGTTTCACTGCAAAAAATGATGAAATTTCACCACACCTTTTGTTAGGGAAATTTTAGAGAAACCGACTAATTTCCCATAATTTGCCAAAGAAGAAATTTTTGTTTCCCTTAAATTTCCCACGGAAACTTGTCCATTTCCGTTAAATTTCCATTCAAGAACTATGGGGAAATTTTTATTTTTTTTGCTGTGCTTCCTAATTTCTGGGTCCAAATGATGAGTGATTTACTAAACAAAATTTTCTTATCTAGGGTTTCCTTTGAGTGATAGATTAACACTTCTTTTTTGAATATAGGCCGAATGCTTTTTATTCCACAGCCCGCCAAACGCATCAACTTTTTTTTGACTCACCCGGTACTATATCTAATGTTGGCTTATGTAAGTTTTAAAAGTCAGGGTGCTCAATGAAATTAATTTTGTGTTCATATATAGACACGAACTGACATGTGATCGGCAGTTTTTGATGTTGAATATCTACAGGTACATTTTCTTCTCGAAATTCTTTGATAAGCCGTTGTAGACAGTGTGACTACTATTCTTTTGAAACTAGTCTAAATGTTTATTATTTTATCACATTTTCATCTCATTTCTAATAAAAACATTCTTGATCTGACTGACGCTACTTACAAACTTGTCACAGACATGAGTATCTATTACGCGAGTTTTTAAAATTGTATTCACATCGGTGAAGGCATGGTGTTGCGTAGTTGCGTGATGCAATGCAGTGCTCTGTTATACGGCAAAAATGCAAATGAAATGTCTCCGTTAAAGGTGCATCTTTTATTAATTACGTCCTGTTATGATTCGCGTGAACTGTCCTTAAGCGCTCTGATGCGTCAGAGAATGCGAGCCGTCGCTGCATCTCTTGAAGAACGCAGTTCATTACAGCGAAACGAAAGAGTTTCCATTTGGGAACGCAATCGTGTTCCTGCCTTTCACGCTTCACTTCCCGTCGACATCGGACTTCAAACTTCTTAGATCAGAATTTGGTGTTGAAGTGTCTCTTAAGAAACGCAGTTCATTCTTCTGTGGAGGCAAGTTTCCGTTTGAAAATGAAATCTTCACGTCATTTCATTTCCGATAAACATTGAACTCATTATTTCTAAGAGCAGATTTTCTCATCAGCGAAAGTTTTTCAAATACATTTCCGTTTGAAAGTTCTATTTTCCGACGTTGCACTTTACATCCTGTGCAAGGAGTGAATGCTTATGACACTGCATCCCGCCACATCGACTTTTCTATTCCAACGTTCATCAACAAAACGATATGGACGCCTAAAGCCTGGTTTCCATATGATCGTAATGATCGTTTGGATCTCTGGGATCGTGAACGACTCCATCGATCCCAGTGAACTTATGGAAACATGGACGAGCGATCCTAGCGGATGAATATTTGTAGATGAACATTTTCTAAAGTGAATCAAGATTTTTCACTACTAGACTTTTTTCTTTGCATTTTCCTGCGCGTTGTTTGTGGTCGGTTCGAAGTCGCCTACGGTCGCATTTTCTTGCATTTAAAAAGAAAATTCATCGCAGCCATCCTTAGCCAGGTCCGCTGATGAAAAATTTCTGACATCATTAGAAAACACTAACCGTTACGGCATGAATGTTTTGAGAGTTTTCCTTCTGTTTCAAAATATTTTGAGAATTCTATTTTCTTTCAACAAATCATTCGCTAAATAGGCCTATTTTGATTCATATCTTGCTTACCCAGCATGGCCCAAGATTCATGACAGTTAAGACGTTGATAGGTAATAGGTGAAAAGTTGAGGAAAAAATCTTTATCGTGTTGTATTTTCAAACAAAGTGGCGTCAAACTGGAGACATACTGAATCAAAGATTTGTAATAATTGTGATTTCTATTGTCATGAGATTACAATACAATAATACAATGTATATTGCTGATTATCCTGGATGAAATGCTATTGGCTAATAAATGAAAATGAGGTCGAATGATTATTTATTGTTTATGTCATCTGCAGCTGGCCTAAGCAACCTTTTCGGAAGGGAAGGTATTTCAATATATAACCCAGACGAATTGAATAGTTTAAATGTACAAGAAGTCCGTCTCAAGGGACGGTTCTTTTGCATATTATTTCTTAAATGCGTGCCATTTACAATGCCGGTCTGCTTTCAGTTTAACGTTTTAAAAGTCCGTCCATTGTAGTTACATTTCATCGATAAATCTAGACAATCTTACTCTGAACACTCAATCAAATCAAAGCAAACAGAGAGTGCAAAACATTACGGTATATTACGTTCAAGGTGTGAAATCTCTTCTTGAGGCTGTCAAGTTGCTTTTTCTTAAACAGAACTGCATCCCTTGCTTTACGAGATTTGCCGTTGATGCTCTAAAGAGAGCATATTTTGTTACGTTGAAGCAGTATGTCTGTTTAGAAGCTATCTTTAGTAAAATATCTAAGTCGAAACGCTTCTTGCAATTTCATTTACTTACTAAAGAGCAACAAGTAGCAATGTGTTGATATTAAAAATTGCATTGACAATACTTAGTAAGCAAAATGAAAGACAAAGTGAAATATGTCCCTGTAAACCAATAGTTCTCATTAAAGTTCGTTTTTGTTATTGATAAAGTCTACAGGGGTAAAATGGGTAAGTTAGGATAAAATGGGTAACGTTGAATGCTAATAGCAGACTCGGAACTGATATTTCAGCGTTCGTTATGTCAAGGAGGATAGTTTCAAAGTTTCTTGCCAGAGGAAGCCCTGAACAACAATTTGGCAAAGTTTATCCAGATACTTCATCCAACCTATTTTACTCCAAACATTCTCATTTCGCCATATCAGACCCCATTCATAATCGAATCAAGACTCGAAGACCATTAGATCGATAATTTACGAATATAGTTAGCTTTCAAAATAATGCCCTTGAGATGCTTAATTGCCAACTAAAACTCAAATCTTGTTTTATGATATATTTGCATGGCTTTTTGACAAAGGATCATTGACGTTCAAATTAGGATTTTGAATTTAAAGGCGTTAACATAAACTGACCTTATAAAGCTTAAAACTGATTGAAAAATCAGTTGATTATCAGTGCGCCAATCACATCTAACTGGCGCCTAGAATATCTAAGTCTTTCTAATACCAATAAAATATTGAAAATTAAAGTGATACTACAAGGTTTAACAAATTACTTATCTGTTCCTACAGAAAACAATGAAACCAAAACGCGTTTTCAAGGTTTCAGATTTCCTTCTGGAATAATCGAAACAAAAACGATTTTGGTCATCAGAGTGATTGCGGTTGATTGGAGCAAGCCAATCACTGTTATCACCTGGAATATCTCATTGATGATGATTACTTCTTGTTTTGGTTACAATGGGCTGATATATTTTCGTTTTTGATTGGTTTTCTCAGGATTTCTAAGATCTTTCTTCTATTTTCTTTGAAGTTAGCATATCATAAAAAGTATCGTTAAAATCTGAATGAAAATCACCCTTTTATTATTTCATTAATTTAGCATACCGTGAACACTCCGCTTAGCCGCCTCTCCATTAAACCCTCCTTTCTAATCAGTCCTTCTCCTCCGAGACAAGATATTGATTTTGCCCCCTATTAGGCCGCCCCAAGATTAACATTAAATTCCAGGGGCTACTAAAGATTTTCATTCATTTAGCTAAACAAGTCTGCATGCTAGTTTTGATGCGGTTTGAGATAAAACTGTCGAATCTATGTATTTGACTAATAAAATAGTACATTGAATCCTCAAAATATTGGGTAAAAGAAGCCAAAAAGCTATCATTATATCCTTGTCATTTGATCTTGTTGCTAAGCTCCCACCCATCATATGCTCTTCTCTTTTTTAAGCCCCCTTCCTGGAATTTCCCAAATTAGATAAACTCCCATGGGGCTTAGTAGAGCTTTACAGTTACTCATGCTTTGTATGAATAGATTTAACCCGTGTTTCTAACAAGCTGTATCTCGTTCAAAAATTCAACAAACTGAGCAAACATGGTATCAAAAGCTTGATTAGAGCTTCTGACGTTGAAACCAAATTGTTTGGTTAAAGATGAAAGTATAGCTCCTCCACAGTGACAATTAAAACATGCACACTTGTTCTGAAAACTGATCGACTGGAATAGCATTTGAAGTGAATATGAAAAATAACAGTGGTTAATTGAATCTAATGGTGCAGTGACAAGAGGACGATAACAGAATGAGCTAAAGTCTTTAGGGAAGGAATGAATAAAATTTTGTCTAAACAGTAGGTTTTCTGATAGGAAATCATAGGTGTAGTTCTTTTCCTAACAGCATGAAAGTATTGATGACTTAATAGCTTTCCTTTTTCAATTTGAGAGGCACTCATTGATCATCCATAAAACCAGAGCTTTGCACCGAATGCCTAGCAAACAAATCGCAGAACACGGTTCAAGGCTGTCGTCAACTCCAAACGTGATAGAGAAAAACGTTCATTCGAATCATCAATATTGGCAACCTCTGTGGTACATATCTGCCTTGTGAGGGTATCAAATGTCTAGTTAAGATATGATGAACATGATAAACAAAACTTTGAATTGATTGAATTGGTATCTGCCCTGTTACATTTTATCAAAACAAATGCATTCGGACACAAAAAGCATGTGAGTCGTTGTTAGACAGTATGTGAAGAAATTTGCTAGCTTAGATAGCCGAACGAGACTGAAAACGATGTTGATAGAAATCGCCTCTTTTATAAACAGGCAACTCTCAACCGCCAATGATTAATCTATTCAGAAGGTTTTATTAAATGTATCATCTTAGCTTTTATGGGTCGCCAGAACGTTCTAAATATCCATATTCGCTTTGTACTGCTTATCCTTTTGGCCTATTTTCGATTTTAGCAGAGCAGAGATTACAATTATTATACAAAATAATTAAAACGATTAAAATGGTGCTTGAAAAGGCCACTACAGTTGATTTCATGTGATGATGACCTTTCATTGTTTGTCTGACGGCAAAACTTCAGGATTAAATTCACAGAGAAAGGTTGATGAGCTTCATCTCATCAACATGGAGTCAGAATAAAATTCATGTGTAATTGTTATAAATACTGACATTCATACTAAATGAAATTAATATTTTCTATATTATGCAAAGGGGTTGGACTTATATGAAATCTGAACATTGTTGAACATTTCGTAAGTGGTTTGGACATAGTCAATGTTTGTGTGGTATACCATTCTGATCTTTGCTATCCACAGTTCAATAATGTCATTTGAGTGTTCGCTTTCTTCAAAACATATGACGTTGATATTCTCTTGACTTGTGTGGCATTTCATGTACGAAGATATTTGGGTTAGTTATTAACCGTTCCTAGTGTCATTAGTTGGCAGGCATAACCTACCGTTTCTTTAGTCATTTGGAGCATAAGTTTCAAATCTTTAAAAAGGTGGGTGCAAGATTGTGTGACCTATTTCTCTGAAGTGAATGGCTTCAAAAAACTTTAGCTATTCTACTGTAAATATGCGGTTGGAATTTTCTGAAATCCACAATACTTACAATACTACAATGCAATAAGAAAGAGATTATGATGCATCACGTGGTTCACTAGCCTCTTCTAATTAGTAAACTATCAGAAAAGTTATCAATAACAGAACTAGAAAAATTCATCTTCGCAAGAAACAATATCTGTTATGTTGGAAACGCAACTGATATTGCTAGGAATTAAGTGCCACGATGTAGACCTGTTGTGTGAAACAGATAAGAAAAGATAAGGAGTATTACATTTACAGAATGATAGTAAAAATGAATCTTGGAACAAATTGCCAGGAACATGGACAAATTTCGTAAGGCAAAAGCATCAGTTGCCTTTGTTGACACATAAATTCAAACAGATTTGCGATTGCTGACAAAAAACTTCTTTCAACTAACGATTCAAAACTAAGAGAAGCCGCAAATGTTTCCCTTAAACGGAGGTAGCTATCTCGCTTGTTGTACACTCTGGAATTGGTTTTTAAGAGCAAACATGAGCATATATCGGAAGAAGAAGGATGTTTCTAAACATCTGTCGCAGACATTCTATTCTTATTGTTCAGAAGGTGAGCAGTAATTGTTTTAATTGCAATCAAAAATTACGAGAATTGAATCGCCTCCATCCAAATCGGCTTCTATGCCAAAAAATAAAATGCCAGCAGTAGATGTGTAGATATATTCTTCTTCTTTGATACATGGTCATTTCTGCTCTAAAAACCATTCCTGGAAAGCATAACAAGCGCGCTAGCTACCTTGGTTTCAGAGATACTTTGCGAATTTGTTTGTTTGAATTGCTGATCAAGCAGTTCCTTTGTTTGCAATCGCGAATCGCTTTGAATTTAGGTGTCAACAAAATCAACTGATGCTATCGTCATCAGGCTGATTTCCACTCTGTAGAAATTTCTGATTTGACAAGAAATCCCTTCTTGGGAAATCCTTTGCTCACGTGTGAAAATGTTGCTATGAACTTGAATAGCAACGCGTGACTAGCGTTTTATTGGGCCAAGTTCGGTCCGCTTAGACTTGCTCCAAGTCTATTCCGTGGTATATCAGCACTGAGGAAAATAATTACCTCTGCGGGGGCGTAAAATACGAAGAGGACGCTGCGAATCCGTCTCCTTTGTTTCTCCCTCACAGAGTCCTCTTCATAGTTTACACCCCCGCAGAGGTAATTATTTTCCAAGACTTGGAGCAGGGATAAATAGTCTATTTATCCCTGACTATTTATCCCTGACTTGGAGCAAGTCTGGGTCCGCTCGGAAAATACTACTGAGTGGAAATCTGCCTTTACAAAATCTGTCCTTGTTGTTGCCAGGTAGAAAGGGATCAAGTTACAGTAGATAAGTGTCACAATACTGCTAATCATAACAGTATAGATTGAACCCTCCTATTATCCATTGTCTTCACCTGAGACAAATATTTTCATAGGGATTAAATCTTGATAAACATCTTTGAAAGGTCAGCTAATCTTTGCTTTCTCCAAATCTCTTATCTCAAGAATTTAGGAGCACAAAATGGAAGTCACTAAATCTTCCTATAACCAGCATGCAGGACACTAAACACCTTTGAAGCACACGTTGCTGTTTTTGAAAGTCGTCGTGGCTTCTTCCAGCAAGCCAAAATAATCGAAAAAGAACTGAGGAACAAATGTGTTGATTACGCCTTTTTCTGTTGACTCATTACTCATCCATTGAACGAATGACACGTTTACATCAATATCCTTACCAATGTAACTGAAAGCTTCACGAGGAATCAAACATATGCAAAAATCTTCTCATGCAAACAGTCTACTTGCTGTTAATTTCGTATCTGTCTTCATCAAATCTATAAAAAGTTGCTCTGATACTTTGAATGGTATCAGCTCAGCTCTTGTTAGTTATCTCTTGTCATCGCTAGTGGATCTTTCTTGAGTCTTTTTCATGATTTGTGCTACAATAAGATGATAAGGAAGAAGTTTTGTGACTGAGTGGAATTTGCAAACCCAGTAGTGCCAAAGTTGCAGTGTCTCCCAGCAAAAGCCACTTTACCTAGCTTCAAAAATGTATTTGTTTTCTTACCGCAAAACAAATAACTAAGGTTTTGGTTCGGAAACATACAGATGTCAAAACTTTGACAAGTTTTTAATTTTATGTTGACTGCCCAGCTGTTTTCAAAGACCCTGTACACGTGATAGATCACATAGCTTCCATAGTCAAAGAAAATTGACATAATTAATCTGAAAAATTGTAATTGTAAGCCTACCTTTGGCTAGTTGTAACGACAATCGTCTACTGAGATTGGTTATCATTGTTCTAGAAATGAGTTCTTCAAATTTAGGAATAATTAGACTAAATTATGCTAATTGATCTGCATCAATGACCGACAAAGTAGACCTAAAACACCTTAAGAGCATAGTGTAAGCTGATGAGTTTAAGAAAATCATAATCTTATTACAAACAGTTGCAATAGCGTATTAAGCTGAATTTCAGCATGCTGACAGACTAATTTTCATTCATAGGTAGGTTAGCAAGTCTGTAATCATCTCTTTACTGAGTAATTTAAATGCTGAGAATAATGAGTTGAATTTTAAATTTTGAGAAATATTTTAGGTATTAGCGATGTGAAGAGCCTTATCCAGTTTGTATGGGAGGGACAGAATACGTTTCTCTTTATTTCATTTGAATAGGTTTTTATGAAATGATAAGTTTTAAGTTTAAAGGTTGAACAATGTTTTAAAAGTTAGCTATTATCTACATAGCCTGATCTAGTTTATAAGGGCGGATCAGAAAAGGCTTTTAATTTCAAAAGATAAGATTTCATGAAGTGGCAAATGAATTCATTGATGATTGTAGATGAATCTAAAAACATTGGCTTCAATTAGAAAGTTTATGAATATTGACAACTTATGTAGAAAGGAAAATGGTGAAAAGAGGTTCCAGAACAATGATTTGTTCATAATAAGCATGTGTAAGTAAAATAATACCTGATTATTTTCAGGCATCAATTTTCCTAAACGACTTATCTAAAGCAATAGGTCACTGCATGAGTGAATTGTTGATATACGGTTGCCTGGAGTTACTTATGAAGGCTTGCGCCGAAACGTTTAAACGAAGTTGTATTTTCTGAGTTTATATTAATTTCTTAGTACAGTTTAATGAAGGAGCTTTCCATCGCTGCATGCCACTGTGTATGTAGTTCAGTCACCGAGTATCCAATTGCTCACTTTTTCACGATTTTGGTGCCGCTATGACCTGAGGCACGTAGGTTGAGCTACTAAAAGAAAAGGCAATATGAAACAGAATATGAAATTCAGATTCCAACGAGAGTCCTCAGAAACCTTTTCAGCAAAGACAAAGATTCCTAGATATTACCACTGGAACAATGCCAAATCATGGCGGCTTATTCAGGAGCAAACAGCACTCCTAAAAATTTAGAGTGTACCAGAATTTATGACAATATTTTCAACAAGCAAATTTACATGCTGAGAAAAATTTTGAAAGGTTCCAAATTTTACTGCTTTTGGTACTATTTCATGAAAGGCCTTGCAAAGGAAGCAGTCAGTTGAGGCCCAGTAAAAAACTTTCGTTCAGACTTCATGAATTCTTGAATTGGTCATCCGTAAAATTCATTTTCTGAGCGATGCTCGATTCAAATCTAGGATAAATCTGCTTTTCGAAGAACTACTAATGAGACCATACAAAACTGCCATTAATTAAGACAAAGTAACCTTGAGTTGGTGCGATGAAAACCAGATAGCTGCTCTTATTTGACATTGAAGAAAACTTTTTGGATAGCTTGAAAATGCTTACTTTGTTTACATTAGGAAGAGAGTTGATAACATCTATGTCAGACACAATTGGATTACCAAAAGGTAGTTCTGAGAATCTTAAGTTATGCTGATTACATAGCTGGAATTAATGAGAGATATGATGACCTCAAGTTATTGTGTTAAAGCTCATCATATAAAAATTGGGCGGTCTTTTATTGTACAACATTTCTCACTATCATCAAGAGGATTACGGCAACTTGTGGCCTGATACAATTTTTACAAATATATCAATTTGGAATCGAATGAAAAATTGAACTTATTTTGGAAATAATGCAATCATGCACGCATCAAAATTGGTGTTTTGACATTCTGATTTCATTTTTGGCACTTCTTTTGTTTAATTCTGATTGTTTATCATCTGTTCTGAAGATACAAAAAAAGTTTAAGTGATCTTGACGTAAATGTTATGAATTACGTTTGTGGTTGACATATTTAACAATGATGATTGAAATATCAAACAAAAGTTTAAATAATGAGCAAACAAGGTGCTAAAATGAAAAATTTAGCACATATTTTAAGATTTTGAAAGCATTTTCAAAATTCAGATTCAAATTCAAATGATAAGGATTACCCAACTTTTATGGTAATTTTCAAGTAAAAACAAAACAAAACAAAACAAAACTATAGACAGTATACGAGGTGCTTACCTCGTAAATAAGGTAAGTACTAGCAACTTTCAAGGAGCCGATAAAACACAAACGTAGTTCTGCAAGTACAGAACTCTTCTGTATGAAAAAAATATTTGTCTCTTGGATCTTCAAACATATATTGGAAATTGACGGAGCACAACTGTCTAATCAAAGAAAATTCCTAAAGAGGGTCAAATCTTTATCAAAGAATAAACGCATAATCTTTTTATCACATTTATCTCGTTCAGTCTCCACAATTTACTTTATGACGTGGCATAGAAATACAGATAATTTAGCGCATGCGTTCAAATTGTTATGTCCCATAAGTTTTCCAGCTATCTATTCAAGTGGATGTCGCACATTAGGATATTTGTTGAAAGGAATGTGATCTTCAAGGAGCCCTCGAGATTTTGCAAGTGTCGAGGGCATACAGTTAGTATAAAGCTTTCTGGAAAGCAATTTTACTGAGGAATTCTTTGGTTTCTACCTGGCATGTATCTTCTTTCGAAAGAGAAATAAATGGGGCCACGTTCTTGAGGTCTCTGAGGACAAAAAGGATAAGATGATTAAGAGCGTAGATTTTAACAACCTATTGAATTAAAACGCTTTTAATTTGGTAGACCTGTACTGAATGAAGAATTGATGTTTTTTCGTTTTTTGGTTTCGTGACTGATGGCAAAGTTATTTGTACAAATGATGAAATTATCTTTCGATTATTGTAAATTACTTTTGTCCAAATTGATATATAAGTACATACATGAAAGCTGAGATACTGAGCTTCAGTTAGTCAACAGAAGGGGAAGGTGACGTTGCGGTGTTTAGCGCCAAGCACTGGGATTGCAGAAGAAGCTAAGTGCTAATCAAATCCGCAACCCCTTGTCATGACGCTCAAGTGGTGGGGCCCTACCTGGTATCGAACCCACTCAGCCTGACTGTTTTGGCTGCAGAGTCATGGGATTACACGCCACAACAGATGTAATGTTACTAAATTACTGCCAAAGTACCAATTTTGTGGCTTTGGAAAATTAGCTTGTAGCAATGTCTTTCTTCAAACAAGTTTTAAAAAATGGGGCTGCTAAACAGGGTGTCTCGTTTCTGATAGAAATTTGGGGACAAGGCATTATTAGCGAATATGATGCTTTGGACTGGTTGTCATAAAGACTAGAGATTATGGGATCAGGTGTCGCAAACAAAAAGAGTAATTGATCATATGTAGTTTTGGCAAGTTTCTATGGCACATCGTACACTTATGGCAGAATTCTTCATTGGACAGAGTTAGAATGTGAAAGGGTTTTCCAAATGACTTCGACACACTTCTAAGAAGAGTTCCAAACTTAGAGTTGGATCTAGGAACAAAAACTGATATCTATTGCTAAGTGCTGAAACCACGTTGAAGCAGGAAGGAAAGGGGTGGCTATCGATTCTAATAAAATCACAGCAAATGTTAACAGATTATCAGTTGGGCGGATCGAAGCATACTTGTAAATTGCATGAAACCATATCATGGATTTTTATCATGTCTTAGTTCTATTTTTAACTCATATCACTGATAGGGATATAAGTAAACTTTAACTTTTACTAAACAAAATGAACTTATGAACAGTGCAACAATCTGAGAGGAGAAATACGAACGGAGAATTCTGTCAGTTTCTTTCGCTGTCAAACCAGGAGAATTTGTGACTTCGTCACCTCGCTCAAGAAATAATATTCATTGACTTCGTGTGTGAGGTGCAAATGACTAAGCTCCTATCACGACAGGGAACCATGTGTGATATCATAATAACCGGACCAAGTTGTCCAAACTCCAGATCGAAGGATCCTGGCCGAAAACTCAAGGACTAAGAATTCTGATATATATTATCTTCTCTATCCTATTAAATGCAAACTTATGTTTGCATTTTCAAAGTTTTGTTAAACATCGCCACAAAGATTCTTGTCAAATGGACCCTTGGCTGGATAAATTCTAGAGGAAGCTTTGATGGAAAGATTTGATTGGTATTGTGCTCCATCTGTTTACATTTTGCAAAAGTGCCAACATGAAATGAATCGTTCCAGGAGCCTCAGTGCGTTGATATTTCTTGTTTCGAAAAACCTCTTTTAAAGGCTGCAAACTGGCCACAATCCTGCAAAAATTTTTCCTAATCGTATGAAACGAAGCTGCAATTTGAATCTCTTGTGAATATGATCTAAAAACGGAATATTCTGTTACTAACTTTAAGATCCAGAATCTAAGAACGTTTGCTTCACACGTTTTGCTTTGGGGTATTGGGTCCAGCAACTTGAGATCTATGGTCTTGTTGTCCAGTGATAGAGCATCGAAAAACATTTGCGCTGTATTGTGTTGATAGACGCCGTTGAACGTTGGCATATCCGAGAGTGGTTGCGCACGTGTCATCAATGGGCGGGAAAGGGACATATCAACATGAAAGTGATGACGTTTCACAAATCTGTATTTCAACCTTCCCATATCTCCATTTTCTTTACAGATCTTGAAAAGTGTGAACAGCAAGTTGGGCTGCAAAAGTGCAAGCAATCTCGGCAAAGACAGGATTAGTCGCATTTTCGCAGTAAATCTTTGACTAAGCTCACGGATTTGTAAGGTGTACGATTAGCGATTATCAAAAATGGCCTGGCCCTACAATAACATGCCTTCATATTCACCAATGCCACCAAACTGTATGGGCTTTCCTGGATACCCCAGTGTCAACTTGCATTATCCTTTGGCTCCAAGTTGTGGTGAGTAAACCTGCTTATCTTTTCTTTGTTGTATCTTTATCTGATCTTCCCTAATAAGTGTCATATCTCGAATGTAAATATTCTTCTTAATTAGAAGAATTCTTATAACAGTTGAGCTTCCACTACTGTGCAGTTAAGTCCTGCTTGGAAAAAGTTAGGTAAAATCAAGGACAGCTTTTTCCAAAATAAACAGTAAGACGAAAACACATGTATATATTCTACTAAAATCCAATGTCCTCTCTCACATTCATGATGCAGCCTTATAGAATTGAGTTTTATCCAAAAGCACATAAAAGATTAATAATAATTTTTGAAACCACCTCTAAGGGAAGGGAACCATTTTGGAACTAAGATCAACTCGATCTTTTAATGCTATCCCTGCCACTGTAATTAAGGGTGTTTTTAACTTCTATTTATCAAATTTGTTATGTAAATTATATCGTAAATCTTTCGTTCATTTTTCTTCTTAATTTTGTTTCTTATATATTTCGTTTATTCTTTGTAAATATTTAAGTTTTTGGCAAATTTTTACTTACTTACTTACTCGGGCTTAAGTTAAGAGCCTTATCACTACAAACCCAAGAAACTGATAATGAAGTGACTGTAAAAAGTATGAATATGAAAGCGTTTTATGATTCTATTTTAAGAAGATGTCCTGCATGAACATAATGACAAGAGGAAGGGTAGCTTCCCCCGAGGGGGGGGGGGTACTTAGTATATTTGTCCTACGGGGATGTGCCGCTTTTCAGGGTATCGTTGTCACCTATTTTTTCTAGAACAGGGTAGCAAAAGAAGGCAAATTTTCTGGAGCAGGTTGTCAAAACATGTCAAAAGAGGAAATTTTGTTACAACGGGCTAATTTTTAGTCCAATATTTGTGTTTTTGAGTATACTTTTCAACGATTTTTTCTAGAACAGGGTATCATTTGAAGGCAAAAATTCTAGAGCAGGGTGAAAAATTTTTTTTTCGTGGGCACATCTCCGTACAAATTTAGGTCAAGTACCCCCCCCCCCCCGGGGTAGCTTCAGGTTGAATTGTAAAATGTTGTTACTTTTAACTACTCTATCACAAATTCTGTACCACGTGTATTCCATGTTGACACCCAACAATTGCGAAATAGCTCTTTTCCATAAGAACATATAAACAAGACCAATCAATTTTCCTGAAATGTGTATCTTTGCACAGAGGGAAACCACTAAGCACTGGAAGTTTTGGAATTTTGCAGCAGAATGAAACTTCTAAGTTTGATTACACCATTACATTTAGCACATTTTACTTTCACTCGTTTGACAGGCAACGCGAATTTTATTGCTAAAGAAATAGTGAAGGAGTATACACGTATTTTTTTAAGAAACTAAGAATTTGGGATAGTCCTGAAAGTTCCTTAAAATTATCAGATTTTCAGTACTCAGAGCTTCTTACGAGTTTCTTAAAGGTTTCATAACAATCTTCATGTTCGCTACTTGGTCCCTCAAGAACATTTTAAAACAAATCTTTTTGAGATTCTTCCAATGTTTAAACTATGCTTAAGTACCTGAGAAGTAACATGATACAAGAACAAAGTGGAATTAAAGTAACAATATGTTAAGAACTCCTGTATGAAAATAAGTAGTTATATTTTCCCAGAACTGGAGTTTCTTAAATTATTGGCGATCTGATAGTTAAAGGAGCTGGATAAGAAACTGTCGGGGAAATTTTTGATTTGGCTATTTTCTGCAGAGCTAATTTATTGCGACTATTCAATGAAAATTCAAAATAAATTTCTCATCTTGGAGATTAGCCTTTGCACTTTCTTCTGACACAAATTAAACCTCCATATGATTTGGGATGGGTGCGATATAAATGGATTTCCAACAAGTACTTTCGTCGATCTTTCACCCAAAGATCAGCCTGTATCTAGATATGGATCTTTCCTTTTGAATTTAGCCAATTACAAAGGAATTTCTCCTTTCAAAATGCGATATTTGATGCACAAAATGAGGATTTGTTTACGTATTTCTTATCCAGCTCCTTTGAGTTTCTTATATGCAGTTTCTTATAAAAAATACGTGTATATCTAAATAAAAACCTATGGTATATCTACTATTCTGATAAAACCCGTAAACACATGATGAAAATATACGAGGGCAAACTCATAAAATATCGATTTGTGATTGTGTTCTTAACTTAGCTTACTTATCCGGATTTAGAGAGATATAATCAACAGTATTATGATTTTGAAACGATTGTGAGTCGCACAAAGAAGTCATGAAAATACGAAAGTAAACTCCCAAAGTATTGCAGTCTTTCTCTGTATTAAACATAGCTCACTTATCCAGGACTTAAGAAAATATAGTCGACATTGTTTGCAAAGAGTTCTTGAAAATACGAAGCCAAAGTCACAAAATATCCATGTCTATTTCTGCATTAAACTTAGCTCACTGATCCAGGATTTAAAGAAATATAGTCGACATTGTTTTTATTTACCTTAACGTAAATAGCCGCAATAACTTACAGAGCACCTCTCAAAATATTGGGTTGTAACTTAAAACGTGGTGAAAGGTTTTGCCTTTAATGCCAATATTCGCAAACAAACATTTCAAAATATGCCCATAGGCACTTCTTACATACATTTTGAAACACAGAAAATGCCGACACCAGTAGAAATTCCAACATCACGTTTCTGAAGTCATTGTAGTTTTTGAATGGTCATGATGAAAGTAAAAACAGATCTTATTCCAAAGATACTAGATCTATTTTACCTTTTGGCATGCCATCTGCCACTTCTCACGATGCTCTTTCCTACCACTACCAGTCCTTTGTTTTCAATTCGACCTTACCTCCCCATTACCTACAATTTTCTTTCTTTTTGTTCTTCTTCACTCCGCTTGACTTTTGCCTCACCTATGTTCAAGTGCTACTGCTACCTAACCATTACCCTGGGTACCAGAGCCAAAAAATAATAAAAAGAAAAAAATAAGGAAGGAAAGAAAGTTGTCCTTTCTTCCTTCTCTCTTTTCCTCTTACCAATTTCCTTTCATTTAAATTTTGAGGCTCAGGTACCCAGGGTACCTAACCATTTCATTTCGGCCATAAGAGCTAAAGAAGCAGGTTTCTACGTGTGAGAACGTAATGACGAAATGTAAAACTTGATTGTCTATAAATCAGCGCCATTATGAATGAACTTTCACCAAACAAAATAAAAAGTTGACTTAACATGGTCAAGTAAGCTGCAGAAATAGGAGAAAAGCTAAACAGAGAAGGAAACTAGGTAAATTGGATCAGGGGGGAGGGGGGTTCTTCCATAGTAAAGGTACCTGGGTATGTGCCGCCTGCAAGGGTATACTTTTTCGGACTTCTAGTCTAGCCAAGGGTGCACTTTTTGGCAATTTTAGTCGAGTTAAGTCTAGGAAAGGGTATGCTCTTTGGCAATTTTGGTCCAAGAAATGTCGACATTCGATAATTTTGGTAAAAAACCCAACTTTTTAAAATTTTGGTCCAGAAAATGCGAAAATTTGGCAAGTTTTGTCTAGAAAACGCCAATTCAGAGCACTTTTGAAGGAAAAATTAGTCTAGCCAAGGGTATCATTTTCACAAAAATGTTCTAGCCAACGGTCACATTTTGAAACTGTGGGCGGCACCCCCCTGCCCGAAATTTAGCCGAGAACCCCCCCCCCCCCCCCGTGAATAAGGCAAACTCTGCTCCAAAAGTAAAGCAATAATCATTTTTCTGATTTTTGAACAACAAATGGATACATTTTGAAAGCTGTCAGTTAAACAGAAAGAGAAACTGGGTAAATTGACTCTATAAACAAACTCGGTTCCTAAGATGATGCAATAGTCAACTTCTTACAAGGGGACACATTTTTTTTACTCATTCCATAAAGCTGAAATCACAGATTAGGCCTTTGATAAAACTGTCAGTTTAAGCTGAACAGAAAGGAAATTTGGCAAATTGAATCTACCAAAACAAACTCAGTTCTTAAGATAATGCAATAAGTGAACTCTTGCTTTTACTATGCAAAATAGACACATTTCTACTCACCATTTACAGCTCAAATCTCAAACTAGGCCCTTGATAAAGCTGTCAGTTTAACACGAAGAGAAAAGGAAACTGGACAAATTGGATCTACCAAAACAAACTCAATTCTTAAGATAATGCAATAATCAGGCTTCATCTTTTGGTACAAACAAATACGCACGAAACTGTTTCAACAAAGAGACGATAAACTGTTAATAAGATCAAGCGAAAATCACGTTTGCCTGTAGTCGAAGCATTTTAACTTAGGCCTAAATATCAAGTGTTTCTTCGACGGTCTTAATGAAATCTCACTGGATAACATGGATTATGTAGCAAACATTCGGTTGGATGAAAATGAGAATAAAACTAAGATTTGCAAACGAAAGCCGATTAATTAAAACAGATTTCTGCCTTCGAAACATATCTCGGATTTTCAATATTTGGAATTTCTGATAAATTAATCCTATAATTGAAACACTAGGCCAAAACCACGGATTTTAAATCTCTGGAAATGATTATGATTCTTTGCATAAATTGTAATAAATGTTTAGGCCATTGTGGATAATATTTTTCAATTTTCCTTGTGTTTATTACTCCCCATCAGGATTAGGTTCCAATCTCATTAAGGCTGGACAAACGCTCATTATGTGCCTCGAAGAAAGTTTCCGTTCTAAATTTGGACGTAGTTCTTGAACTTTTGTATGTTTACTAACTATGATTTTTGGTTAAGTGCCGAGCAAGAATACCTTAGCCACATGAATAATGGGAAAATTCGAGATGCTAGAAGCATAAAATTCGGGAGACACTGACAATAAACAGTTGCTAGACCGACTAAAGCTATATTAGTTACACTTAGCTTTCGACACTATGATTTCCGAGAATTTTAGGGCGGAAACTTTACCGAAATAGATAAGATGTCACTTTGCTTATGTAGAGTCCGCGAGGAGAAATATAATAAACAGCAGAAAACGTGTTGCATTACTTGAAATGAAATTCGACCTGGCTTTTCAAAACTAACTTTTGAAAATACTAGCTTTTGAAAATCAGTAGGCCTGCACCTCAGCTTCATTCCTTTCAACCCTTCATTTACAGTCATGTCGTTCCAATCCAAATGCAGATGTGTACTGTGCAAACCATCAAGCTAAAATATAAAAACTAAAATGTAGATCTGTATTTGAAGAATTGAAGACTTGATTGAGAATGTTAAGCATTTATTTCGGATCTACCAGCCTAATTCACATAAGATGTTTACATCATTTAGAAGTAACTGACATTCAACAAATATACTAGATTTCAATGGTTCCCTTTCACCTGTTCTTTTCAGTGGCTTCAAAATATAAGACATAGTAACAATTTGATATCATATTATTTTCTATGAAAGAATTGTTGATGATGATGATTTCTCTGAGTTAGATTAGGAGCTACAAATGTTCCCCCAAAATTTACATTCTTTGGGGGTTGTTCGCAGTTCTCATATTCATATCTACAAATCTACGGACTTTGGCCAAATACTGGAAAAAGATGTGTGTTATCATTCATCTGTTGTCTCCTTTCATCTCTGTGCTATACCGTTGATTATCTAGAAAAGTCTTGCTTCTACATTAAGCGTCAAGTAATGTGGCGTCTTTTTCACAAAGATTAAGCTCTCCTTGAAGAAGCTAAAGGTAATTCAAAAAAGTATTTCTTGGTAAGATTCCAAGAAGTAAAGGTAAATAATTTAACAATACTTACTGAAACAACTTTATCTTCATTTCAGCATTCCCAAGGAAGCAACGAAGGGAAAGAACAACATTTACCAAAGCGCAGTTAGAAATTCTAGAAGATCTGTTTTCAAAAACACATTATCCTGACATTTTCATGAGAGAGGAAGTTGCTAGAAAGATCAATCTCCCCGAGTCACGTGTTCAGGTAAGCAACAATGCTACAATAACTCAATTTCCTTTGATTTCATGAAATGATACATGGTATTCAAAACAAAGTACTCCTGGCTTAAACATCACCAAATCTTCAATTATTTCGGGGGGAGATGAAGTGCTCACCCTATTGTTTAGACCGATTGTGTCTCAGCTTTGTTGAGAGCGAATCAACGTTGGGGTTCACACTGTCATGCGCAACTTTGCTATTGTCTTCTTCTCTTGTTTTGAATAGTCAAGCAAATTTGAATATTACGTCATTGAAATAAGTCGTTACCATGCATGCAATCTGGAGCCAATTTTGGAAGCACAGGGCTCAAATCTTTCAAATCTTTAAAAAGGTGGTTGTAAAATTGTATCACATATTTCTTTGAATTAAAATGCTTGAAAGAAACTTTGGATAATTTGCGTAAATCAGCCGTGGTAATCTTTTGATATGTTGATTATATTCGAAATGGTTGCATTTTGAGTATTTTTGCAAAAATTCATCGAAAACTTTGAAGAAATTTAAATAATCGTAAATCTTAAATTACTTGAGGAAAATTGATACAATCTTCAAGAAAACCATAATTTACAAAGGTCTACAATATGGTTGCAAGCTGAAATCTGTTGCTCTTCTAGTTAAGGATTTAGAAATTTGATGACGTCACAGCATCAAAATTAATAAATGCCACAATTTTGAAAGTAATCAAGATATCGAATAATTGCCACATCAAATTTGTTTCAAATCACCCGAAGTTCCTTTCAAGCACCTTAATTCAAAGAAAACCAAAATAGAATTTTACATCCACCTTCTTAAAGATTTGAGCTTTTTTGGGAGATTCCTTGAGGCTCACAACTTAACCTGCTCCTATCCCCAACACGTAGATCAAAGATAACTTTTTTTCCTAGGCATAGTTGACCTTGTGATTGTTTCAAAATTAGTAAATCAAGCTCTTCGTAGAGCTGCCTGGTTCTGAATCATACTGCACAAAGGATGACAAATCTCAATGTAGTACTGCTTGCAGAGGATGAAATCATTTGCTACTACGGAGGAGCTAGCATACGCAGAAACATATGAATTTTCTGCCCCGGCAACTTATACACTGAAAAAATAACCGCGGTGTCTAAGCACCCATGCTCAGAACGAGATTTTTTATACGTCTTGTTATCCCATCCAAATATAAGTTATTTCATAAGTGACGAAATTTGAATTTTATAATCTTTCAATGTATTTGGATCATTGACAAAATAAATCAAAAATGAAAATTTTATAACAAGTTTGATAATCGAGTTTATTGCGATTTTTCAAGCAGGAGTTTACTCATTATATAACTATCAGCATCACTCATTGAATTGGATGATTTTAATAAAGGATCAGATTAAAAATAATGAATGAATGCAAGGAATCACGTCGTAAGTCTGGAAACTTTTAATGGGACATCTAGTACAATATAAAAACAAATACGATACCACAAGGGACTCGGAAGTTCACATCTTCTCCGTGGCACTAGACCCCTTTCACGATGACATCAGTTCTTTTCAAATTCTTCAAGGAACATCACCTTCCTCGATATGACGTGGATCTCAACAGCGTGCATTGCTCTCAACAACGCATGAAATTTTTCTCTTCGTGTAGGTGCAACATAATGATATGATGAAGTTTACTTGCTGTGCAAACTATGGTGCAGAGAATCACATCTTCTGCCTAATAAACATATGCATTTCAAGCAAAGGAAAATGTTACAACCTACAAACACATAAAAATTCATTCAGTTCAATGCAACACAAGACAAATGACGAGATTGTAAAAAGCCATTGATATCAAAAAGATTGATATACTCCGTTTTTAGTTTATCGAGCAATTCATTTGATCAAAGTTGTCAACGGGCTAACTCTTACACCTAACTGAATTAAAAGAATGCTTTTGCTAGAAAAATTCTAAAGTTAAAGTTTAAAAAAATCAACTTCGGAAATTCATTTCCCTAAAAATTTCATAGGTATAAGGCTAAAATAAAAATGGAACAAATTTGGCTAAATTGGTCTTTCCGCTTCAAACTTACGAGTGACTTTGGTTAAATCGTGTTTATAATATCGCAGACAGTTGTGGGCCCTTTTGCAAATATTGGGGGCAAAGCTGTTGCTTCAATCAAAAGTGTTGTTCATTTTTGTTTTTTTAGCAATGGGACTTTGTCTGACAAAAAATTGGGAGGATCGCACCGCATGCCCCCCAAGTGTCCACCACTGGTTCTAGACTTTCAGATATCTTTGTCATTTTAAGATTTAAGAAAACATTTTGTCTCTTAAGACATACCAGCCATGAATAAACAGAACTTGTTTTCATATTGGGGTGAGAATCAACACCGTTTTTTCTGAAAAATCAGACAACTAAAGATCATGTCTTTGGTCTTCTATCAAAATTTCTAGGCTGTATTTAGATGAAACAATATAACGAAGAATGATGGGTGGCAAAATATTGTGACAAGAGCACATATTTTGGTAGCATGCTGATATGTTTCCCATTCACCCATCTAGCTATTCAGAAATTAAAATAAATTTTATTGGGATATTTGGAGATCAACATACGATACAAAATTTCGAGCAATCTTGCAAATCTTTGAGAGCCTCTTCATTTCACGCTAAGAAATAAATATCAGGAAAATGAATCTCAGTAGTTGTTCCTTATCAGTCGTACAAACATGTCACGAAAAATTTTGGCTTTTCCTGCGAAGAAGTGTCCAGGAGTAAAGCATAAGATTTTTTTAGTCCTGTAATGAATTTGTTATTTAAATGAATTTAAAATGCGATGAATCATAATTGAAGATATTTAACGGCTGAGTCAAAATGTGTTTACAGTAGATGTTTGAAAGCACATAGTCCTCAAACAATTTATAAGATTCCCGTAAGCAGAAGATGCTTGCATAGAGCATGGGCCTCAAATCTTTCAAATCTTTGAAAAGATTGGTGTAAAATTGTATCAAATTTTCTATGAATTTTGTAATTTGAAAGGAACTATGAGTAATTTGCTGTAAACCTACCGTGGCAAGTTTTCGATATCTTGATTACATTGAAAATGGTGGAATTACTATCATTTTGTACAAATTAATCAAAACTTTTGAAAAAATTGAAATCATCGTAAAACTTGAATTACTTGAGGAAAATTAATACAAGCTTCAAGAAAACAATGGTTTATTAATGTCTACACTATGGTGGCAAGCAGAAATCTGTAGCTCTTCTGGTTAAGGATCTAGGAATTGGATGACTTCACAGCCTCAATGGTTTTAAATGCTGCCATTTTGATGATCAAGATGTCAAAAGTTTCCTTGGCAGATTTACAGCAAATTACCCAAAGTCCCTTTTAAGCACTTTAATTAAAAGAAAAACCCAATAGAATTCTCAACCCACCCTTTTAAAAGATTTGAGCTCCATGCTCTTGCATAGCTAACATTTCAGACCAGACAAGAAAATTTGATTCGGCAAAACCTATCATGTCTCTTACATGTTGCAAATGATTTTATGAAAATGCTTCACTTCAAACACCTTCCAAACAGGCCTGATGTCATTGATCAGATTTGCTTCCAATTTAGCTTCACAGTTTTCATCTGTTTATCTTGTTCTGTACTTAAGACATTTGGTGGGTAAAAGAAGTTGCGGCATTTCTGAATCTTCAGTTAGAAGTTCATTTTTGCCACTGGCCAAACAAAATTCATTTCTACCTCTTCTTCTTTCAGAATATGGACTTGTCCCAGGTCTATTTCGTCAACTCAGTCAAAATGTGAGAAAAAATAGTGAAAAAATTTGAAAGGGTTTACAAATAAAAAGATAATTTTGGCAAGAGTGGTATTCTCTGATTACCAGCATTTAAGGCAGCCAATAGTGGAAATATGCTCTAATTATCATTACTGTTCATCAATAGGTTTGGTTCAAGAACCGAAGAGCAAAACACAGACAAAAAGCCAAGCAAGAGAAAGAAAAGAACAAGAAATCAAGCGTGTCAAATTCAAGCGACAAACTCAGTGACTCCGGATCAACAGGTACAGCAAGTCCGGTTAGTACACCGAACACAACCATGAGCTCAACATTCAAAGCAACGGTAACATGTACAGTATCATCAAACCCTTCAACCAACATCTGGAGTCCAGCGACAACTAAGCTCAATAACACGATATCAGATCCGCAGCGGAGCTTTCAGTCTTCCCCTGTTCTTAGCCCTTGCGCAGGAGGGAATACCTCTTATCATGGATATATGCCTGCACAGACAACAAACTCGCAGCGTTATTGTGGAACAGGTCAAGATTATGCGTCCTATATGAGTATGTCTGGGCTGAATGGTATGCAGGTAAACTCCCATGTCCCAACACACCAAAATCAAGAGATGCTGGAGTTTCAAGACTACCACGCGCAAGCTAATAACACCTCGTGGGGCTATGGAGCGACCATGTGAAGCTTTATTACATGAAGGACTTGTGTTAAATACTATCATCGTGTTCAAGGATGTTTGTTGGATGACTGCGTGTGAATGAAACTTGGCCCCAAAGCCAGCGACGCATGTACTAAGGCGAGTCCAGCTCAAGCGGCGGCCTGCTCCAAGACTGGGGGAGGCATGTTACGATCAACTGCAAAGTTGAGAACACTGTGCTGTGGACATTTAGGTAAAATGCTAATTATTCATATTCAATGCTTAATCTATGTACGGTCGAGCAGGATGGTAAGCAGACTGTATAAAGTGCACGATATGGCACAAAAATCTCATAAAATACCTCGAACTGGAACTCATTTCAGGAGATAAACAGAAAATTCCAAGAAAATCACAACTTAGAAAAATTTAACATTCTTCATTTCCTATGAACTTTATTGGTACATTTTCAACAATTCAAAGTGACAGTTTCTGTAGTGCAATCAACCAATCATTTCAGAAGGACTCCTGAAATCTCGAACACATTCGTGAAAAATCCTGAAAGATATTTAAGATCCCAGAAATCTCGAAAAATCTTGAAAATTTCAAAATTCTTCACTAGATCTTAGAAAGCCCTTATCCCTTGTTCCCGCGGTTGTTCGGGATACTGCGAATTCCCGCTTCTGTAAATCATAAAGGAAAAGATCTTAACTCTGATTGGATCGCTGATCAACGGGACGAGCGAAGCGTTTTGGGGCATGCGCAGTTTCACAAAGAAAGGATGAAGGGCGATGACTCTGAGATCGATACTTCACAAACTTCAAGGCGCTTGGACGGGCGTCTGGCTCTTCTGGAAAAAATCCGAAAGATTTTCACTGATACTGGGTAAGTCAATAAAAACGCCCGGCGTTTGAAAAAATCCTGATCCCTGAATATCACAGCAATGATTTTAAAACTGTCTTTTCTTGTCCCCGATATATCAATTTATGTTCAGTAATTTACCCAGCTTTAATCGGTCATTCCTTCCCGTCGAAATGGGAGATTTTCTGCAGAAAACCCCTTTCGAAAACCTGCCAAAAACGAGTGAAAACAGCAATCAAAATTTCTCTTTGTTCTCCTCACTAGCAATAATGACTCTTGGATGTGCTCATGTATTATGTCCTCAAGAGAGAATGGAATCCCCTTGAATAAGAAGTTATTCACACCAGGGGGAAGACTTTGCAACCCACCAAAACGAAAGCACGTGTTAAAGCGTGCTGAAAATGATCGCTGTGAGGTTAATACATTAGGGATTTTTGTGGAAAATTGCCTACAGAATCTGAACAGAGTGACCGATTTTAGCCAAGAAACTTTCTAAAAATAATGGAGCAATTTAACTATTTAGTCAGATATTGCAAAATCTCGTTGCTTATATATTCAGAGAGTAGTAGCCTTTCAAACGCCGGGCGTTTGTTTTTTTACTCACCCGGTAGTATCCCAAAAAAGTTGTAAGGACCGAAGCAAAAGGATTACTGATGATCCTAGGCGTTTCTACTCCACATCGCATGGCACATTGGTTAAGCATTGAAAATTAGATTTGAGAGAACCTTATTTATACACTAACATCATATATTAGGCAGTTTTGGTGTGTGAATAGTTAACAATAGTTTGAGAATGATATGGTGGAGTGTGGAATTAGAATTTGTCGCAGTCAGAACATTGCAGTTAAACATCATCGTGACGCCAATAAATAAGAACGGTCACCAAACATCTCAAAGTAACAAAGATCACCAGGAATTTCTTGTTTTAAAATTGTGGCTTGCCTTTATTAGTTGTCTTTTAATTAGACTGCTTTTTAGTTGTGAACTTGAGGATGGTTGGAGAGCATAGGGCATAGATCTTTAAGAAGGCCGTTGTAAGGATTTATTGCATTTTTCTTTGAACTGGATGGCTTGAAAGGACCCCGAAAGGACTCAGGGTACTTTCTGTAAATCTGCTGTGGAAATATTTTGATATCTAGACCTCGTTCTCAAGGTGTTTCACTGCAAAAAATGATGAAATTTCCCCATCTTTTTTCGTTGGAAATTTTGGGGAAACGGACACTTTCCTAACAGTTTCCTAAGTGGGAAATGGAAATTTCCGTTTCCCTTCAATTTCCCAGAGAAGACTGTCCGTTTCCCCTAAATTTCCATGAAAAAACTATGGGGAAATTTAGATGTTTCTTGCTTCTGACGTCATTGTCATACGCTGATCACGAAGTCGAATGAACACCTTGGTACACTTCAATCAAATCTGGGCAGATTTGCAGCAATTATGGATTTGCTGTTTGCTAGGCAACGCTAATTATGCAACCTCGATTCCAAAAGTCAAAGCAACATTATAATGGTTGTTGCTTAGTGACAAGATTACATTGCTGTTTTTGGAATAATTAGGAAGTTTTCGAGAAATAATCTATGCCTGCTATTGTTCTCGAATAGCCAATCAAATTGCAAAACAGCCTCAGGTATCCCAGTGCAGAGGTAGAGCAACAAACTCACTCCAGGAACGAGATTGTTGATATTTTGGTTATTTCAAAATGGCGACATTTGTTCTGCTTGAGGCAGTGAAGTCATCAAATTTCTAAACACTAAACTAGAAAAGCCGCAGATTTCTTGTTGCCGCCATACTTTAGATCTTTACATACTATGGCTTTCTTGAAGATTGCACCACTGGATTTTCTCAAAATTTCCCACCAATTATTTCGAAAATGATTATGATGCTGCCATTTAAAAACGGTCGGGAAATTTCCACGGAAGATTTACAGCAAAAGTGTCCTTATCTTCATTCAAGCTATTTGATCAGTTCAAAGAAAATATAATAGTATTTTTACAACCACCTTAAGATTTGAGCTTCCATTGCTAAGTTTGTTTTTAATCGTTTGTATTTATACCTAAGTGTAATTAATGGTGTTATACAAGAATGAAAATAGATATGATAACAAAATAATAATATTGCTATCAAATAAACGTTGAAAAACTTTGTTTGTTTGTTTATAAAATATGACAATGATGTTTGTGAATAAGCAAAGTGACGTTGACTGTCTTCTCGTCTATTTCTAAAGTATAGAATGCTGTCATGGATCTTCAGATAATGTGGCAAAGCCAGCTATTCTATTAGTCTCTTCGAGCGATCCGATCTAAACAAATACAGCAAGCTGATGGCGTGAACGTAAGCGTCTTTCCGCAATAAAAACTATCAAAAACCTCAATATCAGTACTCGATTCTCGAATCTCAAAATACTCGTCTCAATTCTCCTCGCTACAAATTCTCGTCAGTCTCGAGTCTCAACTGCAAACTTCAAATTCTACTCCCTTCAACAACTTTCAAAAACTCTCCTCGATCAAAGTCTCGTGGTTCATAAAAGGTCCTAATTATGCTAATTATGCGGAACTATTCAACTACCACTAAACTAAAATTACGTAATTACATATGCAATCCCACAATTCACAACAAATGCGAAATTGCACCGGGTGAGCCAGAAAAAAGTTCCCATTTTGGAAAATTCATAGCGCCAAGAGTACTTTACAGATTTGAATGAATCAAATTCTTGTTAAAAGCCGAAAAATTGAAGTATTTTTGTGTTTTTTTTTCGCTGTCTTACCAGCACTAGAAGCATTGGTAAACTAAACTTTGTAGAAATGGCATGTTTGCAAAATAACTGAAAAGGGCCTAAAACATTGATTAAATTGTAAGTTCTTGCACAGAAAAATACCCTTTCTCAAGAAATCCCTGTTTCACCTCTCTCGAGAGTTATAAGACATCATTTTTCAACCAAATATTAAAGATTTTCGATCCATGCAAATAGATGTGTACCGGATGTCGCTCAACCATGAACAATCGCATTTTCTTTGTTGAACTGTGCGAGGAGTCCTATATGATAGTTTTGTAAAGTTGAATTTGCAAAGTTGAATTCTAGTGCACGCGAGACAGCGAGAAAAATCACAAAGATACTATGATCTTTTGGCTTATATTTTGAATTTGAATTATTCAAATCTTTGAAGTACTCTTGATGCTATGAATTCAAAAGTGGAACATTTTTCTGGCTCACCAAGTAGAATCAAACGAAATAGCATGGAATGATGGAGCAGAATGATGAAATGAATTGAAAATCTAAGAGTATAAAGTCTCAACAACCGTGATCCGTCCTTTATGAACGACAATTAGAATCAAATTCCTGTAAGAGTTATTGCAATGAGCATGCAGTTTATTGTTTATTACGGATGTATGTCTCTGGCGATTTCAAATACCATAGCTTATGAGTCACTTGAGATGCAATGTGTTTTATGATTTACTTGTTCCTAGATGGTCGTATACATACGGCACGGTTCCCTAATGATTTCTTCCATGCAATATAAGACAGTTTCATTTGAAAATTTAATAATTTTTGGCATGCAGAGTTATTGCAAATTGAATCTCCTATCATGAGCGTTAGGACACCCAGTGTGTAGCTGTTAACATTTACATTAGTAGCGAGCCACCTTAACTTATTGTTTTTTTTTATGTCTTGAACTTGTTTTTACTTCGTACACAACCACCTTTCAATGTTTCGTAATTTTGAAATTTTTTGTAGTGAGCCACCTTAAGTGAAGATCCACCTTAACTCTTGAAGCTTTAAGGTGGATCTTCACTTAAGGTGGCTCACTACAAAAAATTTCAAAATTACGAAACATTGAAAGGTGGTTGTGTACGAAGTAAAAACAAGTTCAACACACAAAAAACAACAAGTTAAGGTGGCTCGCTACTAATATAAATTTCAACAGCTACACATTGGGTGTCCTAACGCTCATGCTCCTATCCGCTCGACCGCTTCAGTTTTTCATGTTGGATCGTACTTTCCTTCTTGTGCTGATGCATCTGCAAGTTTTTGCTAACGTGAACTATGGGATTTGTTTTGCAGGGAAACTGCAGGTTTTCCTTCAAATTCCACATTTTTGAGAGTGATTTGCTTTTCAGGAGATGGCCAGTTTCCTCAAAGGTCTAGCTTGCTCTAATGATGAGATAATGCAGCCTTGTGTTTGTCTCATGCTCAGATGAAAGATTTACGGTATCTGAAGGACAACCAAGCCCCAGCAGCCATGTGTACAGGCTACCCTGGGCCAATCTATGTGCTTGTTGCTAAATCTATGATGGCTTAAGTTTGGTTCAGCTTCTTGAGGCCCAAAACTTTGCTGCCACATAAACAGAACAAGTGAAATTAACTGTCTTTTGGTTGCTGAATTCCGACTCCATCACCATCACTGCATTCCTACCATCCATTCCACATTCCACACTCCATGTTTTATTATACCACATCTCATGTTCCATATTTCATTATTCTATTCCACATTCCCATCATTCCATCCAGTTCCATGATTCTAATATTCCATGTTTTAGATTTAGACTAACTACTCTAGTCCCAGTTTTCGCCTCGTTTATTGAATTGGATGATAGCACTCCGCTTGAAGTGAGACTGACAATCGAACAATCTGAAAATCTGGCCAAAGTCGCCGTGAAACTGGCGCGACCAATGATGAAGGTGAAGTTGCGGTTTTTAGCGCCAAGCGCTAGGATTGCAGAAATGGCGAGGCACTGATCAATTTTGCGACCCTTGCCATGACGCTCAAGTGGTGGGGCCTTATCGGGTATCAAACCCTGGGGGAGGGTAACTTCAATAGCCGGGTGAAGGGGGTCTGCGAGTTGACGTCTGAAATCACACCCTAAAATTTATAAATTTTCGCGAAAACGATACCCCAAAATTTACAGACCATTGTAAATGTATACCCTAAAATTGTGACAACTACCCAAAATTTGAAAAAAATTAAGTGAAATTTGATCAAAATTAATACCCTAAAGAGTTATTCTTCTAAAATGACACCCCAAAATTGATGACTACTAGTGATTTTACGAAAAATGATATCCCAAAATATGTTTTCTGCTAGAAAGAGCACCCCTAAAAATGACACAACCAGTCCCAGCATAAATGGTAGTTAACCCCCCCCCCCACCGTGTATCGAACCCACTCCCTGACTGCAACGTCAGAGGATTACATCACTGCGCGACGACACCTGCAATGAGATTGCAGCGTTCTAAAACAACAGCTGACTTTGTTCAAACTGACCAATAGGATATCAACATTTCAGCCTCATTCCCAGAACTAGCCTCCCTTTAGTCTCGAAGCTTCAAAAATAAGAAACGTGCAAGGATTGCTGTCAATTGCTGTGGTGAAATCCGAAGAATAATTTGGCCGTTGAAAGCAGATTTCCCATGTCAAAGTGAAGGAATCTTCAAGCAGTGCACAGAAGAAGTACTCATTCTGACTCAGGTTGGTTTGGTTTTCTTTTCAACTTCAATGAAATACGAATTTCAGGCGTTTCAGAATTGGTGAGATGTGATCGTGTAGGATGGGCCTAAAGCTCTGAGTTTACGGCATTAAAGTTTGTCGTTTTAGCTATCTTCAGCATATCAATGAGCGAAACTACGACGATTTTCGTAAGTCTATTTTAGATAAGGAATTTATCAGTTTTCGCTACTTCTATTGAATTGGATTATGGCACTCAACTTCACTTTTTCGAACGATCTGAGATCAGGATTTTGGGATCATTTTGAGATCTGAAAATCCTGCCAAATATCGTAGGAAAACTTATGCATCCATGAGATTGTAAGTTTTCAAATAGACCGACTGAGACCCAGGGGGACTTCTATTCTATTGGTTTGTGACGGGGGGAGGGGGGTCAGACACAGTATATTTTTGAAAAGCCCAAAAATACACTAAATTTAGAACATTTTAGACCCCAAAAATATACTCATAGCTTCATGGTACATGAAAATTAAAAGTTTTATAGCATTTTTGGGAACTGCCCTGCAATATTTTGGTGAAAAACTCAGGCTAGCACTCCTCACCTTGTCAAATTTTCTCATCAGCAACCCCAAAATGCCGTATTATGCACCAAATAGCGTATGCAAAGGTATCAAACTTTCAACTGCATTAACCAATTGTTACTTTGAACTATTGAAAGGAATTCGTTGCTCCCCAAGTAATTTGAAGCGAAATTAGTAAAAAAATCGAAAGAAGATGCATCCTTGATGTACTTTTATCTCTGCCGGTTATTTGCAGATATTTTTGAGATATAAACAACATAGGGTTGATAAAATTCATTTCAACCATTTCAATTTCTTTCGCAGAATACAACAGCCTAATAACGGTGAGCCAGAAAAAAGCTCCCATTTTTGAAAATTTATAACATCAAGAGTACCTCACACATTTGAATGATTCAATTTCTAGTTAAAAGCAAAAAGATCAAAGTATTTTTGCGATTTTTCTTGTTGTCTCATGAACACTAAAGATATAGGTAAATTCAACTTTACAGAAACTTCAAGGTTGCAAAATTTGAAAGTAGCTCACAACATTGAGCAAATCATAATGGACTCCTCATGCAGAATAATAAAGAAAATATAGTTGTTCATGGATGAGAGATATCCACTGCACACTTATTGCCATGGGACTAAAAGTCTTTCATATTTGTTTGAAAATTAATGTCTTATAACTCTTGAGAGAGATGAAACGCCCATTGTGTAGTTTTCTACGTAAGGAGAGTCCTTACAATTTGATCGACGTTTTAGGACATTTTGCAACAATGCAACAATTACATTTTTATCAAGTTAAATTTATCGATGCTTCTATTGCTGGAAAGACAGCGAAAATATTACAAATATGCTTTGAGCTTTCAGCTTTTAACTAGAATTTCAATCATACAAATTTGTGAAGTACTCTTGATGCCGTGAATTTTCGAAAGTGGGAACAATTTTCCTGGCTCAATTGGTACAATGTGGGATGAAAAAATATATGTATTCTACACGACCCAAGGGAAGCAGAGCTCATCTTGCTTGGGCAGTAAATTAAGATCTAAAAGGCTATACCAATCTCGTTCCCAGAGTGAGTTCGTTGCTCTACCTCTACTCTGGGGGATACATGAGGCCGTTCGGCAATCTGATTGGCTGTTCGCCAATTTGGGCCGTAACTCCGATTTGCGCGGAGTAAACGACCTCAGCATGTCAAAATTCAACGTAAAACCATATTCTTTACCCGTACCGACCATCATTTGCAACGTATTTCCAAAATTCGAAGAATAACGAGCCTGTCATTTTTGAAGCTGCGGTGAAAGTTTCCCGAATTTGTAACTTAGGCCCATTTTCGCTCCAAACAAACCGATCTTATTTTCACATTAAACACACTTGCCGACCCCAGATTATTGTTTTAATACTTGCAAAATGGTTCAAATAAGGTCCTCAAAGTGTTTGTTTTCAATTTCTCCATTCATCTTCTGAAGAATTAGTGCCAGAGCAACGGCCATTTTCCGTAGCTTGGCGTTGCCTAGCGTAGCTTGGCGTTGCCTAGCCAACTGTGAAATCCATAATGGCTTCCAAATGCACCCAGATTCTGGGTGCATTTCATCGAAGTGTACCAGCGTGTTCATTCGGCTTCGTGATCAGCGTATGACGTAAGAACACCCTGGGAACGAGGTTGAGGCTATACGAAAAAGAAAAATGAAATTACGTTATGATGCAAAGCTAGGAATTCAGCAATAAGATATGTTTTTGTTAGTAAGGAGTGTTACTGATTACTAGTCTTAATCATGAATTTTAGACATTTTTCTTTATAAGAATTTGCTTGTAAGAAACTCAACTCTCAGATCGCCACAAAATTAAGAAACTCCAGCACTGGGAAAACATAAGTTAAGAAACTATTCATATCGACAAACAAAATCCTTTACATAGTTAACCAGACCCATGATTGATACTTTACCATAGACCCATAATCATTACTTTACTTTCGCTTGGTCCAACAAAATATTACTCAGAAGGTACTTTAGTAATATCTAAACATTAGAAAAGCTTCAAAAAATATTGTTTTGAAGTGTTCACGAGGGAACAGGAAGTGAACACGAAGACTATGAAACCTTTAAGAAATTCGTAAGAAACCCCGTCTACTGAAAATCTGACAATTTTGTGGCCTCGGTGGCACAGTGGTAAGGCGTCGGGCTCACAATCCAAGGGTCGTGTGTTCGATACCGGCACTGGCCACATTTGAGGATAGCATCCTTGGGCAAGGTGTTAACACAAATTGTGCCTCTCTCCACCCAGGAGTATAAATGGGTACCTGGTCCGTAGTTATGAGCGCCGTCTGTGGCTGCACCCTGCTATATGCTACTAAGCATAGTGACCAGGGGGTAAGATGTAAAGTCGTTTGAGTAGCCTTGGGCTAGATAAAAGACTATAAAACTACTACTTACTTACTTACTAAAATCTGACAATTTTTAGAAACTCGTAGTACTGGCCCAAATTCTTAGTTTCTTATAAGAAATACTTGTAGTTAATTTTGGTATGTGGAGATGACGTTTTCTTTAACCCTATCTGGACCGGGGGGGGCTAAATTAGCCCCCCCTCCAGGTTTTTTCTATGTAACTTTTTTTCGCTAAATCCCAGGCCAATAATTTTTTTTGGCTTTTCCTAAATATCTTTGTCACATCTTCTGCCAAAATTTTGTCAAGATATCTCATGTATTTTTTTAAATATAATAATTTTTTCAGAGAGTAGTTTTAATTTCTTGTTTGTTTTACGGTCAAACCCTTTAAAACTTCAAACTAAGATAATTCTTAACATAAGTGAGATAACTGGATGAAATTTTCTGTGCAACCATTAATCAATAAGGGAATATCAAAAATACCTACTATTTTCGTTTTATTTTCATATTACGTCATTGATGACGTCATATATGTAATGAATTTAGGTAATAAATATAAGATTGCAAATTTCATAATTTTTTCGAAAATTCGTGTTTTTATGATATTTTGATGTTTTATCTGTTAATTAAACTTCAAGCAAGCATAATATTTCACGCGAGTGAGTTTTTACAGTAAAATTCGTAGGAGTACTGTTTTTGGCCAAAAACAAAGAAAATTGATGACGTCATCGAAAATATAACAATTAGAGTAAAATAAACACAATATTCAGACTTTTCAAATCAAGTTACATAAGATAGCCAAGTTTCATCTTTATAGCCCGTGTCAATTTGGAGCTCTGAGGGGGGGCTAATTTAGCCCCCCCTCGGCCTGAGGATGCTCAGAAAAGCCCGGTCCAGATAGGGTTAAGTTTTTTACTGAAGAGTTTTTGTGCGAAGTGTGATGGTATGTGTTAATTTTAATGAAAATAAACTTTTAATCTCTTAATTCGACGTTTTTACCAGCCAGCCTCTCTTTCCGCAAAATTAGTCGATAATGTACCGGGTGTCCAAAAAAAGTTCGCCCATTTGAAAAATCGCCAAAATTTGGCTGTCAAGCCATTTGTAAAATCGTCTTGTTGATCCCTTTTTCAAGATATCTTGCTGTTGTCAATGGCCTTTTAAAAACCTTTCTTGTGTCAAGGCGCACTAAGGTACAGAAATACAAGGGAGCTCTATTCGAACAACTTGAGAGCGGTTGGGCCTATCACGCTCAGTTGAAGACGAAACAGAACAGAAAACAAGACAACAAAACAAGACACATGGATCAAAACAAGGTAAACAAATAATCAATCAAAACATCCGTGTCCTAACACTTTTGATTTTTCTCGATGTCATATATCAGCACTAGAAGTATTAGTAAATTCAACTTTATGAAAATCTAATAGATGCAAAATGACTGAAAAAGGGCCTAAAACACAGCATAGGGCTCAAATCTTTGCAAAACTTTTAAAGTTGAGTGTGTAAAATTTTATTGCCTAATCCCTTCAACTGAATAGATTGAAGGGAACTTGAGGACGTTTGCCATGAATTCAGAAAGAGCATTGTTGACATCATCATTACTTTCAGAGTTGCAGCAGTTTAAAAATTTCTGCTAGTTTTGAAGCTGTGACGTCATCAAAAAAATGCTAAATAGTAAACCATTAAAGATACACACTTTTACTTGTTACCATCTTGTTGATCGTCAGAAACTGAGTATTTCTTGTACTGATCATTTCGTCTTTCCTCAATCAGTTTATGATTTATGGTGCTTTTAATCTTTAGCAAAGCTTCCTATACCTCCTCTCATACAACCCTTTATAAATCTTAGTAATGCTGTAATTGTAAAAATAATGATGCTATCGAAAATGCTCTCTCTGGAATTATGGTAAACGACCTAACGTCTCCTTCAATCCTTTCGGTTGAAAGAATTAGGACACAACATTTTACACATTCAATTTTAGAGTTCTGCAAAGATTCGAGCCCTATGGTCTAAAACCCTGATTTTATGGCAAAATGAATCTACTAGCTGTACTGATGTTATCAGTTTATAGGAATGTGGTAAATGGTTTCAGAGCTGCAGACTGTCAAACACATGAACATTTTTCAACTCATCCGGTGAAGATACGCATTTTTGACATTTACAGCAACATTTAGCGCACAGATAATTCGGTGTAATTCTTTGATTCCCATAGATCTAATCAGCTGAAGTTTGTTCTACCCATTTCAAGTCATGTGACCATACTCGCCAGGGGGAGTAGCTTTAAAAGGCGGGTGACGGGGGTGTGCCACTTGACGTCTGAAATCACACCCTAAAGTTTATAAATTTATTGCGAAAACGGTACCCCAAAATTTACAGGCCATTGAAAATGTATACCCTAAAATTGAGACAACTATCCAAAATTCTAACCAAGTAAGTGAAATCTGATCAAAATAAATGACATCCCGAAATTTATGACTACTTGTCATTTTACCAAAAATGATACTCCAAAATTTATTTTCTGTTCGAAAAAGGCACCCCATAAAAT
This sequence comes from Aurelia sp. 3 sensu Dawson et al. (2005), assembly GCA_964020215.1. Lineage (NCBI taxonomy): Eukaryota > Metazoa > Cnidaria > Scyphozoa > Semaeostomeae > Ulmaridae > Aurelia > Aurelia sp. 3 sensu Dawson et al. (2005). The sequence goes on along the minus strand of OZ026573.1, from coordinate 10,388,484 downwards.
GGCACATCCTGTACCAGCGTATATGGTAGTTGCCCTCCCCCCCAGGGCATACTCTTCGGAAAGTTTTAGTATAATGCTGCTTTTTGCAATCTCGGGCACAACCTTTGTGGCACGAAATATGCTAGAGTAATCAAAAGATGCTTTATCAAGTAATTTTGTTTTCTTGATTTTGCTTGGAATGGCTATCGATAGGCTAGTAACATGAAAACGGAATGACAGATTTTGACCGACGAAATTTTTGCATTTAGAGTGGCATTTTAGCTACTCAGTGATTGCTATCTTAAAATGATTTGATAAACAGTTCGAAAGCGACTCACTTGCAAACGTTTCCACCTTTTTGACACATCCAGCAAATACTTATGATCACAGGGAAACAAAGTATTTATGACATCAATATTGAGGGCCGGCATGTTAATAGATTTAGTCTTAATCTGTCTGACGGAATTATACTTTTCAAGTATCGATAACTAATCATTTTAACTCATGTATATTCTCACGGTTTCTAAGATGAAAAACCCTAATTATTGCCTCGTTACTATGATGAGTTCTCGCGATGAGTCGAGAATTTTGTTTACCAAAATACCGTGTTGCATTCTGCAAAGAAGTTTAGATTTCCGTTGGCTTCGCTTAAGATATCCGAAGACTTATTTCTAAACGTCTTATCGCTTTAACATCTTTAGAAATTATCCCTTCGACTTATGGCTTCTAGATCTTTCTAATTCTTATTGAATATATTTTTTCAATAATCTTATGTTTATCATCTGGACGAGAATTGCAAAAGAATTCCGCTGAAATTAGACTTTGCTTTAAGACAGCGAAAAGGATTTTAGTTAGATATCCTCAGTATATTTCTAACCAATACCTGAACCTTTTCAAAACGTGATTCTTAATCTTAAATTCACAGACTATTCAGTATTTTCTAAAGTTTAGGGGTACAAAAACAATGCTGTGCCACCAACTTGGTCGAAATATGTAGGACCAATTCTGTCTCTATAGTTCAAGGGGTCCGTGTTGGGCGGGTGGCTGATCGGACGTTTAATCAAACAGCCTCAGTTCTAAAAAAATCTTCTTGCTGCGTGTAGTGCCACAATACAAAGACAAGTAAATAACATAAAATATAAGCACTTTGATGCGAATTGAAAGTAGCGTTTATCCTCAGTTCTACTCAGCCTTAAAGGGGCAGGGTTACGTAATGTAAACAAACTTCTTTCGAAACGACGATTTTGCAGTATTTTTGATCGGCCATATCGCAGTGATTTCCATTACATTTCTCAAAATTGAAATGTTGTTTTGAAGATGGACTCTTGTACTTCATAGAGAAACAAACGAAACACTCATAAGTACGATTGCAGAGATATTGGTGGATTTTTAGATGTAACTCTAGTGTGGATTCACCCCATCCACCAGAATCTGTGCAGAACACAATGGCCACCTGTGGGTAACAATATAGATTCCAGAGATAACAGGTTTGTCTACGGTTACGTGACCCTGCCCCTTTAAGGCTTTTCATTTTATTTTTCTTTCAGTTGTAATGTTCCTTTTGCCTTCAGTTTCTTAGAAACTTGCAAGTGTCACTCATTGTGGGAGCTCGCTGATGACTACGTTTCCTTTCCTGCAATGAGTGGCACAGAAGTAGTATTTGTTGTGCTGCATGTTTCCGTGTTTCATGTGATATTGAAAACTCGGCCGTCAGCATAAAATGATGTCATGTTGGTTGAATTGGATGAAGTTTAGTGCAGCGATAAAGTTTGTCAGTCTCTCGTTGATTATGTTTTTGAACCACTGTTTTTGGACATATGCAATGTTAAGCAAATTTTGACAATGATCACAAGGATTAAATTACTTTGGAAGTCCTATTTGGTTTGCTCTGATATCAACGAGAGACGATGAGAGGTATGACACCAGACAAGCTTCTTTTACCTCGGCCTTCAAGGTTTTTTGCATTACAAGGAATCTGGGGGTCTCTGGTTTCAGTTATCGCATATTTTTTATTTTTGAAAGCTCGCAACTCAGTGAATTTTCAACCGATTTGCAAGATTCTGGTCTCTAAAGTTATTTCATAATCTTAGGGACAGGGTTTTTTCCCCATGAGTCTGCTTATGTTATCGTTATTTTTCAATATTTAATCAAATGTCGAACAATTTTTTTGAGACACCCTGTAGAAATCATCAAATACATTATGGTAATTCTAGACACGCATATGCAACTCTTAAGTTTGTTACTTCTCTTCGTCAACCAACGTTAAAGAGCAATTACAGAAGGCAAAACAATAATAAAATTGATTGCAGATTAACTAAAGAAGATTCAAGGTGGCATTTGCATGAATAATGAATTCACATCAGTCGCATTTTCGTCAATAACTGTTCGCATAAGAGAAGATTGTGCATTTAGATTTCACTTGATCTGCTTGCGTGAACAGCAAGGAAATATAATTCCTTCTTCCCGATTCATTTTTAATCAGATTGTAGAGAATATTAGGCGATTTCGGTACTGCGGAATACTTGATCATCTGTTAGTCTTTCTGGTTTGGATTTTGGTTGAAAGTTTTTCATTCGGCAGCTATTGTTAGACTGATTACGATGAGCCCCAGGAATCATTATTCGAAACGAGACTGGTACACCAAACCGAGGCCGTCCAGCAGTCTTTCAATAGCGATAACTACAGCCATATAATCAGTCTAGGTAGGCAATTGTATTTTACAAGGCTCGATCCATTACGTTTGGATCATGCAGGTAAATATGTGTCAATTGTTCTGGGAAAGAGGTTAAGATTAAGAGAAAAAGAGTACAGGGGATGGTATCATAATATAATATGAGATTCCTATGGTCACACAGCCTATTTTCCAGAGAAATGGAAAGATAAGCCAAGTTTTTTTGGGAAGGAGGTTCAGATTAAGAGAAACGAAGTATGGGAAGCCTGTGGTAAAGATGTGCAAATTGTTTTTGGGAGTTTATGTAACAAAGAAATGGAGCATGGGACACCTGTGGTATTTTTTCATGATTTGAGATACCAATGGTGACGATTCTCGCACAGAAAAGGGGTGTGCAGTCTTTCTTAACTTTAATATCAGACAAAAATATTCGCATATAAAGCAACTGAAATGTTTTGCATGACTAGTTTGCATTGTCGCTAATCTTATGTAGCATCTTCATTTTATATTCTTTTAACACGGTTACCTTGTCAGCAATGGCCCTTTTTACGGGGCCGTTGCAAACATTTACAATTTATAATTTACAAGTAACAAATGAATAATCTAATTACAAAACTAAAGAGGGATTAAAATTAATGCATAATATTTATAGCAGGAGTGGCAGGACACAATCAGACCGGACCAGAACAAATTAGACATGGCAAGCAAAGAGTACGACCGATCCCAGCCCTATCCAACTGCATCCCGCCACCCATGATCATGCTTTTAAAGTATTTGTTTAAAAGCATACAAAGAGGGCTTGGCGACAAAGAGTAAAGTTACCGATTACCGGAACAACGCGAGCGAAGTTGCTTCGTTTTCAGAGCTCTGCAAATGAAATCGAGAATCTTTCCAAGGTGTGCCAAGCCTTCTACCTTTTGGAGCAGAAGATTCATCTGGCCTTAGACTCATGACGTAAGTCCCTCTAACTTTCACTTGTTGTTGTTGTTGTTGCTGTTGTTGTTGTTGTTATCGCTTCATTTGAGGTGTAGTTGTAGCGACAAGTCTGCAGGGGGAGCGAAACAAGAAAATTTTGGAATGAGTCTAATCTGGCCTGCCAAACCTGCCAAACCTGCTATTTTCAGAATTTGGGAGTCAACCAAACACAAATTCCGAGTCTTCCAAGACTACCGTTTTCACAATTTGTACCAATCAAACACACCCTTAAATGCATCAAAATTCAGGTTTCTAGAACTGTTGTACTATAAAACTAGGTACCAGTTCTTTGGTGAATTATCATTCTTTGCCACTATCGCAAAAGCCGCCTTCCTCCAAGCCACATTCTGACCAGCAGATGACGGACGACAGTAACTCGTCTGCGATTGACATTTTTTGCGTTTTTACAGCTCTAGGGAAATAGCGCTCTCAGTGGAGCGACAACAGCAAGAACAATTCAACTCAACGATATTAGGACAACTTGAGAGTCCTTTTGGATTGAGGCTAGCATAAAAGCCCGCTTTTCAACCATTTGTGTCAACTGCTTTTTAAAAGATTTAATGTCGATGTTGTGTATTGCTACTAGCCACATAATTTGCTGACCCAGAAAGGTTTTCTTGAAACTGGAGTGACTTAGATCGATTTTGAGTGGATTAAGATTTGGTTTGCAAGAAGCATCACAAACATGACAAAAAGCTACTTGTGGGAACACTCTAGCCACGAAAAGACAGGCATTTATCAATAGTATACATAGGATAAAGTTTAATTTCAGATAATTGACAGACATTCATTTCGCTCATCAATAGAATCATAAGAAATATAATAACATTGTTCTTCTAACGTATCATTAACCCTCCCAGTCAAAGTGAAGGGTAAACCTATTTAGGCCATTTTCGAGAAGGCAGGAGGGACAGTCACCAACCCCCTTCTGCTGCCTTTTCCGATATTCCTGTCTGTTCTCCTGTTTATAAGAGGATTGAGATCTCGCAATGTTACCATCTTCAAATCTAGTTTTTATACTTAGATACCTGTATATGACATAGAATATCCTGAAACAATGCAAAGAGGGGTCAGGATTGCCTCCAACGAGCCCAGAAATATCAGTTCAAAAGTACTCGATATAAAGAATATCATGAACAAAAAATTTCAGTTTTTACCCAAAAATATCATTTTTGACAGTATTCTAACCAAAAAATATTGGACTTACCTCCACGCACGAGCTTCTGCTGAGTGCCCCCTGGGATGGATCGAGTTGATATCTCAAAGATTCTAAGATGTAACTCCTTTTTTAAAGAAGTTTGCCTGAAGCAAGAGGGTGCCCCGAAATTTTATGCTTGTTTTGCGTTGATTTTCTCATTTTTTGTGTGCAGTTGGACTCGTCAGGCTTGAACGTGGTGCTTAAGACCTTGTATGATTCAAACTGGCATGTAGTTGCTGCTGATCAAGTGTTAGAGCATCGACCAATTGCTCTAAGACTGACAGTAACGTACATATAACCTTTTTGAAAGACAACATTTGGGTACCATGGAGTGCCACGACAATTTCGTAACCTTCCAAATTCACTATAATTTGAGTACGTAAATAATCTTTCCGAATTATTGTCGAAAGAGTTAAAGGGGACAGACATAGATCTCGTAGGCGCTATAAATAGGCAACGACAATGCCTACACATTCATTGTTTCTTTGGCATCATAATGAAACTGCACGTGTTGAACTTATCAGATTCAATAGATTATATTTTTAACCTGGTCCGGGTCATCTTTTAACTATTTCAATTCCCTTTAAGCAGCTGACTGGTAGAAACAGAATTTGCAATTCTTACTCTCACTACATCAACGCAAACTAAGTTAGAATTTTTATAAAATTAAAGAAACAAGCTATCATCCTTTGCTTACCAAAAAGACAATCTATCCATTGCTTTTCTGCTACAAGTCAGAAGATATCTTTAAAACAAAAATACATAAAAACTTTTGCAGTAGATAGAACTGATAAGAAACAAAAGATAGGCAGCTGCCTTTCACGAAAAGAAGATCCAATTTTTATTTCTTCAAATTTGACCGAAAGTACCGTAGCTCATCACATAGTCTAATACTGTATCATGACATCAAATTTTGCGAAAGACATTCCCTCTTTACTTGGAGCAAAACAAAACTTGAAGCCATTTATCTTCCGATTGCCTTTCTACCACATGTTAGAAGGTGCATCTAAAAGAAATGTACATATCCATATTTGAAACAGACAAAGATAATTAGACAGTAAACTTATTAATGGATTGTTCATAGATTACATCATTACTGGATTAGCCATTTGGCAACACGTGCTATTATTTATTTTCTTAACAATGAACGAACAAGATTAAGTCTATTCTCCTGCCCTACATGATAAAAACATTTACTTTATGCGTATCCAATCATTAAACTAAATGGCTGTGAAGATTATGAAGTGTAATTTAGAAGTTTAAGTAGATTCTCACCAGGAAATCAATTGTAAGAAACGAGCTATGTTTTTTGTAGAACAGCAGCAACAGTTGCACTGTGTATGAAATTTATTAGAATTTGAGTCTGTTAATAATCTCCACTTTATTATTTTTGCTCTTTTGTCATGATAAACTTGATTTAAAGGGAGAACAAAGACCAGCAGCCTTTGCGTTCGTTTGTTTTTGTTTTTGTGAATTTCGTACAGTCAGTTATTCCAGAAGCTGTGGAGAGCAAGTCGCTGACTTTGTGCAAAGCATGCTGGTCTTTGTACTCCCTTTAAAGGTTAAAACTTTTGTGTTACAGCAAAACTAATGCCACAAAGGTGAACGCGGCTTGCTTCACAAAGGGGACACCAAATAGAGCTTTCTTGTAAAGGGGGAAATGCTGCCGTTTGCCCTTTAAATCCACCAAAGCTTGCTTTCAGCTGTGGCAACGTTTGAACAGATTCCTAATCACTGCCCTTTCTTCTTTAACGTTGCTTTAACGTCTTTAACGTTTCTGGGTTCTAAGCAACTGGTCAAGCATTCTGTGTGATTATATACACGTATTTCTTTAAAGAAACTGAGAATTTGGACCAGGTACTGCAAGTTTCTTAAAACTATCAGATTTTGAGTTGTCAGAGTTCTTAAAGGTTCCCTAACAATCTTATTGTTCACTACCTGTTCCCTAGAGAAAATTTCAAAACACTGTTTTTCAAGGCTGTCCAATGTTTACACAACACTCAAGTATCTTAGAAGTATTACAATACAAGAAACAAGCGGAAATAGAGTAAGAATGTCTCAATAATCTATTTTGTAAAAATGAATCGTGTCTTAAGTAGTTTCTCAGAACTAGAGTTTCTTAATTTTTTGGCGATCTGAGAGTTGAGTTTCCCATAAGCAGTTTCTTATAAAAGATACGTATATGAAGCTTTGGTCTTCTATCAGCAAGCAGGCTGAAATTCATGCCAAGAGAATGCAATATGCGTACACAGGAACACCGCAAAACGACGAAAACTAACAATCGATAAAGAACGCTGCGAGGGCCCTGCAATCCCTCTAGAGTGATGACGTAGTTGACCACAGGGAACTAAGAGTTATCTCAACCGAACTCTGTTGCAGCCTTGGTCACCTGTGCTTTCAGAAATGGCGCCAAAGAGGAACGGGAAGAAGAGTTTCGAAGCAAGTCCAGCCACGAAGATGAAATTAAGCGTCAGCTGTTCGTCGGCTACCAGCCACATTTGCTTGAACAGAAGAAGTCCATTTGCTTGCAAGAGTGAGCCAAAAATGATGTACGTTCACATTTCTTCCTTGATTGAAGATACTTGACGCATTGGATGGGTATTGACTGTCGAGCATGCACATACATGGCACATGCCATCATGCATGCATGGTCGAGACTATTCTAGGCCTGCCTGCGTTTATGAATCAATTCTGTCAAGTGTCAACTAAAATTAATAGGTCTAAACTGAACTTAAGAATCAACAGGAACATCGAATGTCATAAAATGTTCAGAAAAGGCCTGCCAGTCCAGCTCAACTGAATTTGAGAAATTCCCCAGGGTGCATTCCATGTAAAACCCACACCGAAGGTACGCCAAGCCCTAAGCTTTTGTACGCCAGGTATTTTCAGGGAGAGAGAAATTGCTAAAACATCTCAAAATCTATTGATTTTAAGAAACTCCAGTACTGGCCCGAATTCTTAGTTTCTTATAAAAGAAATACATTTATTTTATCATCAAAAGAAACTGCTAAAAGATCAAGGTCACATTCAAACCAAGATAGGCTAATTTTCAAACGCCGTCATGCCAAGAACCGAATTTATTGAAGAAATGACGCCGCTACGCCGACAACAAGTCAGATATACGCCGAAGATCTTCGGGCCTAAGTGCATGAAATGCACCCTGGGAAATTCCACACGCCACGTTTCGTTTTCTGTTTTTACCCAGGGTGAATCTCTTCGCTGCTCTGCGCCAAACATTTTGGAGCACAGCAACTTTGTGCGCCGGGGTGCACCAAAGAATAATTGATACCTATTGCTTGATATAATGGGACATTGAATTCCCATTGTTTTATAGCCCCTTTCTGCACCAAAATGTGCGCCAAAAACCACGTAAGTTCTTTCTCTGCTCCAAAGATCTTCTGGAAATAGGCACTCAGATCCACCCTGGGTTTTTACTAGGTAGGCCTGGCCTAGGTAGCCTACTATGTGAATTTTCGAGCATTTCAAATCGGTCAGAATTCATCTACTTATCTTCGAAAGACCTTCTTCTCCAAATTTATCTACTGTATTTGATAACTGAATTGATTATCTAATTATAAGTTCTTCTGTCTGGTTCAAAGAAATCTGACACAAACATGGCTGGGTGTCCATAGGTTGATACAAAGACTGGCAAGCTTGCCAATGCGTATGCAAGATGCATGCCAGCTTATTGCTTTAAGAACAATAAGGAGTCAGTCATATATCCATTTTGTCCTCGCTTAATGTCTCCTATGTTAATGGGTGGAGAGGAGGGAGGGGGGTCAGCAGCCTTCTACAACAAGGATGCTAATGAGAACAAAAATTATTTACATTGATTTTCATAGAGATGTAATTTCTGTAGTATTGTAAAGATTGTGATAATTTATGATTCATTTTCCTTCCTAAGCCCATTTTCACGTGATCTGCTTGGTCAGAGACTGTTTGCTGAAGCTTTGCTGGCTAGTCTGCAGAGTATGGCACTTTTTGAAAAGATCTCTGGTGTTCAAGAAGAAATTTCTTTTGTCCTCTGTTGTCTATTTTGAACAGTCTATTGAAATTCTCTGGTGTGCAATTGCCATACTCTGCACACCTGTTGGCTAGAATGCTAAAAGAGTTAAGCACGGTACTTCCCATGCCTTTCTCGTAGCAAAAGTTTCCTTTTGAATTATGTTGAGGCTGCAAATAACATTAACGCCCAGGGCATTAATGTTATTTGCAGCCATGTCACTTGAATTTGGGCCCATAACTCATTCTCTGCCAGGGTGGTTATGCCTGCTTTATGAATGATAAAGCACATTCATTCCTTGACAATACTTTCCTTGCATACATCAACATGGTTTTCATGCCTAGGCATTCTTGTCTGATTTCAGTTTCCTCAGAGAGTTCAAAAAACAAATCCCAACTTTATTTATTTCAGCTTTCAATGCAAAGAAAAGTTTTTAATGCTGATGAAAAATTTCTCTGCTTGGCTTTTGTTACTGCAAGGAGATGACAAATGCTCAGCAGATAGAATCCAGAAGTTTTTTGGCAACCAAAAGACAGAAATAAAGTGGGAAGCCTTGCCATGTTAGAAATGAAAAAAGGTTAGTAAATGTTCTCAAAACTGTTTTATCCTTGTGATAGACACAATGGGTAAAGTACTGTACAATCATTTAGTTAAAGGACAGAACATTGAGAAAAACCTACTAACACTAGACTGCATTGTTGCATATTTAAACCACTTAGTCAAATGAAAGGTCGTGATGGGAAAAGCTTTCAATATGTTTCACTCAAGATTGATGAATGGTCAGCAAATTTTTCCCAATTTAAGAAGGAAGATTCCAACAAACCAGTAGCTAACCCCAATAAACTGCAACTTTGGGGCTCTCTCTTTTGGTTGGTGCTCAATGCTAATTCTAGATTGTATATACCTATCCTGAAGTATTTTTTCTAAAAATCCTTGCAAGCTGAATCAAGTTTGATATTTGTGTTCAGAAATTTAGACTTGTTTGGAGTGTTATGTTCTTAAAGACGCTATGGGATTAGGTGGTGCAGAAATCCCAAAATATTGGAGAAAATGACAAAATTTGGTTTGCAAGCAACAAGACTGAAAGAGCACTTCCTCTGGAAAATTAGTTTCACCCAAAATTTGGCAAGTGTCTGCTGCTGGCACTGTTTTAGATTGTGAATGCGCTGTTCTTGTGGTGTGGTACAGAAGGCTATGGAAGCTTCATTAAGCCAATATAGAGCTCACTTCCCAAGTCTGTTTGTCAGTAAGACAACCAGAAAGATCCAGGGGGAAATATTTTTCATATGACTACCTCCAGTAATGCTTGATTTTGGTTCAAACTTACTGGCAAATGCATTTATGCACAAGCTCCTAGTAAAGGGCCCTTCTTCACCCGTTTTCAATAATGGCATTCTCTTCAATGACTGTGTAATGGTAGTCATTCACAGTTAAGATGGTATTAGCAATATTGCTTCCTCTGCACTCTCAGCATTTGCTGAAAGCTATTGAAATTGTTTTATACATAGTACTGGTCGCCTTGAATAAAGTATCTCGCCCCGATTTCCCTCAGTAAGCCAGCAACTGTTTAGTTGATTATCATATGTAATGTCTGTCTCAAATTATATGCGAGGTGAGATCTGTGGAAACGCAAAATTACTCATAACGCAGTAACATATTGTTTGCCATTATTCGTGGATATTTCTCACCTGATATCTAGTTTGAAACAGAGTGTAGTGTTCTTTGCTTCTTTTTCGTGTCTTGAATTTATTTTCCTTTTGTATATAATTCATATGTAAGTCGTCTTAAGTTTTCTGTGATGCCACGGAGTAGTCATAGCATTTTGCACCCAGTGGCATCGTCCTCGTATGATGTCAAGATCTGTTTAGGCACGAAAAACTGGTCGTTTATCACTTATCATTCAACAACGAACCTGGGGTAGTATTCACCCCGGGTCAGCTCTTACTGCCTCATTGAAAAAAAATTGCTGTTTACACGAGCCCGGGGCAGCTCTGTGGCGTGGTAAAAAGCCAGCCCGGGGCAGCTCTGTGAGTTGCATTAGTTGGCACGTGGCAAGTTGCCTCTTTAATTGCCGTTTGTTTTCATGATGGTTCCTTTTGTTCAAATGACCCCGGGTTGGCTATTCGAAGCGTTTACACGAGCCCGGGCTGAGCTGACCCGCCTTCACATGGAAAATTCTACAAAAAGCCAACCCGTCTCAACGGGTCAACCACCCTACCTTCGAGAAGGGTTACCCGCCTAGGCGGGTTGACCCGGGCTGGCTGCTGAGTTCATGTAAACGTTTGAAGAGATTTGACTGGAGAAGGGCTGACCCTCTGCGGCGGGTTGGAGCCAACCCGGGCTCGTGTAAACAGGCCCTTAAAAGGTACACTGTCATGGTGCTGATTGGATAAACAAGACAATCGAGAAGAAAAGAATTAGGCAAGGTTCATTAATTTCACTGTACAGTGAAATTCACGAAGATGATAATGATCAGATTCCCTTTATTCTCAAAACAAAATATGATCCAAGAGTATAAAGGCTTGGTAATTACTCAAAGGCCAGAGCTTTGTTTTTGATTTTAACATCACAACTTTTTTTTATCTATCTTAAATGTTACAGTACAAGGTTACGTGCTACTATACTTTCTAATTGCTATACGACTATACCACACTACAGATACGATACCACAAGGAGCAATAGACAATGACTACCCTGTGGTCTTAACATAAAGAGATATTCAACGTAGTTACAACTACATATACAGTTACAGATGAATACGCATCAACAATCACTGCAAACTGCAGATAGATACTGACGCTTGTTTCATGTTAGATGCCAGGCCTTTCAGGTGCACTATGCTCATCAAAATATGTATATTTGAACATCTATATAAAATATCCTACCCAGATATTCAAATTCAAAACAACACAGCTAGCCAGTTACAACCACGACAGTGTGCCTTTAACGCTTGCACTCAATCTTTGGGTTATCCTGAAGTTTGGGATCCATATTTGGGGGTCAACCATGAAAGGCTGGCCTGGAACATTTGGAACTAGGATGTACCGTGTGGTGATTTCCGTTAGCAAAATATTGAGCATGTTTGCAGCATGTGTCCAGCCAGATACCAACTTGTTTTTTGTTTGACTTGAGTATGACCAGGAGCTTGATTCAAGTAAGAATCTTGCATGGATCTCCTGTGAAGGCAAACTCGATTGTAGTATGTTTGAGAATATATAATGCCAGCATAGGATTATTGTTAAGCTAGATGAAACTGTAGTCATACCTGCAAACTAGCCAAAATAGTGACAACATATTCAATTCTCGATCATTCAAGCCAAAATGCTGCTATCAAGCTTGGGCAATCTTGTTGCAAGCTGAAAGTTTTCTTAATGGTGACCCTTTCCATAGCAGTTTGTACCGTGCACTGTTAGCGAGATATTCATTGACGCAACTAAAATTGATTTTTGCTTTCAACTTACACGAAATTAGAGTAACTTTAGGCCAAAAACAAACGCAAAGTACTGTAGTGGTTTGCCACTCCACATTAAATCCCAATTTTGCGTCAACGTAAATTCGAGGATCAGCTCGACGACAAAAATTACTTTGTTTCAACTGTTTCATTTTGAAGCTCAATTTCCACCTGGTTATGTTATTCCTCAACATAAATCGTGTTTTTTTATCATTGGTCCTTAGTCCGGCGCGTTCCGAAATGCGAAGTTTCCAAATTTTCCAAGGCCTAAGACCAATACTTTTTTTTAAAAACATTATGTATTGCAAGAAATTGGATAACAAGATGAATTATAAAATATAGACTGCAGTTGTCGAAGAAACATGTTTATTGCCCTCATTTAAATACTGAAAACATCAACCGTAATTTCTTAGCCCTGTCAAAATGTGTCTCGCGCCTCCATAACACGAGATCCTCCTCCCACAACGCTTGCTTAATCCCCCGCAACTTATGACTCACATCCCGTAAAATTCTTGGAAGCATCTTGCATCAAATTCGGCTAATATTTGAACAATAGCTTCTTTTTCATTTGTTTTTATAGTTTCCTATGCTTTTTTCTCCGATATTTATTTTTGTGTCAATTTTAAGCAAACATCACTCTTCATAAAGCCCAGTAGCTCCCACACCCCCTTCGTAATTCTACACACCCAGGCATATGCTTCTTTCCGACGAACGTTCAACAAGGTATAGCAGATTGCAGAAATCGAATATCCTTCAAAAGCAGGCAGCTAATATCTTAAATGGTTGGTATTCCACAAAACTCAATTTGGAGACGAAAAAGTCGCATTACACTCTGTTGCAATTAGATTTCTATTGAAATTGAATTTCAATAATCTGTCAGATCTTATTCATATGAAGCAAGATTAAAAGTCGAATCAGGTCTTGAAACAGTCATTTTCAACTCGTTTACTTGCATGTTCGTCAAACAATGTACCCGTTTCCGTTAAATTCTCAATTTTAAAGACATTCACACCTGAAATCATAGGTCCTTGTCTTGCATTTTCGATCAAAGCAAGGCTCATAAACCGATAATAACCCTAATCTCCACGTGTAACGTGAAAGCCACTATTGTTTTCCGCTGTGTTTCACCTCGTTAAGAGTCGAGTTCTCAGCCTAATATTTACCAGCGATCTACAAATTAATCTGGAATCATGTTTTAACCAGCCATGTTTAAAGCAGGATTTAGGAATGATAAGGAAGTGACTTTGTATGCTATTAAGGAGATCTGTTTTCGCTTACAATCGAAAGAGCCCACAGACCTCACAACAGCCTTTAAAGCAAAGCTACCATCTTTACGTATTAAGAGATTATATATGCTAACCAGCCTACAGGATACCTGTCAAAGGCTAAATCCAATTAGAGATTAGAGGTTTCACTTCGTCTTGTATTTGAGCTTCATCCTAACACTCGTTGCTTCCTTTCGCTTCACAACATGCGCCTAGACGTCGAGATAATTCGCAAAGCTGCTTTTACAATTTACAGTAACATGTTTTGATAAAAGCTGAGATCGTTCGTATACTAAGAAGCTGAAGAAGACAACAATTACGACTGCTAACGAGACTATGGAAGAAGGAGGAAAATTTGATAAAGCTAATACGAGTCAACCTGTATTTTATGGCAAAGAAAGCAAGGATAATACGCAGGTTGTTTACATATACTCAACATCATCGGAGATAAAACATGAAGCAGCTGACCACGATTCATTTGATGAACACCGCAGTGAATGTGGACCCTTGCACACATCAAATTCACACCGAAAAGAGCCACGAACATTCAACGAACCCGAAGACATTAACTGGAGACAGGAACATGATGTTGACACTCCAGGGGCTGAAGGAAGCGATGCAGAAGCTGAGCACGAAAGATATGCTCCCAGGAGGAGTCAGTTCCAAGAGCAAAGAAGAAATTGGGCGCCAGAGGAGAGCACAAGTCAGAGGAACTCGCCCCATATTTTTCGGTCTCAGAATGTCCTTGATGGGATTTATAAGGCTAAGCACATTAATCGCAGGCAAATTGTACACAGGAGCCATTCTGAAAATTCGGATTATTCATCCAAAAATCGCCAGTTTATGATTAGAGAGATGGGTAGTGGAGACAGGGCAATGTATATGGAAGGGGGGCATCATCGCGAGATGCTCCACGAAAGAAGACGAACTGATGATCACCTTCCTGAGGATAATGACAAGAATGGCAGATTCAAAGTTGAGTACGGAGATCCAAAATGTGATGAAAATATCAGAGCGGGAAGAAAAGCATTTACACCCATCAGGATTTACCCCTCAACAAAAGATTATTACAGAGAAAGACCACGACCGTACAAAAAGCACGAATACAACAGCGTGGATCCACCCCCAAACGTCACCTTAGTGAGTCAAGATCAACATAATTACACGTTGTATGATGACAAAGAAAGAGACGAGCAACGTTATGAGGAGGAAAGTCGTAACAAGAAGCCAGAGAATGGAAATATAGAGTCTGCTAGAAGTTTTAGAAATTATAGATCTGAAGAGCGTTATGGGAGCAGCGAGGGTTTATCTAAAGTGCAGAGGCGTGATCCCGAGGATTACCAGGAGAATGAATTTGATGGGAAAATGACGACAGAACGCTATGAAGCAGGGAGAATGCGTGATGAGGTAGATCATGAGAAAGCTTATCAATTTGACAAAGAAATCTCCCGGAAAAAGGCGGTAAAGAAAGAGAGAGATGAACTTTCCCCGGAAGATGTGGAGCGGCGATACATCCGCCCGGTAGATGATGCGATGCGTAGATTGTCCCCAAACGGTTATGCAAGATTACCAGCCAGAGAAAGATCCCGGTATGAATGCGAAACACCAATGTATAAAGATTCCCCATACAGGGTGAATGAATGCTATGGTGGGCATGATCATAACATGCCACGTAAATGTGAAAGATACAGTGAAATGCTACATGACATGGAAATCAATAACAGTCGCATGAAGACATCTGAAGAAAGACCTGGAATGGTATACCCTGGTGACAGTGATGGGAAAAGAATTGTTGGCCCTAACGGGTATCTTATGCCAGGTATGAAAGTTTATCTGTATACCTTTAAATTTCTTGATGTTTTCTTATCGTTGACGCAATATATGTCATTTGCAAGAGGTATGAAATGTAACAAATTGGGCTGAATCTTAATGAAACAAGAGGGCATCAAGAGAGCTGCTATTGCTTGACCATTAAAAATGAATGGGCCTTTTTGGCAGTTCTGAAAGATTTGTAGGTGTACCTACAGGGCAACATGCCCTACTCTCCCCATCATTTCAATGTATAGGTGCTTTGTTTATAAGGGCACAGAGGGCATAGTTAATGAGTATCGTGTGGCTTTTGAAAGAAATCTTGCAAGTAGATGAACTTGGCTATTTCTAGTTGCAACAGAAGCAGAAATTAGCACTCTTCATGTGCCTCTTACAACGCCTTTTGCTTGCAATGCATCTTTCAAAGGCGTGGTGTTGCATGGGTTGGGCCTCTCTCTGAGTCAAAAAAGGCATCCTCCCTTAATAGTTTAAGAATTCTATCAAGGGTTGAACTTTTCTTTTAATGTAAATATTGTATAATTAAATTGTAAATAGGTTTTAGCTTTATTGTTTCATCATATAGGTTTAACTTTTTGTGTATATTGTAATTAGATTTTTTATTGGAGGTTCCCTTGAAATCAACTGTCTTTGAAGGGCAACAACAACAACCCTACCTGTAATGAACAAAAATGGAAAGATGAAATGAAAAAATGAAATGAAATGCAAAGGGATAGACCTATAGATATCTGCAAGTATAAATGAATCATTGTAAGCATCTACATGGGACTTTTCAGGCAAGTTGCTTCCCTATGGAACCATTTGGCTTATTTAGGAAAAGACTCAATAAACCGGACCTTATTTGTCACAGGCGTATGTTCTTGCAGGTCCTCCTATGTTCCTGTCACATAAAGTTATGTATGCTGTTAGTTGTGATGTAAAATGTTTCTTACTGACGTGAAGGGATTCTTGTAAACTAAAACCTTGCCTTCTGGTGAACAATTCTTAATTTCTTAAACGAAAGAAAGAAGAACGTTCATTTGGAAAATGAGGAAGGTCTTTTTTGAATTTCTTGAAGAGGTAGTCTCAAAACCAATTTCAACCATTTCCCCATGCGAGAAATGAAGTCATATCATGACTTAGTTTGGCAACAGGGATGCAAGAGCATGGTGCAAAAGATGTGCTTCTATATTCGTTTTTTGTTAGCAACGACCTATCTTAATGTTTCTTCGCCGTTTTTTCAAGGAGAACAATAAATGAATTGAACTTCCTCTTGAGGAAAGAAACCTCCACCATTCCATAAAGTACAGTGGACTTTCTTATAAGAGGTCGAGAGGTCTCTCTTGGTTTGAAGTTTTTGTTTTCTTGGCTAGACCACACCCTTGCTCTCTTCTCTTGGTTAGTTTGGAGAGTAGGTGAAGATTTTTTTGAATAAACAGGAATCTAACGCTACATTCGCTGGATTACTCTTTCTATGGAAATAGGCCTGGGATTGTCGTAGGTTCTATGGAAGTGTCTGATTTTGAGGCTCTTTAGATAATCTTCCGTTTGTGTCAGCAGAAATGTTAGTGCATAGATTTTTTTTTCTTATTATTTGATTTATTTAAAGTAGGCGTATAATTGATAGCATAAAATAAAAGCTAATTCAAGCCTACTACAAAGTAAAATTGATTCAAAAAAAAAAAAAAATCGATTTTTGAACTCTTTAGATTCGTCTTTCTTGAAACCTCTGTTCAGTTAGAAACTTGATTCAGCAGGCCTTTTCGTTTGACGCGTGCGATCGCACTCGCACACGCTGGCACACGCGCAGATTCATGTACGAGTGCGTTTTGTCGCACGCGCAAAACGATCTTTTAGTGGGGTCATCAGGCAAGAATAGAACGTGAGCTGGCCACTTCGATATTGTCGTTGAAGTGGAGATAAACATGAATTTTGTTAGATGCTTTGTGATTTTTGTGACTCGTGTGACTTTGCCAGCCTAAGTTCCAAATGTTAAGTTGGCGAAAGAAGGTGGATGTAAAATTGTATGACATATTTATTAAAACTGAATAGCTTAAAGAAACTTTAGGTTCCTATCCACAATTCTACCGCTGAACTTTTCAGATACTTTTAACATTTTTTAAATTACGGCGCATTCAAAAATTCAGCGGATTTTAGGATGTGACGTCATCAAATTTCTGAATCATAAACCAGAAGGGCGACAGAGCTTTGCTTGATACCATATTGTGGACATCCATAAACTATGGTTTTCTTGGAAATTAAATCATGTTGCGTTAAACAGTTTAGAAACTGCGGCAGTTTAAAGGTTTTTTAAAAAAATTTTTCTTGAATTTTCGAAAAAGAAGAAAACACTCCAATTGTGAAAATATCGAAGATTTCAAAAAAAAGTGCAACGGCAGAATTATAGCGAACAAGCTAAAGTTTCTTTGAAGCCATTCAGTTGAAAGTAAAGCTTCGTTGAATTTTACACCAATCTTTGTAAAGATTTGGAACCTATGCTGACTTTGCCAATGGTTTTGTGGCAACGAAATTAGCAGAATGTTTCATTGACCATCTAAGAGCAATGATCTCTCTGATTTGCTTATTTCGAATATTTACAATGTTTAGGATATCGTTACTACTTGACCCGATAAAAAGTGAACCGGATGACCCAATAAAAGTGAAAAATTTTTGAAAAATTGTTTCACAGATTGCTTTTGTATCACAGATCGAATAATGTTGTGGACTTATCTTCATTTTATCTCTGAGGGAACGACCATCAACTGGTTCCTTTCAGAAACCATTTTTTGAGTACACGTATTCTTATATCACAAAGAACTGCTTATAAGAAACTCAGCTCTCAGAACACAAAAAAATTAAGATACTCCAGGATTTGGTTTGACAACGGAAATCCTTAACATCTCTTTGCTATATATTTAATATTACTCGCAACGTACTTGAATGATGTCTAAACATTGGTAAAGCTTAAAAAATTGTTTGAAACTTTCACGAGGGCACAGATAGTGAACATGAAGACTGTTGTGGAACCTGAAAGAACTTCGTAAGAAACTTCGAGTGCTCAGATTCTTATGATTTCAAGAAGCTTTTCAGTACTGGCCCAATTCTTAGTTTCTCATAAAACATACGTGTAGTGGTGTTGTTCAGAATGGTGAATTTTCATGAAGGGGCCATGGGCTGTTTCTTTGCATTTTCATATAAAATTTTGAGTCATGATGAAAGAGCTTGATCACATAACATGCACAGGCGACGATCATTAGTACAATTTTATGACCAACTTCTGCAAAAGTTTCACATTTTTGGACCTCGCAGTATGCAGTGTGAACAATCGTACTGACAAGAGAGAGTCTGGTAGCATGTCCAAACTGTGGGGACTTCATGATTTTACGTAAAATTTCGCAAGAAATTTGCCAAGTTAGCAAAGTACCTCTTTACTGAGTGATAACCATAGCTGGTCATAGTTTCTGTTGGTCAACGAAAGAATGTGAATTAATTCAATATAGTAAAACTGGGAAGGTTCTTGTCGACTTTTGTAAGACTCTTTATTCACTACTGCAGTTTCATATTGACTGGTTTCCTTTAAAAGTAAGTAAACAACGTGCAAACGCCAGCTGGCAAAATAAACTTATTAATTTGGATTCAGACGAAAGTAACAATTATCTTCCTTATTTGAATAGATACAGGATGAGTTTAAAACTTGCCTCTTGTTGACAGCGTTGACAGAAGTATTATTTGCTTTAAAGGGTTATTTAGAAATGTTATGTTATTTTCATAACGGAAGGGCTTATTTAGGTCTTTAAGTACGATTTTATTTGCCTTTTGTTGATGAAATTTGGTAAATTTGCGAGCCTGCCAAAATTATTAAGAAAATCAATGAGATGAATGAGATGCAGCAAAGGAGGATGGTGAAAGAGCATTAATGTTTCCTAACTTCTGTTGCTAAATCTTGTTCAAAGATTCCTGCAGTTTCTGAACAACAATTTAACTATGATAGACACAAGCTTACGATAGATACTGTACCTGCTTTCATATATTTAGCATTTCTAATGCCTGGATCAAAATAGTCAATAAACAGCTAAATGCTTGGGATTGGAGGCGAGTCGAAATTTCCAAAGAAAAGATTTTGATTGCTCTTGAGCGAATTTCAAAATTTGATCTGTTACTTTTGCAGAATGTTTCTTTGAGGGTACACTCTACCAGGAAGTAGACATCAAGATGCAATTTAAGAAGAAGAAAGAAAATCGAGGAAAGATTGAGAAAGTCAACTTGTTGCATAAAATTTTTCGGAAAGTCCGGCCAAAATATAAATCTCTCTATGTCCTGCAACTGAATAAAATGTTAAGAAATGCCAGCATGTGGTCCAATTTTGCAGTAACAGGTAAAGTGCTACTGTTCAAGCATTGTGTCAGTTCAGATCTAGATTTGCTGGTGAAATATCATTGAAAAATAGCTATACATTTCATTAAACACTAGTCTCAAATATTAATATTTAATTTTGTAACTGCTAATATTCACACGATATTTTATTTTATCAAAACCGTTCTTGAGTGATCGATTATCTTCGAAGATGTTTCATAAAAAGTTTTAAGAGGGGTCAAACAGTCGATTGAATTTTGCACATTTTCTACTTAAAAACAGGCAAGATTAAGGTACTTCCCTATCAAAGGAAAAGAAACAAAAATTTGTACTTCTTGGTATTCTACATATGCTATTAAGATTCGTTTGTAGAGAGAGAAAAGAGTTTCATCAAGATGGGTCTTGTCGCAGGTTAATCAATCCCATGCATGAAAAATGGAGGGTTAGCTTTTTGCACTTCTTGAGTGCCTCCATGATACAGTTGACATCCTTCTGTCTTTGATTGTGGCCTGGACTAACTACACAAGGTCCTGTACCTGCTCTTATATGGTATCGAATTATCCATTGGGGAGGCTGAGGAGAGAGGGTTACTGCCGATATTGTGAATCTTATCGTTGGTTACTCATTGTTCCCTCTTAGCCCCTCTTGGCTTTCCCAAGGCTCAAAATCATCATTTATAACGGAGTTAATACGGAATCTGAACCCCAAGAGGTTGACTTTCGTTAAAGGATTAGTAATAGCGGATCAACAGCCAACAACTTTTCAATGCTTAAATACGTCTTTATACTTTAATACGTTTCCAAGTATGAACTTGATACTGCCTGCATTCAGTTATTATAAATTCAATCCAGCGCTAATCTAGGAGCCTAAATCCGTACTTTAGCTCGCATTTCTTGAGTATCACGTTCTCTCCTATTCTTTTTTCGAAGTATTAGCACCTTTCATACACCAAGATTAACAAGAGCACTGATGATGAGTGTCTGTGATAGAAAGTCTCGCTTTCAGAAATTTATAGCCTCGTATAAGCAACTGAATGTTTCAGCTTTAGGCCAAATTTGAAATTTTGTGTCCAAAGATGAAGGGGTTATGTTTTATAGAAACCTTGTTGGGGGATTGGGGCAGGTGAACTGCAAGGCCCTTTACTTCCCCAAGGCATCTAATCATCCTGCTTGAGAATTTTAAGTGTCGCGAGATCTGTTGAGTTATTTAGAATATATTTGTGCGTTTACTGAAAAGCATGCAATTTAGCTTGCCATCTGTTTCAACAAATCATACAAAGGACTGTCATGAAATGACTAACTTGAACGTTGTATTTTGTTTCAATAACGTAAATCATACCTTGTTAAAGTTACAAAAATTTGCCTAAACGTGCTGAAAGGGTCTGTTTCATGCAGCATTCCTTGCATATGTCGTCTCTTCGTTGGCCTTTGTTGTCGCAATGTTCATGGGCCATGAAAATGGAGACAACAAAGGCAAACCAGGAGACGGAACGTGCAAGGCATGCTGGATGAACAGAGCCTTTAATGAAGTACCAAACACGATGACTAAATTGTGTCCAGTTTTGTGTGACATCTATTCAAATGTGCAAGTATATAGCTAATTTCATTATGACAAGAATTTCAAATTTAATCGATTTCAAACAAAGTAATTTGTGGCTAATGTTTTGGAAAAAACTTTGAAAGTAGTTTTAAAGCTGCATGTTGCAATGTTTCAAGTTAGGCCCATGTCCGTTTTATTTTGACTTGATAGGCTGCAAAATCGTGCAAGAGCTGCTAATTGCAACTTACGGTAGACTAAGGATAGACTTACTATATCGTCGTAGTTTCGCTCCCTTTACTGTCTTACCGAGAACTGTGTCGCTTAGTTGAGATGATAAAATGGATTTGAATGCCCCAAGCCGTGAAGACACCATCCTTGAATGGGTAACTTCTTTTAGGTGAATGTTGGGGTGAAGTTGCGGTTTTGCACAGAAGACGCTAAGCGCTAATCGAGTCCGCGAACCCTTGTCATGACAGTCAAGTGGTTGGGCTCTACCGGGTATCGAACCCTGTCCACCTGATTGTCCTGGCTGCACTGTGCTGCAACACCTTCTGTCACATGAAGGATGTATTAGCGCAAAAAAGTCATGGCACTCGAGTATACAATGGTGGCAATAGTGAAGGTCAAGTAAAATGCTGAGTGAAGAAATGGTGTCATGGGATAGTGTCACCAATCATTGGGTTATGGGTTTTACTGACAGGTGACTCCTTTCGAAACTAAAGATACCAATGATTCCTAAATCATAAGTTGCTATAGGGAAGCCATATTGATTGTCTGTGGATAATCTAAACTGTGATCAAAAACATTGCTTAACACCGGTCTTTACGCATTAAATTCCCCCATTAAGAATGATAAATTACACTTTCTGCTGATTATTTTCAATTGTGGGTGGAGCTCGTCAACAGCCAGGCAGTATTGCAATCGATTTAAGATGTAATCTTACGACATCACCTTCCTCTTAAACTTGAATATTTAAACTCAAGCGGTTTCAAACGTTGTGGTAGGTAGAGTCATCGACAGTTTCTAATTTGGATGTAGAAATTCATTTCACTAAAATCGGTCATATGGTGCCACAGTCCTGGGGCTTAGAAGCTATTTTGATAAGTCGCGAGAAAAGCTACAAAAGTTGTAAGAAAATTTCATTCGATTTTCATCTTATTGCACAGATATTTTTCAAGGAAGTTTAACCAAGCAACCCATGTACCTGAGTCGAAAAAAGTTTATGCGTTTGGCTTGGCGGGCTGTGTAGTATGTCAGTTATCCGCCCCCCCCCCTGGGAAGCCTTTTAACGGGATCCATGACCCAAACGGCCTAAAAATTCTATTACAATTATTTTTTAATTAAATGACTAGGAAGGAATTGAGGGTATTTTGGGGGTAAATCTGCCGTGGCAATTTTTTGCTATCTTGATTAGTTTCAAGGTGGCAGCATTCGTTATGCATTTGAGGCTGTGGCGTCATCAAATTTCTCAATCCTAAACCAAAAAGGCCACAGATTTCTACTTGCTATCAGATTTGGTTTTCTTGAAGCTTGTATCATTTTTCTACGATTTTATTTGTCAAAATTTTCCATGAGTTCAAAATAGTCAAAGCTTTTTTCAGTTTAATTTTTCAGTTTAATCAATCAACAAATAACCTCATGAACCTAGGAATAGAAATACACCCACTAACCTACAACAGGAATACATAAATAAACATATAATATACAAGTGCTACATTACTACAAAAATGCATTTGTACTATACATGCAGGAATAAATTTGCTAGATAACAGATACATTACAACACAGAGAAAGAGCATAGACCCAGAGCCAACCCCGGCCAGTGGCGGTGGCAGTTGCGTTTTTTAGCGCCAAGCGCTGGGATCCCAGAAATAGAGCAGACCTAATCGAGTCCGCGACTCCCGCCTGACTGTTCTGGCTGCAATGTCAGAGGATTACACCACGGCGCCACAACACCCTCCCCTCGCTGAGCTCTAAAAAAATCAAAAGATGTGGGGAGGATTCTGACATCATTTTCCTCTCTAAAGGTATACCCAACCAATTTGATGTCATTTTTCTTTGACAATTTTTGCCGACTTTTGGAATCTAGGGGGACAAGTCTCCTTAAACCCCCATGGCGCCGCCACTGTCCCCCACTACACAGGACAACCCAGGGCAAGAGCAGGACATTAGTAAAAGCAGTACTCCACATGACAACTGCGTGAAGACCCATTCTCCCATCATCAAAGTGACATAATGCTACCATTTCAAAGTCAAGATATGAAGAAATTTCCACTGCAGATTTACAGAAAAGTACCGTGGGTTTCTTTCAAGCCATTCAGTTTAAGGAAAAATGTAACGGAATTTTACACCCACCCTTTTAAAGATTTGAAAGATTTGAACCCCATGTTTTAAGCAGTGGTGGAGCCAACACCTGAGAAGCGCGGGGGTCTGGGGCGTAGCCCTTGGAAAATTTTGCGTTACCACATCCTTCAAACTCTCGGAAAACGCAGTCAACGCCTTCTAGCTAAATTTACAGTTTGTATTTGTTTAGAATATTCGTTAAATCATGTAAACTACATGACAAAAACAATTGAGCTGGCTTACCCCTCATGGGAGACAAATTTTATTGATTGAATGTTTGTGTGAATCTCAGGACCCATCTTTTGAAAAAGTGGGGGTCCGGGGCCCCCATTACCCCCGTGGCTCCGCCACTGGCTTCAAGGGATTTCACCACGTAACCCTGTCACTGTCAGCTATCAAAATCGTAACAATTCCTATCAAAACATCTTGAAAGATTGATTTGGAAATTCACCTCGAGTTTTAGGAGTGGGACCGCTAACTAATCTCTGAAAAGATTCGGTCATATTGTTCCACTAATCAGATATATGTTTGTTTTTATGAAATCAGCTTGTGGATTAGAAAAGAAAAAATCAAGTTTGACCTACGGGAATCGATATTTGAGTTGTCAACTTTATATTCTATATTTTTCTTCGATTCTCGTTGTTCCCAGGTATCAAATTGAATAAAATGGCCATCTTCTCTGGAAATGTCGTTGAGACATCGTTTTGATCTCCCTGGTTTTGATACTTTTTGATGTAAACCGTACTGACTTGTCGTTAGTTTTCTACCTACTGGGTGTTACAAAACAAGTACTCCCATCAAAAGTATCATCGCAACTCGATTATGAAACAGCAGGCCTTAGTTTTCCTTTCAATAACGAAAACTGATTGCCCCCTATGTTTTGGTTCCTTGGTCCTGCGATAACTTGTCGCAAGCAAGCAAAGAAGGTGGCAAGCAAGCAAGATGAAGGTTAAGGTGAAGGTTATATGCGTTTTTCAGTGCCAAGCGCTGGAATCGCAGAAATAGAGCAGACCTAATTGATTTCGCAACCCCTTGTCATGACGCTGAAGCGATGGGGTCCTACCGGGTATCGAACCCACTTCGCCTGATTGTTCTGGCTTCAAAGTCAGACGATTACACCACTACGCCACAACACCTTCAAGCAAGCTAGCAAGCAAACAAGCAAGCAAACAAGCAAGCAAGCAAGCAAGGGGTCTAGATAAGGAAGCAGGGGTTCTACATTTAAGAAAAACGTCATTGATGAAGTTGACGATTAAGTTTACGTTGATAGACCATGGAACTGTTGGCTAGAGTAATATGCTGTTGTCTCAGGTTAAAGCTCTTCTTGCGGTGGCAAAACACCAAGGGCCCGGGGGGGGGGTACTTCACTATAAATTCATACGGGGGTGTGCGCCGCAAGGATTTCTGTTACGACCCAATCCCAGAAATTTGGTCCGATATTGATACCCAATCCCAGAATATATGTCAGATATTGATACCCAATCGAAGAAGTAACAAAAGCAATTCGACGTCAAAAGGATAAGGGATTGAGGGCTGGGAACGATTATTTTGGTTCCAAGTGGCCATCGAAACGAGGTTCTGATCTGAGGACGTTTTTCAACACAAAAATGCTTGAAATCAGTTCACCTGAAATTGACAACGTGTTGCTCGAAAATTTATCCAGTTGTACTTTCATTCAACACCCATTACAGAATTTTGAGTAACCCCAATTCCAGAAAATTCCGAGTGAAAGTATACCCCAATCACAGAAATTTTCCAGTAAAAGGATACCCCAATCCCAGAATTTCAGGCCAAAAACTACCCAAAACTGGCGCACATCCCCGTCTTACCCATAGTGAAGTACCCCCCCCCCCCCCCCCCGGGACCAAGAGGTCCTCTCTACGCAAGCTCCAGTAGCTGTCAAGTTCTTAAAGCGTAAATATTTGGTTTTTTGACATTTCGTAACTAAATCCTATTTGTTAATACGGATTAAGAGACTAATGGCTACAAACAACCTGCTTAGTGTGAGGAGAACCACATGTCTTTCAAGCGAATTTATCTGGTGAAACTCTGTCCTTATCTCCCCTAATCAGCGTAGGTTTACTCTTACAAACTTTGATGTAAACAAAATCCAAGCACGGAATGAAGTTGCTCATATAGTTCCTATTTGTTCGCCGTCTCTATTTAGCACCCTTCTACTAAGCCCCCTCTATAATTAGCCCCTTGCACGTTGATTTCGATATGCTTTGGAATGACAACTGTCGAATCTATGCACTTGACGCATAATACTTCGCGTACTATAGGATAAAAGAACTATAAAAATAACTATGAAGCTGTATCCTTGTCATTTGACTCTGTGAATAAGTTTGGGGTTATAGGGGGTACGAAAACCGTAAAACCGCCAAGATATTTCAGAAAAACCGTAAAACCGCCTCTAAATTTAGCTAAAACCGATTCTTGTCTTCAATCCATTGTTTACCTTCTCTTTCTTGATCTGGAACCGATGGCTTGCTCTCAACAATTGAAATGGGCCTAAAGTTCAAACTGTACCGCGCACTGAAAATCATGACCTGTGAACTAGTACCCAGATCGACGCGGCCTCCCCGAAATACAATTATTAATATAGGAACATTTAGGCCAGGTATTGTGGACACGATTAACACCCAAATCGTGTCCACAATGCCCATGGCTGAGGCTGTTAGAAAACAGATTCAAGCGAAATTCCTTATCACTAACAACTGTAGACGTACGTCTCGATTTGTTGGAAAAAATGTCGGATCTTTTCATCTACTGTTTATGCCAAAAGTGAACGATTTAACGGAACAAAATAAGACAGCAATCTTCATATAAATTAATCCTTCCAGATTTAATGTTTCCAATCAGTTTCAAAGACTGATTTATTAAAGAAATGTAATGTTGCCGAACACTCTTATTATCCATGCCAGGCAAATCTGATGAAAGTAGGCAAGGAGAAATGAAAATTATCATTATCCTGTTGGCTACAAATTTCCTTGGAATTGCTTCCCTTCAAAAGTCGTTAATTCTTTAATCCAAGGTGACATTAAGCAGATAAGTTACAGATTCGGTAACTAATAAATTTACAATTTTTCTTTTGGTTTCAGTAATCTGTGGTAACGCCTTGTCTTTTTTATAATGATCTTTGTGATTGGGCTGATATACTCTGTAGGAGGGGAGATGATTCATTCATAAATTTATGACCAATTTTGGCTGGCAGATGACTTTTGTTTATTTGAGATCAGATTTGAGGAATTTTTATTTGTAAGTTTTTTGTGTTTTGATGCTTCACTTCAGCTGCAATCTTAGCTCTGAAAGTGAGCAGAAATGTATCTTGTGCGTGTCCGAATTTTCATTCAAGCAAATATATGTTCGCCTACCCAAGTCTAGATGAAAAATGCACAACACTCAAGTATGACTCAAGACCTGATATCATTAACTGAAAAATCAGTGCAGCATTAGCCACAGAGATATGATAAATCGAAACCTAAATCTTCATCTCCCGGTCTGTTCCAGCTCCAAACTTGTAAACTTTGTCAAAATTAAAGCTTAGTATGGTATTTGTTTACTGCACGAGATGTCCCAAAATAATTTTGCCCCGTTTGTGTGGATTTTGTGGATGAGTTGTATATTCAATTACCTTAGCTTTTCACACGAGGGGCAAATCACTGCTTAAAATCTCGTACGCTCTCAAAAATAATCACATTTTAATCACAAATTAATCACATAAAAATTACATTAATCACGAAAAATCACCAGTCACATTAATCACAAATTTTGAATTTTTCACCTTGTTTATTTGTTTAATTTTATAAGAAATGGAAGAATTACATTGTCCCTGTCACCATATACCAAATCTATGTGAACACTGATGTGCCAGATATGCAAACACAAACTCAAAAACATGAATAGCCCAACAGTGAAAGATTCCGAGTTCCCTGCGATGGAGCAAAACGGAAACCCTCGTTCTTGTGTTACAAACAATTCTATGACTTGGGGTATGAAACAGCTTACCGTCATATTGCATCATTTGGTTTCTTACTCTCTCTTGCCTTATTCATACAGTATTTATCGTACAGGAGCCTATTTGAGAACATTTTGGGATATGTGATTTATTCTAGAATAATCACAAATTAAACACATAAGTTCAAACTTATTAAACATCTACGATATTGTGATCCATAAACCCTGAAAACTTAAAGACGAAAGGTCTTGAACAGTATTGTTCGCCATCCGGCGCCTCCGTCGATGACCTTGCATGCCAATGCGAAACAGATTCAAGTATCCATCAGTATCGTATCGTATGTGTACCATTTTGTAGGTGTTTATTTAGTTGTTGATGTAGTTGTGTATTTTTATGTGTTGGCCACGGGGTAGACATTGTCTTTTGCTCCTCTTGGCATCGTCCTTGTAGTGTTGCATAGTAGTTAAAGTATAGTAGAATGTAGCATATATTGCAATATTTTATATTGATATATAAAAAAATCACAAATTAATCACTTAAATCATCAAAAAATCAAATTAATCACAAAAATAATCACTTGTGATTATTAATCTCGTACGCCATTTTCAGGAGTGATTTGCCCCTCGTTTTCACAGTTGCATAGGTCAGGCTTCAACGTAGAGTTTGAGACTTTTGTTTCAGTCAATATGACAAGTGGTTGCTGATTTAGCGTAGAGAAAGGGCAAAATAGGTGGTTGCTTTAAAAACAGCACTTCTATTGTTCTCCAGGGATGTCAAAATCAAGTAAGGGCCTGTTCATATGGAGAAACTTTCCCCGGCATTTTCCCGTTTCACCGGGAAAATCACTCAGCCGAGGTAATATTCTTTGACCTTTCATATGAGAAAAGTTTTCCCGGCAAGCCGGGATAAAGAACAGGGACGCACATTAGGGGGGTGTGGGGGGTGCGACACCCCCCCAATATTTTCAGAGTCGGTCCAAAATTTTTGTCATAAACGAAAAGTCGGTCCATGACGACGCTTGGATCTATCTTGGATAGTTCGAGTCCAAGTTGGTTCGATTTCTAAATGTTTTAGGCAGAGGTCGGTCCATGACGACGGTTGGAAACTTTACAAGCAATGATCGACAGTGATCGGGAGAGTCGTTCTAAGCCAAAGTAGAAGATGGCATTTAAAAAAGTTTCCCAGACATACTATTGCAGAAGTGCCCAGTCTACGATTGGGCAAAGCAGTCATTGGATTGGGAGACGTCTAAGACAAAGCAAAGGTATTTTTTGCCCAAACTTTGATCTAAGTGTACAGTAGAAAGCTGTTGGAAATGTTCAAAGTTTCCAGTCAGGCACTGGGGTGTCGATAATGGCAGGGCCACTGAGGGGAGCAGTGTGCAGTTTGCCCCCAGGGTCTAGGGGACTCATATTTGAAGATTTCTTAACATTCTGTCTGTAGGAAATTTTTTGAAATGCATTTTTTAGGCCATTTTAAGCTAATCTAAAGAGCGGGATCACAAAAATTTTCTGCTCGCTTCGCTCGCATGGGGCCTCATTTCGCAGTTTTGCTCCTGGGCCTCCAAAACTTCTCGACGGGCCTGGTGTCGGTGGTGGTAATTGTAAGGCGTCTGGCCTGACAGGAAAAACCTTCTGTATCTGTGTCTGTATGTTACTTAGCTAATACTCACTAATGAGCAAATACGCTAAGGGTAATTGTTGTTGATTCCTGATTTCCACTGAACGCCTCTCTTCATGCGAAGCTGTCTCGAACATAATTACAAAATTTGTAGCAAAATGAAGTTCGGCCACTTGCAAGAAGTTAGATTTACGAACTTAGATTTACAGCTTAATGATGAAACTAGCACATAACGGGGTTAGTTGCAAAAACAGTTTGCTAATAGGCATCATCACTTAGTATTAACATGAATTTAGCTAGAGAACAGTAAGAGCAAAGTCGAATTAACCGTAAAAGTCGTAAAAGCCTTCACCGTAAAAGCAAAACAGGCAAAGTCGAATCAAAAAGCTTTGAGAAAATAAGTGTGAGGGGCTGCTCTTTCACTCTTACAGTGATTTTTCTTTGTTTGCGATTGATTTTCCTTGCGAAAAAATTCTGCTTTTCTAAATGGTTTTTACTTTAAATCTATCCTGAAGATGCCAATTTATGAAGAAACCTGTCACAAAATGTCAAAAATTCTTTTTGGAAGTGCTTAGAAGTGACAAACATGGGATCAGGAGAGGTGTTCTGAGCCAAAGTAGAGGGCGTGTCCTCAAAAAATTTCCTGGGGGCCTTGCCCCCAGACCCCCTCCTTTTCGCACCCTCAGTTAATCTGTACTGCTTGTATCAAAGTTCCTCAAGAGTACGAACAGCCTGTATACATCCAGTCGGTCCAAAAAAATTTAGTCGGTCCAAAACATGCTGACACCCCCCCAAACAAAATTTGGATGTGCGCCCCTGATAAAGAACAATAGCGCTTTGTCTCTGGCGCCAAAGGATAAACCATAAACAAAAGAGATTTCCCCGCCTGGCCGGGAAAATGTGTTCATATGGGAAAATATTTCCTCGGCTAGGCGGGATCTCGGTAGAGTTCCACCGAGATCTCGGCTGGCCAGGAAAATGTTTTCTCATGTGAACGCTTCTGATATTTTACGTGGTAAAGCTATATGAGGCGAGATCTCGGCTGAGGAATTTTCCCGGTGAAGCGGGAAAATGCCGGGGAAACTTTCTCCATATGAACAGGCCCTAAGTTTCCAAAGAAGAGGTTCTGGCATCATTTCAAAATATTTGCTAACTATTTTAAAAGTGTTTAAAAGACAACACTTTCTACCTTTTAAAAAATGTGATGAAAATTTTTATACGATGCCAGAGTCCTTTCTTTGAAAACTTACTTTATTTTGACATTGCTGGGGATCAATAGAAGTGCTGTTTTTGAAGCAACTACTTATTTTGCCTTTTCTTTACCATAAATCAGCAACCAGTAACAATTGAGTCCACGGCTCCTCCACAGTAGTCGCACTTGTGTGACTAATGTGGAGGAGCTGTAGGTGTTGCAATAACGTCTTAGTGCTAAGTAAGTGACAATTTGACCTTGATTCTTGTAGAGGAGAAAAGTCGGCGAAAAGTAGCTGCCTTGCACATTAATTCAGAATCTGTTTTAAGTTTTAATTGGTCCTGTCCCAGAAAGTTTTGAGAGCAATTTTTAGAAACACATGACCAAAGTTTAAGTGCAAGTCATTAGTTCATAAAAATTGTGATTTCAAAACAATTGGAAATGAGTACTCATTGCAACAACAATTTAAACGTGTGCCATTTTCTGGCACTCTCGGATTTTTGTTTTATGATTTCTCTATCTGGGTTCTTCATCCAAGCAAGCTAGAGATATTTGCCTGCAAAACGCAGTCTTTAGCATCATTGGATTCTGCTGAAGGAACCAGACTTGTTCTGCATTGTGATGATGATGATGATGATGCATTTCTGGTAATGCATTGAGTGATTTATTGAATACTTTTCATGATCCCACTATCAATGGCATGTGCCCGGCTAGCTCAGTCGGTAGAGCATGAGACTCTTAATCTCAGGGTCGTGGGTTCGAGCCCCACGTTGGGCGCTAATAACTTTTTTCTTTTCTGACTCCATTGAATTTGTCTACAGTAAATATTTCATTTTGTTGAGGCAAGGAATAGATTTATTGATTCAGAGCAAGTTTTTTCGTTCGTTATGCATGAAAATGATTTTTCTTTTATCTGCCTGGTTTGGCTGGAGGTATTTTCGATACCTACCTGTTGCAACATCAACTGATAAAATTTTATTTGATTCGTTTTCAACGTGCTTATAACTATGTTTGCTGCATCAATTATTTTCGCGCCTCTTGCTTTCGTCCTAGTTCCAGGCCCCAGGGTTCTTTCTTCCTCCTTCACAGAAGCCGTTCAAACATGGCCAATTCTTTACGCTTTTCTCCATCGGAGTTTCAAAGCGATTAATTCAAACGCGTATGAAACTAAAATTCCCGTAAAAATTTAGCAGAAATTTAAATTTGTCACAAGTAGTTGTTCATCTAATGGAAGGATTTTTGCTTAAAGAATTTTTGCCTGCTCGAGGTTTCAGCTGTAACGCTTTTTCCTTTGTTAAAATGTTTCGAATTAAGGATATGGGTTTGAGATTGAAATTGAGTTGAGTTTGAAATTTCCTGTAGCTCTGATGATGAAGATGGTGAGGAAAGTTAAAACTTGCCAACCCCTAAATTTCCCAGGATTGCAAAAGTGCTGCTGATTGCTCAAGCACTGGTAAAAGTGACTCAGAGGGTTGTAAATTGATGCAAATTTGGTGTAAATTCTATTACCTCTACCTACCTTTGAAAGACCCTTTACTTCTTAAAAAGATGTTTTGATAGAGCATCAAAATCTGGTAAATTTGTGACGGAAAGGAAAAGAATGACCCCAGTTCTCGGTATAAACACTGCTAGTTGTGGCAAGAAGTTGCTTCGGATTTCAGAAGACTTTTCAGAGAGTTTATTTTTGACAAATTTGCACAAGTTAGTCAGCAGTGGTTCGGTTTACACAGAGGCAAGTGTTATTGGTCTTTTTTCTTTGTTTGTAATTATTTTCATTCATTGTTAGCTGACTTTTCTTTCAATTGAATGACAACGGTTGGAAACAGCAAACTTCGATTTGCAACTCGCAAAATGAAACCCTTGCATTCAGGAATTTTTCAGTTGTAACTGTTACACCACAAAATCAGCTAATGATGAACGAAAACATCGAGAAACAAGGCCAGAAGGCAGATAAAACTTGCCTGTGTATAAACTGTACATTCCTAACGCGCTCTGAGTAAAATTATCGTTAATCTCTGAAAATTGTCCTGAAGTCCGAAGCAACTTCTTGCCACAGCTAGCATCGTTATATCGAGAACGGGGGCCATGCATTTGTTTCCCTTCACAAATTTACCAGATCTGGACGCTCAATCCAAACCTCTTTTTTTAAGAAATAAAAAGGTCTTGGTCATATCCTGCTGTTGGAAATTTTTAGATCCCCTGACTGCAATTCTTTCAGACAACAAGATGTACTCGAAGCTTGTCGATATTCTGAAGTTTCAGATATCAATATATTATAACTTCTTCTTTACGGAAACAAAAATTTGCCTTTGGATGCCAACAAATTAATGTTAGATTTAACTATTAAGACGTCATGACAAGTGGTTCTTTTCTGAAACAGAAAGCTTTGGTTGTACTTAAGGTTGTTTGCAATCATGTGATGTCTTAAGGAAGCTTGCAACCAAAAAATAGATTTTTTACATTGCCTTTCATGGTTCTAAACCTTCCAAATCCTCACTCATAGTTATTTGGCTGCAAGATGCCTTAACTTGTAGCTCTGTTTGTCATTTTATTCATTTCCTTTTTATGTTATGACCGCTGGATAGACAAAATGTTTTGTTCCTTGGGGTATCGTCTCTGTATTAGGGTAGCGTTAGGTGTAGGTATCATAATGAGTTACCATGTATTGTAAATTTTTAATGGGATATAAAAAGAATTGTTCGCAAAATCTTAGCAAAATGATTACCCTGAGTTACCCCGAAGGTGTTGTGGCGCAGCGGTGTAAACCTCTGACTTCGCAGTCAAAACAATCAGGCGGAGTGGGCTTGATACCCGGTAGGGCCCCACCACTTGAGCATCATGGCACGTGGTCGCGGAATCGATTAGCGCTACGCTACTTCCTCCATCCCAGCGCTTGGCGCTAAAAACCGCAACTTTTCCTTCACCTTCACCTTCAGTTCCTTTTAAGCCTTTCAATTCCAAGGTTTGCAGAAGTTTACACTGCCTTTTTGAAAGATTTTAATTCCACACTGTACTAAGTTCATGATGAATCACTGACATCACTTCGTAGTTTATTAAGCAAAATTAGGCCTATTGCGAATCCTGCTTAATTGATTTCCAATTGCTGTCTAGGAGACTCAACTTGATTTATTCTGCTTATTAAATATCCTGTAAAAATTTCGATATTTTTTGTAATTAATTAAAAGACAGGTTTTAAAAAGATTTGGTTTTCAAAAGCCTCCAGGTATCACAGTCATGCGTTTTCTTTCCATTTTGGATGCCACTTCTTAAATCCCTAGATTTAATTTTATCCAAATAGTTCGTTTTAACTCATCAGATTATGCAATTTTGATGCCAAATGACGTCAGGTCATAATAACAAAATCTATCTCCTCGCTAGTAAACAGAGCATCGGCAGGAAACTGAAATTTAACATTCCAAGTTTGACCACTTCTCAAAACATTTGGGATTTGTCAGAAAATGCGCTTAAATTTCCTCGAGCTATTGGTTTATGAAGCCAGAATTTTGGTATTGAAACTAAAACTCCATCGAAAATCGTTCTTTTTGTGGGGATTTCTCAAACCGCAGATAAACTTCAAAGTTCCGACCAGTTTTTAGGGTGAAGATCGGTAGAATTCGCAGCTTTTTTGAAATCTGTGAGCATGGGTGAGAGGAAACAAGATATTTATTCTGTAATAGCATATATAAACAAATCATACCCATGTCCCTATCGTTTTTTCTGTCTGCCTTTCCTTCTTGCAGTCTCAGCTCGATTCAAATCATGGCAAAACATGGCCTTACTGTAAAGGCGAGGCTGTCCTCGTTTGCAGTTTTGTGAATTAATAGCGCCTTTTCTTCTTTGGCGCTGTTATTCAATGACATAGATCATTATTGTTTTGATTGCATAAAACTGCAAACAAGGACAGCCTCGCTTTTACAGAAGCAAAAATTAGACGATGTTTTGCCATGATTTGAATTGAGCTGAAACTGCGGGAAGGAAGACAAACAGAAACAACGATAAAGACGATAAAGACACAGTCTCTCCTTTCTTTTAAAGGGGTCTAGAACATACACTATCAAAACACTTCTTCGATACCCTTATCTTATAAGTGTCATATACTGCCTTCGAGTGCTGGATAGAAACATGCAAAACTGCATTGCTGGACAATTTTTGCCATCCATTTACCTGCCATTTACAGAAAACTTATTCCTTGGATTTTGGGATGCTTCGTTCCCCTTTCTCCCTCTCGCCGTCACCCCCTCCTACCCAAAGAATACATTCAAGTTGTCTCATAAAAAGCCTCCCACTTTTAAATTCAGATATCTCTCAACCTGCTTATCGTAACAACACAAATAATGCTGAGTTCCTAGGTGAGCACTTATTTGATAAAATTGAGCAACTGAACCAAAAACAGGTGTCGTCTAACGTGAATCAACTTTTCAGTACATTTAAGCCATGTTTTACAAGATCAACATGTCCAATTGTTCACACCATAATAATTTGCCTATATATTTTAATTTGTCTCAACGTCAACGACACCCCTGCAAACGATCTATATTCTTAGTTTCTCAAACCGTATTTCTGTAAGCTGGACAGGGTTATTGTTCAAAAAATCTGTGTCATTTTCGACCTACATGATATTATTGTAAAACCCTGCCTACTAATGCAAAAAAGTTGACTGATATTTGATGAACCCCCTTTTTTGTTTCCGTTGTTCAGTTTTATAAAACTTGAGTTCATTTAGCAACTGCAGTACTATGCTTTTAGAAACTGCTTCATTTCTTTTGGTAGGAAGGATGAGCAGGTCAAGCGACATCTAAGTTTAAAACCGGGAAGTTTTTCTTGAGACACACTGTAGTTTCATACGAACACTCCCATAAAGCGGTATATTTTCATAGCTTCATGTTTTTAACACAATTTTAGTTTACTTTCAGCTTACTTTAGGATTGAGAGAAGTCATAAATCTTTCTCAGCTTATGAATGAATTAGTGTTATGGTGTTAATTTGTAATCGCGAAAATTCGCAAAAATCCTGCCTCTGAATGAACAAAGAGCAATTTAAAAATTAGACCAAATCAGAGATTTATTTTAAATAAAGACGGAAAGATAAGGTTTGTATCATATGATTAAAACTAATAAGGTGATTTCACCAGAAAGAAAACCAAAACAGAATTGACAGATCATTCCTATATCGGAGCTTTTTCGAGTTTAATCTTAAGATCCTTCGCTTAATTTTTCCTTCAATTTAAATAAGCAACTGAAAGGATTTGCTTTGACATAGATTTAGTTCTGCCGAAACATTTTCTTCCAAGTTAAGATGTTCTCTGAATGGACTCATAAATTTCTAATTAAAACTTCCTAAAATATTACTCAGAAATCTGCTCCCACCATTGCCTGGTGTTTGAATGAGCTAATAACACCACTCACAAAGTCCTTCATAGTACCGCAGGAAAATTTCCTTCCAAACTTCGAGGATAGGATAGTTGGAAACAAGGATAGTTGTTCAAATTTCGAGGAATTATTGACGAAAGCAAATACAGTGTCCATTCACCACAAAAATTTACAGTTGCTTGCTACTGAAATTTTTAAAACTCAAAGGAATCTTAATCCAAGATTCATGAATCAAATTTTTGTAGAGAAAGATACTCCATACACCCTTCGTGGTGGCAGAAATATTTTGGCACCAAAACCAAACACGACAGGGTATGGTCTTGAAAATGCACGTTTTCTTGGAGCGAAGATATGGCATACAATGCCATCTTCCTTAAAAGAGTCCCAGACACTGAACAGCTTCAAAAAAGGCATTAAAAACCATCAGTTTATTGCAACTGTAGATTATGCAAACGATTTGTTGTGAGTTCAGGGTTTTTATGATGTAACTGATATCCTCTTTGTAGATAGCTTTATCAACAACGTGTATTTAAGTTTGGTTGGCATTAATTAGCTATGTAATTAGCTAGACGAGAAGCCAACGTTAAATAAAGCAATTATTATTATTATTTATTATTACTGCCTGGTCTGTGAATGAACTCGTAAACCCGCTCATTTGAATATCTTTTTTATATTCCATTGAAAATTTACAAGACAAATTACCTACCGGGTGTCTCAAAAAAAGTACCCCCTTTTAACTGGAAATAGGAACGAAGCGATAAGATATCATTACTCTCCGAGTAGTTAGCTAAATTTATCAATCGTCAACTTAGATTCACATACCTTGCATTTAAGAATCGTCCACCAAACACCAGAGATACAAGCTTGCAAAGACAAAATTTACAGTGCACCCAAAACCAGAGGTTTCGTAAAAGGGCCCAGCCATGACTTGTATTATGGATCTTTTCCAAAGCACCTGTAAACTTTAACTTTCAGTTTTTTGCTTTTGAAAAGAATAAAAAAGAATCGTGGAAATCGCTCTGATTAAACAAATATAACAAAAATGTGGTAAGAATGATGAAGTCGTGCAACATCTCCCATATGAGCATGCATGTGTTCCTTTTCTTCTTCTTTGACACTTGGAGTGGAATGCAATGCATGGATTGATTCTTCAAAGGAATAACTACTTGCAGAACAATTGAAGCATTTCAAGGTATAATTCTTTTCAATGGAGAAGGCTAAAGGTCAAAGTCGAAATTCCTGTGCAACATGCCTGTGATAGCAAATCATGGCTAGGCCCTTTTGCAAAACGTCTGGTTTCGGGTGCACCATAAATTTTGACTTTGCAAGCTCGTATCTCCAGTGCTTGGTGGCCAATTTTTAAATGCAAGGTATGTGGATCTAAGTTGAAGATTGATAAATTCAGCTGTCTACTCGGAGAGCAATGATATCTTATCGTTTCGTTCCTATTTCCAGTCAAAAGGGGTACTTTTTTTGAGACACCCGGTATTACCCTACCTACAAATTACCCTACGAAACATTACAATGATGATCTAACCATTAGGAGTAACAGACTATGACAACCCCGTGGCAAATTAACATGGACAGAAATAACTACTGGGTGGATCAGGAAAGATGTGTCACCCGCCCGTAAAGTCGCACCCAAGAGCCACCAACCGATTCACTAGCCTGCATGCAGAATATACCCGACAAAAACGCATAGTTTGCGCAACGCCGCTCCCTTTTGTGTAGTGCGTGCTTCAGCATTTATTTGACAACAAAGAAAATAATATTGTTGTACCAGCCAAAAACATTGCTTTCCTTTGAAGCGAGGAAGCAATCAGATTTGGGAACGGCTATCATGTGATTGAATCCCAGGTTTTGCTTCGTTCTCTAGCCGTCCGACAGTGTCCGTCCGACTGACGGACTGCATGCACTTAATGTATGCTCATGCTGTGTGAATAATCATTTTAAGTAAAGGAATCGATGGAAATGCAGCCCTGAAGAGTTGAGCTATACATAGATACCAAAACATCACAGGAAAATACTTTTTAGCAGCAAAGACACGCAAATGAAAACTTTCCAAAGAAATTTACTCGCCTTCCCCTTACTTACCATAGCTTACCAAGGAAATTTACTCACCTTTCTCTTACTTACCATAGCTGACTAAAGAAATTTACTTACCTTTCTCTTACTTACCATAGCTGACCAAAGAAATTTACTTACCTTTCCCTTACTTACCATAGCTTACCAAAGATGTTGCTGCCCATGCTGCCCTTGCTATAGTGTCTTCCGACAATCAGCGAGAGACAGATCCCCTGCCTCACCACAAAGATGTCACCCTCAAAAGCAGCCGATCAGCCCAGCTCCCGTCAGCCGCCCTCCTCCGAATGTGCCAAGAGACCAAGACAAGGGTAGACAGGCACCAATGGTGCAACAGATGCCAGCTGAGCTACAGTTGAAGATGGTAGCCCGAGGGTTGCCTCATTTACGAAGACGAAGAAATCGTACTGTGTATACACATGATCAAATTGAGGAGTTAGAAGAGGTTTTCAAAATAAAACATTATTTAGATGTCGATGAAAAAGGATCAATTGCAAAACGGCTAGGAATTAGAACAGAAAATGTTGAGGTATGAATTACTTGTAACCATTTTAATCATTTGCGAATATTCTTATTCATTTGGCATTCTTTTCAAGTATACTTAAAGGGAGTGTTTAATGGTAAATATGCTTCTCTATAAATAGAACAAAGAAAATGCGCAAACACAGCATTGTTTCTTTAGCTATCGATTATTAACAACACGTGTGGGCCATCAATTTCAATGGGCTATATTTAGATTTTACTGCTCTGTGCAAATGCAGGCTTATATCCTTGCACAAACCCTTTAATCATTTTTAATCATTTGTATTATTATTATTCATTTATTTACCGTTGGATTTTCAGAATAGCTACGATGGATAGCTAATTAATTCCAACTCTATAAAACTTTAAAATACAAAGCAAGCCTTTACAATACAAATGTTACTCAATAAAAACGTGGATAAGATATTTACATGCCATTAAAAATATACTGTATAAAAGCAGTAATCTAAAATTGTTTATCATAGAAAGCCCAAATTCGGAATAAAAGTTCGGCATAATCTGCATGGACAATTTTCCCCTTACCGATTTTTAATCTTTGTTTTAAACTGACAAAGCGATTCCGAATTTCTTATCGTTGGTGGTAACATTTGCCACAACTGCGGACCTTTAAATCGGACGCTTTCTGTCCCGTTGCTAACAGATCTCACTCTGGATTGTACATATTCGTTATTATTACGTAAATTGTAGTGAGTTGCATTTTCACAGAAGATTTCCTTCATAAATAAAGGGTTAAGCCCGTTTTTAGTCTTATACATCTCGGTCATAAGTAATTGCAAGCTCTTTGTGTGAATAGTAACGGCACAGTCTTTCTCTAATAGTTCACTATTAATTGGTTCCAGTTGTAATTAGTTCCAGTTATTTTTAATCATTGTTATGTATATTCATGGTAATTATTGATGGTAAGGAGAAAACAATTAATGCCATATGGGTCGAGAAATATCATCGATTGCCGAGTGACCCTTGTTCTATCTATCAAAAAAATAACGTTTAGCAAGATTCCGTCGTAAACTGGCATGCTCACCAGCGTTTATACAAAATTTTTCCGCTGTTCGAAAATATACCGGGTGAGCCAGAAAAAAGTTCTCACTTTTGAAACTTCATAACACTAAGACTAATTAACGGATTTGAATAATTCAAATTCTAGTTAAAAGTCGAAAGATCGAAGTATTTTTGTAACCCTTCTCGCTGTCCTACGAGCACTACAAATATAGGTTAATTCAACTTTACAAAAATTTCATGGTTGCAAAATGACTGAAAAATGGCCTAAAACATCGATCAATGCATAAATGACTTCTCGCACAGAATGATGAAGGAAATGCAACTTTTCATGGGTGAGAGATATCCTCTAGGCATTAATTGCCTTGGGATTGAAAATCTTTCGTATTTGTTTGAAAATCAATGTCTTATAACTCTTGAGGGAGGTGAAACGCCCATGGCCTATTGTTCTATTTGAATAGAGTCCTTACGATTTGATCAATGTTTTAGGCCCTTTTTCCGTTATTTTGCAACCGTGAAATTTTTAAAAAGTTGAATTTACCAATACTTCTAGTGCTGGTAGGACAACGAGAAAAATAACGAAAATACTTCCATCTTTCGACTTTTAACTAGAATTTGAATGATTCAAATCCGTAAAGTAGTCTTGATGTTATGAATTTTCAAAAGTTGGAACTTTTTTCTGGCTCACCCGGTACACTGCTAAAACCTTGCAAGCATTTTATTCTCGTTTATTTTCAAATGCTTTAGTATAGTTAGGGAAGGACAGAGATCGTTGAAATGTAATTATGCTTTTCTATCAATGCTCTGCGACAAGAAATCGAAGTCTCCATGATAGTGCGACAAGATATGGCTCATATTTTGGCCATATCAAGACAAAGGACTTTTAAACAAATGATTCATGGCACTAAATTTTAAAATAGTCTTAAATAACGGAGTCATCATAACAAACCCATAGATGCAAGAAGAACACCGTAATCTGAACATAAAAGACTGTTAACTCCTGTAGAAGAACAAGAACTAAAATAAACCTGTAACAAGAGAGAATACTATTGAAACCTGCTAGGGGAAAACGAATTAATCTTATTATCAGGAAGGAAAGAAATAGGATGATTTGCTAACCTATATTGGTGAGTCACTTACTTAAAGTGAATGACCTGAGATAAATAACCCTTTTCTAAAAATAGGACAAAGAGACACCTCATCCCTGCATTGTTTTCTTTAGCCTTGCTTTCTTTCGCCACGAGCAGGATTACCAAATACAATACGCTGTTTATAAACCTATGCGATCTCATCTTTTTGGCTCAGGTCATTCACTTTAATTACAGATTACAGATTGAAAATGTTGATAAAAGTTTCCCATATTTTGAGACCTGTCACTCACCAGCGCCTAATTAGTAACAGTTTGTCTCTCATATTTTCAGATTTGGTTCAAGAATAGACGAGCAAAATGGCGAAAAGAAATGAAAACAGTCAAGTCGAACAGTGATGGTGAAATAACACATTACATGGATGAGGATGAATCAAATACAGCGGAAGATCATGAAAATTTTGTACGAAAATCTTTTTCATCTATATTGAGTAAAGATATTCCTGAAGAAAGACCAACAATGACTTTGTATCATACTGGACAAGAACGCATTGAAAGTCAGGTAGATAGTTCTGTTATGGAAGCAGTGGAAAATTGATGTTTTGTTTCGTAAATGAATAGATCTTCCAGGTAACACCTCTATTGGGTACATTTTGAATTTCAAACTACCGCTCAAAGCGATGACTACAAAATACGTGGAACTTCTTGAAAGATCTTTAACAATGTTTGAATTGCATTGCATATCCGGAAAATGTATTTTCCCTTTTGTGTCAAGGAGCAAATTGATTTATTTGAGAGACGCTGCAAAGTCGGCCAGATGTTCTTAAAAAATTTAGACACATATGAAAAGTCACTAAAATTTGACCAAAGTTTGATCAAACAAGAAGTCGCCACGATCAGTCTTCAAAATATGTTTTGCTAATTTGTGTTTGCGCTTCTCACCCAAAAAGGTCGATCTTATTGGTAGATTTTAATTAGCACAGATTTGTGCTTTGAAAGCTGCCGGGCTGTGAGGCATTTTGCAAAAGTTGCACGGATCATTGTAAAATTGTCGTCTTTACTTCTATCAGGCATTGCGAATAGTCCTAATATTCAGAAGGGTATTTGTCGAGGATACCGAGAACTGCCCCTTTCGTTTGAGCCTTTTGTTTTGCTGGCAATGTTCAAAGCAGATCAACAGCCGAGAAACCCATTACCATGCGCGAGAATCTCTCTGTTTCTTTGATAATCCATGTTTGGATTGTGGTTGGCTTTTTCATTGACCAAACATGCTCTCTGCGCATGATCACATGTTTCCTTTTTGGGGGATAACCGTTGCCTTGAACATTGATGATTCGTATCCCCAACAAGTACTTTTGCTGTATTTGAATGCCAATAAAAGACCACAAATTTATGACTGTCGATAAAGAATTACAATTTTATGAAGAGTAGGCCTCAACGAGCTTCAAAATCAGGTTTCAGGATGCTATTAAATGCCTTTTAAGTATCATGTACTAAGCTCGAGGAGAATGTGTAGAAATTTAAGCAATTTCATCTTTGTCTATTCAAATTCGTTGAAATGCTTGAGTATGAAAGGAAGTATCCACGTCACCATATGCGGATCTAAAGTAGATTTGAAATAGCAAAGGTTGCGCTTTTGGCATGATATGTTACTAGCGAATTGTCAGGTCTTATGAAAACCTGCAACTCAGTATTATGCGTTTCAAGTTGCCATTTCAAGGTATTTTTGTGGCATCATAATTATTGTTTTTGCGAACACAATTTTTATTCTTTGGTAAAACCGAAAAATTACATTGTAAAGAATGCAGGGTGCCGCAATATTTGTGCCGCGTTTGTGTGGCTGCTGTGAAGGAGCTGCTCATTCAGTCATCTCCGTTTCTACACAGTTGCATAGATCAGGCTTCAACGTAGAGTTTGACACCTTGTTTGAGCCAATCTGACAAGTGGTTGATGATTTATGGCAGGGAAAAGCAAACTAAGTGGTTGCTTCAAAAACAGCAATTCTTTTGTTTTGCAACACTGTCAAAGTAAAATAACTTCTCAAAGAAAGGGCTCTAGCGTCGTATCAAAATTTTTGCTAAAATTATTATGTAGATAATAGTGTTGTCTATTCATAGGAGAGCCCTTTTTACTTTTCTAAAAACATAGCGAAATTGTAATAGTACGCTAGAACTTTTTTTCAAAACTTACCTTAATTTGACATTGCCGGAGAACAACGAGTTTTTCGAAGCAACCATTTATTTTGCCTTTCCTCTGGCATAAATCAGCAACCCTTCTTAAGATTGACTCACACAAGATCTCAAGCTCTAAGTTGAAGATTGACCTATACAACTGTGTAAAATTCGCGGTAATTGAATTTGCAGCTCCTCCACAGCAGCCACTCAAAGAGGGCAAAATTTTTTTGGGACACCCCGTAGTATCGATGCCAAATTTCATTGATTTTGAAATTGAAAACATTTTATGCGGTACTAAGCTTACCCAGTACTTTGCTTAACTAGTACTAAGCTCTTTTATTCAACTAATTATCCTAAACTAGATTTAGATGGTTATATAATAGATTTAGAATATATAGTGCATAAGTATTGTATTGTGATTACTTTTTCTTAGATATCTTAGACCTGTAGGTAGAGTTGTAACATTTAGTGAATTCTACGTCCAACCATTTGATGTGAAATGTGTGCATATGATGATATATGAAACTTGCTATGAGTTGCTTGCCATCATGTTTGGATTTATTTCAGTATTTATCTAATTGCATGCCCTGTTCGAGTTGATTGGCTAGCAAGGAAGGAAGCAATCAAGCGAGCAAGCGAGGGAGCAAGCAAGCAAGCAAGCAAGTAAGCGAGGAAGGAAGCAAGCAAGCAAGCGAGAAAGCAATCAAGC
Source organism: Aurelia sp. 3 sensu Dawson et al. (2005) (assembly GCA_964020215.1). NCBI lineage: Eukaryota > Metazoa > Cnidaria > Scyphozoa > Semaeostomeae > Ulmaridae > Aurelia > Aurelia sp. 3 sensu Dawson et al. (2005). Next base: position 10,345,171 of record OZ026573.1, on the reverse strand, counting down.
AAGCAAGCGAGGAATCAAGCAAGCAAGCGACGAAGCAATCAAGCAAGCAAGCGAGAAAGCAATCAAGCAAGCAAGCGAGGAATCAAGCAAGCAAGCGACGAAGCAATCAAGCAAGCAAGCGAGAAAGCAATCAAGCAAGCAAGCGAGGAATCAAGCAAGCAAGCGAGGAAGGAATGAAGCAAGCAAGCGAGAAAGCAATCAAGCAAGCAAGCGAGGAATCAAGCAAGCAAGCGACGAAGCAATCAAGCAAGCAAGCAAGCAAGCAAGCAAGCAAGCAAGCAAGCAAGCTGTCACAAATGGTCGGTTTTGGGCCTCACCATATGTGATTCCGAATTCTTTTTGTTTACATTCCAATGGTTTATTTCTTATATTTCGTTGCACAGACAGCTATGAAACACAAAACGTGCAACGCAACATCATTTAGAAAATCAAGGTTCCTGGTGGCCTAAACACAAAATTGTTTCTTCAAAACAACCAACAAACGAATATCATACGATCTGCTCTCGTATCTACTGTTTCCAACAGTCAAACGTCCAGTTTCTTTCTGCACAACATCTCTTCTTTTCTTTCTTCTCTCCTCGTGTCTCCTCGTGTCTCCTCCATTTGCCCAAAAAAAAACTTTCTTTTCAAGTTCACACCTCCCAGTTGTTTACGCCACGGTCCATCGCCCAGATCCCGTACGTCATACGTCGTCATGTCCCGGATGTGATTCTCCGGATGTGATTCTCCTCTTGGGGGGGGGGGAGGTCTGATTTGTGAATTTAATCACAAGGTGTGACACAAGCGAGTGAGCGAGCAAGCAGCACTTATTTGTTAACGCAGACTAACGAAAAAATACAAGATTTGCAATATTTCGAGTAGAAAAATAGATCGACTCAAAGAAGCTTTCCTCAATTGAAATGCCTATCTAACATTGTATCATTTCATAAGTCAAACTTTATAACTCATCCAGCTCGGGTGAAATGTTACTTCAACTGTAACCTGTGAAAGATTAGATACACCTACGTTTCCATTTATTGTCCTGGCAATTCGTAAACAAGATGATGTCATCAGCTGATGATTATGGGTAACTGAAAACGAAACGAGTTGAAAACGAAATGAGATATATAAAAATTTAAAAAGAGGATTCCTTATCATTCGACAGTGTCGATCATTCACACCAATAATAATTTTCGCTTCATTTTAACCTTTGTCAGAAAATACTAGCTTTCAAGCCATTATTTTAAAAGATTTCCCAAAGCGTTATTTTATTAAAGGGGCAGCGTCACGTAACTGTAAACAAACCTGTTATCTCTATGATCTATATTGTTTCCCACACGTGGCCATTGTGTTCCGCTCAGATTTTGGTGGATGGGGTGAATCCACGATAAAGTTACTTCTAAAAATCCACCAATATCTCTGCAATCCTACAACGTATGAGTGTTTGGTTTATTTCTCTAGAAAATTCAAGAGTCCATCTTCAAATTAACACCTATATTTCGAGAAAAGTTGTGGAAAATCTCTGTGATATAGACTATCAAAAATCCTGAAAAATCATCGTTTGGAAAGTTTGTTTACATTACGTGACGCTGCCCCTTTAAAGGGTCTGTTTCGTCTGTTTCATCCACCATGTCTTGCACGTGTCGTCTCTTGGGTTGCCTTTGTCGACAAACGAAGGCCAACCAAGAGACAACACTTGCAAGGAATGCTGGATGAAACAGACCCTTTAATGCAAAAATTCACTTCTCCTTTGATACAATACAACCAAGCAAACAAGGTTAAATTTTGACGATTGATAGTAGAACTAAATTTTTCGGGTTGTCAAACTGAAGCCTTGTCTGACTCAACCGATTGGTAATATTTAGTAAATATCCTGTCAAAGGAACAATATTTGCTAATGGGATTAACTGAAGGACAGTTAATTATTGAGAAATTTTAGGCAATGTGATGATGAAAAATTCTTTCAAGGTCAACCTTGCTCTTCCCAGTTGAAATGGACTTTTTTGCTTTGTTTTTATTTCTACCTAACACCGAAGGTAGTTTTAGGACCGAAGCAGTGTCCTGGTGCCCTGGTCCTTCGTCTTGAAAGTTAGCGACAGTCCTTGTTCTATGTAGCAGGTTCGACAGCATGAGGGCCCGAGGGGGGGGTACTCCCACTGTGGCCTGACAGGGGATCCAGTCATGATTAAAGAGGGTCAAAGCAAAAATTTGAAAGATACCCTCAAATGGTAGTATATCTTCACAAAAACTAGTTCATGTAGGTTCATGCACCTAACATTGAGACATTTGGTAGCATCTAATGATGAAGATTTTCTGCAGTTTTTTATATAATGTTTATTACAAAAAGTGATGGAACAAAGCAAGAAAACTTCAAAATTCATTTGTGATCTTTGTTACAACAACCAAGTTGGCATGTGGATATGTTTGCCGAGTTGAAACCTTATAATTAGTCCAGGATCTTAGAATATGCCCAGTTGGTAGTAATTATTTGGAAGAAGTGCCATTTTGTAATTGTAATACCCTCAAATCTGTAAATTGTGACTCAACTTTACACTTATCTTTTCAAAGATTTGAAAGGTTTGAGTCTTATGCTTGACATAGCTATGTCTATTTCCTTCAAGCTTTCGCTATTGCAAACCTTTCTCAGCTCTAAAAATTTAACAAAGCCAATAAAAAGAGTGAAAATTAATAATTTAATGTTGCTACTTATCGGATTTCACAGTTTCAAGAAGTGTTGATACTCTTAACAATTAAATCGAACGTTTGTGTTGATCGGATAAAACAAAAAGCACCAGAAATTCATAAAATATTTCAGCCTCCGAGAAACGGATCACATTAGTAGATTATCTATGTTTATTTGTGAAGTGGCAGGGATAGACTTGCGTAAGAAGCTTTAACTTTTTGCGGATTGCCAGCTATTTTGGTTAACCCTACCTCCAAGGGAGTTAATAACAATGTTAGTGTTCGAAGTTTATGGTGATTTGAAAATGAACTGCCGCTTTAAAGGTGATCTGAAGCGAAAATTTTTATAGATGCAAATGATGGGCCCTTTTGATTGATAACGAATCCTGTTGAAATTTTTTTGATATCTCATTTCGTTTTCAAGTTATCCAATGATTTTAAGTGTCAGTTGATGACGTCATTTTGTTTGCAAATTATTAGGATTCTATATGGAAAGAAGCTGTATCTGATCTTTGGAAGGTTACAGTTTTAGGAGACATTTCAGCTGAGGAGAATAAATGCAATAAACATTGTTTCATCAACTGATGTGACCTTTAGAAAGGCATTTCATTTGAAGGAAAGGTCGTTGACTTTATTTCCCTTTAGAAACGTGGTCAACCTTGTATACTTTCTCGTACTTTTTGCAAACAAAATGACGTCATCAGCCAATCGTACAAATTAGTGGATAATTCGAAGATGAAACAAAGTATCAAAAAACTTTTGATGACATTCTTCATCGTTCAACAGTGCTATTCTTCTGCATCAATAAAAATTTTCGCTTCAGATCACCTTCAGATGATTGTGTAGTTGAAACTATCTATTTGAAGCAGGGCCGATACCAGCCATGACTGCCTAGGGGGGCGAAAAACCAAAATTTTCCGACGATAACACCACCAACAACAACAGCAACAACAACAACAACTGTAGGAACATACGTTAATTTATGCATTATATGACCGATGTAACTCCTCAGTAACCAATTTTTTAATTCTAAAACCATCATGTTGCTGAGTCTTCCAAGTTATTTTTCGAGATTTTGCTAATGATTTTAGGTTCATTTTCTCTCTTTTAAATTCACAGTTTATATATTGTTTCTCGTTATTCTTCCATGTCTCATCATTGTCAAGCAGCCATGCCCAATTTCCATTATTGCATGCCATTTCCAAAGTGTGGGGAAGGTCCAACGGAAAAATATTTCAGCAAAGAAATCTGCGCAGTTTTCAGCAGTGTTCCGAGTATTGAAATGGTAAGGATCCTTTTCATCCCGAAAGCTATTTCTTACCCTTCCCCGTCTTTTTTTTTCATTAATTCATACTTTTACATTATATCCTATCTGTACAAAATTAAGGAACAAAACCAACATTTGTCATAAATTGATAACGAAACAAATTTTAAGTGTTGGTATTTGCCCTAGGGGGGACGCCCTATGAGTCAGTGAAGGGGGGAGGGTCAGACATTTTTTGGATTTGTAGAACGCTTTCTAGAATACCTGTAGGTACGCTATTTGGTGCATAATCGGTATATTTTTGGGGTGCTGATGAGAAAATTTGTCTAAAAATGTCCTAAGTTTAGTATATTTTTGGGTTGAGTATATTTCTAGGGTCTAAAATGCTCTAAATTTAGTATATTTTTGGGTTTTTCAAAAATATACTGTGTCTGACCCCCCCCGTCACATACAATAGAAGTTCCTCCCCTCCTGGGGTATTAGCTGGTACTCGATCCCAGCTGAGGTCTGATGTTCCTAGGAGTCGTGTTCCAGTTAGGGTTTACTGAGCCCTCAAAAGCGGCAATAACGATTGATCTCAAATTTGAGGAAAAAAAGTAATAAACATTTGAATTACTTGATAGAGTTTCTGTTTATGCTTACCCCATACACACCATGTCAAAGTACTTACACCAATGGTAGACTGTCTTCTGTGCGTATAAGCCGCATGACTTCTTGCTTACAGATATGACCTGCAAGAGATCAAATTACAATCTTTTTAATTTTCCGGATTGAAATTCATCTGTAAGCTCAGACGGCTCGCTGAAAACTATTCACACGAAGCTTACATAGTCAATCAATTGGGCGAATGTAAAAGTGAGGCATTGGTTGTGGCATACAGTTAGGACCAGACTTTAGGATTGTAGGACCCTTTAGACCTTGTGGACCCTAGGATCGTTGGGTACTGACGTCAGATAAGTTCCTCGTAGGCTTTTTTCACAAGAATTTCGAATATCATTAATTAATAAAAACGAGAATGCTGCTTTGCATTACTTTCTTTGCTTAGATCACATGTCATGGTTCTACGGGTACATGTCAAGAGTGAGGAGCCGGTCGTCAAAACATGCCAAAAGGGGAAATTTTGTTCGATGGGTAGTTATTTAGTCCCATTTTTGTGAGTTTGGAGTATACTTATCATAGATTTTTCAAAGTTAGGTCAAGTACCCCCTCCCCCTTGGGGGGCTTAAATAAACACATTGAATCACCAAGTATTTAGGTCAATCTCTATTAAAGCGAATAGCAGGGATAGCCAGCGATTGCCGCGTACTCAGCATGCGCAGTTCACATTTTCACACCTCTAGGCCAGTCTCTGTGGCTCGCCCTGGGGTTCAAGCTGCTTGACCTTTTCAACGATTACCAGTGAACGCTACAAAGTTTGATTAAAATTTCTAATTCCCATTTCAGTTTCTATTGTTTCACTAGCAGCTGAGGGAGCAAATGGAGATAGATTTTCTTGCGGTTGACCGGCAATCTAACGAGCCAGTCGCTACAGTTCGTTTTAATAGAGATTGGCCTTGTTATTGAAGTTTTGAATATCATCACTGTTGGTATTGCGTTTCCTGTCTCATCTTAGTAGTTAACGGCCCAAGGATCCAAAGATCCAAGAGTTCAAAGGTTTGGTTTTGACTGTATGCTATATGCTGTTGCTGTCTCTCAAAGCTAAGATGATAATTGGCTTGATGTTAATTTGTGGAATGTCAGCGGAAGCCGTCATATAAACGATCAACAAAAGATCGTAATTTCCCACGAAGAAATCTTCTCACAAAAAATTCAACATAATCTTCTAATGTAATTTTATGCAACATAATCATTATCCTAGATTGGTGATGCGTTAATTATGAGTAAGATAAGGAACCAACGAATTCTCCACTCGCCTTCACGCGCATGTTGCGCTTGTAAATAATTACTTTCAGGTATTAGTATAAAAAAATCGCCTTGGTAGCTAAAGCGCATTGGCGACATTAGTTGTCTAGTGTAGCATTATCCAAAGATTTGGGATATTCAAAATTAAATCGATTTTGTTCTTTTCATTTAAAATATTTTTCAATGTGATTCCCAGTGATTGTGTTTTTTATTTGAAACAGTCAAGGATTTCAGGCATGTTTCATTTAATGGAAGACAATGACCGGAATTTTAGTCATCTGTACGGAGGAAAATAGTTATGACCAGAGAATGCTTTAGCAGACCAGAAAAATTTCAAATATCAGTTTTTCATGAATCATTATTTTATTGATGATGATTATTATGAATATGGTCGTCATCATGAGCATTATAACTTGTATTTTGTTATTAACGCTTCGTTCATATACGGCCACCCTATGACCGTCCCTCACCGTGATAAGACAAAAGAGATCAGCTCACTTCGAACTGTAGGTATAGACGAATGAACATCGCTAACCAAAGACGAAGGAAGAACATTGAGGATAAGAGAAGAATGTTATAACGCGCGGCCAGTAGAAACTGGACTGGGAAGTGTATCATGTAATATGATTTAATGTCAATGAAGTAGAGAATTTTATCAAATACTACTATTTGTATACACGATGCACTTCATTCCACTAAATCTTAGGCCATCAGAAAGATCTTCTTTACACGACGCAGGAAACTGTTGTTTATTCGAGAGGCTGTTTAACCACTAGTGGAAAATCCTTAAAAAGTACGTTGGATATTTCTTTTATAATATCAACAGGCAATGCCTTACTTATGTGAAGAAGATAATAGCATTTTTGATGACGTCACAAATGCAATCATTATGTTCCTCCTAAAACAGTTTCAGCCTAATATTCCAGAAAATGTGGAAAGCTTGCCTACCTTATGTTCTATATGATCTAGGCTTTCATGCTTGCCTAGATCCTGTTCAAAAGAGCCCAAATTGTGTGCCAAACATTCGAGGTCAAGCTATATTTTGCGATATGGCCAGGGCGGACAACATTTGGCTGAATAAGTCTCAATGCTTGGTAAAACAATGCTTCCTCATTTGGCCAGGGCTACATATACTATTTCCAGTAACCAGTCAAACATTTATCATAACAAACTGCCCGAACGAAGGCAAAAAATTCATCCTTGACAGTTTTTGGAAAGATTCTTTCAAAAAATTTCAGCTCAACTTTTGTAAGAGTGCCCTTTAAGCAAAAGAAAGTAAACACAATTATATCACAGCAAAAGAAAGTAAACAAAATTATACCAAAGCAAAGGAAAGTAAACAAAATTATTTATACCACATTAGCTGAGTAGTAATTGACTAACTCAATTTTTGCCAGCAATTTCCTGAGTGGAACATCAAAGATAACGTTGGAACCAGATTACGTTCAAAGTTCGTTTATTCGATTACACTTGCGCCAAATTGTTCGTGTCATGCTTGAAACCCGGTGCAAGGAAAGTGCAATAAAACTGAAGGATAATGAATAATGGAAGAAGCCCGGAACAAGGAAATTGGGGCAAGGAATGAGGGAGCAAGCAAGGAATGTAGAATAAGGAATATGATAGATTAAATGTGATGTCTGTGTGGGTTGTGCAGGCCCGCCGAGAGGGGGGGCAGGGGGGCACTTTGCCCCAGGTCCTCAGGGTCTAAGGGGCCTCACAATTTGAGAATTTTGACATTTTGACAATAGGAAATGCTCTGAGATGCATTTTAAGCCAATCTAAAGGGGGCAATCGAAAAAATTTTCTGCTTGCTTCGCTCGCAGGGGGGCCTCGATTCGCAGTTTTGCCCCTGGGCCTCGAAAAGCTCTCGGCGGCCCTGGGGTTGTGCAGTAGCAGTCTAAACCAAGAGCATGAAAGATGGTGCATGAAATTAGACTGATTACATTTCGTACTTGAGCTCCTTGATAAACTGATAATCCCTATAACCAGATGAAATGTTGTGGCGGCATCCAATTCAATGAGCGAAGCGGAAACTGAGACTGAGGTGGTTAGTCCAGCATGGAATAGAGACTAGGATGTAATTAACATGGAACAAGGAATGCAGGAACAAGGTTATGGAATGTGGAATATTAAATATCAAAATTGATACACAAAAAAGCGTAGCTAGTCATCGTGTAAGGATCGCCACATCGCTGATCTTTGTGATGTCAAGGAACATCAAATAACCATCAGATATAAAGTGTTTGTTTGTGCGTGCGGCTATAATAACAAGTATATATATGTAATATGATTCATTTAAAACAACGATATCCCTTCAGTAAAATGCAACTTACAAAATCTAAAACTAAGAATATGAAATAGTTAATTGATGAATCTGATCTTCCAGGGAGTCGTTCTTGAGGGGGCTTGAGTTAATCATCAAGGCTCATCAAATGCCTTTTTAGATGTGTTAAATAGGCGCAGTGATGGCAGCTCTCTGGAATATCGTTTCAAGTCTTAATGCCCGAGTAATAAAATTCTTTTTTGGTTAGTTCAAGGTTTAGCTTGGGAATATGGAGATCTCTATAATTCCCCGTAGTACAATGTGATATAGAGCATCTCTGTTGGAACATATTCCACAGGCTTTCAGGGCATTGTTTGTTTACAATCTTATATGCCATAACACAGCGATCAAAGCGAATAAGATTCACAACGCTTAGCCATTTTTTAGGCCATGGGTCCTTAAATCTTGCGCGCTATATTATTGATAGGGCTCTAAAATAACTGAAAGAGCTCTATAATTGATAGGGCTCTTATTTCCCAGTAAATACATAAATTTCGTTAAATAAAGAATATAGCCTAGAGCTTGAATTACGTTTCAGGCTTCATCCTTCATCAGTAGTGCTGAAGAAGGGTCAAGCCCGAAACGTATAGTATTTCAAGCTCTGGGCTATATTCTTTTTGTAACGAAATTTATGTATCAAAGAACCATGTTTACTTATACTTAACTTTGTTTTTACTTTTCAGGAAAAATGACGTCATGCCAGATAGATTGGTCGCAGATCATCACTTGAGTAAGTGACCGTTGCTATTTCTTTTAAAATCAGTAATTGATTTATCTACGTCTATGGAGACTTTCAAACATATACGTAGAATGCTCATATGACCTTTCGCTTTCGCTCCATCTGGTGTTGTCATCACCGAGTTACACACTATTTTACGTGAACTTTCTTCTGGAAAACGTTTCCTCCTTCACCCCGTGGTGTACTATAAAGACACCACCCTGTAACGACCGCGCTGAAACGCTGCCCCACCAAGGTAAAAGGATGACCCGCCCCGCCAAGTTTGAGTTTAAAGCACTCACCCCGCCTTGTTACTGTTGCTTCCCCGTTGAAATTTTTGTTTCGCCGTCAAAAATTATACACGATTCATCACAGATAATAGCCAAAATGTTTTATTTCCCCGTCACGATATATTCAATCCCCGCTGAAAATGTATCGTTTCATAATTTCCCCGCTGTACATTTAATGTCCGTCGGGGTTGTTACTGGGGGGTGTATGAAGTAACCACCTGACGCAATTAACGAGAATTTATTGAATTGTGGAAAGCTTAAATGTTGAAATATATTTCGCAAAAGTTGTCCATTTCATTGTAGAGTCATACAGTATTCTTGCATGGAACTTTTGCCGAAAATTGTACTACGTTCACGAAGGTATACTGAAGGTGAAGGTGAAGTTGCGGTTTTCAGCGCCAGGTGCTGGGATCGCAGAAATAGCTTAGCGCTAATCGAGTCCGCGATGCCTTGTCATGACACTCAAAGGTGCTGATGGGATTTGAACCCCGTCCGCCTGACTGTTCTGGCTGCAAAGTCAGTGGATTACAAGACGGCGCCACAACACCTTCACTATCATTATCATGAATTGACCACCAAGTTCAAATAACTGTGATTCAATTTATTATGGCAAGGCAAATGGAAATGTAGAAATACATTTTAAGGAAAAAGATAGGGCCGCCGAGAGCTTTTCGAGGCCTAGGGACAAAACTGCGTGATTGGATGTATGGATGTGAAACGTGGACAATAAGTGAAATAATGAAGAAGCAACTCGAGGCGGCAGAAATGTGGTTTTTACGAAGGATAATGATGATCTCCTGGTCAAAGAAAGTAACGAATGAAAATGTGTTGAGAAGAGCCCAGACAGAAAGACAACTAATGAAGCACATAGCAAAGAGACAGCGTAGCTTTTTGGGACATGTACTGAGGAAGAGAGGCATCGAATACCAAGTGGTAACAGGAAAAGTAGAAGGAAAAAGAGATAGAGGAAGACAAAGACAGACATTTCTCGGTTGGATAGGCAAATGCTTTGACAAAAGTGGTATGAATATTATTCGATTGGCAGATAACAAGACTTTGTATTTTTTTTCTATCAAATCTTAAAAAGTACAAGTAATATAATTCATTCAACTGTGCCAATAATCATAGCGGAAAAAGACACAAGGTCATCGAGTTTCCACTATGAATGGCACTTACAATATAAATTGGTTTCTATTTACAATGGAACACAATAGACTAGATATATAATAGACTAGATATAGATATACAATAGAACTGATAGACTTTGTATCATGCTGTGACAGCCAATGTCAGAATCTGACAAGGCACTATACGACGACGACGACGACGACGACGACGACGACGACGACGACGACATGGGCTACTGTTCTTGCTTTCTAAGTCAAATTTAGTTTTGTTGGGGATACGAACAGGCTAAGATGTGAGCCAGGAAGAATCCACCAAGAGGGCGCCAGATCGTATGAATAGTAAGCCTGAATCTATAAGCCTGGCCCGGATAACTGTCAAAGTGGAGATCCTACCAAATAAGTTTTACCTTTGTGACATTAACAAAAGCCTAGATACAGCTACAGTAAAAACCCGCGTATAAGAACCTACAATTTTGCAAGTCAGCCTGATTAGGTTCTTATATATTGAGTATTTAGTAGGAAATAAAGCTGTTCAAATTGGACAATTTGGTGAAAAAGGCTGTTCAAGTTCTTAAATTGATTCTTATTTCATTCAGGGCTTCCAGGTATTTCTTTTGTTCATATTGAAACTTCAAGCCCATTACTTACTGTCAGTTGAGAGACACCTGAGTTCACAAGGCCTTATTCAAAATATCAGTTAATGGAAGAATCAGAAACATTACAGAATACAATGAAAAGCTTTCAAAGCATCTTTAGAGCTCTTTGTAACTTGCACATGTGGCAGAATCAGTACGTATAGGCTCAATGACAAAGCAACTAGAGTTTGATTTAGTTTGATGATCTCCACAAATAAGAACCTATTTCAAATTTCAGGCTGAATGGGTTCTTATACATTGGGGGTCTAATTTCAGAATTTTCAGCCTGTAGGTTCTTAATCACTAGGTTCTTATACGCGGGTTTTTACTGTATTTCGAAACTGGATTGAATGTCGTGTTGAAAGATTAGAGAGATTGACAAACAAGCATCAGTCTTCATTATTTACATTGGAAAATTATCATTTACCTGAAAAATAGTTAGTCGGGTAATCTTACTGTAAGTTAAAACGACTAGGAAAATTTCGGACAGAAACAATGCTAATGTTGCGGCGCGTCGAGCTTTTGGTGCAGGGCCTCAAACGCAAAAATATGCCAATGGAAATGATAATACGATTTTCTTTGTCCAATAAGTTTCATACTTGAACCGTTACTCAATAATCTTTCTGCACAATGCAGCAAGTTTTCTTTTTTTTCTGGTGGCGAAATAGCTGTGACAATTTCATTCAAAGCTGCAGGAGAAAGTGTCCTGCGGCCCGAGGCTACTTTTCATCAATCAGCCAATAGGATCGCGTTATTAGCTTCTTTATTTTAAATTGCTGTACACTGATTGGTGGACCAAAAAATTTGCGCGGCTGTCCGCTTCGTTTGTGGCTGTAGCTACTTATTAATTCAAGCAGAGGAACATTGCATTCAGACTTTTGTAAATAGCTAAACGTTCTATTGTTCGTTGTGATCTGTCAATCAAAATTTGCCGTCAATCATAAGCATTGCTGCCATGTAATATGAATAAAGATGACTTCTGTCATTTTGTTCTGCTTTGAAAATGCTTTCAACAAGTTAAAACGTAGCGCTTATTCAGCTTAAAATGACCTAATTAATTTCATCATTGATCGCTTTTGTATCCTCAGAAATTAGCTTTGTTGGCTTGAGAGAAAAACAGCGGCGAGCAGTCAAATTCTACTAGCAATAGAATCTTTTGCGGGAGTTGTTTATCAAGTTTGAGTCTGTTTAGTCTGTATTTGATTCCTCTGAACGAGAATTTGGGATTTTCAAGTCGTTCAATAGCACATGAAAACTGGATTAGGCAACGTAAAAGGACGGTCTTTGTAGCTTCTAAATCACTTCTTTGTAGAAGCATTACATTTGTCGTGGCTAAGTCCATTAACTCAAAGCTACAGAGAAATCTCCAAAGCTTCCGACAGTAATAGTAATGATAATTGGCGACTTTCTCATGAACATCCTCAGCTAGCTAAATTTGTAAGGGTCAAGCCGATTGCAAAATGTCTATCGTAGGAGATTTATAAGTCCTGATTTAGTATCAAAGATAATACACCTCTAACATTTTATTTGCGAATTTGACTTTAGGAGATTTAGACATCAGATTTGCAATAAATCTAGGAGATTTTAATAAAACGTTTTCACTTACTTTAGAAGTTTTCGCATAGAATGCTCACCGGCTTTAGGAGATTTTCGCTCAGGATTTTCACCGAATTTAAGAGATTTTTGCATAGGATTCCACTCTTTCTATTTGCAGATGCTAATCAAAGATTACATGATATATATTCCTTCTATGTTTAACAAACAAAGAATACATGATAGATATACCTCCAACGTTCAACAAATTTAATACGAGTATTGTTAATGACCAGATTTAGCCTGTGTTAAAAGGTTAATGCTTCGCTATAATTTTGATTATTCTAGTTTCCTGCGAAGACGTTAGGTAAGCTAATTCAAGGCTACTTGTAGTTCCTTTTCCTGAGAGCAAATATAAACAAACAATGAAATGCAACATTGAATTGATTGAAGAGACCAATAATACAAGGCAATGCAATCACTGACTACCTTAAAAATTTTCACATGACATTAGAACACGGGTAGCGAGTATTATTTTGTTCATGAAATAACAGAAGACTTGAAACTACCTCGCTTTTTTTGTTGTCTTTCCTTTCCAAACTGCACTTCAGTTTAAACAAGGTATACAGTTTAGGCCCAGTCAATCACCAATACCTTGTTTCTTCATTGTGTTTCCTTTCGAAACTGCTGCTCTCTCTCCATGCAGATTGCCCTGCCTAGGCCAGTCCTTCTCAACACGAGGTTGAATTTATATTGTGCTCCAAAGAATACTCAACTTCCAACCCGTTTGCCAGGCTAGCCTGGTAGGCAACAGACGGGATCTCGGCTAACCGGGCCAACCCGCTTGCAATGTAATCGAAAGTATATAAAACATTGTAACTTCTATTGACCCCGGGATCCCGGGTGAAAGCATTCATCTCGGTTAACCGGACTAGCCCACTCCATGTAATCGGCCCCTAAAAATTTAAAGATAATCTATTTATCTGGTAATCTCAATGAATGTTTTCACAAGAAGTGCTTGAAGAACAATGGCATGTGTAGTTGTTGTCTTTGTAAGATCTTAAGGCCAATCTATTCCTTTGAAGATCTTTTCTTATTGATATCCCTTTTACAAGAACTAAATATTGACATAAATACATAAATTTAGCCTCAAACTTTAAGTGAAACTTTCATCAATAGAATGAAGAAAAAATCTTTGAAATCAATCAGTTAGGCCTGCCGCTACAATGATCCGAAATGATACAGCATTTTTTCCTCCCCTTGGCAGCCAGAAAAATGTCGGATCATACGTTATCATCCATAGATTGGATCATCAGTCAATGCTTGGAAGAAATTACTTCCATAGTGTCATTTGTCCCGTAGTTTTTAGTTTCCTGCAAATTTCTGTTCATAGACCGCTATGGGTTGCTTTCTATAACAAACAAACACTGTATGCAGCCGTTTATGCTTTACTTTGGTTAATGGAATTAAAGATTGACATTCTAGAAATGTGATACATGAAAGATTAAAACGTTGTCTCAGATCGTCTCAGGTTGCCTTAGATTAGAAGTTTAGAGCCGAGTTCGTCATAATTTCCGAAACAATACATACCATGCAGGCCCAAGTTTTCGCGTTGAATATGATACAGAGAATTTATGACGCTTGATTTCAAAAAAAGTTTTATGATATTGAAATATAAAAAATTTGATAACATTAAATGTATAAAGATTTGATTGTCACACAATGTTTCGTTTCTTGTTTCGAGCCACCGTTCGCACCATAAAATAAAGGCAGAAATGAATTTCCATTGTTGCTGCAAAAAAATGAAACTATATTCTGACGCAGGCATCATTTCAGGTTATTTTTCGGAAGAATTGCAAATCCCAGACGGATTTCAACATGCTGTCGATCTTTTTTTCATACTAATGATAATTCTAGATCTATTAAAATAGAAATAAAGGTTGATGAAAACTCTTGTTTACATTTTTTGTTTAGCGATGTTGTGACGTAACTCTGACGTCAATTGAGGCTAGCTCTGCCTAGAAGTCCTCGTGAACTTACATTATTTGAACTTTAACTTGAAAGAAATTTGAAGAGCAGCGTCTTTTCTTCTGAATGATGATCTGGGTTGATCATGTCCACAAAAACTGTCCCAAATGTTCTTAAATGAATAAATGTATTTCGTTACCTTGCATGTCTTCGATTCATTGCTTATGTTCTCTTTCTTTCTTGGAAGCCGATGCCTTTGCTCTCAACAGAATTATATGGGCCTAAATTTTGGACTGTACCGCGCTATGAAAATTCTGGCCTGAGAACTACAGTCATGGCCAAACTTCTTCATCGTCATCAGTTCTTCATTCTTCATCCATTATTTTTGTACATTAAAATCAGAATTTCACTACAATCAAAGAACGGTACATAACCGAAAAGCTGCAATGGAGAAAAATTGTGAAGATACGTACTTCATCTGCAAGATAAAGACAATAAAAACTGGCTTATTTACAGTGCTAGAACGTCTTGAAGAAAGTCTTATGATATCTTTGTTTTGAATTGACCACTTTCACAATGACGTCAATTCTTTTGAAATACTCCCATGAACATCACTTGCCTCGATATCATGCGAATCTAAATCTCACAAGCGTGCATTGCTCTGAGCAACGCATGAAATAGTTTTGTACGTGTCTTTGCAACATAGTGATGTGATGTAGATTTCCTGCTGCACAGGGAATCACATCTCTTACCTCGAAATGAACTTAATTGTGAAACTGGTCTATTGAATTTTGCTAAGATTTTTCAGAGTTTAACTGAGAATGACAGATCAACTGACTGTATTGACTGTACATTGATTGAAAACTAATTTTGTTTTTGCTAACAGTAAATATCAATTATCTGTTGATCTTCCTAGAGTACACGTATTTTTTTCGAGACTGCTTTTAAGAAACTCGACTCTCAGATCGCAAAAAATTAAGAAACTCCAGTACTAGGAAAATATAACATAAGAAACAGAAGCTTAACTTGATGAAGAGTTAAGCTTTGAAACGGTGTAACTAACTTATGGTCTTCGTACAAAGTCGGATTTTTAAATGTATTTACATTTATATTGATGATCTTTATTTATATATAATATTTATATTTATATTTATATCTATATAGCATCTTTGTTGGCTTGAGAACGGGCTATGCTCAAAACGTAGCTTCTTTCAATTCGCATCAAAGTGCTTATATTTCATGTTATTTACTTGTTGATTTTTGTTATATTTGTTTTCTACTTATTTATTTGACTTCCTGTTCGAGAATTTCTGTGTTTTTTATCTTTCTTCGTTTTAGAATTCTCCTGCGATGGTTGTTTCAGATCTGAGATTTTGCATCAATGCATTGAGAATGTCGAAGATTATTTCCATGTTAAAGCAATTCTTTTCTTCTACAATTTTTTGTTTCTCTCGTTTTAGACAATCTAATTGCAACACTAGCAACATCTTCAGACTTATCTCAAGTTATAACTCCCAACATACAGGCCATTTTGTTTGTGTCCTCTGAATTTTATGCTTAGGTTTCTTTATTTTGCAGTTTCTTCTGTGGTTGGTTGTACCATTGTGATACTAGAAGAGCAATGGCTTGGAAAATAGAAAGGAATAAGGTATTTCCTTTAATTCTTAACCAAAGCAATGTTTTACAGTTACACCTTTTCGGAATCTTTTTGCAAGACTTGACTTGATGTAATATGAGGTTTATCCATAATTGCTTACTCTGTGTGATGTTTGGCGATGTTCATGACCTTGAAGAATGTTAATTACTTTTGGTGCATTTTTTGGAGGCTTGAAATGAAAATTGAAGGAAAATCAAGATTTTTGCTTTGAAAAGAAGAATATTTCATAACATTTCAATCATTCTCATCCGTGTTTACGTATGTTTGCAATGTTCGCAACCTTCGAGGAACGTTGTTTACTTTTGCTGTGCTTCTTGAAAGGAATCGAAGGAAGATCCACATTGCTGGTGCGAACAATAATAAAACTATGCTCATCCATCATCCATATGTTTGTTTGCCTTGGTGGATGTTTGGCAGCGTGCATGACCTCAGCAAAAGCGTTCATTACTTTTGCTGCTCTTCTTCAAAAGAAAACTGAAGAAAGAAAAACTTCATTGCTAAAAAGAAGATTTCTGTTAGAGTCCATAACAGGTGGAGACATACAATGTTCATCAATTCTTGTTTTCCACTGCGGATGTTTGGCAATGCTCATGACCTTGGAAAAGATTCATTTCTTTTGCCGCTCTGCTTCAAAGAAAATTGAAGGAAAGGCGAAGCTTCATTGTCAAGAAAGAACATTTCTTTTGCAGCCCATAACTTGTGCTGACAGACAACGTTCATCCATGTTCATTTACCCGTGCGGATGTTTGGAAATGTTCATGACCTTGGAAAATGTTCGTTACTTTTGGCGCTCTTCTTCAAAAGAGATTGAAGGAAGGACTAAACTTCCGCGTAGAGAAGTAACTTTCTGTTATAGCCCATAATATGTGTGTGGTCAAACAATGTTTAATTATGTGAATGGCGACATTTTGAACAAAGACTCAAGACATTAGTCGGAATGGGCAAGGAGAAATTTGTTAAAGAGAGATTGTTTTTGCTTTTGTCAAAGGATATTAATTCGAATCAATTGTATCAAAATATAACGAAGAACATTTAATTAGCATGAAAGACGTCATAAGGACTGTAAAAGTTTGTATACATAGAGAATGTGAAGTCATTATTTATTAAAATAACTTGCCTGATCTCCTAACAACATATGTGAGTGGGGGAGCGTTGAGCCAATTGCCTGACCCCGTCAGCCAAGAAACTATTCATTATTGTGTCTTGGTGTCTGTCTGTTAGTTCTGCCGAACATAGATATCGCCATGGTTAACGGAAATAGTTGGAACAAATTTTGCCCACAGCAATTTTTACCGAAAACATCGGAAGAAACAAACAACCCAAGCCCAATATCTACTGTTGAACTTTTCTGACATAATTCTCAGTGTTCCTCCGCTAGATAGCAGTGCTAAAGTGGGGGATTGCGCACTGATTCAGACGTTGGAGAGACGAACTGCAGATACTTCTGTTTTAAAACGATGCCGACTTGCCCAATGAACAGCCATTTTTTTAGGACGGACTGCGAGTTAATGTTGACCAATCAGAGCAGAGCTTTCTTGCTCCTCCAGCTACTTGCAGCAACAACAACCAAATTTTGGAATAGGCCTAGGCTAATGTTTGTTACACACAAAGTACGCGCTGAACACAAGTAAGAACAATAGTTAAATCATGGTTGAATCGTTCGCCGTTGCATAGACTCTACAGGAAGCTTTCTTCTCCTTTTCGCTCCTCCGCACTGACTGTAGAGTCTGCACGCAGGCTACGAAACTATGACTCCTTGTGAGTCTAGGTATAGCTCTTGGGAAAATACAGAAATTTCTGCACTCCTTCTCATATTCAGAGGAACATTGACATGTATGGGTGTCTTTGTCCCTGTCCTCGAAAGGTCCTAGGGAAAACCCACAGGAAGATATGTTTTTATACAGGGAGATTTAGGAGGAGCAAAATTGTTACGAATTATTATTTGGCCCACCTGTCAATAATCGTTGAATTTTCTTTGAGACTCTTGGGACCAGAGACAGGTTTCAGAACAACTACTGGGCCTTGGTCCACCTGTCAACAATCATTGGATTTTCTTTGATTGCTCTGGGGATCACAAAATTGAATGGAGCTCCTTGAAATCATGTCCGAAAAGTGTCTTCTGAGAGAGCAAAGTGCTAATGAGCAAACTTTGCCAAGGCTTGTTTCACGCATTTCAAGTTAGCTGTAACTGGCCATCGGAAGTTTGCACACTTTCCATTTTTGACGAAAGTTTCATGGCGCGAATATTTTCACCAATTCAGAAGATGATTTAACTATCAAGAGACTGGTCACTTCTTGTGGTGAATTTGCAAGTTTTGTTTAGCGCCCCTTTAGCGCCAAGTGCCACCAAGATCACAGAGGTAGCCAAGCGCAAATCGACTTCGCGATCCCTTGTCATGACGCTCAAGTGATGGAGCTCTACGGGCTCTACTGGGTATCGAACCATCATCGTATGACTATTCTCTGGCTGGAAAGTCTGATGATTACGCAACTAACACCTTTGCACCACTACCGGGTGAGTCAAAAAATAGTTTATGCGTTTGGCGGGCTATGGAGTAAGGGGTCATCGACAAACAATTTTCGTCACAGGTAACGGAATTGGGCCGTTAACTGCTTGACCCCCCCCTCCCCCCTTCTTAACGGACCACTAAGTTCATGGCTACATTTTCTCTTGTCGCAAGCCTCCCACAGACTCTCGTTATAGGCCTATTTTGTGTCCTTGGTTGGGGCCTAAGCCTACTGCAACTTCTTCGTGCAGATCGCAACATCAAAATTAAGTAGCTCGTGGCCAAAAACTTTACTGCTACGAGTTATTCTTTCAGGATTGATAATGACTAGCCATGAAATATTCCTTATTTCAATTTTCGTCACAAAAGTCAAAATTTTAACGGATTTGAGCTGGACCCCCTCCCCCCCCTTACGGCCCAATTCCGTTAACTGTGACGAAAATCGTTTGTCGATGACCCCTAAAAAGTATGTGACCAATATTCAAAACTTAAATATTAATCAATCAGTCAAAGGCTAACTTGATGAGAAAAGTTTGTTTGGTAAAATCATTCATCATTTAGACCCAAAAATTGGGAGAATGCTTGTAAGCTGCATATTTGGGAACAAGAATTCCTAATTCCATTCTGGTCTATAATTTACTTGCTATTGAAATTAAAATTCTATTTCTGAAACTTAAAATATAAACTTCAATGCCACATAAATCATGGACCAGAATGGAACGTGGAATATTCGATTCCCATACAAACCCCAGGCATTTTTCTACTTTCTAGGTCTAAATGATGAGTGATTTTATCAAACAAAATTTTCTCATCTAAATCAGCCTTTGACTGATAGATTAACAATTCAGTTGTGAATATCGGCCCCATACCTTTTATGTAACAGACCGCCAAACGCTTAAACTTTTTTTGACTCGGTATACCTCGGTACTTACTGGTTTTGAATTGTTCCGCGTTTTGGTAAGTATGACACACCACCCTTGACCCGTTCGTGTATTACTGCTTACGTTATGTTCTGTGGCACTTTTCATGTTGCGAACCTATGAGCCTATGAGCATACAAATAATGTATGGACTAAGAATGAAACAGTATGTTCAAGTCGATTGATTGATCTCTTGATAAACTTGTTTTGAGTTCTTGAATTCTTTCGAATTTCTTTAACATATTTCACGTCATGACCTTGAATGGAAACTTGTACCAAGATGACAAAAATTTTAAGAAACTCTGGTCCTATCTTTAAGAACTATTAAGAAACTTTTAAATTTAGATGCAATGATATCACAGCAAACATCTCGTTGAACTTTATGCATTCAAAATATGTGAAACAAATTAAGAAACTTTTGGTACTAAAATGTAAAAATTCGCAGGAAAATTTTTACGTTGAATTAAGAAGCCGTTTGTCCTGATCCATGTTGTTTTCATGGAGGAACACGTATTTGCAAAATGTAGCAAAATGCACTGGACAAAAGAGAAATTCAGCGTTGGAGAACATAGGAGAAAACAACATGCTCCATAAATGGAAAATGTAAATCAGGGGGTAACGGCATTACGTAACAATCAAGATCGATGTTGCTTCTGCAGACTTCAAACAACTCAGAATTTAGTGATTTTCCTACGATATTTGTCGAAGCAAAAAAATTAGGTTCACTGATTTTTGCCCGCAGCTGAGCGCGCGAAGCAAGAGTTTCTAATCGGCTACGGGCACGTGATTGTTCTTTGCAGCAGCTTGATTGTAATTTTCATGGCCTGAGTCAGCAAGTTTCGTGAACACCCAATATCATTGATTTAGAGGTCTGGGTCGAAAGATTGGATCAGCCTTCAATGAAAGATTGCTGGTGCTGAAAATGAAAAGGCTTTGGTTCGCATATAAAGTTGAAATGATCATTTACTTCTGCTGTCTTTGATAGCTCCACAAAAGCAATTTGTTTAGTGTTCATGAATAGACTTAAAGTCAGTTGCAAGGACTTCGTTTACACGATGTCGGTAGCATTTGAAAACGGTATAAAAGAGTGCCGTTTCTACACGATGCCAGAGAATTTTGTGTCCGTTAGCAAAATGACAAAGCCTATGGACAAAGTTTGTAATTCAGCCATATTACAAATTCTGCTGGAAGAGTCTGGTGATCAAGTTCTCTGCAGATGTCAAGGAAGGACCCGAAGCATCCGCGAAGTCTGACAAACTTCAGAATTACTAGCTTGGGTATGATTGCCAGAAACAGGCCAGGTAAATACAATGCTTCCTTTGTATACAGAGAGACTGTTAGGCCACACTAGGTCATCTTTCCTGAAGATGAAACAAGGCGTTCAGGCCTGCGCGAACCCAAAGTTGTTCCTGGGTCCTTGGGGCCGGGGATTCCACTGTCAAGTATTTATTTGTTATGTGGTTGATTTCTTTCACTTTCTGGAGTTTTCAGTTGAATACTGTTTACTAATCTCTTGCAGCAGCTATTACTTGTTATGAATCCAGCCTATTTGCCAATGATACACCTCGATCTTTCTCCGTGGAGTTTCAAGTCAAAGGTCAATTGAAACCCTTGTTTACTACTTTGACCCGTTTGTAAACCATGTTACTAGTTTGACACTTGTTGGCAAAAGTCCAGCGTGAACGTCAGCGTTACTTTTTATTTCTTGCTTGATAATTATTGCATAACACATTTCGTTTCAGAATTGATTGTTCATGACTGATGCTATCGGAAAGCCCACTCACTCTGTCAAACCGTGATGCCTATTTTTTCGTTGGAAAGTCAGACACAAGGACGAGACAAGCAAACCCCAGAGAGCATACTCAGAGGTAATCCGTTTTGACCAATGAGGTGGTTATGACTTGATTTAGTACCTTACACCACTTTTCGCACATGTAATCACTCCACGTTCCATTTTGGTTTTCATTTTGCTAAAATGGAAAATTTGATCATCTCTTCTCAAATGACTTTCACAATTTCGAAGCCACTAATTGCAATAAACAAGGCCCCGCAATGCAATTAAATCATACAGAAATCAATACTCGGTGGAGCAATTTAAATTTTCGTACTGACGAGCCGCCGCCATCTTTGATGTCAACTACCTGTTTCCACGACAACGATGACTAGGAATGAAAGGGATTCCAGAACACGTTTCTGGCTGCGCTGGCTCCAAGCTGCCGATACATATTCTAAAGAAACAGTGCATAATAACCTTATACTTGAGAGGTCCTTTATGCAGCACGATACGAGAGCGAGTTAGCTAGCTGCTCTCTGCATCTTTATCACTAACACTACATTGACTTGTTTATAAGAGCACTGGGTAGGAACTGCGAGGCTTACAAATGACCACACAGTCATCGCCTTTTTACGATAAAAGCTCTTTAGAATCGGTAGAGTTGATCATTGCAAACTCCATTGTTTCTGTTTTGAAAATAGGAAACAATGACTACGACACTGAGGCTATGTCGGCAGCATGACATGGGACTATGTTCAATTGGATCGTTTCTCTGTGATACGCCGCGCCATTGTTCTCCCATTGTTCAGCCAAAGAAATGTTAGCCTTTTGGGTAACTGTCTTACACAGTGGGACACATAATTTGATGATTTTCGATGCAACACCGCGGTTCTTTTGTGAACTTAATTGGCATATATCAGAATATATCAGTGCTCATGACGAGCAAGAAGTCTCCGTGCGCGGTCTGATCGTCGCCTACATCTGAGTGTTATCACTCGCTGCAAATATTGTGAAAACCAGAATTCGGGTAAGCAAACTTATCTATCAACCGTATCATATCTAAAGCCGCTATCTACGGATCACAATTAAGATTTCATGTATCTTCTTGGGTAGTTAGTAAGATTAACACGGATTAGTAATCTTAGAATGAATCAATCTTAGCGCTTTTTAAGAGGGTATGAGCTGCAAGTCGCTTCAAGTTATCAAGGATAACATTTATCTATTGTATTTTCTACAGCTTAGGTTCTCATATCTTGTGTTTGCGATCGAAATCCGTTGTATAAAGGCCGGTTGAAAAGGGGAATGAGCTATCAAGATGTTAAAAATCTCAGCCTTTGACCTCAGAGATGAATGGTCACCTTTAGAGAACCTGTTGTATTATATTGGCCTTGTTATTACATTTGACCTAATTACGCTTGATTGCAATGGGGAACAGATCATTTCGTAGACGACAATGTGTACATTATTATAACTCATACACAAGTTTTAAGGAATAAGGAAGGGAAATAATCTGTACACTTCTTGCAAAAGAAACTAGTGCTAAGAGAGCCAAAATTTTCTGAAACTCGGGTACTTTGTCTGAGAAGTCGGAAGAAACTCTTGAAACTTGCATTGAAGTATATACTAATGGCAAATTCGTCGTTGAACCCTTATTCTCGATTAATACCAACGGTCTTTTTATGTTTTGAATGTAACAGAGCACTGTTTATTTCCATTGGATGTTGTAAATGTTAAGAAAAAAATATTTCAAGAAGCATTAGAGACAAGACAATTTATGCTTTCAGAAAATGAGGAACAAAAATCATGATACTTTTAGTACTAGAATGCGGAAATTTTTACGTTGAATTAAGAAATTTTTAGTACCATGGCCTGATCCAATTTTCTTATAAAAAACATGTAGTGATGCGACGAGAATAAACTCCACGATTTCGGAAACTTGGATCAGCCCAAAAACTAAAATTTTCTTAACTTCACTTGAAAATTGTCCTTTTTAATAGTACTGTCAGTTTATTGATTTGCTTCTTTTTCTGGGTGCATGATTTTGATTCTACCACTGCCATGAATCTATTTCTTGATAATCAGCAAAATATTTAGCAAGAAATAGAGATTTATTGGCGTCAGAACACGAAATTATTCCAGAGTAAAGGTTCAGCGATAACTTTGCCATTTGCCATAATGCCCTTGAACTTTGGCTTTCAGAAGTTTCTTGGCTGTTCTCAAACACTGGACTGTACAAGAGTTCCTTAAATTTGTCTTCATCCTGTTACTAATTCCTTATAAACCAATTTCTTATATCAAAACGTGTATTACTGAAACAAGCAATGTTAAACATGCAGTGACATTAATCAAGAAATGCAACGAAAATCCCCCGAGGGGGGAGGTAATTGACCTAAATTTGTACGGGGATGTGCCCACAAAAAATTTTTTACCCGGTTCCAGAATGTTTGCCTTCAACTGATACCCGATTCAAGAAAAATCAGTGAAAAGTATACTCCAAAACACAAAAGTGTCACTAAATGATAACCCAATCTGAAAAAATGTCCCGCTTTGCCATGTTTTGACAACTGGCTCCTGAAAATTGCCTTCTTTTGATACCCCGTTCTAGAAAAGATGGGCGAAACGCTACCCTGAAAAACGGCACATCCCCGTCGGACAAATATACTAAGTACCCCGCCCCTCTCCCCCTGGGGAAATGCTTAATCACAAAGTTTAAAGGGAACAATACTGTACACATTTTGTTCAAAATTATTTGTTCCCCAATTCAATCAAGCATTTTCTCTACATTTTTAATGTTATTGCTTTTATTATCTTGTATGTTTTCGGTTAGAGTCCATTTCTCGTTGTACGCGTATTTTTTATAAGAAACTAAAAATTTGGGCCAGTGCTGAAAGTTTTTAAAATTATCAGATTTTGAGCACTTAGAGTTTCTTAAAGGTTTCATAACAATCTTCATGTCCACTACAAGTGTGCCCTCCCCGGGGGGGGGGTACTTGACTAGGGAAGTGACGGGGGTGTGTGGCAAACCGCTCAACACCCTGTACCCTGTCGCATAAAAAATTGCCTAAAAGTATACCCTGTCGCATAAAAATTTTGCCAAAATCCATTGTTTCATGATAACTCTAAAAGGTGTGCTTCCACATGATACCCTGTCGCATAATTTTCTTATCAATTGTAATACCCTGTCGCATAATTTTTATCAAAAAAGGACACCCTGTCGCATAATTTTTACCGTAAAAGGACACCCTGTTGAGCGGCACATCCCGTCAAGTCAAGTATGGGAGTACCCCCCCCCCCGGGGTGCCCTCCTGGACATTTCGAAACAATGTTTATTGAAGCCTTACCAGTAGTGTCTATATATCACTCAAGTACCTTCTGAGTAACATGATGCAGGATACTAGTGACAATAGAATAAAACATATCAAGAATTTCCTTTATCAAAAAAATAGTTTCCTAAGTTGTATTTTCTAAGTATATACTGGAGGATTTTAATTTTTTGGCGATCTGAGAGTTGAGTTTCTAATAACCAATTTCTTATATGAAAAATACGTGTATTACTGTTAAATATTTTCTGTCCTTTTTTGTTATAGCGATAATGTACACATTACCAATGAAATGATCTGTTCCCTAGTGCAGGCAAGCATTTTTCCATGTTCTATATAATAACACTGCCGTTATTGATTAGGCTTTGCCCGGGCTTTGCCAATTTTTCCTTACGGTTTCGTTTCATCGCTACTTCCATTTCATTTCCTTTTTCGTTTTAACTTTTATTTGAATTATGATGATGTTTTCATTGGCTACTACATGATCTGTTCCCTTTTGCAATCAAGCAGGATCCCGCATTTGTTAACATTATTGCCTTTTGTTGCCCAGCTTGTTTTGGGTAACATTTTGATTTCTCGCTGCTTCTCCACTGGCTATGTCCCTTCAATTTTCGTGAAAATTTGCGTGTGATTTACAGTTATATACACCTCGTCTACAAAATGATTCATAATTCATACACATTTGATAACGAACAAGGAAGATAACTCGTAGCAGCGATGCAGCAAGATATAACTAACAGCCTTTTCACGGTCATGTCATTTTCATTGACTTATACACAACATCGCGCCGTAAAGTTGAAAAGTGCAGACAAAATGCTTGATTGCCTACACAATACAGCGAGCAGATCATCTCGAATACAACAATGTATACATCATTACAATGGAAGGGAAGTAATAAGCTACGATGTAACGAGTGATAGGTTGTAACCGAAACCGAAGCAAGGGGTATTTCACTCCTAAAAGTCCCGTGCACCTGTGACAAAAATCCCTCTGTTTTCGAGAAAAATCAGTAAAAATACTTTGTTCTGAAAAATCTCGTTCGCTTTTCGAATGAGTGAAATGCCCCTCGGTAAAAAAGGCAGTGACCTCAAGAGCTGCAGGAAAAATGCTTGAGATTGTTTTGTAGACGAAATTGGTACATTTTATTAATTCATACACACATTGAAATGAAAAAGGAAAGGAACAAACACGCAGCAATAACGAGAAACATATTGTAACCGACACAGGCAGAGAAATACAGGTTAATGCTTGGTTACATTCTTAGGCATGGCTGATGACTGACTTGTGTCTGCTTCATTTAGTAAGCCTTGCAAGCTTATCTGTATAAATATGGTTTTGTTTATCAATCTCAATTATTTTCTAACATTTGAAGTTGCATATCACAGATCCTACCTCATGCTAGAATGCTGATGTCGTTTCATTTATTCTACGCATGTTCAAAGTGGTTTAAAGTTCGGAATTGCTAAGCATAATTTGTCATCATCCTTAAAAGCGTTGAAAGTTTATGAGACAACTGTTGTTTCAAACTACCAGTTAAATTCAATTTTGAGCCTTGAAAGTACTTACTGGAACCGAAAGTCTGCATGATAAAGTTGCTACTTCTGGAATCAAGACTGACTTATCTTCAGAAGGTAGGACCAAACCTACAACAACACAACTGAACTGGAAACCTGCTTAGACTTACCTGGAACTTCCTTCTGAAATTAAGACAAAGCCGACGACTGTACATGCTTAAAGCAAAAAGATTGGAACGTCCACTCAGACTCTTGGAACTTTTTACAAGAGACTGGGACCAAACCCATGAATACGCATGCATGAAACCCATGAATACACATGCGGAAACTGCAACTTTCGTTCAAACTTATTGCCTGGGACTTATTGGAATTTTCCCTCAGGAACTTGAACCAAACCCAGGACTACACATGCTGAAGTGACTACACATGCAGGACTACACATGCTTATCATTGGAAAATCTTCACTTTATTAAATGCCTGGTGATGCTCAAAGGAATTCATCAATTTAATTTTAAAAAAAGAAACATTGAGCATTAATTCATTTTGCATACAGAATGCGATTATTACTAGACAGATACCAAGAGCAGTGTTTGCGGGAAAACTGTCAAGATTGTGAGGTTTCGTTGTTGTTGCCAAGTCTACCTTAAAAATTCAATGTGAGTTAATACCCAAGGTCATGAAAAATCGCAATCAATGATGGTTGGATAAGTATTTGCAAGGACCTCCTTCCATGAATCTTGGGTACTGCCCATCACTTTTTGCACAAGATCACACACACGGAAGAGCAAACCTTTACTGTTATCTTAATCTCTGGGCTGCCAAACTCGATGCAGTCTCCTCCTTTACTAATTGGCCTACACTTCAACGCTACAACGGTTTTGAAATTTGGTTTGTTGATTGAAGTCTCGTGCAATGCTGAGGAACTTTGGGGGGGGGGGGGGCTTGCGGAGGAACTTTGCTGCATTTACTACAAAAACTTCAAACTACGCAGCTTGAATTGTGACCAACAGCAGCTATGATTCGCCTACTGTAGCTGATATTATAAAGCTGAAATAGCTTGCATGGTTTGGAAATCGATAAATGGCCTTGCTCCAGATTAATTATCAGAAATATTCACTAAAAAATTCGATACACATTATGAAAATTTGAAAAATGCTGCAACTGATCGACATCTCTCTCTAATGAAGACATGAAAGGTCAGCGAGCATTCTCATATCAGATTGGTGGAGTTTGCAACCTCTTGGCTTCGAAGTTCAAGCATTTCAAAGCATTTAATGACACTTTGGACGCTTTATGCTGATTTATTTTGTTACTTCTTTGTTATTTATGTAACGTTGTCAGTTGTGCAGGGTTTTAACTTCTAAGATTTTATGCACGGCCCCTGAAAACATAGTCATACACGTTTTTTTTTTTATAAGAAACTGGTTTATAAGAAACTAGTACTAAGATGGCCAAAATTTTAAGAAACTCTAGTGCTATGTCTGAGAAGTACTAAGAAACTTTTCAAAGTTAAAAGCATGAATTTTATAGCAAATAGATAGTTGAACCTTTATTATTGGGCAATGTTATCTAACCGTTTGTGTTTTCAACATAGCAGAACACTGTTTATTCCTATATGATGTTTTGAGTATCAAGAAACATATCTGCAGCAGTGTTAGCGACCACATTGACAATTCATGCATTCAAAAAATAAGAAACCAATTAAGAAACTTTTAGTACTAAAATGGACAAAATTTCTTGTTAAATTAAGAAACTTTTAGTACTATGGCCTGATCCTAGTTTCTTATAAAAAATACGTGTAATGCTGACAAGCAGTCTTTCTTGACCAACTTTACTGCTTGATAATCATTGAGTCAGAATTGTTAACATTGAATGAAACTGTGATTCAGGAATTGCTCGCTGTGCATTTCATTTTGAGTCATCTTCGATATAAATAAATGTATTGAGTATTTTGAACTTATTTCTGAGCACATAAGAGATTTTTTTTATAACGATAGGATTTTCAGAGATTTTCTATGAATTTTTCTTGAAAGCAACAGATTTTTGCCGAAGGTGTACAAGATTTCTACAGAGTGATATACCCCTAGGATAATGTGAGTTTGTTGTATAAAAACACGTTTTCATTTCAATTTGATAGTAACTGCCCTGCAGTTTGACTTGTTTATATCGGTTGGTGATCTAGGGTTCTCCCGGACGTATAACAGATTGAATAGAAGTTCTTTAGGGAAATGATAGGCTACGTCGGCGTCGTCTGATTATGGAGCATGTTTGGCACATGACATTTGCGCGCTGGCCTTACCTTCCGCCAAAGATGCCGCGCGAACATTTAGGTCCTGAGGGACAATCAGTCTAATGAGAAAGAGCTGTTACGGGGAAATTAATGTACATTTCGTTGAAATTTCTGGGTCAAATTCAAAGAGCAAACCACATTTCTCGTAACGGTAGATTTCAAGTAGAACTGACCCAAATAAATCTTTTAATTGGTCATAAATTCATTATTTATTGGTCTGAATTCATATTAGTACTCATAAGCAACGAGAACTTTGCCTCAGCGCGTGGCAGCTTTCAGATGATGTATCTCACCCATAAATATCTTCCACGTCTTTGGCAAAAATCCTTTGTGTTATAGAAAACCCCAAGATTCCTTTGTTTCTAGAAGTCTCTTGTGTACATGAACACAACTGTTCGGAACAAGAGAGCTCCTTTGCCCGTAATCGATGCAGTTATTTTGAGCATCAGGATTCATCAGTAAAAACCTAGCACATCTTTTGCAAAAAATTTTTTTCGTTTACAAGAAAATCCGTAAAAATCTCGGAAAATCCTATTGTTTTGACAAATCTCGTACGCTTTTTCGGAAAAGTGATACACCCCTCTCATCTGGTCATATTCGGTCATATCAAACCCTTTTCAAAATTCTTTAGCACCTAGTTCTAGGGTTTCCTTATTTTTTGTTGTCAAATTTCTTCAGTTTCTCAGAAGAAAAACTCGTCTCCTTAACGGCTTGATGGACGAACCCGTGGGGCATTTCACTCCCAAAAAATCTCGTAAGGATTTAAGGATTTACTGCCACTACGAATTACATTCCTAGCCTCAATAACGATGCATGCGAGGCGAGGCTGAAAAGTGAATCATTTGCTGCCAATGATACAGGCGCGCTGTGTATAGTGATAGTTAGGCTGTGACTTGGCAGTGTTTTTATTTTGTTGGGCTGTGTACTAGTCTCTCTCGAAGGCAATTTTTTAGAGAGTTTCGCACCTACGGTAATATTTCATCTGACAAACAGCGCTTTAGCACAACGTGAAAATTTGATAGATTCTTTGTTCTATTTCTCTAGAAAACGATTAACATACCATGTCAGGTGTCTACTGTCCCGTCATACCTTTCGATATACCAAGTTTGGCGACTCAAGGTACACCATCGTCAATTTCATCCGGATGTGGTAAGCATCGAAACTTTTCAATAATTCTTCTTTATACCGAGTGTCCCAGAAAAGGTTTGGGACACTTTCACAGATGTGGTTGGGTCCAACGATGTGAATTTAACTTCAGTCTACGACTAATCTTTTTCATTACGTTTCGATAGTTAGTTTAAAGCATAATAGATACTCCATTTGGTGTAGCTGACGCTATGAGCATGAGCGATAGGACACCCAGTATGTAGCAGTTTAAATTTATATCAGTAGTGAGCCACCTTAATTTATTGTTTTTTGTGTGTCTTGAACTTGTTTTTACTTCGTACACAACCACCTTTCAATGTTTCGTAATTTTGAAATTTTCAGTAGTGAGCTAACTTAAATGAAGATCCACCTTAACTCGTAAAGCTCTTACAAAAAGTTTTTCAGGTAAGGGCTTTACGAGTTAAGGTGGATCTTCACCTAAGGTGGCTCACTACTGAAAATTTCAAAATTACGAAACATTGAAAAGTGGTTGTGTACGTAGTAAAAACAAATTCAAAACACACAAAAAACAATAAGTTAAGATGGCTCACTACTGATATAAATTTAAACTGCTACACTCATGCTACGAAAGCAAAAATGTTGATCTTGAAGGCAAAAGCTCGAGTTGGTGTTCACCTACAAACCAGAGCTTTGGAACAAGGGTAGATTTTGTAATACAATAGCATCAGTCGCTTTGGTTCACACCTCAATTCAAAGCGATTAGCGAATGCAGACAAAAGAAATTCTCTCAAGCAGAAATTCAAAACAAACGAAGCCGCAAAGTTGCCCTGAAACCAGTATGCCGAACTCTCGCTTGGTGCGGGCGAAGGGAGGTTTTTAAGAGGAGGTATGCGCTTATAATGAAAGAAGATGGGTAAATCTAAAGTTCTGTCTTGCGGATTTTGTTTATTGATTCAGAAGCTGAGGAGTGACTGCGTACATCTGAGCAATAGATATGCAAAAATTGTAATGCCCTCTGCTCAGTTTGTGAATCAAATTAACAAAATCCGCGAGACAGAACTTTAGATTTACCCTTCTTCTTACGTTATAAGCACATACCTTCTCTTAAAAACCTCCGTTCGCCCGCACCAAACGAGAGTTTGCCGCACTTGTTTCAGGGCAACTTTGCGGCTTCATTTGTTTTGAATTTCTGCTTGAGGGAACTTCTTTTGTTTGCATTCGCTAATCGCTTTGAATGGAGGTGTGAACCATCGTTTTCGGTTTGCTAGAAGTCACCCATACTTATGAAGATGCGTCCCTCGTATCCCTGCGATAAATCTTGCTCAAAAGGGACTCGTAGTGACACAGTGAAAAAGCTGGCCCTATTTTCCGTATTCCTTCGATCGAATCATGATCGAACGACTGTTTTAGCTCTGTTCAACAGTCACTCCTCGGAAAGAAAATGCAATGAAAACAACCTTATGCAGACTTTCAATCAAAGGAACTTGGTGTAAATCTTAAAAAAGGAAGTTCACTTTACCTGATGAGTGCAAGATGAGTATTTCAACGTTGCATTTTCCATGTTTTAAGACCAAAACAAACCATAGAGCTGTATCCACATCGCTTGACTCAACCAAACCTGTATATTTCTTGAATTTCCTTGCTAGCTATCAAGTCAAATGAAAGATGCTTCAACCAATTGTGCAATGTTTTTAAAGATTTGAGTTTTGCTTTTTGGGAAGAGGAGCTAGGCTTTGTCCGAGGAAGGGTAGTGCCCTCCCCCCCCCCCCGTAAAGTGAGTTAAAGCTCATGCACAGTAGCGTTTGGGGTTGGATCTCTGAGCACTTCAACCCCGAAACGCTATTGTGCATGTGTTTTAACCCACTGCATGGGGGAGCAGATCAGTTTACTCGGCAAAAGCCGAACTCGTTGTTATTATTGTTATCATTATTATTGTAGTTGTTGTTGTTATTATTATCAATATTAGTAATATCATTATTATTATCGTTATTTATCATTATGATCACGTTTTTGTAAATTTAGCAACCTAAATAGCGATATATATACGGTATATATATTTTTAACTTTTAAATTTTCAAGAAAGAATTTTATATATCTATAGATATATATATATAGAATCATGATCGAATATATATATTTATAAGAAAAGCTCATTCAAGGCAACGAATTGATTACAATATGTACAAGTACAATAAGTCACTGAAATTGCGAAGTTCATATAGAATACAAATGAAATACCGTAAAACTACAAAAAGGCGAGCTAAGGAATTAACTGTCCAACAATTATGCTGGTAACACCTCAAACCATCATCTGAGCTTAGATCATGACGTAAAGAGTCATTGAAATTGCACCAATAGAATTCTTCGCTCCCAAGGCAACCAGCTACAAACAGCATGACAAAATGGTGCCATCACTGAACTTCAGGAAATTGGCGGAAAATCGCCAAGGCCTAAGCCCCATATTTCATTTTTCTATAAAATTACGAAAAATTAATCTCGTCAATTAAGAGAGATTGGAAGAGTTTAGTTTTTATTTGGCTTTAGATGACTTATATGGACTTATAACCTTCTCTGTAAACTATTTCATACATTTCTGAAAAGACTGCAAAATAATCTTTCAAATTGAGACCAATTGGTTAAGATCTTAAAATGAATGAAACGGATACAAAGAAGATTAGAAACTGTGGATTGAACGTCTTTTGGGTATGGCCACATATGAAGATGACTATTTTTCCGAAAAAATAATGATTTATGTGTATCTATGGCCAATCAAACATGGACACATTTAAATTAATTCTAAAACGAGCATGTTAACTTTCATCTCGAATGCATGTTAACTCTAGCCTGCGTGCGGACAGTGCCTAAAGGACCTAGAAAGTCTGCGCAAAACCACTCAGTATCATGTATTGTATGTGTCAGCATTTCATTTCGATAGCAGTTTGAATTGTCCTTTCTCCTTAGCATCTTAGTATTTTGTGCCTTAGGTTACTCAAAGTTCCAGGGTATTGTGTTGTTAATGAAATTTGCTTAGAGAACGAAGCGGATCGTGATTTGATCATCTGATAGCCGTTCTCAAATCTTATTGCTTCTTCGTTTCACGGGAAAGTGATAACAATACAATTCTTTGTTATCAAATAAATGCTGATGCACGCAAAAGGGAGTGGCGTTGCGCAGAAAGGTATTGATTAAAACCAGGGAGCGCCGAAAACTGTATTCAATGTTCAGAGAAAACTAATACTTTGAAATTTCGAATAACGCTTTGATTGTCATCAAATACAGAGTTTTCCTACAATTTTTCTTCACCAAAAAGAGAACTTACCACATGCTACTGACGACTGAATTTTTTCAAAATTTATTTCAGTTGGTAACTGCATTTTGATATGAACAATGTGGCTTCTACATTACCGCATCTTCTAAAAGGAAGGATTTGATTCTGAATTTTTATATGTTTATGAAGATTGCAACCATAAGTAACTTTCTACACGTTTTCGCCATTAAATGGTTTCGGAAGTGTTCTTGTAACGATATATTTCAATCATAAAGCTTCTTCAATTGTAAAGAAGAACCGAATAGTGGTTTTATCCGCCTCCTTGCCAAAATATGTGCTTTCTGTTCGAAAAGCAGTCACATATCATCATTTCTTTTAGGTTTAGAGATTCACGAGCTCCGTCGAACTGAACGTTACAATTGAATTTTTTTACATTATTAACACAATACTTTTTGTCAGTTTACCTTGCATTTGTAATTAGTTTAACTAGTTTGTTACATTTCTTTCTATTTTTGTTTAATGTTGTACGTCGTTATGTATAGGCCATAGGATAGTGATAAAATAGAATGTAATATGTATTGTGATTATGTGATATCAATGAAAAAACTCTTTGTTGTTACCTTTGCGACCATGGTTCACTTTCGTTTTTATTACTTTCTTGAAAACGAGGCAAGGATGAATCGCTGTTGTAATAAATTCATAATCAAATGATGTTATCAATAAAATATATGATATTAACATTTTCTGTCATCCACTCTGTTCTGACGTGACCATCTTGTGTCCCATCAAAAGGCAATCTACGGCTCTCTCAGATGTGGCTTGCAAAAGGAAATTAATTCTGACATGTTGACACTGTGGCCTTGTCTCTTTCCGGGATTTCTGTTCCCCAATCAAAATAGTTCAGTTGTTTGTACCTGCATTTCATAGCGTTGCAAATTTGTTATCTTTCGCTCAACAATGAGTTATCTGGTCGGCCCAGTAGAGTTATTCCAAAATATGTTACGAAGGAATGTGGCTTGAGGAAAATGATTCCATTTTCGGGGTTTTCAAAGAAGAGTCTAGCAGGTACGAGGACTGTTAAAGTTTCGAGTTTTATGCTGCATCATTACGCCTCAATCGGTCCAGCCTTCTATCTCGACGGTGCACAAAAGGGTATCTTCATTCCGCCATCCCACACCTGTTTTCTGTTGTATCCCGTATTCCACCCCTGTACTTTTTCAAATCCCGATCCTGCTCTTCTCACAATCATGTATCCCGCCAGCCAGAAATCCTATATCCCGCATCCCGCCAGTCAAAAAAGGCCGATCCCGCCATCCCACTAACTCAATTGTGCACCGTCTAAGTTTAGCACAGTGTTTCAGGCTAAATGTCCGTCTTTCCGACATGCAAATGCAGATTTTTGCTCAGCTTACTAACCAGCAATGCTCCAACTCTTACTGTTGCTTTTGGGGTTTTGATCATTTCTAATAAGCCATGTTGCAGGTTTTGCTAAAGCCTAGCTTCTTTTTTGGGGCTAGCAACTTCCCCAGTTTAAAACTTTCACCGTTTACTTCGCAAATGAAATCAAAAGTGTCTTTTATCGATGGCCAAAAAGTTCAAATCCTGGAAAACGCTTTTCAATTCTTTCCCTTGTAAATATTTTGCAACTTAAAAAATCCATCGGCTGCTAGAAGAATTTTGCTTCGTTTTTGCGGCATTTCTTCTTGCGAAATTACGAAATTACGCCAAGGGTAGAAAGTAGGATGGTACTATCGCTATGGTTGGAGAATGACTTATTTTTTCTCAAATAACTTGAAAATAGGCAAATGACTAAAGGAATCTGTTCACTATCAAGCTTCTTCAAGCAATTGATTTACGTTATCGAATAATTTGATGTCCGGATTAATAAACTTCACTTTTGAATAAAAGAAGATACTGATGGAGACAGTCATTTAATTTCCCATCGCTTAAATTTTTGTCAGTTTCTTTTTATAGATGGATCACTTTCAAAACTTGATTAATATAATTTCATCATGGATGTTTTTCCTTCTACAACGTTTGCTCAGATTCCTTAGATCCTTGCTCACCAGCACTTAAAAATTGTTTATTGTTAGAAATTTCACTTCATTAAAAATTTTCAAACTTTTTAACGAGGCAATTCCCAAGAGAATCAATATCCTGAGATTTCTCGCTTTTTGTATGAATTTATTTATTTCAAATTGTTATGCTTTGAACTTTAAAAATCTTTTCCTTCCATGACTTCAACTCTATCAGTTAGCCTTTTTTCATAATTTCACTTATAAAATATTAACGAAAATCACCATGCAATATTGATGCCCTTGTACTCAGCTGAATAAGATGTTTACTAATAAATCAATGTCATATCAAAGATTCACCTCATAGCCCTCAAAATTTTTCAATAAATTGAAAGAGAGACGTTTTGCCTAACATCGTTCTTGGATATTGCAGATGTTTTTCATTCATGAACAGTTAACAACAGTTTTTACTTTAATTTCTAATTCTTTTACTCTTTCATTTGGCTTGATTTTGCGGTAGATTAAGCTTTGCATCTTTTTTATCAAAATTATATCAGTTAGATATTAGGTGATATTATTCTGAGCGTTAAACTTTTAGATGCAGCTATTTATAACAAAGGATAAGTTGCTGCATTGCAATATCTATTAAAGTACTTAGGGTAGATTATCCTATCATTGAAACTGTGACAGGATCTGTCTCTGGTGTTTTCTGAATCAGCAACACATCTTTTTAGGCCCTGTTTACACGATACCGTTTTCATTTCATATCGGGTTGCTTTCATATCGGATGGGCCATGATGATGATGATGATGATGATGATGATGATGATGATGATGATGATGATGATGATGATGATGATGATGATGATGATGATGATGATGATGATGATGATGATGATGATGATGATGATGATGATGATGATGATGATGATGATGATGATGATGATGATGATGATGATGATGATGATGATGATGATGATGATGATGATGATGATGATGATGATAAGAAGATGATGATGATGATGATGATGATAAGAAGATGATTATGATAAGAAGATGATTATGATAAGAAGATGATGATGGTGATGGCGCGGATGATGACGACGATGAGCATGATGATAATGATAAGAAGATGATTATGATAAGAAGATGATTATGATAAGAAGATGATGATGGTGATGGCGCGGATGATGACGACGATGAGCATGATGATAATGATAATGATGATGATGTTATACTAATAATAAAGCAATGTTGTTTTAGTTTCATGCTTGCAAAGCAAATCAGTTATAAACATTTTGAAACTGTATAACAAGCATACCATTTTCACGGGATATATTTGAAATCACCCGAGCTCTTCTAATGAATTCATTTGCCCTCCGCATTAGCCCATTCCTGAATGAAGTGTAAGTATGATTTGCTACTTTTGGTATGAAGGTCAAACTTAGTGGTCAAAGTTCAACTGGATTACTGTGAATTTTCCTTTACTTCTTCTACCCCATGATTGCATTTCGTAAATATCATCTCCATCATCATCATCATCTCGTTCAGAACCATCGTTCCTGCTGAAGTTTAGGAGTAGCCAAATCATTAATGAATATTAAAAACATCAAATTCAGAATTTCTCAAACAAATTTTCAAGACAGTTTTCATTCGTCTGAACAAAGTTGTTTGCCTGTGATCTGCGGTGCTGCAACACATACTAGTTTGCGTGCCACTGCTCGGTTTTGTGTGTACAAGACACTGCAATGACTAATCATAAATAAATGTCTTACAAAACACGTTTGCCTGTCTGCTTGATTGTTAACAACTTAAAAAGACGATCCTTTTCTCACCAAGATTGTTTTCCAAAACATTGATATTCATAGACCCAATATCTTGTGACAATAGATATCTCCTTTCTACAGGTGTTCCAAGGAAGCATCGAAGAGAAAGAACAACATTCACAAAATCTCAACTAGAATTGCTAGAAACATTGTTTTCAAAAACACACTACCCAGATATCTTTATGAGAGAAGAAGTCGCAAGCAAAATAGGATTACCAGAATCAAGAGTTCAAGTAAGCTTCAAAGAAATGTGTAGTAACGGACGGTTTATTGCTCAATTTGATTCATTTCCTAAGTTCTAGAAAGAGTTTTATTGGACATCATGTTGGTCAATGATTGATAAAAGTCAATCAACAAATTCAACAAAGAAACAAAGTTTTGTAATTTTTTGCTTGTTTAATGATGGGCACCGCACGGTACCAAAAATTGAATTTTGCAAGTATTTTCACTCGTCTGAGCTGTGGTGTATTTTCCAGGAGAACATAAACTTTTCGATTGTATCTACACATGCTGGTAAATTAAAATTTGTAGATTTTCCATCAGCGTTCAAATTATTTTTATTTTTGACGCTTACCAAGATATGTATCAATTTTGAAAATTATTGGCAAGGTTCCTCAACTGTCCTTCAAAACTCAAACAAGAATGGTGCTTTGAAATCGCAGCTTCCTTTGTTTTAAGCTAATCAGGTAGGATTTACTGTCTAGTTTCGCCTTCCTCCATGGCTTGTTTCTTGGTAAAGCAGATCGTGTTAGTGTTATAGTTGACTGAGATGAATAGCTAAATCAAAGGCTGCATAAGAAGTATGTCTGAAATTAACCTATTCTGTTTTATGATTTTGACATTTTCGTGGAAATTGTTTACCGAGATGGCGATTTCTGGTCCTATTCAAAGATTACTTTCACTTAGCTCCGTCAATTCACTTTAAATGCCTTTTTAGTGAAGCTAGTCATGTATCTTCAAAGGCATCTCAAACGTTCGTTCTATTCTCCTACAAACGACTCGAATTATCACTGAGGCATTTCAAGGTTACGCTACGAGTCGAAGCTTCTGGACTCTATTTCCATTCATTCATTCCATCATTCGTTCGTTCACATCAGCGAACAGAAACCAGTAAGGAAGGAAGACGATGAAAAGCCGTTGGTATTTGTTTCTGTCAATCCGTGTGACCTTTCGGCCGTTGACCAATTA
This sequence comes from Aurelia sp. 3 sensu Dawson et al. (2005), assembly GCA_964020215.1. Classification (NCBI taxonomy): domain Eukaryota; kingdom Metazoa; phylum Cnidaria; class Scyphozoa; order Semaeostomeae; family Ulmaridae; genus Aurelia; species Aurelia sp. 3 sensu Dawson et al. (2005). The sequence goes on along the minus strand of OZ026573.1, from coordinate 10,307,366 downwards.
CCAAAACTGAAAAGAACAATAGAATTACTGGGTCACTTTTTTATTTCTTAAATCACTGGTGACCACAGTATTGCACAAATTGCTGTCATCTCATATATAAAACTAATACGATATAACATTGATTAATCAAATTCATTAAGGTTTCTGGTAAGGAGTCATACAATGCCGCGAAGCCTCAAATTTGACCTGTATCATACGGAATTTTACCTCTTAGATCATGCGCTCACTTTAATAAAGTGGATCGCTCACTGGACAAAGTCGTATGGATTCTTAAAATTGGATTAAGCGAGATAAAAAGTTGCGATAAAAAAGGAGATTATTCTCCGTGCAACCTGCGATCACTGCCTTTTTTAGCTTTCAAAGTTCCATGTTTCAAGGCGAAACGGGGTTCCTGACAAGAATTATCGGAATTTTGTTTGTTTAAAACTTCACCGGAATAAACAAAGGATTAAAATCTCTCGTGTTGGTCTTACCAGCAGACAAGATCATTTCGTTTCTTAAGAAATCTGCTGCTGTATTTTGTCTTGCCCGCACACATGTTTAGGTGTGTGTCGTCGGAATGCTTTTCTGTTACATAAGCAAACCAGTTTTGTTGTTTTAATGTTTCTGTTATCAATTTTATGTATCCCGAAAAAGAGTTTACAACGATTTGCCGCCAATTTATTTTGAAATAGCATTGTTTGAGGGTAATGCTCTAAGGTTTGGAACCGAATTCTACCAAACAGATAACAGGAAGCGTTAGGATTCAGGAGTAGACAATGCCCAAAGAAATATTTTTGTTTATCAAAAAGCAATTTGATGCCGCCTAGAACACACAGTCATTTCGTTTCCTCGCTTTCTCTATGATCACATTTGGTCGTTTCTCAAACTAACTGCGGGAGACGCTTTCTTTCCTTACAAAGTCTCAGATGTCATTTCGCAACGATGCGGATTCACAGAGACAGAAGCATAAAGCCATTTCCCAAGAACTTTTCACACAGTTGGTGCCGTTGTTGCCTACTATATATTCATTTACAGGCCGTCCCAGCCTTCATGCAAACTATACCTTTTCATCAGGAGGGTATAGTGGCCTGTAGTCTGTACGCAGACGAAAGCCTTCCGCCATGTTCTTTCTGACACCATGTCTTTGTTTAGACTAGAATCTTTACGCTTCGCCTGCGGCACTGCACTGGCCCACAGTTTAAACTGCTGTAGCGCAGGAAATCTAAAACTTTCATTGAAATCGAAGCTGTTCATATGAGCACAGGCAAAACAGAAATGATGTGCCAAGCTGTTTTCTGTGTTCTGTTCGTAAGCAGATCTATGTACCACTGCCTATTGGCGTTGATGCTCGAATAGGGTTCTATGCCTAGTACTTGGGACGAACCTTCATCAGTTATTTATTTTTCATCATCAGTTATTTAAGCATGGTAGCCCATTCAACTAAGTTGGTTTACAAGGGGCCATGTTTTTTTTTCATCTAAAATACTACAAAAAGCAAAAAAAAATTTGAAAAAATATAATATAACAAATCTAGATAAAGAAAAAGAACATTTTATCATACTCTACTCCTCTACCCAACCATTACATTACTCTACCTCGCCCTACTCTACCTCACCATACCATACTCTAATCTACCCTACCTACCCTACAATACCATACCCTACCCTGCCCTACAATACTCTACTCCTACCTTACCCTACCCTACCCTACCCTACCCTACCCTCCCTACCCTCCCTACCCTACCCTACCCTACCCTACCCTACCCTATCAGGTTAATTTGGATACCCTATTACATTACTTTGTCTTTTCTTTACCTTTATCTGTTTACATAAGTTTACAAGTCATATAAGATAAATTTGAAATCATAACGGAAAAGTTTAAATCAAAGATTTGAATCGATTTAAAGAGGTTGCCCGCTTAGCTTCGGTATCTAGGCTATTCCAAAGTTTAGCACCTCTAAACGAAAATGACTTCTGCCCATTACATGTCCTTTTCTTTGGCAGCTTTAAATCAGTGTTTGTATTGCGTAGCTGCCGTGTTGCATCTTGTGAATTTCTTGTGAACATATCATTCATATATGGGGGAGCTATATTGTTGATAGACTTATATACCATTGTCCTGCTTTCGTGTTTAATCATGTCATTCACTGTTTTCCAACCTAGATTCTGGATAAGTGGTTTGCTAGAGGCATCAAAGCTGCTATTAGTAATGATCCTAGCTGCTCTGTTTTGAAGCTTCTGAAGTTTCGAGATTTCAGTAGTGCCACAGCATCCCCATACAGCGCAGCAGTAGCGGAAGTGGGGTTCAACGATGCTAGTGTATAGTGTTTTCAAGGAATTCTGGGGGAGAAATCTTTTTGCATACTTTAAGAGACCAACTGCTCTAGATACCTTGGCAGAGACACTTTTTATGTGCTCTTTCCAATCAAGACTATTGTCTACCTGAACACCAAGATATTTTGTTTTCTCAACTAAAGCCAAATCGTTATCTCTTATTTTTAAACATAGACTTTCACTAGTACATTCTAGTGACCTTTGTTTATTTTTTGTGCAAATTAGCATTCCCTGTGTCTTTGCTACATTAAGAGATAATTTGTTACCACTTAACCACGAATCCAAATCCCTGAGATCGCTATTGATCGCCTCATTCAGGTCTTCAATATTCTTAGAACGAAAGAATAGAGTCGTATCATCAGCATACATGGAAGTAGTTGAATTTTTTACTGCACAGGGGAGATCATTGATAAAGACCAAGAAAAGTAGAGGCCCCAGACATGAGCCTTGTGGAACCCCAACCTCTATTCTCTCCGTTTCAGAGTCTACACCATTAACCCTACAAAACTGTTTCCTGTTAGACAAATAGCACTGAAACCAAGAGAGATTTCTATCACAAACTCCATAGTGCTCGAGTTTTTGGCATAGAATCTCATGATTGACTGTATCAAAGGCCTTTCTTAGGTCGATAAAAACTGACCCTATCATATAGCCATTGTCAAAACCATCCGGTTAAAGCAGGCCATAAGCTGTTTTTATATCTTTGTACGAAGCCAGAACCTAGCCTGCTCGTCAAACCAAACAGCTTCGTACTAGTTACCCGTAACAACTACCGTCTCTGTAGAAATTGCTTCGGTTTGGTGATATTCTCTGGCGTCCCTCTGACGTCAAATTTGTGACAACAGAAAATTGCTTCATGTTGCATATTGGGCTGAATCCATACTTGCAGTGTTTAATTATTGCTAACAAAGTAAGACGTCCGTCCAGCAATGCAAGGCATCGTGACATGGGTGCCTGATCTGGGTAGCGTGAAAATACGTATTTAGTGTGAGTTCAGTTGTAGAAATTTTAATGTGCCCAGTGGTGTGAAACCCATTCCTTTAAAGGGGCAACTCGATTTGTCACTTTAGTAGTTTAGTTCACACTTATTGGGCTGAATCCATACTTGCAGTGTTTAATTATTGCAAACAAAGTAAGACGTCCGTCCAGCAATACAAGGCATCGTGACATGGGTGCCTGATCCGGGTAGCGTGAAAATACGTATTTAGTGTGAATTCAGTTGTAGAAATTTTAATGTGCCAGAGGTGTGAAACCCATTCCTTTAAAGGGGCAACTCGATTTGTCGCTTTAGCTTGGTTCACACTAGGTCGTTTGGGTCGCTGAGGTCGTGCAGAAAGACCCAAAAAAACAAAGGACTCAAACTGTGAGTCTTTGTCTTTTAGGTCTTTTTGCACGACCCTAACGACCCAAACGACCCCAACGACCCTAATACTCAAACGACCTAGTGTAAACCAGGCTTTGAAAGCCTGGATCTTTTCTTTTCCAACATTCTCTCTTGCGTGTCTACTTACAAAGTTGATGCATAATATCTTTTCGTTTGAATAAATGTTCTTTGTCTTCTCTCAACAGATATGGTTCAAGAACCGGCGAGCAAAATATCGTCAAGTAATGAACAAAAAGAACCCAGCAAAGGAAAAGAAGCAAAACCCTTATCAATTTCGACCAAACGGAATGAACGGAATAATGCCACAGCAACTACATCATCAGGGTGCTTACTGGGCGGCCCCCGCGGGTTTCCAAGGCTTCCCACGCCCTCCTCCGTCAATGCACACGCAGTTATTCAAACCACCTTATAGCGTCCAGTCAGACCAAGACCACCAAAGATTCTACCCACGTGACTATGCGGCACAGGCGTCAGGACACTCTGGAAATGGACCGTTTTGGCAAAGTAATACGCATTCGACGGACAGGAACTATTATTACACCGCCGATAGCAGCTCGAATGGAACATATTACAACGGGGAAACAGTATCACCCGAGTATTATGGGGCCAGTATGTAACATTAACGTTATGTTCCTGTAGACAGAGCAAAAACTGCCCAAAGTGTCGTCATCCTCAATTATGACTCAAGGAAGTGATTGATCCCTAGACTGATTGCAAGTTCGTAGTTATCACTGTTGATACATCGATGGCGTTGTTGTTGTTGTCGTTGTTGTTGTTGTTGGTGCGATAACTAGGAGTATGCCGTTAGTCTACTTCACCCTTTGAACGTTTCAAAACAATGAATCAAGAATTGAGAAGGAAACACTTTGGGATCTGTTGCAGGGAGCTTGGAAGACTGATTACTAAAGTCCGTTGTATCCTGCCTCAAACTTTGCTCAACTGTTGACCAAAGCAACATCATTGAGTCAAAGAGCACAGGGACGCAAGAGTCTGAGGTAATAGTCTAGGAGGAAAGGGGCCTTAAGGTACGGCTTTGCACGCATACGCCCGCAGTTTATGCTCTTAGTTTGTGTATATAGATTCGTTCTGCGCATAATTTATTTCGTCTTGGTAGCCAGTTAGTTTAGTTAGAGAGTTCTAGAATCGTAGCTGTTACGCTTTTGAGCTGCTTCCTGAAATTTAGTTCACATTATGCAGATGCAGTAGAGTATCCCCTTGTGTTGCCGATTTCGCCCTGTTCAAAGGTAGAGGCAAACAAGTGTCCTTTCTCTTTTAACATTTTAAACTCATCTTAAGTACTGACACTTCAATGTTCATGAGAGTATGGTTCTTGCCTTTGGACCGCCTTGCAAAATTTACTCGCAGCAAGTTACACAGTTTTGAAGATTTCAAAGATTTGAAACTGCAGTGAATCAAACAGTTTTGCTTTGTTCATGTGTGTCAATCTTTCTCCTCCTGGAGTTCATCAGCGTCAAATGTAGAAATATTCTAGTGGTTAGTCGCAGCAAAATACCAGAATGAAAAGAAAAATTCTATCTGTAGTTAGTAACAAAGAAGAATTTTATTGATTTCATTTGTTTTATGTAACGTCATTTTGATATGCTCTAAACCAGGTGCCCCCCAAAAGAGGTAACGAATGTCACAAGGGCTAGCAATAATAATTTCGCTTCATTCAAACATATCTGTCTTCAAGTGGACGATTCATTTGAAGATCATTACAAGTTGATTCAAGCTTATCTTTTTGGGTGTGTTTGATTGGTACCAATTCTGAAAACGGTAGGTTTGGAAGACTCGGAATTTCTGTTTGATTAACTCCCCAATTTCAAAAACGGCAGGTTTGGCAGGCCTGCTGAACCTTCTGTTCCATAAGGCAGAAGGTTTGGCAGACTTTGGAGAGATTCGCGATTTCATTTGCAGAACTCTGAGAACTAGGCAACTTTGCTTGCGTTGCTACAGTAATCGGTAACTTTATTCTTTGTTGCCAAGCACCAGACTCGTCTTCATGTTTTTCGATTGGAAACCTCGTCTTCGCCAGGATAAATCTGAAACCTGCTGTTTTGAAGAATTTTGTGTTTGATTGGGAACTGTATTTCCATCTCTGCGAAGTCTACCGTTTCATACCCTGGGTACCAGAGCCTAATGTGGGGGAACGATAGTAAAATAAAAATAGAAAAGGGGGGAGAGAAGAAGAGTCAGACCAAGACGTGGGTAGAATCTCTTCTTCTCTCCTCCCTTTTCTATTTTTATTTTATTATCGTTCCCCCACATTAGGCTCTGGTACCCAGGGTAACCGTTTCAGAATTTGGTAGGTTTGGAATTACCCTTTATACATTCCAATAAAATAGTTACGATCTATATTACTTCTATTACCTATAAAACTACTCTGCAATATTACCAGGGAGATAACCCGATGAGCAAAAAGGTCGTGTCTACCCGGCAACCATTAAAATAGAGATAAAAGCTACTATAAAATACGAGACTGGAACAATACATAGCATGAATAAAAAAAGGAAAAGTTCCGTGAGTTCAATTAAAACTGCGAAAAAATTCTTATCGCTAGCCCCGATAAAATCTGTTACCTTTTTTGGTCATCTGTTACCAGTTAGTAGCATTTAGGCCTAAAGCCCTAATTATCATCGCAACCTCAGTCCTTTGTTGGCTTTGAAATATTCTGTATATCAATTCGATGATAAAACCTAGGCTGATTACAGTCCGTTGTAAATTTCGCTAATTTTTCTATATCTCTGATATCAACCTTTTGCGAGCAATTCAATTCAGTAGATTGGTGGTAAAATAATTCAGTTCAATTGATAAGCAGGTAAAAACGTTTAAGTAATTGCAAGCGAAAAATGGGACGAGCTGGAGTAAGTCTAGATAAAACCGTGGTCGCCATTCTTTCGTCCGTTAACCTAACCTTCTCTTGTTTCCAACCTGTTAGTTCGCCAGAGCTAGCCAGCAACAAACTGTTCTTCAAGCTGATTAGGCCAAAATTGGAAGTTCGCCTGGTTATATGAGCAATGCCGGCATGTGTCCGGCTTGCTCTGGGGACCTGAAAGTATGGATGCGAGAGCAGGTTAACAGAGACAAGAATGACAACAATCTTTTTATAACATCGAATTTAAGCTAGCGTTACCGGCATGATTTGAAAACAGTGAAAAATGTGACGATAGCAAAATTTATGCTAGCGTTCACACCATACCGACAAAATTTCGAAAACTGTAGTAAATTTGACGGTAAAATTTGTTGCAATTTCTCCAACAATTGGATGCCAGTGAAATTTGTCTCCACCTTGTGAATCGATTAGCCTTGTTTTGAAACCGTTGAAAAATGTTCCGGTTTCATCATTTTCAAATGTTTACACGGTACCGTTTTCAGAATGTGTCGTATAGAAGTCTTTTCTCAAAATCTACCGTTTTCAAAATCTGCTGGCAAAATTGTACCGTTTTCATGTAAATGGGAGACCTGTCCGGTACATTTTCTTCATTTCCAAAGTGTGTCGGCATCGTGTGAACACAGTCTTATAAAGAGAATACTTTAAGCCAACACAGGAAAGAAGTTATGTCGATTTTGTGGGCTTTTGGCCTAAAATTTTCTCCACCCCCACCACTGCCCTTGCCTTCATTTGCCAACCCTTATCAATCAATGGATATTTTTTTACTGTTGTCTTGTGAAATTGAATTTTATCGTTGTGCAGATTTGTTTAGCATGGCAAACGTCTATTTTTCTACTTATAACATGCTCTGTTATAATCGTGTTGTTTTAGAATGAATGTAAAATTATGGTAATTGTGAACCAATGAATTTAACGCACAACTCATTCATCTTAGGGAAAAGTATGTACATTTTTGTATCTAATGTATAAAACGCGATGTTATATTTTACGTCATTCGTTTTGTCTCCATGCAGTGCTAATCCCTGACAGAAATGTTGTATTCTTTCTTCACGGAGATATCCTTTTAGACTATACTCAATACATGCTGTAGTTTCGCGTTTCGACTGGGCTACAACTACGACTCATTTCGCTACCCTTGCATAAACGGACAAACCTCATACTGAATCCATGTGGCCTAAACCCACAAGCGTTAAGGCCCAAATCACTTGCTGTTTTTTCTCAAAACCACCGAGCCTAAAACTTTGCAGGAAGTAGTTTTGCAGAGTGCTGTGCCATAAAACTAGCTATCAGCACTTAGAGGAATATTTCTGCAAACCATGATTGGATAAAACGCTGTCGGCTAAAGGCTACTTCAAGACTTCTCGAAGGCTGACGGGACGAACTTGATTTGAGTAAATGTCGACAAGTCTCTTTAGATAAGTAGGAGGTAAAACTGCTCTCTTCGCTCTCAGTTTTTAGCAGAATTGACTGAGCAGTTATGTCTTTGAAACTATCTTTCTCAGCCTGCGTGCAGACGCTACTGAGCCCCTGAAGAAAAGTGAGGTTCCTCCTCCAGTAGAGTCTGCGAATCAGCTACACAAAGCCTGCCTAAAGTCACGTGTGGTTTCCAGGGTCGAGGAACCAAACCTCATTGGTTGAAAGAGATCTCTATTGTTCTCTTTTAGTTTAATTGATCGATAAACATCTTCAAGGAATTCTTGTGATTGTTCTTTTTGAATTAGCCAGATTCAATGGGGGCGGCAGAGTAGGGTTAAAATGAGGTAACCAAAACACACTCACACAATAGGATTTGTTTTGCTAGGTTAGTTTATGCACATGCCAAAGTATGCCTATGCTGATATCAGCAGACTCGCTTTGTATGGCCGATTTGCAGACTCTACTGGAGATGAAAACCTCTCTGAAAAGAAACCAGTTGAGTTTGCACGCCGTCTAATCTTTTTGTGCTGGCCCAGGCCTAAATTCTTAGATTTCACAAAAAAATGCGTGTAGAGCATATTTAGACATATCTAATTATGTCGTTTGCTTTCTTGTGTTGTAGCGGCGACTATGAATAGTCTTTGGGCATCGTGTCGAGGAAGTCCTTTCTCTTTTGACTCGTCCGAGAGGAAGCGAAAACTAAGTTATTTTTTCATTAAAGAATTGAGTAAAACGCCGAAATTTAGTTACATAATTAAAACAGATAAACCCGATTTCGAACCAAAACATTCTTACAATAACATATCGAAGTTCATTCATATGGTCTGCGAGAGATCTTTAAAAAATTCATTGAATTTATGTTATCATAAGAAAACACATTTCGAAAGTGATATTAACATGCCTACCGATTGTTTCATGTTATCGTATGATTGTATGATGGGATTTCTTTGTGGTCAACATTTTCTTAACATTCTGATAGCTTTAATAAGCAACCCTTGCACTTAAATTGAGAAAGTTAAATTTTTACTTGATAACAGTTAGATGCTGAGACAATACGACATTAGATAAAAGATCTCTATCAAAATTCTTACATTTTCTATGTAATATTGGCGTATAATTCAACTAGGTTAAGTCCGTATACAATTGATACACGCGTGCAAGGGATTAAATGTAAGGTGAAACACTTTCTTTGGGACTAATCTGAGCAAGGGCTTTAAGCAGAAGATTAAGGTCTACATAGTCAGTTAGTCTGAACGTCTGACTCAGAAGTCGGGCCTAAATCGCACCATGCCAAGCGAAAACCATACGACACAGTTGACTGATTGCACGAGTCTCAGTTTTTCCCATTGAACTGGATGATGTTTATAGCTTGAAACTGAGACTCGTGACAATACGGCTTCAAAACGGGGGCTAATCTAAGCCAAAAGTCCGCCGCGTTTGCAGCACAACCCATCAGATCGCTACTTTTTTTATATGGTCAACTCACGTGCCTACTCTTGGCGTTTGATTGGCTTAGGGCCTGTTTATGTGAGGCAAATCATCTCATCTGCCAGACCCGGGCCAGACAGGCGAGGTCATTTCCACCCACAGTTTATGTTAGATTCTTTAACTCGCCTGTCAGTCCTAGGGGCTGAAATTGGAGGTGGAGTAAAGTCTCTCTTTTGTGAAATTAGAACGAATTGACCTTCAGGAATCAACCAATTTTGACCAGTTCACCTCATAATTACGACAGTGTTTCGTTAATCGTTAACCTACTTAGTGTTACATGTGGGGTACCCCAGGGCTCTGTCCTTGGTCCTCTGCTTTTCCTTATTTTCATAAATGACCTACCTAACTCATCTCCTAAGTTTTGTTTTTATCTTTTTGCTGATGACACTAACATATATTTTGAAGCTGATAAAATTAGTGAACTTGAAAAAGTTGTCAATAAAGAATTAGGTAATGTTAAACAGTGGCTTGACACTAACAGATTGTCTTTAAACATTGAGAAAACTAACTTTATAATTTTCAGGTCACAGAGAAACCACCCCCTAACAGATAATATTAACATAAAAATTGGTAAACAAAATGTAAAACGATCTCAATATGTTAAATTCCTAGGTATTCTACTTGATGAAAATCTCAGCTGGAAATACCATCTGAGTGAACTTGCCAAAAAATTAGCAAGAACTTGTGGCATGTTTTTCAAGATAAGACACTTTCTTCCTGTTGATGTGTTGATATGTCTTTACAATTCTTTGTTTGCTTCTTTTCTTCAGTATGGAATTGTGGTTTGGGGTTTTGCATATGATGTTCACATTCAACCAATTTTCTTATTGCAAAAGAGAATAATCAGAGCTATTGCCTTTCAAAGTTTTTCCTCGCCTTCCTCTCCTATCTTCTCTGATCTAAAGATCCTGAAACTGCAGGATTTGTTTCAACTAAAACTTCTTTCCTTTGTTTATGAATGTATCAATAAGATTTCTCCTGTCTGTTTTTACAATTTCTTTGAATCAATCAAATCCATTCATCAACATGATACTCGAAAGGCTTCAAAGAATGACATTTTCTTGACTCGGAAAAACACTCTTCAATATGGCATAAGATCTGTTCGTTTCACTGGTGCTGAATCCTGGAATAGTATTCCTACAACTATTAAAGAATCTGTATCCTTGGTTTGCTTTCGCTATAAACTAAAGTCATATCTACTTGCAAAAAGCATTGACAACTAACCTTTGAAATTTTCCACACTCTTTTCATATCCCTAAATAACCAAATTGGAGATTCCCATTCAAGTAATCTAATTTGATCTCTGTGAAAATCTTTCTGCGAGCAGGGGGGTCTCCCTCCTCGATTAGCCTTGCTATTGAGGGAGTTCCTCCTTTAAATGATTCCCCTCCATACATATCAAACTGATATTTTTTGTCTCATGCAAATTTGTAACTTTTATATTTGACTTGTAAATTATTTGTTATTTAAATTTGTTGTATTTTAGTTATGAAATGTATGTTGTGTGGAATTTAAAATATATGAACCTGAACCTGAACCTGAACCTGAACCTGAACCTGTTAATGTGGAAAATTTCACCTCGCCCAGGTGAGAGTCTACCTTTGTATAGAAATCTATGGTAATCTCTTTTCAGATTTGGAGTCGATTCTTAGCATAGTTATGACACAGGAATTGCAAGCTTGAACTTGATATGCGACTTGACAGAACTTGCCATTCCACGCGACGTCAGCTTGACAATGATTACGCTTTGCCAGAAACCTACATGCAAGAATCAACTGTTTTACTGGCCTTTGTTTTCAAAGAATTTCCACTCCCTCCCAGGTATTTCTGAGGCTTGAAATGATTGAATTCTTTAGAGCAGAAATCAGAAGAGCGAATAGTATCCAAACCACATTGCTACTGAGCTTTTAAATTAACTAGGTTATATATGAAATATATGATCCATGACTCAGAGTTCACTAATTTAAAAAACTGAATGTCGGAAAAATTTTGAGATAAAGTAAAAAGATATAACTGTGCCTCGCTTTCAGGTGCAATTTGGTACGAATGCTAATATTTGCAAAAATATTAGTTTTAAATTTTACATTTTTGGTCCTCGTAATTTTTGTGTTCTCACTTTTAAACCCTTCAACATCGAACTCTACAACACCGTGAAGGAATTACATATCTGAAGCTTCAGAAATCAAGGGTTTTAAGTGAAATGAATAAGGTAAAAGTACATGATTAGCTGAATTCAATAAGTATGAAAAGTCTGACATTAAGCTGAGAAATGATACTTAAAGGAATTTTTTCATGGCAGCTCTTTTCCAAAGCGCTTTGAGATCAACTGACTGAATAAATCCCAACTTTGAAAATCAATAGCAACGAGATCACCCAATGAACAATCAGGATAACGAATCCCGTTTCAAATATTCACTTTGAAAAATTTATTCCATGCCCTGGGTCATTGTGCCCTGTATTCCGTGGATTCATTAGAGGTGAGGTCATAGGTCACATGTCAAGGGCCAATCATAGAAACGAGGCTTTATGGCCTACCCAAAAAAGCCCGCGAAAATGTTCACATATGGCAGTTCGAGTCAAGCAACAAACCGTGCTTAGTTGCGTCATCGCAGTAGAACAATCTTTGGGGGTAGGTAGCCTTCTAGATTTCACTTTAGTAATGTTTTGGCAGTCTAAGACAGCGTTTACTGTTGGTGAAGTCACTCTGCACCTGGCCTTTCTCATGCATTTTCATTTACAGTATTGAGTGGCATGGCATCGCGGCGATATGGCACAAATCATCACATCATTAGGGGAAATGACTTCGTCGCGTTTTTTGCTTAGAGCTGTCACTTCAGTTGCAACCTGGTCTTTTATTGTTTCAAGGGTTTATTTACAATAGACACATCCCTTGCATAGTTCGAGACTTGGCTGATAATTAGATCTAGGCCTGCCCTATCAAGAGGCCAGTATGGAAAGTATGGCAGATGCACACCCGAGATTTTTGGTTGACTTGTTAGTTGCACACCTAAGTGATTTACGACAAAACAACCGAGCAGGATCTGTGTGGGGAAGGGTGAAAATTTGCAACTTTGAGCTCCCCTTTCCATAGCTGAAATGATGATGATCACGGGATACATAGAACAGCATAGATGCATGGATCGACCAAAGATTTGAGGAAAAAAAGAAGAATAAGAGTGCCATTTAAGGAATACTGATAAGGAACAAAAAGTATTCAAGACGTTTGATTTGGCAGTGGCTTGAAAGAACTTTCTATGACTGTTGGAACGAATTTCATATTGGGGGGCTGAAAAGAAACACAAGTGAAGTGAACAAAAAACGGGGGTCCGGGGGCTTGCCCCCGGAAAAATTTTCCACGATCCCGCCCTTTAGACTGCTGGAAAACGACCCATTTTTGGAAAATGTGCCATTGAGGGAAACAAAAAGGATCATGACTAATGGAAGACTTTTCAAATTTTGAAAATTTTGAATTTTAGACATCGAAAGAATTTTAGAATTCTATGACATCGAAAGATATTGCATTTTTGATAGATACTGGTAGCTTCCTCGAATAAATAAGAGTTAGAATCTTCATTCCTACTACCTTAGCTGTTACAGCCTTTTTCACTTACAAAATCAACAAACTTCATCTGATTTGAAAAGTTTCAAGATGTGCACACTTGAAGTGCCCACTTGCTAGCCATTGCACACTGCACACTTCAAATTTTCTTCGTGCACACCCGAGATCTCGTCGAAAAGTGCCGTACTTTCCATACTGGTCAAGAGGGGTGACATAACAATTTTTGTCACAGTTAACGGCATTGAGCCACCCCCCTCCTCCTTGCTGGATTTTCTCTTATCATGGGCTCTTTTGCTTGTTGGGTTGGGGACCAACACTGCCTCAACTTCTTTGTGCAGATTGCGGCATCAAAATTCAGTAAAGCAACTGCTGAAAAATTTACTGCTACTCTAAATTTACTGTTATTCGTTAAATCAAAAACTACTTATTTCAATTTTTGTTACAAAAGTAAAATTTTTAATCGATCTGAGCTGAACCTGCTGCCCATCTAGTGGCCCAATCCCATTAACTGTGACAAAAATTGTTTTTCAATGACCCTCAAATCATTCCCATTTAGGCTGGCCACACTAAAATTCTTTTTGATAAGCATAACCCAACTGATCCAAAAAGGATAATATTTGGAAAGAATATTAGTTTTTCGTTTTTGGGTTGGGTTGAAGGTGTTGTGGCGCTGTGTTGTAATCCACTGACTTTGTAGCCAGAACAGTCATGCGGATGGGGTTCCAATCCCATCAGCACCTTTGAACGTCATGACAAGGGGTCGTGAACTCGATTAGTGCTTAGCTATTTCTGTGATCCCAGCTCTTGGCGCTGAAACCGCAACTGCACTTTGCATCTGTTTCTGCCAAAGAATCTGGTCTGCAGGTCATGGTACTCTTTGCAATTATTGTGCAAGAAGAAATACCTTTTGTTCTTATTGTTTATTTTGAATAGCCTATTCGAAATCTCCAGTATGTCAAAACAAAACATGGTGGTGAGGAATGCACAGAAAATGAAACCCGTACAACTGCATATCCCCTTAAAGACAAATGACTGATATATATAGTGTCTTGTTTAAAAATAGAACAAAAGACGGGCGCCTGCCATCATTTGTCCAATTGTTTTGATAATTTCTTGAGATCATCAACTACAATAGAATATAATAGACTATATTTAGGTTGCCCAGGCCCCTTGATTTAAGTCACCTTATATCTCCATCATTTGCCTTTAAGGTTTATTTCAAATCTATATAATCATAATTTGTCATCAATCCAAACCAAAGATGACCAAAGACAACCCTGGCAAAATGGGCTGTTTTCAATGCTTGGCAAAGCCATTCCTTCTTTACTTTTTTACCAGTAAAAATGAAGAAAATGAGCTTTTTTGGCAAACTTATCACCTGATGTAAATTTTGATTTTGAAATGAGACACAACCTTAGGTTTTTTTTGCCCACCTTTTATAAAATCTGAGTGTTTTGTTTGCACCAAAGAACTTCACAGCATAGATAAAAAAAAACAAATGAAATGCAACATGTGTATTGATATCAAATTGAAATAAAACAGCCCTGTTTGTGAAACTTAATCTAAGAATTATCTCGTTTGATCAGTAATTTTATAGAATACTGTGTCCAATCTAATCATACATAAAATGCAATCCTCTGAAAGATTCCTTTTTAGGTCTCACCAGAAAAACGAAAAAAGTGATATTTAGAAAGTTTCCTATCCTTGGTGACATAAATGTTAAATAAATATAAATCTAGAGTCTTGAATTTAGGGACTGTGCTATATTATTTTCCATGCTTTGCTTCATTCCAAATTTATAAATTAATGATGTAGCAATTGGGAAATCTAGTTGTATCATCACAAAATTAAATTTCACTTCTTGTTGTGAAGATCAGAGTTTGAAATGTATATAATTTGTTTTGGGATTAACCATTTGCAAGACCAACCTGTACAATTTCTACTAAGTTTATGCCTTTGGGAATGCTAAATTAAAAATCTTCAACTTTGAAATGCATGGCTCTGGTTTTGCCATTATCTATCCCACTGTACTTCTTTTGGCTCAGGAAACAAGGACGTAAGAAACATTTTGCGATCATGTCAGTCTAAGTTTAGAACTTGTAGATTAGTTAATATTGATGTGCAAACTGTAACTTTCTAAAAAAAACTGCATTTAGCAATCCAACAAGAAACCAAATCTTTAAACTAAGTTCCACTAAGGAATCCCTACTGAAAATTTTAAAGTGTCATTATCATTAGGTCGTCATCTTTAAAAAAATTATTGTTTCTTTACAAATATTTCAAATTCTCCCAAGCTCTCATTAAAACCGTCAAGTTGCTTATTGTGACAAATGTCTTTGCATGTAAGATCGATATGGGTAACTGCTTGAATAATTATATAAAGTATCTGTGTTTGCAGTTTGGGCACCTTGGTGAACATAGTTTGTATAATGTGGCAAGACAGATGATGAAAGTCTTGTCATTGGGAAATGTGTGGTACCAGGATATGCCTGTGCCTCCTGAGTTGCCATTTTTTCATTCTCCCATCTTTGTTTCAGCATTGAAGTTGAATTTGCACTTGTTACATCAGCCCAGCAGCTTGTCTGTGGAGAATAGGGTCTTGAATAATACTGCATCCTTGGTGAATATGTAGTTGTAGGATTACTATCATTATGCACCACTTCTTCTTTGATTGTTCTTCTTATTGGCGACCTTTCCACTGGTGACTTTTGTTCCAGAGGAGTTTGCTGCAAAGATTCTGGTGGAGTGGGTGGTGGTGAATCTTGCTCCATTTTAGTCTGATGATGCATCTTGTCAATGGAATCATTGTTCCCTGACACTTTTCCGTTCTCAACTGGTTCCTTCAGATTGATACATTTTTCTGCATCTTTTTGATCTGCACCTTTAGGACTGTCATCATTTTTATCTGTTGTTGATTTTGCTTCATTTTCTTTTTCCTTTTTTACATCATCAACTTTCTTGTCATGCAACTTGTCAGATCTTTCGGACTTCTCCTCTTCTTCCAGTTTTTGTTTGGCATCTTTTCTTTCCTTTGCTCTGCGGTTTTTGAACCATACCTTGAAAGCAATGGTTGTTTTTATGACTGATTCTAAGAAATTTTTTCAATGCATTCCACTGTGCAAATAATAGATATCTGTAATATTCACTTCAGTTTTTTTTGTAATTTTCCATGTAGTCATCCGGATTTTGAGGAAACTCTTGTCAGAAGAGTTCTCCTATGAGCCCCAAATTCACTTCATCAAATTCGTCTCTGAAGTTTTTGGAAGAGTGTTTGATTTTCAGCTTTTGAAACTTGTCTTTGCTAATCCATTGTAATTAAGGGATTTAATGAATCACATAAGTTTTTACATTCACGCTGGCTGTTTCAAAAAATTCTTGTGAAAAGGGGTGATTTTTGTGATTTTTGAAAATACAACATAATCTGTCACTTTTATGCATTTGCTCATGGGTAACAGTTTTGTTTGATCTTCAACGGAAGAAGTGTGAAACAACATTCATCCAACATTGTTAAACAAATTGCATAACATTTACATACCTGTACCCGAGATTCAGGGAGATTTATTTTGATTG
The DNA here is from genome assembly GCA_964020215.1 of Aurelia sp. 3 sensu Dawson et al. (2005). Lineage (NCBI taxonomy): Eukaryota > Metazoa > Cnidaria > Scyphozoa > Semaeostomeae > Ulmaridae > Aurelia > Aurelia sp. 3 sensu Dawson et al. (2005). Next base: position 10,290,742 of record OZ026573.1, on the reverse strand, counting down.
CAATCTCTTCTCGCATAAAGACATCTGGGTACTTGGTTTTTGAGTAGAGATCTTCAAGGATTTCAAGCTGTGATCTTGTAAATGTAGTCCTTTCTCGTCTTTGCTTTCTTGGATTACCTAAAAATAGTCATCGCATTGAAATACTTTGAACTGCCTTGTAAGTTTGAAATGAGGATGAACGCTGTGTAGGAGCTAACTGTTCAGATGGGCAGGAGCCATTTGAATTTGATTTCCAGCACTTGTTAGGCTTGGGTTGCAGAGTAAACAACTAAGGAAAGGAGTAATATCGAGGTAATGAGTTTTAATTTCTAAACTACAAACACGGTGCATTATTTCCCATGTCACTACAAGAAACATTTACATTTGTATATGACTTTTTGCATTGATTCTAAAAAATATCTTATGTTATAAGGATATTTTACATTCAGCCATAGGTTATCAGGGTTATACTTCGTGATGGAACCGAAAATAAATTATTTACCGACTAATTTTTCGAGAATTGACACAAGAAAAGTCACGTGTTTGCAGTAGTGGCGTAGGTCTGTGAGTGGCCGAGTGGCTTATATAGTGTTCGTCAGGTGACTGAAATTAAGCTTGGTCGACAAGGTCAAACTCCGGATGGGTGACCTCGGAGGCCTGACCTTACAACTCAAATCGTCGTCCTTCGGAATGGACGTTAAACTAGGGGTTCCGTTCCATGCCTGGATGCGGCATGCAAAGTGGGCCTAAATCAGCTTCAAGTAGGTAGAAATCCTGACAAGCCCACTCAAAACAAATTGAAAAACGTAAACAAATAAGTCATCATTTCGGGTGAGCCAGAAAAAAGTTCACACTTTTGAAAATTGGTAGCACCAACTTACATCACTGATTTGAATGGTTCAAACTTCAATTGAAAGCTGACGGATCGACGTATTTTTGTGATTTTTCTTGCTGCCTTACCAGTACTACAGGGTATCTCAAAAAATTGTTTGACGTTTGATTAAATATTAAAAAATAACGATATGCTGGATGGGCACTTGGTTAAGTAACCCATCTCCTAAAATTTTTAATTAATTTTCGACAGCAGAATCTTGCAAATCCGCTAAAAATCCACGGAGTTACAAGCATCTGAAGTTGCGAAAACTGAAACCAGAGACCTTTAAATGGCATTTTTGGTAAAAGTCGCATGGTTCATAGTGTTTGTTGTTTCTCAATCGTTCCAGGGCAAACCAAACGGGATTTGAACAGGTTTTCGATAACCTAACTTTCAAGCGTATGTCAGTTGTAACATTGAGGAAAAAGATTCAGTCTGTCATTGATTATTTTTTAAACTATTAATTTCGGATACATGCAATCTCAAGCACATTTTGACGATAATTGTAAGGATTAAATTACTTCAGAAGTTTTTTTGGTTTGCTCTGATATCGACGAAAGGTATGACATTTCTCTTTTACCTTAATCTTCAAGCTATTTTGCATTACAAGTAATCTGAGGGTCTCTGGTTTCAGCTGTCGCATATTTTTTATCTTGAGAGCTCGCAACTCAATGAATTTTTAACTGATTTGCAAGATTCTAGTCTCTAAAATTATTTGAAAATTTAAGGACAGGGTTACCTTTCCTTAAGCCAGTTCATCCTATCGCTATTTTTCAATATTTAATCAAACGTCGAACAATTTTTTTGAGACACCCTTTAGAAGTATATGTAAATTGAATTTTTAAAGATATTATGGTTGCAAAATGACTGAAAAACGGGCCTAAAACATTGATCAAATCGTAAAGACTCTCCTCACACAGAGCGATAGGAAATTGGACGTTTCACCTCACGGGGGGGGGGTTCTTCCATAGTAAAGGTACCTGGGGATGTGCCGCCCGCAAGGGTATGCTTTTTCAATCCTTCTAGTCTAGCCAAGGGTATACTTTTTTGCCAATTTTAGTCCATTTAGTCTAGCCAAGGGTATACTTTTTGCCAATTTTAGTCCATTTAGTCTGGGCAAGGGTATACTTTTTGGCAATTTTGGTCCAAGAAATGTCAAACTTCGGTAATTCCTGTAAAGAAACCCAAATTTTTTTCAAATTTTGATCCTTAGAATGCAAAAATTTGGCAAGTTTTGCCTAGAAAATGCCAACTCATGGCACTGTTGATGTAGAAATTAGTCTAGCCAAGGGTATCATTTTCAGAAAAATTGGTCTAGCCAACGGTGCCATTTTGAAACTGTGGGCGGCACACCCCTGCCCGAAATTTAGCCGAGAACCCCCCCCCCCCGTGTTTCACCTCTCTCAAGAGTCATAAAACACATAAATGTGGAGAGGTGGTTTTATCCTAATGCTGCAGCTTCTTGACTTTTTAGTGAATTGAGAACTAAATTTTAATGTGTAATCACTTGCAAAACAAATTTCGTGTCATTCCAATTATCAGGTCCGAAGATAATTTTTTTCTCGATGTCATCAAACATCAGCGATTGTTGAACCTTTTTTGCAGGGCCGCCGAGAGCTTTTCGAGGCCCAGGAGCAACGCTGTGAATTGAGGCCCCCTGCGAGCAAAGCGAGCAGAAAATTTTACGACCGCCCCCTTTAGATTGGCTTAAAATGCATTTCAGAGCATTTCCTGTAGTCAAAATGTCAAAATTCTCCAATTATGAGGCCCCTTAGACCCTGGGGCCCTGGGGCAAAGTGCCCCCCTGCCACCCCTCTCGGCGGGCCTGCTTTTTTGGAACAACCGGAAGGCGAATCATGTCACAGTGAATTACAGTTTATGGTGGTTAGATTAGGACGATCAAGCACCATGGTTCGAAATAAACTACCGCAAGAAAAAGGTTTTCGTAGTGATGTGTGAAAAAGCTTCTACGTAAATTCTCTGACAATTGTTGAAAATACGGTTGAACTAATTGGACCGCACAATAAACCTGTGACAGCTTAGTGTCCCGACATTAATTGCAAAACGCCTCCATAACACACATGTTGCCCAATAAGGAGACCCGTTAAAAAGGGTCAATTTTAACATGATAGACGTCGTATATGTCTGGATGTATGGGTGGCTGCCATTAATTGAAAAAGGAAGCTTGAGGAGAAATTGTTGAAAGTTATGTCCATGAAAACCGCCTACGGAAGTAAAATGAATTTTTTGATGGGTCACTATTTCAACGCTTAACGCCTACCAGTCTAAAATGTGAAAGTAGCTGTTTCAAGTCTTCAATCCTATCCAGTAACAAATCAAGTCTTACTTTCCCTTTTTAGACCATTTGGCTATTCTACTGCTTGATAATCTTTGTAAAATATACATCGCAGATTTGGGGTATTTATGTTTGATTTTAACGATTTTGTATTTGTAGAACTTATCATGTAAATAGGTAAATAGTTGGCTTTAATTAGCTGTAGTTAGCTATATTTTCTGTCACTTGCCAACTTTAAATAAATCATTTATTATTATTTTTTTTATCTGCATTTCTAGCAATAGCGATTTGGATAAAGCGCCAACTCACCCCCAGACCATGTTGATTTGCTAGATTATTGTCTCGGCATCCCCTGAGAGTCGCAAATTGCCTGGACTTGCTACAAGTCTCTCTTTTGTCATCACAAGACATAGAGCAGAAAGAGGGAGGATAGCCATTTCCCTTGCCTCTACATTCTGCATCTTACGATATGTGCTGAGAATAGAGAGAGACTTCTAGCAAGTCTACAAATTGCCCTAACATCCCTATTTTATCATCACATTGTTTTGTAGAGAAGAGGGGAAATTGTAAAATATTACGAAATTAGTACAGTGGTGTTCCAAGGCTTTTGGCAAGATCGAGAGACATTTTCGACAAAAGAGCATGGATCGAGCGATAATTGTGTACTCCTGTTTATAACAGAGTCTCCTCCGAGTGGCGCTATGAGTAATGGTGATGTCATAACTGCTCATCACTGTTATACATAGTCGAAAGTCGAAAATTCTTGACTTTTGCCATGCTCAAAATTCCTTAAGTTTACCATTTTATATTCCTTTGCTCTCATTCTGCTAATCTTACTTCATTTGATAACGGCTCAACTCGAAAGGTTATGCATTTAAAGTACCCTGTTCAAGGTACGATTTATTTTATTCTACATGTTAATTTTACAATGAATGTCGTACACAGGCCTACAACAAGATTGTTTTGTTTTTAACATATCGCCCGATTAAGATTTTTTTCGTGTTGAAGGTTCCATTCATTTGAACCATGATTCAGAGTAGATAGCGTAATCATCTTTCCTCTGTTATTTTTAGGCCCAGAACAATTAACTGCATCAGAATGATACAACGCCCAAGAATTAGAACGCCCAACAATTAGATGATGTAACAATTTCTTGGTAAGTATTTTAAACCTTCTGTTTAGATGCCCCTCATGCAAGTTACCAGGGAGACCAATCTTGAATGTAATGGGAGAAAGGTCCCTATTTATACCGGGTGTCCCAAAAAAAGGTAACAGATTTAATGAGGACTAGCGCTAAGAATTTAACTCCAGTCAATCGGAAATAACCTTTAAACTAATCCTCGATAGTTTACTTGAAGATAAACACCATGTTTGTTGATATTGGAGCATTGAGAGTAAACATTTTTATCTTGAAAGTCCTGATTTGCAATGACCTCCAAACCAGAGCTTTTAGGCTTTGGCCTAAACTACAAACGCGCTGTTGTGGGGAATCTCCTCAAGGATAGGCACAATGTAGAAAGTCTGAGGAAGCACCTTTGCTTTGTGCATGCACATTTGAGTACAAATGCAAAAACTGAAAACTGAAAAGTCACTAAGGAATATCTTTATTCAGCCAAAATGAAAATGAATTTACGAAGAAGAAACAACTTAAACACGATAGAGCGCTTTCAAGGATCTTACCCTCGTGGGATGTTTAATCCTTTGGGTATAAGCGACGAATTCTTGTTTCGTAATAATTTAAATGATCAAAAATGCGAACAAGGAATATTTTTCCACACTCAAGGGAATCATTTCCCTATAGGGTAACTTTTAATTTGCAGCAGCAATTCACAGCTTTCGTAGAATGAACAGAGATATCCCTTTGGGAAAAAAATTCTTGAGTTTGATTGTCAAGTTCCATTTAGATTTCTATTACGAATTTTTCCGATGCATGAAGCTTCTTGTGTGTACTTGGCTGTGAGTCAGGAGATTCCACAACAAGCGCGTTGACACAACAGGCCGAAACCCAAAAGCTCTGGTTTGGAGATAGAGGCAAATCTAGACTTTCAAGACTGAAATTTCTACTCTCAATGCTCCAAGAACAACAAACAAGGTATCCATCTTCAATTTAACTATCGAGGATTAGTTTAAACGCTATTTCCCACTGATTCGAGCCAAATTCTTAGCGCTAGTCTTGATCAAATCTGTTACCTTTTTTCTGGGACACCCGGTATTTTGTGAGAAGCTTTGTCGACCAACCGTTAGGCATTGCTTGATTGATATATGCACAACTCAGGATCGCCTTTTTCATTTTTTGATTTTGCGAGCCCCTGTTGACCTAGGTTTACAACGGGGATACAAGGGGCTCGGCTCAGATAATCAATCCAGGCCTTAGAGAGAATCAACTTATAATGCCCTGCGCCGAATGGACCTGAATATCCTATTATTAGCCTATTGTACTTGATGATTTCGACACGCGCATGCGTATTGTTTAGCTAGAGGAACAATAACGTACGTCTGAGCTTTGTTTCTCCCTTTCATAGCTTACTCTCACCTGGTTCCGGGCATTCACTGCACTCCAGAAGCGCAGTATTTGTTCCTTTTGCAACTTAATTCCTTTAAAGTATCCCTGTGTCCATGAAGGTTGTTGTTGTTGCGTCAGGAAAGAGATCGAATTCGCAGCACACAGGGACGTAATGAAATCCTTGACAGGCTGTTGCAAAGCTCGTAGCTTTGGCTACGTAGCTAGGCCCATATCAAAGGTAAGCAAGGAGAGCGGGAAAATATGTTGAAATTCATCACATGATTCAGCCTGGCGCCATTAATGGAGAGCATCTGCCATGGATCAAAACATGCGTATGACACATTCCAAAAAATAGCGCTTCAAGCAATCGCCTACGTAAAGCGCAATCATCACTTTTAAGGGCCCATTTTGTGGTGGACTGCCTTATCACTGCTTGTTAGCCACAGCGTATTACAAACATTTTTTACTGTCATCGATGGTTTCGCGTCCCAGATACACTTGGATGTGTGGGATTTGACTCTCTTTTTGCCAAGCTCATTTTTAAAGTCCTTGCCAATGAATTTTTTCTATCTGTCTCTCTTTAGTAGTGATACAGAATCTCCATTATGTCATGCCTTCTTCCTGTTCAGTGTTTTCCACAAATGTGCATTGAACACCAATAACACATAGATGAGATGGACAGTACATGCAAGATCCCCTTGATGATGGCCCCGAGATCGCTTTTATGGATTCCTCACTAAAATGAAATTCATTGTCGAAATTCGCACGAAACTCATAAATCCCAGGAATCTAAGATTTTGAACTTCTAGAGTTTCTTTTGCCATTTTTGAAGTAACATATCCTTGACTGAAGCTTGTAAAGGTGGTGTCCTAGGTCCCAGAGCCCATAGCTACCTCGTAATTGTTGTTGGCCACATGAGCCTTCTGGGTTCTGTTTCTAAATGCTTTGTCAGGAACTCTGACTTCTTTTCTTTTGGTGAAGCAGAGTAATATGTTGTTGCTTGCTTTTATCTATTCTCACTGACCATCGTAGAATTAATTGAATCATTTAATAATACTTCTGCCTCTTAATATGTGATTTTGAGACCATAAGATATAGATTCAGCTTATTTTTCGATTTTTATTCGTTGACTGTAAAAAGAGTTTAAAGCGTGGCACCTTTACAGTCATCAGAGCAATTGTGTAGCAAATTAGCCACCCTAACCATGAACGACGGTACTACGAAGTGTGTCACTAATGGGTTTCTGCAAAGTTGAAAGCTTGCATTCACAGCGAGCAGATAAATCTAAAAATAACCTGTTCAAATCGAAGAAGAAGCGAGAAAAGGCCCTGTTTTGAGATTTGTTGATACAAATTGCATTTACTGTGTGGCATTTTCGTTTTGTTCCGCAAAATCCATGCATGAGGTCGAAAATATGCAAGAACGTGCACTTAGTTAGACATATAATGATTATGTCAGTTCGTAAAATGATCTTCTACATAAGTCGCACGATGCATGTTTTCAACTTTAGATCACTTGTTTTAGAAATTCAAAACTTTGAATGGTCTAAATCCATCCTTCATGAAAGTTATCGTTCAAATTAGAACCTCCAACTATTTATCACGAAATCCTAACAATCTTACCCATTATAGGCCAAATCAGGTTACTTTCGGCACAAACAGTCTCAGGTTTTAGGACCAATGATTTGGAACTGCTTACCAGAAGAGCTAATATCTGCGGACAATCTTAATACTTTCAAAAGCTTGATAATTCAATGTAATGGTCTCACGTGCAACTGCAATGCCTATCGTTTTATAGGAAATATTTCATAAGCGGCATAGAAATAGATAATTCATTTGCTTTTTTTCAGTTTATTATATATTCATCGATTTTGATTAGTTTTCTTGTACAGTTTAATTGTATACAAGAGACTAGTTTGTTTGATTAATCGATGTAAAATATAGCTACAACAACAACAACAACAACAACAACAGGTAGCACACGTGCCGTGAACAATAGCCAAAGAAATAACGCTCCGTCAGAGTTTTTCTTTGTTGTATTTATCACAAATTCCATTTGAAATGGGTATGCACTTAGGCTACAGCCATATCTACCACTGCATATTATTTGGCATTTCTTTTTATTTACTATTGAGCCATTTTATCGCTTATCCTTGTTGGGGATACGAACAGGCTAAGTTGTGAGCCTCGAGGAATCCCCCAAAAAGGGCTCCAGATCGCATGCGAAGTAGCGATTTATGTCGATGACGTAATCTGCAAATTAGCTTGACTGTTGAGAACAGGATAAGAAAACAATAGGAAAGTTGCGCATGACAGTGTGAGCCCCACCGTTGAGTCGCTGTCAACAAAGCTGAATCACAATCGGTCAAAACAATAGGGTCAGCACTTCATCTCCCCAACAAATCCACGAATTTGGTTTTGTTTATTTCGAGATTGTCAAGGTGGATCATCACTTAAGGTGGTCCAGCACTTAAGGTGGTTCAGTGCTTCTTGAAAATTGAACGCTGAGATAAAGAGACATTCACTGCTGATGAAATGAATTTCAACCACATACAGAATTAGTTGAGGTTGCTCATAACTGATAAGAAGTTAGCACGTCCAAACGCATAAGATATTGGATAAGAGCTAAACTAACTACGGAACATTTTGCTTGGTTCATAGCTTCACTTTATCTCGACATTCACCTCTTCCATAAAATTGAATATACCCAAGACTAGGCGATAATTTAGGTAAGCAAAGCTTTGACTTTGACCGGAATCGACATGGCTACATCAACAGCCACTAAAATAAATCAAAGAAATGCCCACAGACCCATGCTTTCTTTAGCAACGCAGTAAACGGCATCTCTGATTTGTCTCTATGTGGTAACTAGCCTCTTTGTCATGCAATTGTACAAGATGGTACCCTTAATCAGGCCAGTTTGTGGACGAAGTTGTCAAAAGTTTCCGGTTTAAGACTGCGGTTAAAATAAGTCAGCAGAGTTAAAAGTATCTTAGCTAGGGGGACAGGGTCAGTCTAAATATAACCTACAGTATTTCATGTTCTCGATTTATGAAAACAGTAGGGAAGCAAGGGTGATAGGAAGATAAGTCAAGAATTGGCAGTTCTCAATGTGTAAGGGATAACACTTGCTACAGCATGTAAAAGTTATTATAATGAGGCAGAAAGTTTGGTCGTTATCTCTAGACATCTGTCGAACGTTTCTTGAAGGTGCTTTCCTAAGAAAATATATCTCTCATAATTTCGGATCGGAGCCGTCGATTTCAACCAGATAAACTTTGAAGTACATTTGAACGTTGGAAAACTTGACAAGGTTGTTGAAACTTGCGGAAACTTACAAAAAGTTGCTGAAATTTTACAACACAGAGGGTAACGTTGTTTTATGATATCAATGCACAAACCCGGATTTGTCCTCTAAAGTCACAGTTAAGGCTGATTTCCACTCAGTAAAATTTTCCGATTGAACAGAAAATCCTTTGTTATTGTGTGAAAATGTTGCCGTGAATTTGAATAGAATGTTACGCGTGACTAAGATTTTATTGTCTAAAATTCAGTCCGCTTGGAAAATTCTACTGAGTGGAAATCAGCCTTAAGAAATGTGGATTTTCCGTAGGAAGGAGGTCACAACGGCATCTCTCCACTTGTGCCTCAACAATAACATCTGTGACAAATGGCGCCTCACTATACTGCGTTATGTTTATCTATAAGTTTGGCCGGATGGACAACAATCACAGAATATTCTGAGAGACTCTCCTATGGAAGTTGTTTTTGCTCCAAGCATTTTATCAATTAACAAAACAGTAACTGTGGAGTTTTTGCCGGATTTATGTGGGTTTTGGTTTGACGTCACCAAGCCAAGAATCCGTTCTCTGGAAGCCAAAACTTTCCTCTTGGGACTATGATTGTGGCTAACTAGACGAAAAATGGCTCTGTGTCTAGCTTAGATTTTTGCAAAATACAATTATCAATGATTTTGTCCTTGATAAGTAATGATAGGTCAAAAGATAAACTATTGAAAAATCTGTGATCATCTCTTTACTAAACACGAAAGAATGCCATGAAAAGCGCTACAAAAAACGAGGAAAAAAGATGAATACATCAAACGTTCCTGTAGTGATTGACAACTCGAACCCAGACCCCTTATTGTACACATGAATGCTGTTAGTTAGAGCTGTTTCCAAATGCAAGATAGTGTTTTATTTGTTGTCGACTTTCGGCACACTTACCGGGTGACCCAAAAAAAACTTCACGAGCTTGAGTGCACATATTTTCTTCCAAGCAAATGTTATGAAGACAAACTGGGTATTAGCGTGTAGCTGAAAGGCTCCGCTATCTTTTGAGACCTTGCTCGGTCAGTTTAAGATATGCCTTCTGTCTGAAAAAACACTTTCAAAAATATGGAAATTCATTCATTTCTCGGACCATTCCTTCGCTTTCCAGTCAATTTTTTGGAAAGTGTGAAAAAAGCTGAAGTGTCCAGTCGATTTTTTGGAAAGTGTGAAATTTGCTTTGGAGCGTGAATTTTGAATGAGGAACAATGGTCAATCACTGTTCAAACAAAAATTTTCCCCAGACGATTTCTTATCCATCGCTATGTCGAGTTTTCACAAAATGTCATACGTCACGTTAGCAATTGGTTAATACAATAAAGAAGTGTTGAGAATAGAATTCCATTGTTTTGTAGACTTGCCCCAAGTCTATTTCGTTTCAGGCAGACTTATTACAGATGACGAAATAGACTTGGGCAAGTCTAATTGTTTTGTGACCTTTCATTTCTGCTACACGAATTTTCATTGCAATGAAAATTGAGCCTCGATCCTGTGCTTTGTAATAAACAATAGAGATAATTGTATCATGTGAACCAATCAGGTTCATGACATATGTACCTTAACTAATTACTCTCTGAGACAGTTTGAATGAGAGAACACAGTTAGTCTCTTTATGCTTGCCGCAACGAGACCCGTTAACCCCACATCCTGCAATGGTTGCCACGTTTCCTTTAGTGGTCCAAAACTTTTCTTGCAGGCAAACCGTTACAAGCTAATATTACTGTTGGGGAAACTGGTGGTTTTATGAAATTTCAAATTGGCAGCTAAACCTAAATTGTTCTTAACAAGTTTTGTAATTCTAATGACTTTCTTAATTTCTGTGTGTGCTATAATCATCATCATCATCATCATCATCATCATCATCATCATCATCATCATCATCATCATCATCATCATCATCATCATCATCATCATCATCATCATCATCATCATCATCATCATCATCATCATCATCATCATCATCATCATCATCATCATCATCATCATCATCATCATCATCATCATCATCATCAATTTATCTTCCGTATAACTAGGTTAATACAGCTAATTTAGGCCTACAGCAGATTAGTGTCGAGCCGCCTTCAGTGCAGATCCCCCTTAACCATAAAGCTGGATGGCTTAATGTAAAATTTAGATTAACTTCGCAGATTAGGGCGAAAAGTTGGCTCACTATTGATCAATGATGCATCCCAAACAAATACTGGTACAACATCAATACTTACACCGTACACGAGGGCATAAAAAATATTTCGCTGCCTTCGTCTAACAAACATAATGCTTTAAATTCCTACGAAAACACAATAAACGTATTTTTTAAAAGAAACTACGAATTTAGGCCAGTACTGAGAGTTTCTTAAGGTTATCAGATTTTGAGTTCTCAGAGCTTCTTACCAGTTTCTTCAAGGTTTCATATCAATCTTCGTGTTCACTACCTGTACCCTCCTGAATATTTCAAAACAATGTTTATTGAAGCCTTTCCGGTGTCTAGACATCACTCAAGTACCTTCTGAGTAACATGATACAAGAAGCAAATGAAAATAGAAAAGAAATATGGCAAGGATTTCCTTTATCAAAACAAATAGTTTCTTGAATTATATTTTCCCACTACTGATGTTTTTTAAAGGAAGTTTGCAATGGTAAATAGGCTGCTCTATAAATAGAACAAAGAACATGTCCAAACACAGCATTGTTTCTTCAGATATCGAATATTAGCAACACGTGTGGGCCATAAATTTCAATGGTCTATTTTTAGATTTTTCTGCTTTGTGCAAATGCAGGCTTAAAGCCTTGCACAAACCCTTTAATTTTTTTGGTGATCTGAGAGTTGAGTTTCTGATAAGCAGTTTCTTATCAAAACACGCGTGCAGAAGAAAGATCACAAAAAATAACTCAGCCCGTTTGGGTATCAACCAAACTTTTATTCATTGTGACACATGACGAATCTTTTTTCTCTCTCATCATCACACCTGCCTGTAGATGACTTCGGTATTTTATGGAGTAGCTGCGGTTGGGTGCTTGACACAGTAGTATGCTGCAGCTGACAAAGGCATGCCTTCTTTAATGGCCATGTAAATAGGAGTAAAATGTTCTCACTAAAATCTTCTAATTGCTAGTTGCTGGCGCACATGTAGATGCATGTGTGCGAGTTCTATGGCTCACTTTTTTTATCAAGTAAGACCAAGTTAGTTACAAAGACTTTACAGGTCTCATCTGCAGCGGGAAAAGACACGGAGTCGTCTTGTTCCAACTGCAGATGGGGCTTACAAAATCAAAACATACAATTTCCAAAGGGGAAAGCCAAAATCAAACAAAACAAGGAAAACAAAAACAAATAAAAAGTAACGTAGAAAGGAGGACCATAAGAAATATGTATGTATGTATCCACGAGACAGAACTTTAGATTTGCCCTTCTTCTTTCGTTATAAGTAATACCTTATCTTAAAAACCTCCCTTCGCCTGCACCAAACGATAGTTCGCCGTACTGGTTTCAGGGCAATTTTGCGGCTTCGTTTGTTTTGAATTTCTGCTTGAGAGAATTTCTTTTGTCTGCATTCGCTAATCACTTTGAATTGAGGTGTGAACTAAAGCGACTGATGCTATTGTATTACGTAATCGGCCCTTGTTTAATGGTCCCATAGGGGTGGTTGCAAATGATAGTAAACAATGAAATTTTATGTGCTTTTGGATATTGCATAATTCAGTAAGGCCAAATCATGAGTGCGACAGAGGACACGCGGTTTTAGGTGCTGTTTACATGGAGAAGGGCCAGCCCTCCTAGAAGGGCTAGCCCGCTTTGCCGAGATCTCACCTTGCAGGTCTATTCCTTTATAGAGTTCTTTTTCGTTTACATGAGAGGAGGGCTAGCCCGCCTAGGCGAGATCTCGCTATTCAGTACCCGAGATCTCGCCTAGGAGGGCTGGAAATTTCCCATGTAAACGCAATCTTAGTAGAACACATACAGGGAGATTAAATATCTTGAAACTAGTGTTGCCGCATGATTTTCCACACAGGGAGACATTTTTTTTGAGTCAGCCCGTACAACAGTACGTGCGCGCTCCTATAACTTCCAAAAAACTCTGTGCAAACCATACGCGCCTTAAAAATGCCAAAAATAAACTTTCACAAACCCTCTCCTGTTACTGGTTTAACTTATCTTTGTACTGATTTCAAAACTCATTTTTCTCATAGCTAATATTAACCTATTTAATTTTATTTGTTCAGTTCATGAATATATTTCTTGCTAAGAGGAGCCAGTCTTAAGTGCTCGCCGCTGGACATGGCGCCCACACTCCCTTCCCGTACTCCTGTTAAGAATGATAGCAAGTTTCATGGTCAAGGAGAGGGCCTTTAAAGCAGGGCATAATTAAAATATTTGCTTTTGGCTAAAAGCTCCCTCGAGACCTCTTGTTACCGAGTTATTTTGTTGCAAGATACTGCACATTTTTAAATAAGCAAGAATTTACCCAGAGCTGAAACTCTCTTAAGATAATGAGATTTTGAGTACCATGAGTTTCATATTCAAGAATCTTCAATGCTTTTCCAGCCGCACCATCTTGAACAGTTCAAAGCAAAGGTTTTTGAAGCATTTCCAAATGTTTATTTATTACTAAAGTATGTACGTTCCGACTAGCATCATTCAGAAAAAAGTGAAAACGAAAGAAGAATATGCCTAGTATTTTCAGTTTTATATTTTCCCGACTCTGAAGGTTTTTAATTCCTTGGCGACCTGGAAGTTGACTTGTGAGCGGTTTATTATCAAAATGTATGTACCATGTTATTTTGTGGGAAAATTATGCATGCAGCTTATCGTTTGAGTGAACAGAAATGAATTGATCGGTTCTTTTTTAATTTTCTAAGCGAACCAACACTCTTCATATCTTATCACAAGAATGTCTTCGTGGCCATAAGCATACTTTCTTTTATGTTCATAGGGAGCAAGCACAAAGCATATATCAGCGTTCCTGACGTAAAGAGACGGACCTAAGTTTACATCTACCCGGTGAGTCAGCCTAAGTCAATGAATATTTAGAAATTTGGGAGCCAAAGGCTTTCTAACTGGTCACCAAAGTGAATGCAAAAATTTAGCACGGAATTATTGGTCCCATCTTTTTCAAGCAACAAGCAATGGTACCAATATTTTCATCGCAAAATCCTGCAAAGACTACCCTAAATCCTTGATCAAATTTCCCGACAATTCAGCTGAACAGTGATCAAAATAAAACTCCATCTGGTTAGACTGACTACCTCAGTCCCAATTTCTGCTTCATTTATTGAATTGGATGCCGACACAACGCTTTTAACTAGCAACTTTTGATACAGCGATCATCAGTTTATCAAGTAGCGCAGTTATGACATGTAATTAGTCAACCATCTGGCTACCTGATTCCTTTAAGATTTCTTTTGATATAAGTATAGCCTGCTTTACAGTGTATGCTTTGGGAAATGCTTTCGTCCGCCTCGAGACCAGTCCACTCCATAATTTCAGAACGGAGTGACCGATTTCTACGAGACAAAACTTAAAATTTATTTGGACATATCCACTATCAAATAATGTGTTTACCAATATTCTTGCCTTGATATCGGGGGGAACAGTGGCGTTGACAAAATGGACGGTTGTTTCCTAGCGCGTGGCGTGTTTTCTGCGGGCACTTTTCACAATTTTTATGCCAAGCAAAATAGGGGCGTGTGCAGAGCAAGCCCAAAGCGACAATTCAATATTCTCCGGCGACAAAGACCAGTAGACATGCTGATTCAAATATGGAAAAATGTCCGTGGTGAACTCCGTGTGAATATCAAATGGGAATCTCGCTGAGAAAAGGTCAATGTTGTTAGAGTAGACAGGCTTAGGCAGATTAGCCCCCTTTAACTCAAGACTTATCATTGCTAAGCAAGTTATTATCCATTCTAAGACTTTAGAGAAGACAAAACAGATAGCCCGCAATATGTCCTGTAAGCTTCTTAAGGTCATTTTAATCCTCAAATACTATTAACTAAATTGATGATTTGTTGTAAGTCATTCTGCTAATCTCAACGAATAAAACAGTATCATTTCTGCTCTCGATCAAGGAACGTTTCATAGCTGGAGAAGACAGTTGGGACTGCTCTTTTGCCACTGCATTCAGCGGCGGCGCCAGCCGCCGCGAAGTGGCGGGGTAAGGATAGACATGGGGGTCCGGGGGCGAAGTCCCCAGAAAATTTTTTGGGGCCACGCCCTTTAGGACTTTGGGAAACGATACGCCCTTTTGAATATAGAGATGCACCGTTTTTTGGATAAAAAACGGCAGATGAAATCATTTGTGTATTGAATTGTATTACAACTGGTATCACAACTTGTCAAAGTTTAAATGAGTCATGTAATAATGTGAAATGACAAAGACAAAATTAGAATGACAAAGACAGAAAAAGATTTCAAAACAATAAGTTCATATTTTAGAGTAAGAAAGCGAGATTAAAAGCTAAAGGCAGACCTACCCCTACCCTAAGTTTTTTATGTGGTTTTTGGACGAATCTAAATTACCATATGTTCATAAATGTGGGGAGTATTTACCCCCCCCCCCCCAAACCCCCCCCCCGTGGCTCCGCCACTGACTGCATTTCACTGGATCTTACATTACTATTACGTACATTAGCCATTTATTAAGTAATTTCGGTAATATCAGCGAATAAAACAATGAGTGTTTTAATTTTTAATCTACCACGATATAGCTCGAGCAACAAACGTTTTATTGGTGGAAAAGAGACATTCGAACAAACGTGTGAAAGGTGGAGAGGGGACAATAAGGGCTTCTCTTTGTCCTTGTATCCCACTTTAATCCTCAATTACTATTGACTAAATTGATTATTTGTCTAGTAAGTGCTTTTGCTCATTTAACCGAATAAAACAGTATTAATTCTACCACGATATAGCTGCATCAAGAAATGTTTGAAAGGTGGAGAGGGGGCAATAAAATAAGGGTTCTCTTTGCCACTAAATCCCACTTTAATTCTCAATTATTATTAAATATTGATTAGTTTCAAATCACACCAAACAGAACAATATCGATTCTACCTAGCTAGCTGGACCAAGGAACGTTTAGCAATGGTTGACTGAAGGTTTCTCTCGCTTTTATGTTGCAATTATGAATTTTGGTTTTTTGACTCATTTCTTTGTTGTGTCTCATAACAAAAGAATTTGAAGTCTTTTGTCATAACAAAAGAATTTGAAGTCTTTTGTTAGCCTCCCGGCTTTCGTAATGGAAATCTTTGTTTGTAAATATGTTTGAGTAAATCTTGAGTCATTCCTAGGCAGCAGATGATTAGGCTGTGTGCAGATTTACCTTGCAGATCTATGTCTTGGGGCATTGGAACTCTTAGGAGAGTTTGCTGTTTCGCATATCGTGTGTTTGGATTTACCAAGAGAAGTGCAGTCTTAGAAGCTTATTGAAAACCTGAAGGACTAGTGTGTTGCCCGTGAACAACATTTTAACAGCCCTAGTATCAACCAACCAAATTTTAAGTTTGACTGTTTGTTCTTGAATAAAGGATTTGAAAATACAATATACTACCAACGCCATTCACAAACCATTTTAAGGTACTCCAAAGATGGAGAAAAACTGTTTGATTCTTTTCGGCTAAGTTTGTCGTAAATTAAATTTACCAGGATAGAAAACGTGTAATACACTAACTAGTATGATCTGGCCTACTCGTTAGCTGTAGCAAATGAAAACAATTGAAAGGTGCGAGTTGCGAGTAGTTGCGAAGCTGCGAGAGTCATTAAATTGGCAAACATTTTGGTCCTCGCATGCAAGGATCTTTCCTCGTAGCCCTTGGATGCGAATGCAATTTTCCAACCTGGAAAGTTCAATTTAAAGAGATCTGTGCCAACTTAATAGTGAAATATGGTACCCATTGATTCTTAGAAACCAACTGGGAAGACTTTCTTTGCCTTTCGAGACTTGAAATAAGAGGATGAAATGTTTCATTCCCTTGCAGTGCCGCAACACCGAAACTTGAAAGCAAGAGTTTGCTTTGCATGAGGAGCTCAGAATGCGATTTCGTAGCTAAACTGTTCTGAGGAGTAAAATATGCAGTAACGAAGATGTCGTTCCAAGTGACAAAGCCATTAGTTAAGTTTGAATTAGAAACCACACATTCAGTTTCCAAAGAGCACTACTGTATTACGTTATCATTCACACCCGTCCTACGTACTCGAGGGTTTGAAACTGTTGAGCTTCAAAGTTACAATAAATAAAAACATAATCGAAATTTCCATCGTGTATCAGTTACTAAATTCTGTATCATTGGTAAAATGTTAGCAAGTTTAAACGATTCGGATACCTTGATTTAAAGATAAATACATTTGCTTACCGTACGGGAGTTGCATTCCCATTGGTGGCATCTGATGGTAGCCCATTGATGCTTGATGAGGCATGCCAGCTTGCTGGTAGGCATCTCTGAATGTTGGAAGATTATTGTACCAAGCTATCCTGTCCATTTCTTGTTCTCTGTGGCCAACAGGCTTCTATGTTTGGGCCTATTTCCTTATTACGAACAAAGTTATGTCCTCCGGAGTCGGACACGATTCACTAAGTACGCACAGACGTGGTTAGGAGAGACTAGCTTAGCCGCAACTATTCTTGCAACGGATGGGAATTGAAAATGTTAATCCGTGGATACGAGTTGCTCTAATGACTGCTCCGCCTTCTATTCAACTAAGTAGCAGATCCAGCCGGAGATATGCCGGATTACAAGCCACAACAATACAAAGTAGGAAATTAGCATATATCAGCAACATATCAAAAGCCTGACGTCTCTGCCTCGTGTTAGACGGATGGAGCATTGAGTTGCCATGCAGCATGTCAACAACCCCATCAACATCTTTTAACCGGTCAACTATCCACCTCGTTGTGACGTCTGTACTTGAAGTGCAGAAATTTCGATGTTTTCCTGGACAGATTTTCATCGACCCTTTCAGATACAGGTCTTTAGAATGTAATAAGTGTTTGTTGCCAAAGACAATGGCCAAACCAAGGACATCCCACAGTTCCGGACACACTCATTGAAAATTGATCCCACAGGTCATACATTTTCAAGAAACTTGACGTGTTCACCATCATCATCATCATCATCATCATCATCATCATCATCATCATCATCATCATCATCATCATCATCATCATCATCATCATCATCATCATCATCATCATCATCATCATCATCATCATCATCATCATCACTAATTTTTCTGTATCCCTTTAAGTGTGAAAGTGTTATTTTGCATGTTGATTTCCTTCTTGTAACTTGAATCATGTCGTATCATTTTCATTGTTTCGAAGTTTGCTCTGAGTGTGACATCATAAGGGAGAATGGATCTCCTTTGTAAATACATCAATGTACGTCAGCTTCTGCTGCGGAGCTCATTCTGTCTTCTCTTCTTATTTAAAGTGGTTTTGATTTCTGTTTCCTTTCCGCGATCAAAGTTTCAGACGGATTAGCGATGATGATCGAGGAAATCTACCTTCATAGGCGTAGTGTGTGAGACACATGCGATGGTGCACTTATTATTTGGAAAGGATGAGAAAAATTACAGAATTCCTCACCCGTTAGTTGCCCAATAATCTAACCTGCATCTCTGTGGATCACTTTTGGGTGGGCATAATCAGTGAACTGTGCTTGCAACGCTGTTTTCTTTCAGCGTTCGTTTCTCTGTCGATTCCATTTTGTTTAGGCCAATGACTTGCAGCTGGCAATCTATGCGCTGCGCTCTCCGTTTTATGTTGCCAAGAAGGAGATTGCCAGTTACAATTCATGACCCTAAGCGAAAAGGAATCCAAACAGAAATAACGGAAGAAAAATCTTTTTATGCACAGTTTGCTGATTACGTCAACTCCAAGTTGTCAACCGAGATGCAGATTAGATCATGGGGCAACTATGGGTAAGAAAGTTTATCATTGTAATGTCGTCCCTTCTCAAAAGTTTGGTGCATCATCGCACATGGTTATATTAGCAAATCACTGGCAACAAGTAGGTCTACTTATTTATTTCAAAAGGCAGACAAGTTTTGAAAAAAAAACTGTTGCAATGAACTTCTCTAGTGTGGCCTTTTCTCTGTCTTCTATGGTCTTCTCCAATATGTTGCTGATATCTTTCTGTTGTTGTTGTTGCTGTTGCTCTATCACTGTTGCTGTTGTTGCTGCTGGTCTGCGTTGATTCATCACTAAACAGCACCCCTTTATCTATTTTTTTTTAAAGTCGGTCTCAAGTTTTTTTTTTTTATATATATTCATCTAAAATAATTTACAAACAATTTATACGTTCTACTATACCTATCCAAAACTACTAGACGACACCACAGAGACGATACCAAGGGGAGCGGAAAAAAATAACGACTACCCCAAGGCCAAAAACATAGAGACACACAACATTAAGCTAAGACTACAGGATACACTACTAGGGTTCTGTCTCATATTAAATGTTGGATCAGGGTTCGGATGAGAAAATATGGAAAAGTCGCGAGCGGAAGCTCGTCATGGTTTAGATGACTAATATCTATATCTATTATATCTAATATCTATATCTATTATATCTTTATCTATTAATATCTATTAAAAGGCGCCATGAAGAAAATGAACCTACATATGGACTTACCAAAGTCTCTCTGGTGTACCTGAATATCCTAAAACTCAAAATTGTAAAAAATTGCCACTGCGTAAGAAAAAACGAGAAAGGGAAAGCGGGAAATGATGAAACATGATTGCTTTCTCTCTTCCTCCTCCGCAGGTGTCAATTTTTTTGTTTGTTTATCCCAGGGTTGTAGATGCAAGGAAGAGGTTTAGAAGGCCAACCAGAATATATCAACAGATGATTCAAACTCTGGTTTGATAGCTGATAAATTAATTTTGAGTAGTAAGAGCAAATTCTGTAAAACAAAAGATTCAGATTTCTGAAGAAACAAAGCGATTTGCCTTTCTGAAGAATAGATTTAACACCTCTGGGTATGAGCGATAAGACACCTAGTGTGTAGCAGTTTGAAATTTGAATTTTTTGTGTTTTGAACTTATGTTTTCTTGGTATACAACCACCCTTCACTGTTTCGTTACTTTGAAATTTTTCGGTAGTGAGTTACCTCACTTAAGGTGGGTCACTACCGAAAAATTTCAAAACAACGAAATAGTGAAGGGTGGTTGTATACAAAGAAAAATAAGTTCAAAATATAAACAAACACTAAATTAAGGTGGCTCACTTCTGATATGAATTTCAAACTACGATTTGTACAAAGATGAAATTTTCGGTGCAACAGTGTTACGAGATTAGGAGGACAGACAGCCCCTCTGCCTGGTGTGGACACTTTTGCTGATATTGCAGAGTGACATTTAACATCGATTTAGAACAAGATGAGACAAGCAAGCAACGAATATTAAAGAGCAATCGACTGATTGTTGTTTTTCCTGTTTCGTATTGAGAACGAAATTTCAGAACCAGGCAAACTGTTGAATGTTGCCTATTTAGAAAATCAGTTGATAACCGCTTCACACGTTACTAGAATGAAGTATTGCATATGTAGTATTGATGTGTCGATAGTAGTGACTGATATAAGCAAGGAATACAAGCGAAAACAAACAAATATTTTCAATTACCTTCTCAATCTTTTAATACGATTTTAGAAGAGTTGTTCTGCAGTTGCATGTATTCTTTAAACGAAGCCTTCTCCTCATCTTTCTTCTTTCGACAACGGGCTTTAAGTCGAAACGTCTTGAAATGACCATACTCTGTTCCAAGTAAGGTCTATGTTATTTTTTGATTATTCATATTTTTTGAACATGTCAACACGATTACACGTACATTTTTTTACAAGAAACTAAGAATTTGGGCCAGCACTGAAAGTTCTTAAAATTATCAGATTTTCAGAACTCAGAGTTTTTTACGAGTTTCTTAAAGGTTTCATAGCAGTCTTCTTGTTCACTTCCTGTTCCCTCATGAACATCTCCAAACAGTGTTGCTTGAAGCTTTTCCAGTGTTTAGAAATAAATTACTCAAGTACCTTCTGAATAATATTATATCGTTTCTTACGTTATGTTGTCCCAGTGCTGGAGTTTCTTATCTTTTTGGCGATCTGAGAGTGGAGTTTCTTACAAGCAGCTTCTCATAAAAAATGTACGTATACAGAAAAGATTGTACTTGCATTATCTCTCAGACCACTAATAAACCAGGAAGAGTATCACTGAAGACATTTGATTTTATTTCTAGGAATCTTGAGTTTGTTTCACCTTTTAAAAATGCTTTCTATGATGCACCAAAAAAATTTTCTCTAATGACGACATTTAATGTCGTATATCCTGATTAAGATTACCCTTGCCTGTACCTGTACTTGTACCTGTACCTGTACCTGTACCTGTACCTGTACCTGTACCTGTACCTGTACCTGTACCTGTACCTGTACCTGTGCGTTCCTCCAGAAACTCCTTCGAATTTTTACCAGATGGCCCAAAAAAGTGACCCAACTGGAGTTATGTCTCATTTCTACAGATTACGTTGTTTTTGTTACGTTTATTTATTTTGGGCATCTTCTGAAAACGGTAGAGTTGGTAGCTAGAGCTGAAATCCCATTCTTTTGGTACCATTCTACCGAAAACGGTAGACTTCGCAGATCTCAGATCCCCGACAGAATACGCCCTCAATGTGAAGAGCCCGTTGATTAAGGCTATTTAAATATACCGTTTGTTGAAATGTATTCTTTTCTTTTAGAATGTTGAAACGTTGAAACGAGGAAACAAACCAGCAAGTCCAAATGCAGACGTTGAAAAATGCAGAATATTCGAATGAGGAGACAAACTAGCAAGTCAAACATGCGTCCATCCAGCTAGAAAACGATGAAAATGCAACATGCGCACAAAATGCCGATGGGTAAGTCTCAAAATGTTTCACTTGTTTGCAAAATTATTTGTTTTTTGCTGCATAATCTTTCATGCATTTATTGCTTTCGTAAGTCGGCGAAAGTCTTATATAGTGAAATCTCTTTCCCATCATTTCGTTGCACCATGGGTGAGAGGAAACAGGATATTTATTCTTTGATAAAAATGTATAAACAATAATACTTCTATCTTTATAGTTGCTTCTGTCTGCCTTTCTTTCGTACAGTCTCAGCGCGTTATTTCACAAAACTACAAACGAGGACAGCCTCACTTTTACAGAACAAAACGTAGGCCATGTTTTGCCATGATTTGAATCAAACTGAGACTGCAAGAAAGAAAGGCAGACAGAAGCAGTAATGAAGACACAGGTATGCTTTGTTTATACATTTTATTAAAGAGTAGACATCGTGTTTCCTCTTACCTATGTTTGGACATGCATCCCTATACAGTCTCTAGTTGTCATCGTCTTATCAGCCAGGGATTTTAGTTCATGAGGAGTTAGATCAGTCATAGAATGCATAGATTTAACGTGTGTTCCTACAATTGTTGTTGTTGCTGCTGATGGTTTTTTTGAGCACAGGTTCCAAATCTTTAAATCGGTGTAAAAAGGCAGGTGTAAAATTCAATGACTTATTTCTTTAAACTGAATGACTTGAATGAAACTTTAGCCTTTTTTCTATGATTCTGCCGTTGGACTTTTCAGAAATCTTGCATATTTGTCGAAATTACGGCCTATTTTATATTTCAGCTCATTTTATGATGTGACTTCATCAAATTTCTAAATCGCAAACCAGAAGAGTGAAAGATTTTTGCTTGATACCATATTGTAGGCATCCATAAAATGTGGTTTTCTTGAAAATTATTTGATCTTTCATCAACAGGTTTTGAAATTACGATAGTTTGGAAGTTTTTTTCGAAAATTTTCTTGAGTTCTTAAAAAAGAAGAAAGACACTGTAATTCTGAAAATATTGAAGGTTACAGAAAAGTCCAACGGTAGATTTACTGTAAAATAGTTCAAGTTAATTTGAAGTCGTTTGGTTCAAAGAAATAAGTCATAGAATTTTAGACCCAGCTTTTTAAAGATTTGAAACCTATGCTGTTTTTTCGTCGGAAAATTTTGGTTTTCCGCCCCCCCCCCATGAATTCATGGCTGGAATCGGCCCTGACAGATTTGCAAGATTGTGTTTTCTAAAATCATTTCAAAGTCTATGGCACAGGGTTATCTTCCTATGAACCTGTTCTTTTTATCGTTATTTTTCAATATTCAATCAACCGTTGAATAATTTTTCAGAAACACCCTTTACATTAGGAGCATATCGATCAGGAAACAAAGAAGGAAGAGACCATTTTCAAATCAAACAACCTACGAATATTTACAAGTTCAAAATTGATCTTTACTTTTATACACGTGAATTTGTTTTTACAAAAATTCAGTCCCAGAATTTGATAAAGTTTGTGGAAAAAGTTAGTCCCGGAATTTAATAAAATTTATGAAAACATTAAATTGATTGAATCAATTGCAATCCAACCTGCAATATACGAGTTACTTTGTTTCAAGTTCAGAGTATCTTATTCTTGTTCTTTTTCCTCCGTGGTCGAAGGGTCCCCGCTTGAGCTCCAAGTGATGGGATCTTTGCTTGTCCTGTGAGTGGTGGCAGTGCTCCAGCTCTCCCTGCTATTGGAGGCAGCCCCCCTCCTCGAGGCAGCGGGAATTTCGGGCTCATTAGCAAGTCGCTTTGTCGACGTTCGATGCCTGGTGCTGGGGAATCATTGTCAGAATTTTCTTTGTTATCTGAACGGGTCTCTTTTCCCATATCATTGGTTTGCTTGGCAGCTTCGATTTCATCATCATGTGGAAGAGGCTCGACGTGTTCGACATAGTCAGCATCATCAAGAATGATCTCTTCAACTGTGATATCCTCAGTGACGTTTTCCTCGCTATCATCTTTCACATCAGAATTGGCAGCTTCTTTTCGAGATCCTTTGGCAGTAGCATTCATTTGGGCAGCCATGGCCCCAGCAACCTCGTCTCGACTTTTTGAAGTGGCCTTCTTCGTGGCAGCCTTGGCACGATTAGCCTCATCTTCAGAGCCTTCGCTTTCTATCATTTCATCTAATAAATCGTCAATTTCGTCAGCAAGGCCTAGTTCTATTTCCATTTGCCTTTGTTTTGAAGTTTTGACAGATTTTTTTTGTTTCTTTTTCTGGGTTGTTATGAAACTGCTCAGCATATCATCGTCTCCCATCATGTCATGCTTGGATGCACCTGTGAAGTTGAATTTGATTCAAGTTAAAGGATCTGTTTGATCCAGCATGCCTTGCGCGTGTCGTCTCTTAGTTGGCCTTTGTTTGTCGCTGTTTTCATGGGCCATGAAAATGGCGGCAACAAAGGTAACCCGAGGGACGCCACGTGCAAGGCATGCTGGATGAACAGAATCTTTAAATCGTTTTCTCGTTGGGGGACGAGATACGCTTTGTCTGAGGAAACTTATGTGTCCCCCCCCCCTGCAGTGATTTAAAGCTCACATATCACATGATCGTGCAGTGGGTTAATTTCAGTAGCGTTCTGGAGTTGAAGCTCTGACAGGCGCATGAGCTTTAACCCACTGCACGGGGGCACACATAAGTTTCCTCGGACAAAGCGATCTCGTGTCCCCAACAATTTCAGAGTCATCGACATCTCCGATGGCGGTTGCTGCAGTCACGATTGCGATGGATCTCTGTGCTCAAATTCATTGCAATTATTCCGTCGTTTTTGCTTCAAGAATACAGGATAACGCAAAAGTCGATAGTTGTTTTAACTTAGATTATATGAAAGGTGTTGGACGGGCCCATGTGCTTTTCAGACTTAGAACGAATCGCTTTTTGGACCCAAACAAACAGGAAACATTCCTGAAAAAATAACTTAAGAATTATGAAAATTTTGTTTGGTGCTCCCTACTTTTGTGAGTTCAAAATACTTTGTTTGACCAATCTGAGATAATCTGATGGTTTGTTTGGATGCAAAGGATCATGGTAAGCAAATGGTCTTTAATTTCTTCCAATTCAAATACAATTCTTACCTGATGACGCTTTTCTTTGTTTTGCCATTGACGTCGCATTGGTGTCATCCTCTTCAAGTTCCTCGAGTATCATTTCGTCGGGTGCGTCTTTCTCCTTTGCATTATTATGCTTCGGTTCCGTTGATTTACCTGCGAAAGATGGCACATATCCTCCTCCGAAATCTTCATCATTTGAAGACTGATCAAAAGAGTTATCCTTGGAAAGATCCTGGAGTTGTTCATCATCGTTAAATGTCACATTTCTCTTGGCTTCCTCCTTTGGTAAGGATTTGTTCGGTTCAGTCGTGCTCAGGACGGGTTTGTTGTTTTGTGAGGAGCCTTGGTCCTTCGCTGAAGCAGATGATGGGCCTGTGTCTGGAATTATCTTCAACAGATCATCACAATCATCGCTGAAGTTGACTGAGCCACTGTCATCGCTGAAGTTGCGCGGGCTCTCAATCTGATTTTGATTGTTGTCAGCAGAAGCATTGTTGTTTCTGTTGTTGCTGTTGCAGTTGTTGTCATTAATTTTATCATTGTTGTTGTCATCGACTTTGTTGTCGTTGTTGTCGAAATAATCACCCTCGCTGACGTAAGATGCAAGGGATATATTATCAGATAGGTCATCCCCTTTGCCGACATTTTCCGAAACAGACTTCTCGTCATCCTCTTCGAAGTCTTGCTCATAGTCGCCATTTTTGGCATCTTGTTGTCTTTCTTCGGCACTGTGGTTTGCTTTTGGTTTGGCACTGGAATGCAAGAATGGCGTCATGTTAAAGGTGGGTGCTTCATCCATAGACGTACAACTAGATTTATTCAATGTTTCAGCTTGATTTTTTAAAGCCATCCAGTTCAATGAGCGATACTGAAACTCGTGTAATGAATCTACTTGATCTATAGGAGTACAGATTCTCCTAAATTTTGAATTTTTGTTCTCATGCACATTAGGAATCCTCCTTCAAATATCAAAATGTGGTACAGAATTTGAAATAATATTTTCCCTTGTTTGTAAAATCATTGGTTTTTGCAGAATGATTTTGATGCAGTAAATAGTTTTGAATTTCAAAGAAAATTATGCTTTCTTAGGTACCGAATCAATGGGTAAATGAAGGATTTTATTTCGTTGCTTCGAGTAAGGCACCAAAATTACTCAGATGTTCCATATTCTAAAACAGCTACGACTTGGTGAAGAGAGAACTCCATTAATTTTTAGCCGATTTGCAAGATTCTTGTATCAAAAATTAATTTAAAATCCCAGGAAAAGGGTTAAATGACCAAGTGTCCGTTCAGCGTATCGTTATTTTTTAGTATTTAATGAAACGTCGAACAAGTTTTTTGAGACACCCTGTATCTTCGGTGTCAGTGAAGTTTCATTTTGTACCAATCAATATCTTTGAATTTAAGATGTATAATCATATTAATTCTCTTACCACTCTTCCATCTGTTGCTCGCAACCAGATTTCGTGGACTGATCTTGAATCTGCTGATATTTCTTGGCCAATTCTTTCTTTTCTTTTGAAAGTGCTTCGATGTCTTCATACGCTTGTTTAAGATCATTTTCAGTGCGTTCCAAAAGCTCTGAGCTATCTTTTCTCTTTTCGAACTGCTCTTTATAGAATTCTTTCAGTTCCTCGCAGTCTTCTTTCTCACTTTCTAATTTTTCGATTTTATCCTCGAGCTCTCTAATCTTAAACTCGAATTTGCGGTTATCAGCGCGGTATATTCTATTCTCTTCGTCAATCTCATTGATCAGTTCTTCTTTGGCTTTTAATTCGGACTTTCGTTGTTCTGCGATCTCCTCCCAATCGTCGTTTTGCGTCTCTGAAACATCCGTTTCGTCTTGATGTGCCTTGATTTCGTTTTCTGCTTCCTCAAGGTCCTTTTTGACTCTAGACAGCTCATCATTGAGCTCTTCGATTTTACGTTCAAGCTCATTCTGCAGTTTATCTGCATCATCAACTTTCTTCTTCATTTCATAGTTGTGATCCTGGATCTTTCGTTCACGTACTTTCATATTCGTCAAACTGTCTTGAAGCTCTTGAATCTCTTCCTTCAGTTTTTCACTGTCATCATCCCTCATTTTTTGCGAGTGTTCCAAATTTTTCTCACACTGCAGTCTTTGTTCTTCACTTTTTGCTAGCAACTGCTTGATTTCTGCAATCTTTGCTGCATTTTCCTGAAGTGCTGCCTCTTTTTCTTCTATCACTGTCTCGCACTCAACTACCCTTAGTTCGAGATCTTCAACGAACTGGCTTTCGTTGAGCTTGGCCTCCAATGCAATTTGCTCTGTGATAGCCTGTTGGCATTTCTTCTCTGCCTCCTGCAGTTTTTTTATCAAAGCGTTGCGAGTTGCTTCAAATGTTTCCTTTTGGCCTTGAAGCTGTTCCTTGGAGCTGTGAACCATATTTTCTAATTCACGTTTGTCACTGTCCAACTCTTTTATTTTTGTTTCGAGAGTTACTAACTGTCTGCGCTCGTTTTCTAAGTCTTGCTTCGGACTGTCCTTCGTCTGCTTTCTTTCCTCGTTTAGCGTTGACTCAAGCTGTGCAACGCAGTTACGCAGTTGTTTTTCTTCTGCTTTCATAAAGACAATCTTTTGTTCAAGTTCTTGGACCTCCTTCTCGAACTTTTCTTGCTTTGTTTCGAGATAATTCTCTGTCTCATTGAGACTGTATTTTAGCTCTTTGATTTCTTTTTTCAGTCCTGTATTTGTAGCAGCGAGTTCTTTCTCATGTGCACTCGTTCTATCAACCAGGCCTTTCAAGTCTTGCAGCTGTACGTTAAATGCATCATTGTTTGCTGCAATCTTTGACTCAGCTTCTTGAAGACTAGCCTTCAAGTCTCTAACCTCATTTTGAAGTATCCCATTCTCTTCTTTGACCTCTGTGAAAGAAGATTCTTGTCCTTGAATTCCTGCGATAGCTGAATCTTTTGCCTGAAGCTCAGCCTCAAGTTCAGAAGCTTGTCTCTTCAAAACTTCAACATTGCTTCTCGATTGTTTGAGGTCTGCCATCAAATCATTGTTCTGCAACAGTTGGGCTTCTAGCTCTGCATTCTTCTCTTGAAGCTCGATGATTCTGGCTTCACTTGTTTGAATTTTAGCAGCAGCTTCCCCACTCTGTGCAGCCAAAATCTCAGAGCTATCCTTTAAGGCATTATTCTGTTTGTTGATGTTATCAAGCTGTTCTTTCAATTCTTGCAGTTTTGCAACCAGCCCTGCATTTTCATTTTCAAACTGTTTCATTTTAGACTTACATGCTTTATGGCTAAGAGCATCCGCTTCATTTTCTCTTGCTATTTCCTCAAAGTCTTTACAGCTATCCTTTAGAGCCTCTTTTTCCTTTTTGATGTCATCAAACTGTTTTGTCAGCTCTTGCAGTTTTGCTTCCAGCTCTGCATTTTCATTTTCAAACTGCTTCATTTTAGACTCACATGCTTGATGGCTAAGAGCATCCGCTTCATTTTCTCTTGCTATTTCTTCAAAGTCTTTACAGCTATCCTTTAAAGCCTCTTTTTCCTTTTCGATGTCATCAAGCTGTTCTGTCAGCTCTTGCAGTTTTGCTTCCAGCCCTGCGTTCTCATTTTCGAACTGCTTGAATTTAGCTGCGCATGTTTGATGTTCAACAGCTGCTTCTTCATTTTGGCTTGCCATTTCTTGAGACTCTATACATCTGTCCTTTAAGGCTGCATTCTGTTCTTTGATTTCATACACATGCTCTGTTAATTCTTGCAATGTTGCTGCTAGCTCTGCATTCTCATCTTGGAACTGTTTATTCCTAGCCTCACATGCTTGATGGTGAAGAGCAGCATCTTTGTTGTTTTCAGCCTCGACTTCCAAACTTTTACAACTGCCCTGTAAAGCAGCATTCTTTTCTTTGATTTTGTCAAACTGTTCCATTAATTCTTGCAATTTTGCTATCAGCTCTAGGTTCTCATTTTCCAACTGTTTGATTTTAGACTCGAATACTTGATGGTTAAGGGCAGCTTCATCGGCTTGACTTGCTGTATCTTCGAAATTTTTACAGCTGTTCTGTAAAGCTGCCTTCTGTTGCTCGAGCTTATCAATCTTTTCCGCGAACCCTTTACGCTCTGCTTCGGATATCTCTTGCAGACGAAGGATTTCTTGAGAATACTCATCCTGAATGTCTTGCATCTTTTCAGAGTAGTTGCTTTCTTGCATCTGCAGCTTATTAGTAAGATCATTGTTAAGCTTCTTCAAGCTTGCGATCTGAGCCTTTTTCTCAGAAATCTTTGCTTCCATCTTGCGCAGGTCTGCTTCGAGCCTCAGGTTCGAGACACTGATGTCTTGTTCAGAATCATTTTGACAGCGAAGAGAGGCTTGCAAATCTTTTATCTTGGCTTCCAAGTTGGCAATCTCAAGTTGTTTCTCCTCGAGCTTCCTCTCCGGGTCAAGTCTCTCATTTGAGACTGAAAAACTTTCCTGGACACTGGATCTGCGTCTCTGGAGCCTCTTCATCTCTCTCTCCATTTGGCTGATGGTTTCGAGCAATTCCTGATTAGCTCCCTCGAGACTTATTAGATTTTTCTTCTTCTTTTTGAGCTCTGTTTTGAGTGATTCTTTCTCTTGAAGAAGACGATCGATGTCCTGCTGTCTGTAGGACTCGCAATTAGATAGCTGAGATCGAACCTCTTTCAGTTCTTCAAGTTTCCTTTGCATTCGAAGCTTCATGTCGTTGTTCTCCTCTTCAAGCTTCTCACCATATTTGCGATACTGCTCGATTTCCTGAGCCAGTTCAGCTCTTTCTTGGTCAAATTTCTTACATGCAATAGCCTCACCTTCGAGAATTCTTGCTTCGATTTCCTCGCCAATGTTAATTTCCATGATTCCTTTGTATTCTTCGATGAGATCGTGATGTTTATCCTGCAAGCGTTCGTTGTCTTGTTTTGATTGTCTCAACTTGCTTCTTAGGCCGTCGTTTTCACTGAGCAATTCGTCAATTTCTGCTTGGATTTCTACAAAATCATGCTTTGCCTCATCCTTCAAGCGTTTTTCGATTGCAAGTTCTGTTTGGAAATATTTGATTTTCCTATCCAAGTCAAGAATGATGTCTGTATCACTCTCCTTGGATTTTGCAGCCTAAAAGTAAATAATTTCCTCCAAAGTCACCTCCCAATAATATACACGTATTTTTTTATAAGAAACTAATAATTTGGGCCAGTACTGAAAGTTTCTTAAAATCATCAGACTTTGAGTACTCAGAGTTTCTTACGAGTTTCTTAAAGGTTCCATAACAATGTTCATTTTCAAAGCAATTTAATTTCAAATTTCCGATGTTTAGACATAACTCAAGTACATTCCGATTAATATGAAACAGGAAACAAGTTAAATAAAGTAAAAAATTTTAACAATTTCCTTTGTTTAAAAAAGATATATTTTCCCAATACTGGAGTTTCTTAATTTTTTGGCGATCTGAGAGCTGAGTTTCTTATAAGCAGTTTCTTATAAAAAATACGTATATGACTTTAACTTATCTTAGCAGTTGATTTAAAAATTAATTGATTTGTTAGTTTAGATGGCACGATGATCATGTGTCAACATGGAAAGTTAGAGAAAGAAAGATTGTCACCTAAATCGCTAAAAAAACCTCAGAACAAATAATGATGACCCTTATGAGACTTGCAGAAAAGCGTCCTAAGATTAATTTTTGCAATTGACGCGGCGAGTAATGCAACTTACGTACAACTCTTGCAAATGTCTTCAGAATAAGGCCATGTCTTACAATGCAAACATTACCCTGCCCTGTGGAGAATTTGTTTTTAAAGAAAATGCCAATCTTCTGTCTCCTACACTAGGTCTTGGATGTGCCATCTTCGTAATGGCACCGCAAAACAACAATTTTTGCAGCATAACAAAGGAAGTAAGCTAGGCCACAAGACTTAACGTAAAATTACCAGCCTTGAGAGGAAAATACATTATTTTTCCCTTTTCAGCGGATATAATATTTCCTTTCGATCCTTGCTTACGATTTTGGCCATTTTCGCATTATCGAAAGGTTCTTGAGCAACTCGCATGAATTCTAGCCCCATTTATGATGGTGGACTAATTCCATGCAGCTTAAAAATTGTTTTGTGATTTAACACAAGTTAGTAAGACATCATTGATGCTCCATATGCAAATATTTTTCTCCTTACGAATGTTAAACATTGGATTTGAGTTTAACGAGATCCACGAAAAACAAAACAAACGATCATAATACATGCCGGTTACCCAAGAGCCTGTAATTTATACTTCTCAGTTCTCGAAGATATTCAAAGTCTTGAAATTGAGCTACTTACGGATCTTTCTTGCTCCAGTTCTTCTTGGAGTTTGTATATATGCTGCTTCTGTGAATTGATTTGGCCTTCAAGTTCTTGTTGCATACGGAGTCGTTGCTGTCTTTCGTGGTCAGCGAGATCTAGTACGGACATTTACAAACATAGTTAGAATGCTCTAACATTACCATGGAAAAATTGAGGATTTTAGCTTGCACTCAAATGCTGACTTGTAGTGCCAAAGAGCCAATTGAAATGCGAATTAGAGTAAAAACTTACAAAATAAAGATGATTTATCTCGATAAGTAAGGTAACGAAGTTAATTTCCAGATCGAAATTTGGAGTACATGATGTGATAGCTTTGAATTGAAAAAGAAGATACCGGGTGAGCCAGAAAAAAGTTCCCACTTTTGAAAATTCATAACACAAAGGCCACTTCACATATTTGAATCATTCAAATTCTAGTTAAAAGCCGAAAGATCGAAGTAATTTTGTCATTTTTCTTGCTGTCCTGCCAGCACTACAAATATAGGTAAATTCAACTTTACAAAAAATTTCATGGTTCATTGATTACTGAAAAATGGCCCAAAACATCGATCAACGCATAAATGACCTCGCGCCCAGAATAATGAAGGAAATGTAACTTCTCATGGGTGAGAGATACCCTCTAGGCATTAATTTCCTTGGCATTGAAAATCTTTCGTATGTGTTTGAAAATCGACGTCTTATAACCCTTGAGGGAGGTGAAACGCTCATGGCCTATTGTTCGATTTGAATAGAATCCTTGCGATTTGATCAATGTTTTAGGCCCTTTTTCCGTGATTTTGCAACCATGAAATTTCTATAAAGCTGAATTTGCCAATACTTCTAGTGCTGGTAGGACAGCGAGAAAAATCACAAAAATACTTTGATCTTTCGGCTTTTAACTAGAATTTGAATGATTCAAATCCGTGTAGTAGTCTTGGTGTTATGAATTTTCAAAAGTGGGAACTTTTTTCTGGCTCACCCGGTAGAGTTCATTCTTTTGGAAGGGCATAAAATTCCTTCCCGAACCAAATCTGCTCTTATTGCTCTAACACTAGGTGTGTCACTTTGATAAAATTCATTAAGCTATCAAGTGTCCATCGTAACTAACTGAGAATATACTTTTCTTCTGACCATGTATACGTGTTATTTAGTTCCTTGCATTACTTTGTTTACTTTTGTCTTGAAGTTGTATTTGTAGATGACATTGTGTCTTCCTACGCCAAGATCGCTACAGTATTTTTGTACTCATATCAGTTTGTTTTGATCTATAAAGATGCAACCGCCCTATTGCAAACGTTTTGATGTATGTCAAATCTTCGTCAGTCTACTTGCGATTCCATACAGCCAAGCATTTATAAGATAAACGTAACGTTTGCATAAGGATGGTGCTTCAATCTAGACAAATGATTTTAGTTAGGGTATGGTGAGAAAGATTTTCCTGACACAGTAAATAGGCATATATTAGAGCTTACGTTAAATTTCATTCATAAACTGTTCGATTCGATCGAAGTCCTGTACCCCCAACCTTCCATTAGCTACCCAATCGTAGCGTTGTCTTTGAACCATTGTTTTCAACTCTTATGTTTAATCTTTGTCTCAGATATTGAATAAGTACCGTATAGTAATTTGTAAGTAGCATAATCAATTAAGTGTATCGTGGTTGTTAGTCTTGTTCCATTTCTTTATGTTATGGCCGTGGTGCTGTCATTTATTTTTGCTCTCATGAGATCGCCCTGTAGTCTTGCATAGTTCTTTGAAAGTATAGTACAATATAGCCTATGTCGTAATATTTTTTGTGGGTAGATAAAAAAGCAAAGATTGTTATTTCAAAATGTATTGAAATAGAAAGGAGTTTGTACATATTTTGAAACAATAATTCTAATTCACCACTAATAGACAAAAAATATCACTGATGCTTACCTCTACCTTGATTCGATTCATTTCTGGCTTTTTTCAAATCTCTTTTGGCATTTTCTAGTTGATCTTCTAACTGACGTTGCTTGGTTTGTGACTGGATCAGATCTGTATCTGCTACATCCAGTTTGTCACGCAATGACTGTATTGTTCTCTGTTTGGTGTCGATTTCACCACATGCTTGGTCCAATCTGAAAAATTATTTAAAAGATTTTAGATTTTTTTAAGGCTGGCTAAAACTAAAGTCATAGCTAGGGCTACCTTAAAAAATGGTTTCCCATTTAATGTTCTTTGACTACATTTTCAAAGTTAATTTTGACGTTAGTATATGA
Source organism: Aurelia sp. 3 sensu Dawson et al. (2005) (assembly GCA_964020215.1). Lineage (NCBI taxonomy): Eukaryota > Metazoa > Cnidaria > Scyphozoa > Semaeostomeae > Ulmaridae > Aurelia > Aurelia sp. 3 sensu Dawson et al. (2005). The sequence goes on along the minus strand of OZ026573.1, from coordinate 10,257,284 downwards.
TTTATTTTGTTAATCAGCTATTCAGTTATTTCATTAGTTTGTTAGTTTGTTAATTATTCAGTTAGCTAGTTCCTCAAGTAGTTAGCTAATTAGTTAGTTAGTTAGTTTTTTGGTTAGTTAGCTAGTTGGTTAATTAGTCAGTTGGTTAATTAATTAATTAATTAGTTTGTTAATCAGTTAGTCAGTTACTTAATTGATAAGTTAGTTAATTACTTACTTTTTTAGTTAGTTAATTAGTTAGTTAGTTCGTTAGTTAGTTATTTAGTTACTTAGTTCGTTAGCTGGCTAGTTAGTTAGTTAGTTGGTTGACCATTTTTCTTATAATTGTCTTCAAGGCAAAGAAAGTGACTTTGGTCAGGCAGTTAATTTTAGTAGATAAGAATGTGCTGAAAGAAAGGCTAGAGAGAATCCCCCAAGTTTTTGGTGCTGAGATTTCATTTGTCAGATTTTTTCAGGTAGTCCATCTCTTTTCTTCTTATCTCACCACAAAAGGTACGAGAAACAAATGAAACGATCGCGACGCATGTTAGTTAACCAGAACCCACTAATGATTATCATTTCCTAAACAATTGAAGAACTTACTTTGCTTGAAATGATTTTATTTCATAAGCATGTGCATCTGATGAGGTATCATCGAGCCATTGTTTTTCATTATGCATTTGTTGACGAATGTTGTCGGAGTTATTCCCGGTCCAACATTGTCCCGAATTGAATCTTGTCTTGAGTTTATCCAGGATGGGATGTGTTGTTCTCTCAACCAGTCCTGGCATGAAACTCTTTCGTATAAAGGATCCTGCAAAATAAGATATTGTTTCATGCAAGACTAGTTCGTGGAACAGTTGAAAATGAAGAGTTTCAAAGTCAAGGGTGTTGAAAGGAGGTTCTGCTAGGCTGAATCTTTTTGGCAGTGAAATTCTGCTCCTCCACCAATGCTAGCTTGTACCTCTCTCGCAGAAAGAATCCTGAAAATGAGGTATTGTTTCTTGCCAGACTTTTAAGTAAATATGTGAGGTAGCTAGCATTTTAGAGACAGCAAGGAGGCAGCAACAAGGCAGCAACAAGGCAGCAACGATGAAGGGCTCTTCATTAAGTTATGGTGTAGATAAGCCAACACTATCCTTAAGTCATTTGAAATTGCAGGGTTAATCGACACTAAATCAACAAAAGTTTTCCAACTAACTATACACTAAATCCTTCTCTAGTTATCTCCTTTGTAACCGCGTTGACGTGATAAACTTCTAGGTCCATTGTATTCCTGACATGTTGCAAAGAATTGCAGTCAAGCATTAGGAATAGGTACTTAAGAACTCGATACAATTTAAGAATTGATTTCAACATACTTACCGATACTGTAGGATTCAGATCCTTTCTTGTTATAATTCGTTTCGTATCTCCTGTCATACGAACGATTATCAGCGATTTTGCTCCGCACGCGTTCAGCCAAAGAGTATCCTGGTACGTGTACCGTCTCTCGACTTTGGCGTGCAGCTCTACTCGCAAATGAGCGGTCGAAACCGCGACGATTAAACGCCCTTGACTCAGTGCTCGACATTTCAGCCGTGCATATTTCACCCGTAAATAAACCACGAGATCAATATATATAAACGTAAATCCGTAAACGAAAATACGCTGATGCTCGCAGTCGTAAAACTGAAGCATGAAGAAAATTTGCAATGCGACGCAATATGAATGTGAAATTTGCATCGCAAGATTGTTTACGTCAAATTAGATTTCCATTTTTCATGGCGTCAAATTGCCAAATTGTGGCAAGAAGCAGGCGCTTGATTACTTTTTTAGAGAAGAATCTACGGTACAGGGTCGCGGAAAAGATACGGATTTGGTTGGATCTAGCGATGAGGACTTAGGTTTATTGAATGTTTAATCAATTTCAAAATGTTCCTTGATTGTTAACTTTGACATAGATACCTCATTTGTTTTTATTGGTGCTTTGAGAGGTGAAATATTGATCTCGAAAGTTGAAAATCGCTTTCATCTCCGAGCCAGAGCCTTTGGATTCTAGCCTAAGGAATTTCCTGAGACAACCTAGATTGTGTTATAGTTTGTTTGCTAGAAGTAACCCTGCGTAATACCCTGTCTTGTTTGCGTAATACCCTGCCTTGAAACTTAGGCCATTCTGTGAACATCTACTTGCAAACTTTTCCTCAGGTATCACCGCAACATTGTATCTTTACAGCAGCCCATCAATGCCAAATTGCAACGTAATTCGTTGCCTTGAGATAAGCCATTCTTTGAACATCATTTGCAAACTTTCTTCAGGCACCATTGCAGCATTGTCAGTGCACAATAGTAAAACATGCCCAATTGTTACTTAATACCTCTCTTCGGGAGAAAGCCATTCTATTGTGAACACCATCTCGCAGTTTTGTGTCAGGTATCATCGCGAGATTGTCTATTTGCTGCAGCAAACATGCAAGTTGCAACGTAATATCCTGCCTTGGAAAGAAGCCATGCTGTTAACACCACCTTGCAAGCGTTCTTGAGGCATGAGCGTTCTTCAATGTGATGTTCTTGAGGCATCATTGCAGCATTCTCTGCGTGCTGTAGCAAATGCAGCCAGCTTGTATTGCAAGCATCTACAATGCAAGCCTTGCACCGTAATACCATGCCAATGCATTTAAATCATTCAGTAATATTCTCGCAGAGTTCTTGTTGCTTTGTTAACATAGGATCTTGCATCAATTTAACTTTTCTGAACTCAGTGAAATCGCGAAAGTCTAAGCACTTCTTATATCGTCTCTCTACTGGAGTCTATTTCAAGACATTCCCTGGCCCTAGGTCACAGTCTCTTGATAGCATCAAAATCAAGTTTCCTTATCACTTTCACACGGTGTCTAAGTATCTTTAGAGACAGCCACCTGTGTAACCATATTGATGTTGTGGCATAGCCAAAGGGTCATTTCTCATGCCCCTAGGTGCATTGCATTCTGGGTCACCCATAATGCAGCTTGATACAAACTGATGCCAAGATAATGTTAGTAGCTAAGCACCAAATGTGAACAGGAGTTTTCCAGGCTGTACTCCTGATCATTGGATGGACGTTTGCTGATTTCTGTGCTTGCTGATAATTTTGAGAGGCATGAAGTAATTCTTCGGAATGCTTGCAAACTAAAATTAGAATTTGAATCTATTTCCTGTTCGCATTGCAGATTGCCGATACAAGAAGAGTTTGCCACACCTGCATTTTGAAGACTACCGTTGGGAGCTTGTTACCATGTGCAGAATACACAAAGTCATTGAAAGCAAAGATGTGAATTCTAACGACATGCATGCGTTTGAGATACGGAAATATTGGTGCAAACATTACAAGGTTAGTGACATATTTTGGTATTCAAGTTAAGATCTTTAAGATTTCTTCACTGCAGTTCTCTGCAAATAGACATAGCCCCCCCCCCCTTCACACTGCTCCAGCCTCATTAGTATCGGTTTTTATTGCATCGAAGCCAGCAGTTCACATTGCTCCGTATTTGTCCATAAACGGAGAGAAAACATCTTTTTTGTTCGTTTACATTGATCCGCCTGATGACAAAAAGGCGGCGAGAAATATCCGTATTTGTGCGTTCACATTGCTCCGCTGTTAAGAAAATCGTTGTTGAATATTAGAGCTTTTTCGAAAACTTCCGTTTTTGCGCGTTCACACTAATCAAGTGCGTATTCAAGAGCCTCAATTTTTTTTGTGAATATCCACTTTTGATAGCGTTATCGAAAACTTCCGTTATTGTGGTGTTTTTTTCTGCAGATCATTGTAAACACTTTCACAAAATCGGAGGTTTTTCTCTCCGTTTATGTACAAAAATGGAGCAATGTGAACGGCTGGCTTCAATGCAACAAAAACGGATACTAACAAAAATGGAGTAGTATGAACGGGGCCTATGTCAATTTGAAGAGGACTGCAAATGAAGAAATCGTGCAAGAAATGGTAGATGAAACAGACCCTTTAAAGGCACTCATTCAATAAGTATACGTTGTAGTTGCCATCTCTTGGTTGGCCTTTGTTGTCGCTAGTTCTGATCTCTATTGGTTATTTAATTTTGTCTTCTTTCGTTGTCCTTGAAGTAGAATTGTGGCTTCATGCTGACTATTTTCCTTGCAAAATTGAGAATGGAGTCGAATTTAGATATGAAGTTTTTATCAATGCACAATTTTTTTATTTTCAAATTTTACGATTAAGGAATTTCTAATGTTAAACTATTTACACAGCTTACATTGTAAATACAACGCAAAATCATATGTTTCTTAACAGTACCTATTCTTCTCAGCTGAGCTTTCACTTGTAATTCAATATTTGCTACAACGTTCTTTTTTAAATATTCGTTTATTACAAAACTGCTATATTGAGCAGCATAGGATTCCAACATAGAGATGGGAAAATTTCCATCTCTATGGGCTCAAATCTGTCAAATCGTTAGAAAGGTGGGTTTAAATTTTGTCACAGTTTTTCTCTGAATTGATTGAATTGAAAGAAATGGATAATTTGCTGTAAATCTGCCATGGCAAGTTTTTGATATCTCGATTACTAGGCGATTATTTTCAAATGGCGGCATTTTGAATATTTTGTAAAAAGCCTTCGAAAATTTTGAAAATATCAAAGTTTTGGAAATCTAAGATTACTTAAGGAAAGTTGATACAATCTTCAAGAAAACCTTGGTTTATGAAGGTCTACAATATGTGGCAAGTGAGAATCTGTATGTAGCTCTTCTGGCTAAGAATTTAGGTACATGATGACGTCACAGCCTCAAAATTAACAAATGCTGCCATTTTGAAACTAACCAAGATGTCAAAACATTGCCACGACAGATTTACAGCAAATTAAACAAAGTTACTATCAAGCACTTTAATTCTATGAAAATTGTAAGAGAATTTTACACCCACCCTTTTAAAGATTTGAGCAATTTGCCATCGTGAACTTTTCTTGTAAGATTTTTGAATCTTAATCAACATTCGTCATTTCTTTTCTGTTGTTGTGCTCATTGGTTTTTCAAGGAGAAAGCTTGACAAAGTTCAATCAACAATTTTAATCTCTCTGAGCGCCTCTTCGGAGCATCTCACAAGGATTTTGTTTGATAATGGGCTATGCTCGAAACGTTGTCTTTAATTCATTTCATATCAAAGTGCTTACAGTTTATTTTATTTGTTCGCATATCTCACGAGTGCCTATGTTTAAATACTCTGGAAAGATTTTTGCTGATGCACTGCTGATGTTCATGTTAACATTTGAATTACATTTTCACTCAGCCGTAGGCATTTTGAAAATGGAATTTTCTAAAGTTGATTATTAATACTCAACTTCTATTCTCATAATTAGAAAAGTTGCTAAAATATACAGTAAATGCTAATAGAAGCAATATTTTGATAACAAAGCATGGTTTTCTACTTTAAATGTAACTTGAGCATACTAGAGCTATGAACAGCTACCTAGGATCTACAATCACCGCTACTTTTTGTGGCTGAGCTCTCTTACTATAAGCTTAGGTACAAATACCACAGGGAGTGATTGCCACATTTATAGACAAAAATCCATATTGAATTTTCCTTCGCCCAGGTAGAGCATTGTCATGTAAAGAAAATGTCTTCAGGAGACTTTGTGGCGTTGTTTGAAATACGAAGTGGCTATGGTTTAACGGAGAAAAGTCTCTGATTCCTGAAAGATAGAAATTTTAGGGGAAGTGACAAAACGGTAGGATGCCTTTTGTGCTATTCATAAGCAACAGGCTAGCATGGGTAGCCGGGCAGGTTGTGTTCCCATTTCAGCTATATTAGATAGAGTGAAATGTGCCACCGAAGGGACTTTTCCATCGAATTTGCCGATGTTCATATAGCAACCTCTTGAGAGAGTACATATTGATACTTCATTTTTTAGTTTACCATCTCCTTAATTATTTTCAGTTGGATTTTACCTTATTTTTCAGTGGTCATCCCAACCAATAGATAGAACACATCTTCCAAGCGAAGAAATGACTTATGGCTAAGAGTCATCTCAAGGTGATATAAATTGTTTGTTTGTACGTGCGGTTACAATAACCAGTAAATACATAAATTTCGTTAAATAAAGAATATAGCCTAGAGCTTGAATTACTATACGCTTCGGGCTTGATCCTTCTTCTTAAGGTGAGTTTATAGACAATAGAGCTATTGCTCAAATTTGTAAAACAATAACTCATGGAGATCTTGGCACATAATTCAAGTTTCTGTGAAGTTGTAACCATTCTCTGCTCTCAAATAAGGCTACATAAAGTAACATCTTTCAAACAATTAGCCCTCCGCAGTAGCTGCTCAGGCTATGATATACTAAGACTGCGTTCACACGATGCCGGCACATTTTGAAAACGGTAGAAAATTGGTGGTAAATAACTTGTTGCAAGGCTTTGGTGCCAAGGAAACATACATACATCCTAGGACTCGTTCAGTCTCGTTCCAAAAGCGTCGAAAAATGTTTTTTTTATCATTTTTGAGTATCACATGATGCCGTTTCCAGAATGTGCTGGTTAGAGCCCCGTTTTCAAAATCTACCGTTTTCGAAATCTGCCGGCAAAAAATGTGCCGTTTTCGTGTTTCTATCCGTCACATTTTTCACCTTTTTCAAAATGTGCCGGCATCGTGTGAACGTAGTCTAAGATTAAGCTCTTGAGTAAGCATGCTCCTAGAACATCTAATAGTGAGCCTAAATAAGAGAAATATTGCTTTACACGACAATTGTTTGTAAAAGTCCTAGCCTCATAATTCAAATTTCTGCAGAATTACGTCCATTCTTTACTTGTTTAATTAGGCTACTACGCACTAAAGTGACACTAGTGAATTTTGACAGTTTACAAGCATTAAATGTCATAATCAAATTGCGGATCCATATCCCCAAGAGCCAGTTAACGGTTGATTGTGAAAATCAGAACATGGCAAATATTCGGTCGGTGATAAATGACTATGCCCATGCCCAGTCATGGGCAAACTTCTCGTCGACTGATAAGGGCAGTAATCAGGTGCAAGGCTTCTAGATGAGATAGAATGTGGCGAAAGATATCCTGGGTAGCTTGTCACGGGGCTGTTCTGGGCCAATGAACTTCCAGATGAACACTGATAGGTTGTTCTTGGTAACATATGATCGCTGTTTAGGTTTGAAAATGAGCATGCGCTCTTCACTGATGCTGTCTCAGTTGAGATACGAACGGATGGTGTAGATTTCTTTGGTTGCTCTGGTTCTGTGTCAATCGGTGATTTAACAGCTGGTTGTTCTTTCTTGACGGCTGATGTTCCAGGCTCGGGTTCACGTTTGGACTTTTGGCGATGCTTTGCGCGACGATTTTTAAACCATACCTACAGTAGAAGTATATGATTTATTGAGAAGCATTGTTTTGAAAGAAATTTCCACAGTCGTAGGGAACGGTATGGATTGCTTATCAGGAATCTTTATCCTTTTCGGATACAAGTCGAAATTTCTTTTGTCTAAAGCTTGCTTGACTTTGCTTTGCTTTGCAAAACTTGTTTTGACTTTCTGTACTTTCCAAGAAGCTCACATATTATGGCATTTGTTTTGTTATGGCATTCGTTTTGAAGAGCATTAGACCTTTTAGCTATTCTACAAAAGAGCCTGGATCGAGCGATATTTTTATACAATTTTATACTCCAGGTTCGATAGAGTGGCGTTAAAGCTTCGATCGCAATTGTCCACATTCGAAAATTCTACAAATTATAATGAAATATCGTTCGATCCACATTCGTTTTCAGAATAGCTAAAAGGTCTATTGCTTTTTGGTGGGGTGCTGAGCTCAAACATCTTCGTAGCTTAATGCTTAATATGCTACTGAAAAATTAAGAATCAAGACCACTGAATGATTTTTCTTGAGACATTTCATTGAATCAGCTACCTACTTAGCTGGTTAGTTGGTTTCTTAGTTTGTTCGTTAGAATTTTTTAAAAATATCTTTGTGAAGATTTTTTGTGAAAGATGTTACAAAGGAGCTATGAATAGCAAAGGGGCTCTAAGAATGTTTAAAAGCTGCTGAGACTTACAGAGGCTTCTTTTGATACTCTGATGTTTTAGTAAATTCATTCTCAACTTACTTGAACTCTTGATTCCGGTAAATTGATTCTTCTTGCAACTTCTTCTCTCATGAACACATCTGGATATTGCGTTTCAGAAAATAGTTCTTCCAGGATTTCTAATTGCGTTTTTGTGAAGGTGGTTCTCTCTCGTCTCTGCTTTCTTGGGATACCTAAATATCATAATAGATAAACACTTTAGATTTGGGATTCCTGCCAGCATTCTTTCGTAGGCCGGAGGCAAAGCGATGCTTAAGTTAGACTAGCTAGCATCTGTTAAAAGTGGTCAAAAGGAAGTTAGCGTTTGTTATAGTTAGTGATTTTAGTGGTTCATGGGTAGTTTTACATCGTCAAGAGGCTTAAGAGATTAAGCGATGAGAAAAGGTGCTGTTAGATCATGACATTGCTTTGAATTTTGCTGTGAAAATTACGACAAAGGAAGAATTCTTTGAGTATATGGATCAATCACGGATAAAAGAGACTCTGTATATCATACTTCAGAGGACTGTTTCTCCTGGTTCTCTCGATCAATGATTGTCATATTTAAGAGATCTATTTTGCCTCTCTTTGTTGGTACAATGATTACCGAACCCCCCTGCATCCCTGTGGTGAACCTTGCTGAAGTGACATGATCAAATCAAGAACGTAGGGAAACAAGAGAATTCAGTGTATAGGCGAGACTGTGTCAGGCCTCGGAAGACTGTTTCTCTTCGCTTTTCTTATTGCTGAAATCCAGGTTTGATAAGCTTTACGATGATAGCTTAGATGACTTCTAACCAGACAGTGTTGTTACTTTCTGTAGTATTCTGAGATTCATTAATTCTCCTCTAAAAACCTTAGATTTTCGAAATCTTGTCCTTATTCTGCTAAGATGTTGTTTACATTCTGCATCTCATTCTAACATCTGTCCTACTTGATTAATTCTAGCTTCTCTCCAAGTCTTTGTTTTGTATTACTCACTTGATATAAATCCATTTTTATTCATCAGCACAACAATACGTATGCAAAAAGAAATCCGAAAAGGGACATGACTAAAAAGAGATTTACAGGATTACTTAAAAAATCTACTCAAACCCAAGGATATCGATTACTTATCCATCAAACCGTCTCTGTCTCCAGATTACCTTCAAACACAACAGCCTTAAGTCGGCCTAAACGGGCTTTTGCTTGTTATCCACGTCTTCCAAGGCCTGTTCCCAGATTTTTTAGAGGATTAAGTATGACTATAGTCGTTAAAAGACACATGCAATGGTTATAAGCAATACCAAAGCTTATTAAACTTATTACTACGTCTTTTCATATGTGTTTTTGCCTTCAGCTCTTGATATTCTCGATGTGAGTGAATAGCTGTGGTTTGCAAATGGTCGAAATCCCTGAATGTGTTTTAGCTTGCCTTTATTGGATATGTAGATTTATAAAGGAAGGTGGATGTAATTGAACTAATAGAATTCCGGGTATCTAATGGGCTTGGCTGAGATGATTCATCCTTGTGAGACGAATAAACGTTTAATTATGGTCGTGGAGTAAACATTAATAACTGACCAAGTGAACCTGTAAAATATTCGCATGATCCACAGTATACATAAGGTAATGACTATGTTAGGACAGTACGTGATATAATCAGGTTGATAGAGTTTGGTGTACCCAATGGGCTTGCCTGCCAAAGGTAATTTATCCTCGTGAGATGAATAAACTTTTAATTATGGTCGTGGAGAAAACATTAATAACTGACCAAGTGAACCTGTAAAATATTCGCATGACCCACAGTTTAGATAAGGTAATGACTATGTTAGGACAGTTTGTGATAATCAGGATGATAGAGTTTGGTGTACCTGATGGGCTTGCCAAAAGTGACTCATCCTCGTGAAATCAATAAACGTTTGATTTTGGTTGTGAGACCGAAATTCGATCAAGGTTTTAGGCTTGCTGTGAGGGATTCTGGGATGGCAGATTTTCATAAAATCGCTTTTAGATTGAGAATGATACAACCAATTTTGATTCACTAAATTTTGTATATAAGTTGACATATTGTCTCAATAACAAACATCAATATATAGGAATTTGATCAACAATTGGAACAATACAATTTCATAAACGTTAACCTTCTTTACTGATTTACTCAGTAAGCATGAACCCTCAGAAGATTCTTATAAACAAGAATTCTCTATTTGAAATAAAGATTCTGCATTTTTTTACAATTGCAGAGAGCAGCTTTGTTTTCACGATTATGTTCTCCCACTAAACTGCACAAAAAGGGAAATTTTGTAAGGAAGGTTTGTTGAGAGTTGAGATTTTCAATACGTATCAGTTTCAAAGTAGACATAAGCAACGGAGGGTTTGAAAACTAAGACGTCATTTAAATTGTACTGCACAGTGTTTTCGTTGTCAAATTTAATTCGCAAAAGGCCAAATACGCTTCTATATCGTTATTCATCTACTGTTAGCAGGGAGAATAAATGATCAACAAAGTCAGTAGACAGGGAAATGTAACCATTTCTTCTTGTTTGTGACTCGTGCCGCCAGAATGACTCCTTTTGTTCAAATTACATTTTTTCATAGCCGAATTACAAGCCCTTTTAGATAGATGACAAGGAACTTCTCAGCCTTTCTCAGTCTGTATCGACCATCTCAGTCTTGTTATGCGCACACAAACCTTCCTTTTTGAGGAAGAGATTGAAGCGAGTTGTGCTCCTTACTGTTCACTTTCGTTTCCTTTGATAATGAAGAACTTTCTTACTCATATTCTTCGGGTGATTCTTCTCCTGCTCGAAGTATCTTTGTCTATTCTAGACCTTGGTTACATGCAGACATTGGCGCCAAATGTTTGAAATTATCTATTCAAGACCGCGTTTACACCATATCAGTACAGTTTTGTTCTGCTACAAAGTTGTTCCGGATTACCAGAAGCAGTGTAAACGGGAGCGTAAAGAGTATAAATGAATAATACACTTTGTAACGGATCCCAAGTTGTACCGATACACGTAATTTTTTGAGAGGAAACTTAAATTTGGACCAGTACTTAAAGTTTGTAAAAATTATCACATTTTAAGTACTCAGAGTTTCTTACGAGTTTCTTAAAGGTTCCATAACAACCAATCTTCACGTTCGCAATCTGTGCCCTCCTGAACATTTCACAGTATGAAGACTCCCCAATGCTTAGACTATACTTGAGTACCTTGCGAGTAACGTGATACAGGAAACAAGTGAAGAAGAAGTAAAAATATGCGAAGGATTTCCTTTACCAAAATAGATAGCTTCTTAAGTTATATTTTCCCAGTACTGGAGTTTCCTAATTTTTCTGTGATCTTAGAGATGAGTTTCTTATAAAGTTTCTTGTAAAAAATACGTATACAATGTAAATGGGGTTCCAACTCACCTCTTTCTTGAAACTGAATGGCCTGGAAGAAACTTTAGGTAATTGGCTGTATTTGTACAATGGGCTCTTTTGATATATTGATTATTTTTGAAATGGCTTCTTTGAGATTATGACGTCATCAAATTTATCATGTGAACCACAACATTTTCAATTTGCCTCCCTCGAAGTTCCCTTCTTTATCCGAAAGTTCTCATCATGAAGGAAGCGAATCTCCCAACGAAAAATTTTTCATGGTTCATTGAGAGTTTTTTCCCAAATTCTTTTCCTACTGTAGCTTTCTGTCAAAACAAATACACTTACCATATAAAGGGTTGAATCCATAATGTGAACTAAATCCAGCATGATATGGAAGATGAGGTAGATGATAAGCTGGTACGCTGTTGTAATGCCAAGACATCTTCTCCTTTTACTGGAATTCTTCTTGGTTCAGTTGTATGTTGTCTGTGGGAAGATATGGCAGATGTTGATGGAGATCACTACCAGCGGTTAGAATTATTCTCTTTAGGCAGTTCTTGATGGGGTTAAGGTCTTAACAGGGTAACAAAGTGCCTAGCAATGTTGATGCCGTTTAGGATTATAACAGTACGATGTTATATCGCATTAGAAGTTGCCAAAATCTTTTTGGTAATTTCTTCACAATCTTTACTATTTACTGAGTATGAAACTTTTGTGTATGATTTCATATGGTAAAGGTAAATTTTAAAATAGCCTTGAATAGCGAACTCATCATAATAAACCGATGAACATACAATAAACTTGTAGGAAAACACTATCAACTCCTGTAAAAGAACAATAATCAAAATATAAAGTAAACCTGTAACTAGAGAGTAAAACTGTTAAACCTGCTAGAAAATCAAGTAATCATTTACCAACAACATTATCCCTACAGGTTAACCCTTTCACGCCCGGCTAGAATTAAGTTTAACAGGAAAACCTAATGTAGATCGTCATTTTCCAGGGGGTATCGTAATCAGTGACTGAGTAAGCAATAGATAAATGCAATGTGCATAACCTCTTAAATTACTCAAATTCTAAAAGCTTTCCCCCCTGAAAAATTCGCAGTTCTCAATGAATACTCCTGGGCCATATGGCCCTTCCGGGGGTGAAAGGGTTAACGTTGTCTGTAGATAAGTGATTATTTGATTTTCTCGCAGGTTTAGCAGTTTTCTCTCTAGTTACAAGTTTATCTTATATTTTGATTATTTCGGGAGTTGATAGTGTTTCCCTACAGGTTACAAGTTTATCATATGTCCATAGGTTTATTATGATGAGTCCACTATTTAAGGCTAATTTAGAATTTTGTACCACAAACCATTTGTTTTTAAGGTAGATTTACCATTCTTATTTTTCACGATTTTGACAGCTTCTTGTACAATACCATGATTTGAAGGTGACTATGAATTTGTAACCAAGGATCATAGACCCTTATCTCATTCTTTCCTCCTGGCTTTATCATATACGAAAATGATCGATTTTACACTCATCTTAGAGCAAAACATTTCTTGAAATTGCGAATGATTTGTTCCACTGGACTGAAAATTTAACATGTAAACAAAAATAGAAAAGAGTAAGGAGATACTTTAGGTCAACATTTCATTTTAGGCCGTGCTCCATAATTTCCTCGCCATTTCTGTGCAGAAATATCACGATTGTAATCTCTAAGGTTGGTTTTATCTGCCAACGAGCTGGTGGAAAGATATTCTTAGATAGTTAAGTTTTTTTTCACTATTTCTCAAACAGCTCAGCTTTTGTCTGCGACTCACCCGTCAGCTTTTCAGTTCATTTCCAGTTGCTGTTTGCAGTCGCAAAGTATCATCACACTTACATTTTAACCATTATAAATCCATAGTGGTACTTAATTCAATTATTGTTGTTAGACACTAAAAGAGCATACTGCTTTGTGATAACGTGATTGATAGATAAACAAGCCAAACACGTCAATCAATTAACATCTTGACTGGCTAGGGCTGCAGGTAACTCTCTTGAAAATCATTAAACAATTGACAGGCGTCTAGTTTTTATATTGTTTAAAAATCAAGACTTCACTTACTGTGATTGTTCCCGTCAAAACAAAAATATCTCGAAATGTTATTTCTGATTGCAAATGTTTATGTTTGTTCACAAATTCGGTTGGTTTTGTGAAAATGTATTTGAAGAGGATGAAGTTTGCTTGGGTGAAAATTGATGTGAATTTTTCGTCAAAACACAAGTTAAAAATCATTGTTTTTATTCAAAAGCCATTAATATCAAATGCTTGCTTGCAATTATTTTGAACCCATGAAAGCTATGTTGACTGGCATTGAATTATAAAAAGGTTGCATGGATGCAACATATTCATTGATTTAATACTGCTTCAAGTTTTGTGATAATTTTGCATTGTTTTCAATGAAAAACGAAAGATTTTCTTAAAACTGTAGGAATAACGTTGAGTTGCCAAAAATATCATTCTAGATAACAAAATGACCCTCTTTTGTTGTTGTTCTTATAATATTCCCAAAAAGATCGAAGACCAATGATCAGGCAACAGAAAATTTAGGCACTTTTCATGGAAGATGGCAGCTTTATAGTTTGCATACTGCAAGATTTCTTGTTTTTTTTTTATGGCAAATGGTCGAATTTTCCCCATATAACAAGTAAGACCTTGACAAAACAGAAACTGGAATACCAAATTAAACTACAGGTAACATTCAGATGATGATTATTCCACCGCTAACTTTTTCGGAATGGCCGAAGATTTATTAAGGTAATATTTTTAGAAGTTGAGCTTTGAAATCATATTTTGTAGCATGTGTGTACGTATTACTCTCCGCTCTGTTCTATCAGATAATTGAAGTCGGTGATAGTGAATTTTCTTCTATGCAATTAGCGATAACCATGAAAAGATAAAAGATAAATTATCAGGATGATTAGGGTATAGTTATACAAATATCAATTTGGATATCGATAAGTTGTGTCTGTTACTGATAATTCTGAATTTTTACCGAATTTGAAACGTTAAGATGTCAGTAGTATCCTTAACACTTGTCCTGAACTGGGTATAGCAATATTCGATAATGAGGATCCCAGATTTGACTTTTGAATTTTTCTTAGTATAGACCTTTACAAAACATCTCAACAATCTATTGAAATGCTGACTTGCCGGTTTCGCCTCGCTTTGGAGTCACCCAACGGCCTACGTCTCTAACGGCAACCCATGCAATTTGTTAGCAATGCTTAGATTTGGAAACAGAGTGCCTTGACGTATGCTTCGGTTGGGGTATGCATGAAACTGTTTTTAGATGCATGTTTTTAACAAAGCTGGATTTATCGCAAAGGCAGCTTAATTGTTGAGTAAGAATCCGATGTTCATCTATGATCTATGAAATAAGGCGTGTGGACTAGACGTGTGATGTTTCTTACTCAGAATCACGTTCAGCAAACCATGATTTCATACTCTTTGACACACATGGACACGATTTGGTTTATCTGGCACAGTTGTGTATGAAGGAAATTTAGTGATTAGTGAAATGATATCATTTGGTTATTTTTCGAGCAGCAGTGCTTCTTTTTTGATTACCTTGTGCTTGATATGTGATATTTCATGATAAGTGTTATTTCGTGATATGTTTTATTTCATGATGTGTGATATTTCATGATATGTGGTATTTCATGAGATGTGTCATTTCATAATGTGTGATATTCCATGATATGTAGTATCCCATGATGTATGTTTTTAGAAATATGAGATTTAGAAGTCTCATAATTTCATCTTGTTATGTTCATCTATTCTCTATTTCTCCTTTATTCGTGTTGGCTATCATTTGTCTTCGATTTCAACCAAGAATGTTCCTTCAAGAGAACGTCAGATTGAAGCAGAGACAGTTGATATAAGAAGTTTATCTCAAATGCAAAATTTCTTTCAAATTGGAAACATTAACGTATTTCTTTTATATTTATAGGTATCAGCATGTGTGCGGACAGCCTTATCGATAGTAAAAGAAGAAGGAATTGCTCAACTGTTCAAGGTATGGCATTTTCTTTTATAATACTTCGCTATGGCGCTTTAAATGTGCCAAAAGGTTCCTCTTCTACTTCAAGGCCTACAGAAAGTAGCTACTGAGCCTATTTCTAATTGTTGAGCCAAATGACATCCTCATTCCTCGTCAGACTTTGATTGTAAGAAGACAAGACAATTCTAAAAAATGGCCAGAAGCTTCTCCGTTGCCTGTCAAGTAAACAATGTTATTTTTATCACACTCATTGGAACTATGCCCCATAACGATCCAACTACCTCTGAAGTTATTTACTTGATATGTTTTTGATAATAGCCAATTCTCAAATAAGAAAAACATTTCGATGATCATCATTTCTTATTATGAATGATAAACGCGAGTAAGTGACGAATCCAAGTCAGTGAAAATTGCATATTATTGTGAAAGACCTATCTGAGTTTGATCCATTACATAAAATGACTAGGCCATGTTTGGTTGTTTGACGTTTCGAAGCAGCAGAGTGCTTCATCTTCAGATTACAGCGTTTCAAATGCTATAAGCTAAATTTGTATGCATAAAGACAAATGTTGGCTTGAAAGTGCGTGATTAGAACTCCTGCTGGAAAGATAAAATAAAGGGGCAAGTCCAAAGGATAATAAAGTTGAGCAAAGCCAAGGGAATGGAATGGAGTATTGGTGCTCTGACTCAAATAAGCATAAATAAAATGATGTAATGATGATGGTCCTGTTTGTTCTCTGTTTTGTTTGTTGACATTTTATACAAGATTGTAGCTTCAGAAAGATGATGAACATTGCACAGAACTGCCTGTTACTGCATTGTAGAGACTAATTCAAAACGTGAAAAGCAACTGATGGGCTTAGGCCAGCTTCAAATATGATAACGAAATATCACTTGAGTAATAAACAGTAGTCATTTATCCAGTTATCACCAGTGGTCATATTCCTGAATGAAATACTGTCATCCACTGTAACAACTAGATTTGTCATGGAGTATGAGAAACTGTGATGACCCTGTCAGCCATTTCACTGTTTATTCATTATTCATTGATCCTATATTCCTGCTTTTGATAATCATACCTTCTTAGGCCTCTTATCATCATGGAGAAGGAAGGTGAGAGGTGTGCTTTCATTTTCATTTCATTTCATTTCATTTTCAAATTTTTAAGGAGGGTAGCCCTTCATCAATAAAAATGATGATTTACAAGGGGCCCGCCACTTAAATACATACAAATTAACATATATTGAAAAAAAAACTAAATTAACCTAATTACAATTTCATAAATACTAATAAAATAGCCTAAGATCTAAAATGAATATTTACAATAAAAAGAAATCCAAATACATATATACACCTACTGATTGTCAACACGTTTGAATTTGTAAATTGTGGCTTGTCACCCGTAAATTTGTAAATTGTGGCTTGTCACCCGTTACTTTTCGAAGCTAATTTTACGCTGGATTTGGAGCCTGACGTTCCGGTAAATCCAAAATCGTCCATTCAGAATCTTCTTCTAAATGTGAAAAGCAACTGAGTGATTTAGCCAGTACAAAATATGGTCATGATATATCACTTGACTGATAGGCAGAAACTGGGAAGAAATTATCATCAGTAATCATTTTCCTGAATGTAATGCTATTTTAACTGTTAGATTTGCTTTGTAGATTATGAAAAACTGTGATGATTCTGTTAGCCTTTTTACATTCTATTCATTATTCATCGACCCCATACTCCTATTTCTGATAATCATGACGTCTTAGGCCTAATGTCATCATGAAGGAGGGACGGATTTCAGCGTTTTGCAGCTAACTTTTCCTTGTATCTGGTACCTAACTTTCATGTAGGTTGATGCATCGAGAACTTCTTTCAATCATGAATAAAGTAATACATAAGATTGTTATGTAATACATATGTTAATGATAAACAGAGTATCCGCAAAATACGCCAGTAAACTAAGTAGGTGTCCTCCTTTCCTTCTTTCATTACGATGCTCAAAATGGCTTCGTCTTAGACGTGGATACTTTTTCCCACATGGGTTCTTAATAATTCTAAATTAAATCTACATCAGTTTCTACGATTAGCATGCCGAATCACAGTAGCCTAATCTCATAAAGTTTCTGTACTTACCGCCATTTAGAACCCTTCGTAGGCCGTTACAGATTTGTCAACCATCTTGAAAAATCAACCGAAAATCACTTCCAATTTGTTTGTGATACAATATGATATGATAAATACACACAAATGGTAAAATCAACCCACCGGGCTGATACCGACAGCCTCTTTAGCGCTACGATTGAACCCTCTTGATGTTTTCGGAGTTCACAGTTGTTGGGGCTAAGACTTAAGAAGGTTGAAACAAAAGAACAAACGGATGTTTTGTGTACCACTTTACTGCAATAATCCTCTCAGAGCATATCACTTTAATAACTTTTTTCAATCCAGTGTCTGTTGTGTTATCTATCATACGCAACTGGTTATTGTATCATTTGGAGACGTATGGTCATCAGTCTGGTTGCTTGTTAAAGTAATTGTTAAGATCCATCCTTATTACATGTGTTATAAGAATAGATTTCACTTATTGATAGATATCATGACTTGTATGTGGGTCTCAAAACAGCTTGTTTACGAAGGAATATCTTTAACGTTTGACACTTTGATGGACGTAAGATGGAAGTCAGAAGGAAAGAGAGTGATGTAAAGTCCTCCTTAAATAGCTATATGATTTGAATGTGGGTCTCAAAGGCCTTGCTTTCGAAAGGATGTTGACACGTTGATGAACCAGGATGGAACTATAATATGATACCGGGTGAGCCAAAAAAGGTCCCACTTTTGACAATTCATGACGTCAAGAGCACTTCACAGATTTGAATGATTCAAATTCTAATTGAAAGCCGAAAGATTGAAGTATTTTTATGATTTTCCTCGCTTTCTTACCAGCACTTGAAGTATCGCAATTTTTAACTTTACAAAAATTTCATGGTTTGAAAATGACTGAAAATTAACCCAAAACATTGATCAAAATGTATGGACTCTTCTTACACAGAGCAATACACAATGGACATTTCACCTCTCTCAAGGGTTATACCACATCAGTTTTCAAACAAATACTAAAAATTGTCAGTCCCATGGCAATAAATGTGCAGTGGATATCTCTCACCCATTAAAAATTGCATTTTCTTTATTGAACTGTGCAATGATTCCTTTTTAATCTGATCGATGTTTTAGGCCATTGTTAAGTGATTTTGGAACCAAGTTAAATTTGCCGATACTTTTGCGGGTGAAACAGCGAAAAAAATCATAAAAATACTTTAACCTTTTGGTTTTCAATTAGAACTTGAATCATTCAAATCTGAGATATACTCTTGGTGCAATGAATTTTTAAAGTGGGATCTTTTTTCTGGCTCACCTGGTAGAATGATGTGTAGTCCTCCTTACATAGATATTATGATTTGTATATGAGTCTCAAAAGATCTTGTTGACGAAAGTACGAAAGGATATTGACACTTAGATGAACTAGGATGGAACTAGAACGGAAGTAGAATGATGTGCAGTCCTCCCGTCATAGGTATCATGCATTCTATGTGGATCCCTAAATATCTTATTCATGAGGAATATGTTTCATTTTTGACACTGCAATGAAGCTAGGAAGGAGACAGAATGTGGTTTTTGACGGTCATAACTTTTCTTATGAACCTTGATGACATTTCTGCTCAGAAGTCATCTCTTCTGTGTGGAAATCAAAGCGTCGTGTCTACGAAGACTATCCTCAACTTTGATTCAATGACGAAAATAGGTTGATACTCGGATTAAATAAGAATGATGCTTTGATGCAGCTGATTATAACTAATTAGATGGTTATAGCAATGGATGTCATTTATAAACTTTTACCAGGTCTGTTATATGCATTTCAACACACCTAGCTTAGCTTATGGAAGGTTATGTCTAATTATTGGCAGCAACTGGAAGCTGGGATCAAACTAGTACCTATTCACATTGGCAAGCTAAACCAGTTCAAACTAAACCAGGTTGTCGCATGGAGCCTTCTAATTGGCCAGTCAAACAAATCGAATGCATTTGATTGGTTAAAATCTATCCTCGCTTAGGTAAAGCTGGTTTAACTTGCCAGTGTGAATGGGGTATAGGATCGAAAGAGAATAACGAGTAGCTATATATCTACCGGGTGAGTCAAAAACTAAACCAGTTAGAAGGCGTGTTACAAGTACACGACCGATATTCAAAGCTAGGATGTTGATATTTCAGCTAACGGCTAGCTTATATATGAATATTTTGTTTGGTAAAATCATTCAGAATTTAGATCCAGAAATTAGGAAAATGCTGTTGAGGGGTTTGTATGGAAACGAGAAATCCATTTACGATTCTGGTCATTGCCATTGTGCTTGGCAATGAAATTCAATACAATTGTCAATTTCCGAAATTTGAATTTCAATGTCAAGTAAATCATGGACCATAATCAAACGTTTTTCTCGTTCCGATGCAAACTCCCCAACAGCATGTCCAAATTCATAGGACTAAATGATGAGTGATTTTACCAAACAAAATTTTTACATCTATTTTAGCTATTGACTGATAAATTGACAATTTAGTTGTAAATATTGGCCGCATACTTTTTATTCCACGACCTGCCAAACTTGTTAACTTTTTTTTGACTCACCCGGTTTTCCTACGATCACAATGCTTGGCGCTAAAGACCTCAACTTCACCAAATACATATTCTTCTTGTTTCGTATTTGTTAGTTTCTCACCATATTGAATCGAGTGTATCTGAAATTAGCCATCTCAGCTTCAAAATCGGTTCTTTTAGGGTTTTGGCTTAGCAAGCTGCGTCGGTCTTTTTCAAGGTGTGTCGAAGAACAAAGAAGATGAAATAACTTTGAATATAATCCTTATCCTCTCGTAAGAACCGCCACTTACCAGCTCAGCCGGTGTGTAAGGATATCAAAGTCCGGTTTGATTGTGGTATATGGTAAAAACCGGACCATAAGACCGTAGCACCCCTAAGACCGCTAGAATCTTTAGTACCACAGATTAAAAGACTATGAACACTAGAATATCATCACCTATGGCAGATCATGGGCAGCGTAAAATAAACATCCAAGAGTAAAATTATTGGTACCTTGATCAGAGTTTTCTGAATCACGACGTCTCGAGCTGAACCCGTTATCAAGTCACCAAGCTGTCAAACATGTATGCATGAATGCATCATTTGCCAAAATGAAAATGTTTAAAAGTTATTATAATATTATATTTATATTATATTATGTTATATTATATTATATTATATTATATTATATTATATTATATTATATTATATTATATTATATTATATTATATTATATCATATTATATTATATTATATTATATTATATTATATTATAATATATTATATTATATTATATTATGTTATATTAATATTTTTTATATTATAATTTAAAGATAGATACAATACAATATATACAGTAAGGTTAAAAACGTAAAGGAAAACACACCTAATTACAGTGGCAGGGATAACATTAAAGGGTCAAGCTGACCTTATTTCCATAATGAACAGGGAAAACGTAAGAAGGAAATAGAAATATAATGTAGTTTTTTTCGGTTCAAAAGGCTTCGATTTGTGAACTTTCACTCTGCCATTTGTTTGAGCTTCCACTCGTTCAAGCAAGTGCCAGAAATCATGGAGAGAGCTCTCAAAAAGGGCAACATGGGATAAAAACATATCAAAGAAATAACTTATTCAGCATTAGTCTGTTCGTGGAATGGACGGAATAGAGAAAGTTGATGATACAACATCTTGTTTGACTGCTTTGTGACTTTGGCCTATTGTTTTTCTTCGGTGATAACCTTATGGTGTTAAGCCTCCTTGTCATCTTTAGTACTTAATGGTCCTTGGGATCTCAGGGGCTCTAGGGTCCTAGGGTCCGGCTTTTACAACATACCATGTGCAAGAATGTCAAAATCCGACTTGATTTTATGGCGCGACATTTCGCTAAATCATCAAGATGGCTAAGCTCATCTTATTCAAGTGATTATCACTCAGGTAAATCGAGATGTCGAATTCTGTTTGGTCATTTATAAATCTTTTCTTCTCCTTGTTAGATGCAATTACCGTAAATGTTACTGCCATGCCATGGTTATTCGAAACAAGGTTGATTATTTTTCTGCTTCCTAAGTTGAAAGTCTTCCATGAAGGTGTTTATAACCAGGAAGTTCCTGGTTATAAACACCTTCATGGAAGGCTTTCAACTTACGAGCGAACTTGCTTTGTCAGGAAACAATTGTTTGTCAACTTATTTTGCTTCGATTATTTACATTAAGTCTATCTTACAATGTAGAAAGTAAACTAATGTAAATCGATGAAAATTCTTGGGCGATGAAGCACCGATTTTATGGAAAGGGAAGACAAAAATCATAGAATTTCGAACCCATTAGTTGCCAAGAAATCCAACTGCATCTCTGCTGATCACTTTCAAAAGAAACGATCTGCATTAATTCTTTTTTCTGTCATTGTTTCCCTCTGCGATTCTGTTTCATTCTATTTTGCTGTTTCGCTTTGACAAATCTCCTTCCTAGCGAGCCGCATCGGGCCTAGGCAAAACAGCAAAATAAAATGAAACAGAATCACAGAGGGTAACAATGAAAGAGAAAGGTTGTATGCTGATCGTTTCTATTCAAAGTGATCAACAGAGATAAGAAATTCTATAATTCTGTCTTCCCTTCCAAAAATTGGTGCATCATCCCCCATGGTAATTTCCGTAAATGTATCATTCCTGATTCAGTTCTTCGAAACAATGTTGATCACCCGTCTGCTTTCTTATTGTCATAAATAAATATTTTTGGAAGACTTTCAAAGTCTCAAATTCGTTTTTCAGAAGACCGTACTTCTTTGGATTGCTTCTTCTCAAATCCTTGCAATACGTTTCAGATTACCTGGAAACAAGAGTTTTCTGCTTTTGATCTCTGGAAACATACAATTCCTGATTTGCTTTCTCAAAGTCATAAATATCTTCTTAAAGGCCTTCAAAGTGTCCAAAGGTTCCTTCATGTTAGTTAAGATAATTCTGTTACATTAACTGAAGTTTTCAAGCTGTTTCTAATTTCTGAAACTATTTCATTCCTGACTCAGTTCTCTGAAACAAGGTTGATCACATTTTCACTTTCTTATTGTCATGAATATCTTCTTCGAAGACATCCAAATTTGTGTTCCTTTTTAAGGGAACTTTACCTTTTTAGGATTGGTACTTTTCATATTCTTACAATGCATGTTACATCAACCGGAAACAAGCAGCGGACAAGACGGTAAAAAGAGTTTTCTAACTGCACGTAAGTTCCAAAGATATGCAATCCCTGACTCAATTATTTGCAACGAGAACGGAACGGAACGGAACGGAACGGAACTTTTTAAGGGGTGTTCACACGGCAATGGATCGATTTGCAGTGTTAATATCTTCCTCCCTAGGGATAAAAATTTTCTATGCTCGCTATTAAGTTTTTCAATTTTTAAACAATCCTATTGTTTAGAGTTTTAGAATTACCTCATGTATAAATTGCATGAAAAATGTCCGCAAAGTGGGACGAAACGCTCCAAAAAAGTGTTCACACGAGGGCTAAATCGTTCCGTTCGTTCCATTTTACGGCTCACTTTTCAGAGCCGTCCACTTTTCGGAACGGAACGGAACGTTTCTAGTCGTCCTCGTGTGAACGCCTGCGAAAATTCCTTTGTTTTCTGGAACAGTTCCATATCGTTCCGTTCCGTTCCGTTTCGTTCTCGTGTGAACGGGGCCTTCAATACCTAATGTTCCTTTTGCAAATACCAAAAAAGGAAACATTGTCAATACTGCAAATATTTTGAAATAATTGTAAGAATCTGTATATATGTATATTCATACTTAATTATTCAGTCTTATATATAAATATGTTTTTATTTTTCAAATAATTTTACTTTGTAGTAGGATTTAATTAGCTTTTATTCTGTGGCTGTTTTTGTATATGCCTATTATTAAATACATTAATAATAATAATGTTAAGTGTACTTTCTCTCGATTGGTGCCGTTTCATTTTCTTACAATATAAGCTACTCCAGCCAGAGCAGGAACTTCCCAATTTCCTAGGCCATTCAACTTGAAGTTATCAATAATTTGTTTTGAATCGACTAAAATTGATTCTTTCTTTTGATGTTTGTTCGTCGTTTATTTGCTTGTTTGTTTACCTTACTATCATAGCACCTATTGATCGCCTTTAGTACAAACACTATTTGAATCGTAAAGTTAGTACTGTAGAAATTTTCATCACTTCAGAGCAGAACATAATGTCGATCGGAAGCAACAAGACATACAAGGCTCTTCTATTGGTCTTTGAATACCTGAAGAGAACACCTTTAGAAGTTGTGAACACGTGTTTTGAACTCTTGAATCCTAATCAGAACACTCGTAGCAACAAATACTCAGCCCGAATCCCGAGAGTTAGAACATAAGCAGGAAAAAAGGCTTTTTGATTTCAAGATTCCAAAGTGTGCAATGAACTTCCGAGCAGCTTTCGCCACTTGGACTCATTCCTTCTTTAAACATAACCTATAACTCCAGACCCATAATAATTTTCAAAACAATGATGCTACGTCATAAGCATAAATTAAATGCATTTTTCGCCATTTTTTTTAAGAACAAGAGTCCCCCAATCAGCAGCAGCTCCCTAAGACCCAGTTTCTTTGTGAATGGTAAAAGATTTTCATGCTGCAGAGCACTGCTCAAGTTCATGCATTTTTCTCCTAATGCTTATACCAATAAATATCTTCTTTGGAAGCCAAGTAATCATATGTTAAGCTATTTTGCCTGAATTTATTTCTTAGCGATATCTTTTGTTTAAAGTTCCCATCGATAAGATCGATTCATACCTACCCTTCTCCTTCGTAAGATCATAGATTGGCTGCAAAATATTGCTTGAAAGAATTTGAAATTTCGCAGAGTTGCCATGTCATTATGTTATCCTCATTCGTCCTGTCCTGTCCTGTCCTTTCATATATCATCCTTGTTAGAATACTTACAGTACAGTAACAGTATTCCAATGTTATATTCAAGCGAAAGTGGCCAATCCAGTTGTATCTCAAGCAAAATTCATATTTATATTCTGTATAACGAAGCAAATTATAAAAGGACTTGATTTTCCCCCATCACCTTCACACCCGAGTCATAACAGTTATTTCAGTTTTGTTACAGCATCATGTTCATTCACTATTTCATCAATGCAATGAACATGGGGAATTTCAAGGCTTTTTTGAAACGTATCACTCATTAGATACCAGCAATCATCGGTAATTTAACCAAAGTAACTATTCTTCAACCCCCCCCCCCCCCCTGCAAAACGCATTCAGTGTGATTATCTTGGAAGATGATGAGTGTCCAGTGAACACAATTTTGCCAATGCCTGAAGATGGAGTAAATTTCCATAAAGGTTATGCAGGACAATTCGAGTATGAATTTTGCCTGTTCGCAAGAAGAAAATATTTGTTCATGCCCAGCACTAGGCGCCTCTATTCACGCGAAGCGAGCTATCTCAACCTTCACCATAAGCATAATTTTACAAAATTTCATGGCAGTGAATATGAGTAAGATATCTTTACAACAGATAGAGCTCCCAAACAACTCTTTGATGGTAGCATAGCTGGTGCAATCATTACCAAAAGGAAGAAAATCTCAATCTAAATGCGAGTGCATCTTGTCACATTTTAATAACATGATCCTTGGTCCATAGTTTCATTGTCAGATAGTTCTATCTTTTCTGAAAGTATTCTTAAAATATTTGTTAATTGTGAACCTCAACACTGAGAGGTAATTAGCATCAATGCATCCAGTCTTCGAATGAACCACAATTTCAAATTTTGCTCGCGCAAATTTTGCGTGCGCAAATTTTACTTGCGTAAACTTTAGTTGCGAAAGTTGCTTTCGCTAGCTAGCTCTACGTTTCGAAGAAAGCTGTGCTATTGCCTTTTGTATTTTTGAACCATTTTCATTTTCTGATGATATCCAAATTACATTTGAATCAGAAGAGACGTTTATCATCTTCTTCTGAACTAACAGCTTCCTTTACATTGATGATCATAAGAGTTCCTATGATGATCTTCTTATTTTGAGCTCAATGCTCTTATTAGGTCAATGTAAGTTGCTCGTCAGAGAACCCTATGCATCGAAATATTCAAGAAAACCAAAAATTTGAATCCACCTTTGATGCAAAGCATTTTCAGTTCAAGAACTTCACAGCATGCTTCTCGGAATCCAAACAATTTAAATAATATTCGACCAACTCAAGTAACTTTCGGTTCCAAGAGCCTTAAAGCCATTGGACCTCAGATCTGGAACTGTTTGCCAAATGAACTAAAATCAGCTGACAATCTGAACAGCTTCAAACGTATGATAAAACAATGGGATGGTCCTTCCTGCAAATGCAACCTTTGCAAATATAATCACACCCTGTAAATTCTATCCATTCACATCTTAGTTTTTTAAAATATTTAGCATTGTAAGTATTTATTTCCTTAGCTATTTTCTTTCATTTGTAATATAGTATATTATAGTTTCTATTTAGATTAGTTGTATATGTATATATGTACATATATATGTATAGCTAGAAGCAAAATCAAAATATGTTTACAAACAAACAAATAGCAAAACAAACATAATCTTTTTAATTTGAGCTCTAATTTTCGGATCTAACGGTATGTCACTTCATTTGTCTTTCACTCAGGATATCTTCTTAAATCCTGAACAGGCTTTGCTTTTCCTTATGAAGTATATGTCTTTTCACCTGAAATACCTTCACTAATTGATTTGAGATTTATTCTGACAACGTAACTTGCTATCCTTCATTGGTCATCAATACAGAAGGAAGAAGTTACAGGGTCAGATCAACAAGTATACTTTAATCATAGTTTCGTTATTTGCACTAGTGATACCGAAGCGCATCTACTCGTGTAATGTAATTTTCCAAGTACAAAGTCATATTTTCTAAAGAATTAATTGCTTACGCTTCTACTTCACATCAGAAAGACTTCAGCTATTCCATCTTTCTTGCGTAGTTGACATTCCCTCTTCCGTTCCTCCCATCTAACCGAAACGGATTTCCAGAGATTTAGTGCATTGCACTGGTAAGTTTAAAAGCTCTTCAACAAGAAAGAGAAACAGTGTATTATGATTTAGCTTCCTACTAGCGCTTTCAGTTTTCCGTGTTTGTGTTTATTGTGGCTCCATACGGAGGTGGAAACAACGTTGAACAACAGACAGCGAAGTGTCAACCACCTTGTTTGTGTTTACCAACAAGAAAAGTGAAAAGCATACAAGCCTTAAAGGGTTTGTGCAAGAATATAAGACTGCATTTGCACAGAGCAGAAAAATCTAAATATAGCCCATTGAAATCGATGGCCCACACGTGTTGTTAATAATCGATAGCTAAAGAAACAATGCTGTGTTTGCGCATTTTCTTTGTTCTATTTATAGAGAAGCATATTTACCATTGCACACTCCCTTTAAGCTTGTGCGTGCAAAGGAATGGACAATATTGACTAGTTAAATCTTGTATTGAACTATATCGGAATGGACCTTGTATCATATCCCTTTCGCTAATTTTGCATCTGTAAACTGTAAGCTTTGCACTATGCAAAAAGCGTAGACTAAATAGTTTTGATAAACGAATTAAGTACCTCTACGTGACTGCTTTCAAGTGTATGCCGATGTCCCCTCGCTACGTCTCAAGCTGATGGCTGTTCTCGCTAGACTGTTCGGTCCCGTCCCGTCCGCAACTTGAGTCCTGCCTTTACCACTGGCGTCTCGGCAAACTAGCAAAGATTATATGAACATAGAGGATTGATGTTAAATTCATCGTTTAAGCAGAACAAACGAGGACCAAGAGCAATAAGGCCGCCTCGCTTATTGGATGATAGTGGTTCTCAGACCGATTTTAGGCTTGGGTGTTTGAAATGGCTTTGTTACGAATAGATTCTATGTGCCTTCAGAGATGTCTTCGGCAAAGTCTAATCTCGCGAAAAGCGCCTTAATTTCACTGTTTCCTTTTCAAGTTGAGAGATCAGTATAATGGGATGAGTTGGAAGAGGACAGGCTAAACAAAAAGGATATCTCGAGAAATGCCCATAGGCCGACACGTGTGGGCTTTGAAAATTGTTGAAAAACAAATGAATTCGCTTTAATAATTCATAAATATCTGCTCTTAAAGCTCATAAGTAAGTTGGATATCTTTTAACTGAGGAGTATATTCGCTACAGCCGTGACCTGAATAGTCATGAAAAGGATACAAAATGGAAAAATATTTTTAACCCATTTATGGAAATCTGATGCTATTTACCCTTGCTTCCATCATAAAGTACAATGTATTCCCTCAGAGTGTATTCCCTCTACTCATTCAGCAAAAGGTCTTATGAGTATCTAGGATTGATAATTCTAGACTTCAGTGTTCAAAATTCAATGATTGTAACCGAAAATGTTCAAACCGGAAGCTTTACCGGGTCAGTCAATAAAAAGTTTACAAGTTTGGAAGGCTGTGGAGTAAAACGTACGCTGCCAATATTCAAAACAAAAATTTTGATCTATCAGCCAAGGGTTATCTTAGGTATGAAAATTTTGTTTGGTTAAAGAACCCATCTTTCAGACTGAGAAATTAGGAAAGTGCTGACCAGTGGGTTTGTATGGGAACAAGAGTTCCAAGATCCATTCTGGTCCGTGATTTACATGCCATTAAAATTTAAATTCAATGCAATGATCAGTTTCACAAATAGAATTTGAATTTCGAAAGAAAAACAAATGGACCAGAATGGAACATGAAGTTCTCATTACCTTAAAATCCCTTTCCAGTATTTTACTAATTTTTGGGTCAGAATATGAATGATTTTACCAAACTAAAGTTTCACATCCAAGTTAGCCTATGACTGATAAATTAGCATTTCAGTTTTGAATATTGGCCACATACTTTTTATTTCGCAGCCAGTCAAACGTGTTTACTTTCTTTGATTCGCCAGCTGCTATTTATTAGGAGCCAAATTTCTTCCATCAAATTCTTTGATTGATTTTTATGACTGGGCGTGTAACTGAAGTCTTGCACTAGACTTATGCCTTTTCGTCCCTTGTTTCCCTGCGTTCTTTTGGTTTTCTGATATCACTTGGTCAATAGGGACTCATAATATTACGCTTATATAATGGGCCCACTTTGTCAAAATGGCCTAAACAGGTGGGAGTTCTCGTACACTCAACAAAATCGCTTCAAAATCTGGTTTAAAGAGCTCGAACATTGGAAAGCGAAGTTTTAGTACAAAGAATGATCTTGTGTTTACGTGTAAAGCGCAAAATGCATATCTTTCAGGCAGCAATCTTCCTCTGTAGAAGCAAAATAGATCCATCGAAGCTGCGAGAACTCCAGGCTTCTTCAACCGTTCTTTAAGAGCAACAACAACAACAACATTCTGAATAGCGGCCCCTGATTGGTTAAAAACTGAATTCTAGCGATTTGATTGGTGAATACGGAACCACCCTACGCGGGCTTAAAGTGGGCCCACTATTTCAGAGTAATGTTATTAGTCCCTCTTGACCAAGGAACGCAGGAAAACAAGGGTGAAAAGGCATCAGTCTAATTAGGAGCTAAATTTCCTCCATCAAATTCTTTGATTGATTTTTATGACTGGGCTTGTAAATGAAATCTTGCACTAGACAGCAGTGCATTTGTGTCTTTGTTGAGATTCAATAATCATCATAGCACTTACCTAAAGTTGCATTTTCGCAGTATGATATGAAATGAATTACTCTGATTTTAACCAGTGAGTAATCACCAAATAAACGGCAGATTTGCGCTTTCCCACAATATTGTAGTCCCACCCAAGGTCCGTATTGCTCAAGGCATCACTGACCGATTATGGCTTCTTTCCACCAGATAGTTGACAGAAATGCCTATAGTGATACTTAAATGGGTACTTATATTTAGGATGAAAAACGAACGAGAAATAGATACAAAATGATACTCTAAGGGGACCATTGTGGAAACAAGATCAACTCGATCTTTTAATGCTATCCCTGTCACTATAATTAGGGGTGTTTTTTGCCATGTAAAATATATTGTAAATGTTTTGTTTATTTTTTCGTTTATTTTTTCCTATTTGTTTAACCATTGTAAATTTTTGTTAGTGGCAAATCTATACATACATACTTTCATTAAACTAAGACTAACATGTCACACTCTTATGATAGTATCAACTTGAAAGTCCTTAGTGTGCTAAGAATGAATTTTTTGTTTGTTTATTTCGCGTTCTTTTTATCCGCACTAATAGTATCAATTTTACTGTTTCTTTGTTGTCAATATATTGATCGTCATAGGTAGATGTTGTCTTGACACGCGCACTAAAGACACGTGTATCGTGTTACTAATCAATCCTGTTAGCGTTAACGTGACGAGTGTTTCCAACATCGAATTTCATATTGAATATTCATAGAATGACAGCGTGGAAGCACAATGTAAAGCTGTCGTTGGAATCCGGACTCGGAAACAACTCATTGCCGGATAGAAGTATTATAACTGGGGAGACGTCAGACCTTGATTTAGACAGATTCTAGGTCACGCAATTACTTTCGTCATTTTTTACAAACGACTCATACCTGTTTAGCGAGAACGTATGTTTAAAGTTAGTTAACGGAAAGCATGGAGGTAGTCCTTTAAACGGGCAAAGAAAACCTATGCATGCTATTTTACCTCTACTAAACAATATACTGGATGAGCCAGAAAAAGTTTCCACTTTTGAAAATTCATAGCACCAAGAGTACTTCACAGATTTTGAATGATTCAAATTCTAGTTAAAAGCCGAAAGATCGATGTATTTTTTTGACTGTTCGCGCTGTCCTCCCATCACTAGAAGTATAAGTAAATTCAACTTTATAAAAACTTCACGGTAGCAAAACGATTGAAAAGGGTCCTAGAATATTGATCAAATTGTAGCAATGGGCGTTTCACTTTTCTCAAGTGTTATGAGACACAGATTTACAATTAACTAAAGATTTTCAAACAATTACTAAAGATTTTCAATCTTATGGCAATAAATGTGCGGAGGATATTGATACATTGTTTTGATTCTGGCTAATCCAGTACACGCACATATGAAAGTCATCGAATACATTACGTTAATTTTAAGACTTGCATATATGCAGCTCTTGAGTTGTTTATTGATCTCCGTCAACTAAATTTAAAGTTGCCAGGCACTGATTTTTATAGCGGCATTTCTATTTGTTCGCATTCTTGGTCATGCAACTTCTTTTGTCATTCTTTTGCCAAACGATTTGGAAAAACATATCTTTAAAGTTGCAAAACACTGATTTTAACGCCCGACAAAAATACCAAAGCCGACGCAGTCGTCGAGCCTACAGGCTGTAATTAAGTATCGAAATAATTTGCCAGCATTCAAGGTCTTCCATTTCCCTTGCCTTTCTTTTGCAAAACAATCCCTTGCTATTTAGCGAAATCGTTTCTGAAAAGTCGCCAGAAACTGATTTTTAACTCCGACATACCAATGCTAAAACAGCCGTCAAACTTTCAGGGCTGTGACTTAGTTTAGATATACATTTGCAAGCGTTCTGGGTCATCCATTTCTTTTGCCAAACAATCCTTTGCTGTTTAGCAAAGACATATCTGTCAAGTCATAAGACACTCCTTTTTTAAATTGACATTCAAAATCTTGAACGAGCCATCCAGCTTAGGAAGAATTTGGTTGAATTTTTGATATCCCATGCGTTTCCTAGGTCACACAGATTCTTGTGCAAATCGAAGAATTTCATAATAAGTGATCTTTGTGTAAATGTCATGGTGCTATGAGCGATAGGGTACCTATTGTGTATCAGTGTGAAGTTTTCATCAATAGCAGGCTACCTTATCCTATTGCTTTTGTGTTTTGAACTTACTTTTACTTCGTAGTGAGCCACTTTCTCGCTGTTCCCCGAATATAACAATTTCAGTAGTCAGCCACCTCACGTGCACATCCATTTTAACCGTATGGATTATTGCATAGATTGACATAGGCTCGTATGCAGCGGGTAAGATTCCATATATTTTAGGCTACTTTTGTTCTCTTGTCCCATGCGAAATCAAGAGGGAAGCATGGCTTAGCCATGCTATACTTTGGCAAGTTATATGAAGGGCAAAGCTCTTTATTTTTTTAGGTTACTATCATCCTGTTAGTTTAGGGCGTCCTTATGGACGACATTGACCATTCCCTCGTCACAAACTGTATCAAGTAAGAGGCGCATAGATTGGCCTAGGCTGGTAAGGTTATCCAGAAGGCACGGCTCCACGTCTCTTAGGTTACTTACATTCTCTTATCACACGCCAGATCAAATAAAGTACGCACAGATTGATTTTCACTATGACTAATGAAACGAAATATCGTGCGGCTCAAATTTTAAGATGAAAATCCGGCGACATGATTTGCCTCTGCGAAAACAAATAGCGAACAAAAGTCTTTGGTGTTTATGAGGAGAAGCGAGACTTTTCGCTAAATGATACGAATAGACAATTGATTAATTCTAGATAAACATTGAAGATCTCATGGTATGGTCATGCTGAATATTGGATCGAAGATTAAGAGATAGAAATCGGAACTTAAATCTGAAATCTTCTGAAGATTCGCTCTGAGCTTGATTATAAGGGTGATCAATTAGCCTAGGGGATATGTACTATCATGTAATGTTCAGTGACGCACTTTTTTTGTGAAGATGCTGATTAAGTAAGGGTGTGTCGTGCCTTGACAAAGTTGCCGGGATGCACGCACGATGAGAGAGTCTATTTTACCCTTAGAAGCACTTTGAAGAGCCAGTAGGCTGATCATGATGAATGATGACGTCTGTTCGATCTATCTTTACTCTTTGAGATGATTTTTTAACAGAAATAGCTCATCGAAATTTCTAAATGTATTCGTTGAAAAATATGAGGTCCAACATAAAATCAAGAATCGCTGTTAGCAAATGTGATCAAGGTTTTAGGCCAAAAAACGTTTTTATGAAATCGCTCCATATTTGAGAAGGATATCATCCATTCTGAAAATCTTAAGTTTTGTTCCTAAGTTAGCATCTTAACTAAACCAGTATCATTAATTTACAGGAATCAAATGAATGATATAAAAGTTGCAGGCTTTCGCCTTCCAACGCCTAAACATTTTTCGAACCCATCCGGTAGACATTTCTTGCATTTGAATATCCACAAGGACAATGCATCACATTCATAGTATGATAATAAAGTAAAAGTGCTCTCTTTGCTCGCACATTAGCCTAGATTCAAACGCCATTATTTTGAAATGATTACATCTGCCTCTTTAGGCTGTTCAAAAAGTGCAACAAAGTCAGTCCAAAGAAATTGCCGGAATATCTTGAGTCCCAGTATGAGCGGTCTCGGTTTGGTGTAAAAGTCTCGTTTTGAATAGCGATTACTGGGACTCGTAATCAGCCTACGGGTTCTATCTTTCCCTAAACTTACTGGTCATGATAATACAGGTCCTAAGATAATACAGGTCCTAAACCTGTATTTTTATGTGACTCACTTATTGTATGAACCATATTTCATCTACAAACTTTGATCGAAGATTATCGTTGAAAATATTACCCTGAAGCTAAAGATAGATGTAGATGACGTCATCATTTGTCTAAGCGAAAACATCCAAAGTTATTACATACTTTTACAGTAATGAAAATGCGTTAGTCACTGTCTGTCTCCATGCAATAATAGGCTCACTACGCTAAGCTCTTTGGATTTGCCGATCAGCCTGCAAGCATTTAAAACATTTTAAGAAGTATACAAATCAAACGTAACTGTTGTGAAGTGATCAATCACGGAGGCTTGTTTATAACTAACAGCTAAATAGGGCTCTGTAAGTAAAGGCTAAAAGAGCTCAGACTTTAAAACCAGTTCGTTATTCGTTTAAAGTGCGCGTAAGTCAAGAGGGAAGTTAAGACTCGAAAGGTGACGTGTCCCATTCCTTAAAATGCAGTAGCAACCCCTTACTATTGCGAAAGCTCACTATTCTGAGATGAAAATAAAAAAATTGTACATAAATTCTGTCCAGTACACGGTTCAACACTTCTCGCCAAGCTAAAGCCGGTGAAAATGGCCCTTTTTGGTTTTTCTGAAGTATTTATCAAGGCTTGTTGGTTTTGCTTGAAGTCGTCCAGCTGAGGCCAAACTGGGCGAAAACTGGGCAACAAAGTTGCTCGACGATGTTGCCCTGTTTGGCCACGCCTTTAATTTATAAACGATGTATTGCCAACTTTCGCTGTCTGTAAGACATAGTGACGCAGCTATTTCAAGAAATGATGATTTAGAAACAGACTCACTTCGCACTTCGTTGTTGTGAACCAAGCAAATATTTGGGCAATATTGAAATGGTTTGGAACTCAATAGAATTCTTCCTCACATCGCAATAACATACAGCATTAACTGATCGAAAATGGCTAACTATGCCTTTCTCAAGAATTTTATCATGTCTTTTTCCGTGACTTGAGGATAAATGGAATGCCTACCAGCTTCTCGTTAACTGGGATGATTTTTCTGTCTCCGTTTCGAGTTCGAGTAACAGAGGTGCAGTACAGCTGAATTTTTATGTTTGTTGGTTAGCCTCCATTTTGGAAATCTATTGATATTACTTGGCTATAGCTGTTGGAAGAAAAGGCCTTGCCACTGGCTCAACTTGTCGGTGCATTTCGATTGGAACTTGGCACTATTCGCACTATAACTGAAGTTTAGTTAGTTGGAGTAAGCAATTGTTTGCTGGATTGTTTCAAATAGGGGCATTCACCAAATTACGATAAGAACTAGCATGAACTTGTTTCAAGTTTCAAGCTTAACTTACTCATGACACTGCCAGTTCTCCTGCACATAATCCCTAAATACCCTAGACAATATTTCAACACACCTTTGCTGATGACTCATGCATAAGATCTATGCAAAGTGGGGGCATTGGAGTAGATATGAAAGATGATGCAACTATTATGGCTCAAAATGTTGCGACTTAATGGCACTCTCCATACATTCCCCAACTCATCTAAATATCCTCTCTAATACGTTTTAATTATGTTCAGATGCACTTATACGATAAACGTCCGCGGAGCATCAGGGTAGATATGAAAGATGTTGTTTAACGCAAATCTTATGACTCAAGATATGGCGACTTATGGCACTCCCCAACCCTTCTATGTAGCATCTCTAATACCTTCAAATTATGTTCAGACACACTTACAGATAAACGTCCGTGGAGCATCAGGGTAGATATGAATGATGATGGTCAATGCAACTCTTATGACTCAAAATGTTTCGACATATGGCACTCCCCAACCCTTCTATGTAGCATCTCTAATACCTTCAAATTATGTTCAGACACACTTACAGATAAACGTCCGTGGAGCATCAGGGTAGATATGAATGATGATGGTCAATGCAACTCTTATGACTCAAAATGTTTCGACATATGGCACTCCCCAACCCTTCCAAGTAGCATCTCTAATACCTTCAAATTATGTTCAGACACGCTTACAGATAAACGTCCGTGGAGCATCAGGGTAGATATGAAAGATGATGGCTAATGCAACTCTCGTGAATCAAAAGTGTTGCGACCTTAATGGCACTCCCAACCCTTCTGAATAACATCTTTAATACCTTCATACTTTGTTCAAATGCAGATCAGAATCTCCACAGCATCAGGGTGGATATGAAAGATGGCGATTAATGCGACTGTTATGGCTCATCATGTTGGTTACTTAGGCTTCGAGCCATACGATTTTAATAATCAGTTTTACAACAACAAGCTAATAGAATTACCTAATAAGATTCAAGGCTGAGAAGAAAAGTCAATTAAATCGGGCCATTAAGTAGTGGAGCTAAGACTTTACTGTAATTTATCATCTCGATACGTTCAACGCTTGCAGTATACGAAGTCAAGAACGGTCATCGAGACCTTGGTTCTATAGTTTGGTTTGACGTCTTACCTGCCGATTAACGCATTCGCTTCATTAATTAAATGAATAGTGTGTCCTGTGGAATCTTGGTTTCGAACTTTGCCTACTGAAGGAGGGCAAGGGGCTGGTTGCTCAGAGCCCAGACTTCCATGAGTCCCAATCACACGTTCTATAATTCTTTTTCTCATTTTACCAACAGTTTGTGGCATATTCTGCGTTGATTATACGAATTGTGTGTTCTGCAAAGTCTTAGGCCCTCCGAGAGCGGAATAGGGGTCTGATCTCCACAAGTTTCGATTGCAGATAGGTCCCAAAAGTCCAAAAGACGTTCGTTCGTCTATCAACGTTTCTTCTCTTATTTTACTGACCGACTGACGCCTTTGCTTCATTGATTATGCGAATTCTGTACCCTGTGAAATCTTGGCTTACAAGCCTCTTATTGTGTAAATTCCGACCGCTCAGAAAATTCTACTGGGTGGAAATCATCCTTAGCGCGTTTGAAAAATGAAAGCGTTGGTTACCATTGTCCCAAGGGTGTCCTAAACACAGTTCAAGCTTAGTTTATAGAACAAGGTCCAAGTATGATGTGACATCTAAATACTTTTCTCCATTGGCTTCATTAACTGGTCTAGACTGGTCATTACAGGTGACTTAGAATCTTCAAGTGTTCTACTTGGAAGCTGTCTGGGGCTGCAGATTGCGGTAACTCAGCTAAGTAATTCTATCAGGCATGGCTATACGTTGCATTCTTTAGTGTTTGAACTAAAATAACGTGTAGACACTTCTAGCCATACACTTGAGCGTAAATTGAAAACTATAAATATTCAGTTTGAGTTTTTGGTGTGTGGTCCATTCTAGTTTGATTTCAATAAATCAGTATTTTGACTGTCTGTAAAAAATATCGGACCTGAGCCCCGTCAAGTAACCTTTTGTTTGACAAAAACAAGACGTGACCCTATATGAGATTTCAATAAGTTTTTATACATGTAGCTAAAAAATTTTGTAGGAATTTGATGATATTTCCTACATTCTTATTGTGTTAGTATCGTCTGTCAAAACACGAGGAATTGCTTCAAAATACTTTTTTGAGCACGAGAATTCTGAAGAATTTTAAGAATTTCGAAAATTCTTTAGAAATTTTTAGGTTAGACTTCTTGTTTAAACATCTGATAGTCTTTTCTACTTTGAAGTTCAGTAAGTCCAACGGTGGAATAGACGACATTGGCTAAGGTTTGTTTACACCCATTTCAAGCCATGTGGTCAATCTCTTGATAAAGCATCTTTTGATTTCTTTTTCGTATTTCGTGTCATGCAAAACTGTGCCATGAATGCAAAAAGTAGCATAATACGTGAACTTCCCAAGGGTATAGTCACATGAGTTGACATGGGTAAAACAAACCTTAGCCGATTCGGTCAATTATAGAAATATGGCCAAAGTTTCTTTGAACCCATTAAATTCAAAGAAAGAGTTTCATCTTTATGAAAATATGTGTCAACAATGCAATGCAGAAAAGAACTTAATGGGCATATGTCATGAACTTGATTGGTGCATGCAATACAATGCTCTCTATTGTTTATTTCAAAGCACAGGATCGAGGCTGAATTTTTATGACAATGAAAATTCATGAAACAGAAATACACAGTCACGAAACAATGGAATTTCACTTCAAACTTGTTTGTTGTATTAACCAATCGTTAACGTGACGTATGTCTTATAACCACAGGGAAACCAGATTAAGTGTTAACTTTTGCAGAATTTGTTATTTGATAATCTATATTTTTTCTTAATTTTGTTATTTGGTAATTACTTCTATTTTCTATTTAACTCTATTGCTTATTCATTTTCCGTGACTTCTCCCGTGCTGAGCAGCGAACTTTTACTGCGAGGGAGCGTAAAGCAAGGGAGGAATGTGCGCTGCGCTGCACATTATAGGTCGCAAAAAATGAATAAGAAATGGAGTTAAATAGAAAATAGAAGAAATTACCAAACAACAAAATTAATGAAAAGTAATAAAGATTATCAAATAACAAATACTGCAAGAATTAACAGTTAATCCGGTTTCCCTGTGCTCCAACTTTCTCATTCCAATTTACTATTTGAAAGCCATTTAAAAAGGTTTACCGAGATTGAAATAGATGGACAAACAAATTTCATTTACTTCTAGTGATACGATAACTTTCAGAAGGAATTGTATTAAACTGTCAAAATAATGAAACCAATAATTAATCACCTCTACTCCTGGAAAACACATTTTCTAGAAATTTAGATCTGTTCATTTTGCAATTAGATTAATTGCCTTGAGCAGTCGCTGTGTCTCCTTTATAGATATATTCATCAACTTTGACATGTTGATTTCTTTTCGAAAGCTGTCAAAAATTTTTCCAAATTGTAATTAAGATTATGTGGTACAAATTAACCAAGCCTTCGTTAAACGATAAATTAACCTTGACATACTTCATTCTCTTTAAGCTAATTGATTCGAGTTTAAACTATAACAGTAGACCAAAAAATTACGTCAACTCACTGTCTTGTTGCTTACGAAACACTGATGACAGGTGTGTTCCCTTAGTGGGAGAAGAGGCTCAGTCAACTTGCGATCAAATGCTAGCCTAACTCTCATAGCTATATGTTTGTGTGTGATTAAGAAATTTAATGCTGTGTTTCTGAATTAGTGAAAGGAACTGACCCGAGACAGATGGTGAGATACACAACGAGTCAGTTAGCCATCCAGTTGTCGGAACATTCTTGCTGCTCTGCTTGCTTTACTTACAGTGCAATTGACTAGTCCACGTTGAAAATCATTCTCCTTTCTATTGTTGCCCTTGTTCATAACCGTAAATCTACCGAGCTGCCATGGTTAGAGCTTCTTTGACCATGGTGACATGAATGTGTTGTAGCACAGTGGTGTAATCCGCTGACTTTGCAGTCGGAACTGTCAGACGGAATGGGTTCGATATCCAGTACGGCCCCACCACGTAAACGTTATGACAAAGGGTTCCGGACTCGGTTAGGTCTGCTCTACATCTGCAATCCCAGCGCTTGGCGCTGAAAGACGCAACTACACCTTCACCTTCTTTCTAAATGAAGAAAGTTTGAAAATTTCGTGCTCTCAATATACATTTTAGTACCCTGGGTACCAGAGCCAAAAAATAATTTAAGAAAAATTTCCTTTAATTTAAATTTTGAGGCTCTGGTACCCAGGGTAACATTTTAGCTATTCTAAGAAAGAATCTGAATCGAACGCTATTTGTGTACATTTTGTGGAATTTTTCGTTGTGAAATATAGTGATAGAAGCTACAATGCCATTTAATGAGTCACTGCTAACCATGGTCCTTTGTGGCGCTAAATTCGACTTTCGTATCATCTGAAAGTCGTTTCTGGCCTAAATTCTCTTTGCCTTCCTTTCATTCGGCGAAAAAAGGATCATGTTTGACAATGGAACTTTAGCATAAACAAAGCTGTAGAGTACAAATTTTGATATTTCTCTTTCTCCAATTTCAAAAGGGGCCAAAGCAACGGACATACCTCTCATACCTCGCCCGTGCCGTCTCCCATTGTTTGTTTCCACATAACAACGAATGGGCGTTAAGCCTAATGGTTAACCTTTAGTAGAACCTTACGTATAAAATTGTATAGAAATATCGCTCGATCCAGACTCTATTTTAGAATAGCTCAAAGTTCTATAAAACATTCAAACGTCCCTGAACAGTAGCGTGTCCGTTCCTTTTTTCTTTAACAATAGCTTAATAAGTAACACAGTAAACTGCATACTTACAATTTCTCTCATTTCCAAAAGTGATGAAGTTTATCCTTCATTTGTGAATGATTTGAGTATTATGAGATCAGAAAGAACATCTTTGAGAATTTGATAAATTCTGTTCATTTAGAGGCGCCATGATCATTTCTCGATAAATCTTGATATCCGACTAAATCCATCGAATAATTTATCTTATCTACTTAATTCAACAACCATGCGATATATTCTGTTTATCCGATGTTCTTTGGACGAATTAGTGTCATAGCTAATGATTCAAGTGCAGGTGTTGTTTAGGGCAGTTGAGCATGGGGATGAAATCTATCAAATCTTTGAAACATTGGATGTAAAATTCTTTCACATTTTACATTAAATTGAATTGCTTGAAGGAAACTCTGGGTACTTTCCTGCAAATCTGCCGTGGAAATTTGTTTGTTTCTTAATCAGTGTTAAAGTTGCAGAATTTCATTCATATTTCAGGCTGTGACGTTATAGAATTTATAAATCGGAAACTAGAATAGTTACAGTTTTCTTATTGCCACCATATTGTAGACCTTTATAAACTATGGTTTTCTCGAAGATAGAATCAATTTCCTCTATTGTTTTAGGATTTTAGGGAAATGAGGGAGCGAAGAGCTATGCTTTCGATAATTGATATCGCCTTTGAGTCCATTGGCACCTACGTCACACCCTAACCCTAATCTATACCTATACCAATTAGAAAACTGTGCCGCAAGGAATTAATTGATCTATCAAGGTTGCTGATTCCAATCGTTAAAAGGCTATTTTGAAATTGCTTTGCAAGGATATTACGACATCTGAATACTAAAGCAAACGACAGAGATGAACGATTTGAAATGGGAAGTACCCAGACATCCGGCACCCGGCACCCGGCACCCGGCACCCGGCACCCGGCACCCGGCACGCGGCACCCGGCAGTGTGATTTCGTAAACTGATTCATTCGTATCTTAAATCTGATTTTAATACCCTAGAATCAACCAATGGAATAGGTGATTATCTTCAGCAATGGAATCATGCAATATATTTAAGATTCGAGGCTAACCATACTATTCTTTGATTTATACAAAATTCTTTCGTGTTGATGATCTAGCAATGTTACCCTGGGTACCAGACTCTCCCAAGAAAGAGAGTCTTGGGAGAGTCTGGTACCCAGGGTATAGCAATGTATTTCCATGATGCAATCCGCAAGAGGGGAGGGGTAAGTTGAAGAGTATATGGCTGCAGGGATGTGCCATTTTTAGAGATTTTTTTATGAAAGGTGAATGATGAAGTACACCTCCACTGAAATTGAAGGTGACGGTGAAGTTGCGGTTTTCAGCTCCAAGCGCTGGGATTGCAGAAATCGCTAAGCGCTAATCGAGTCCACGACCCCTTGTCATGACGCTCAAAGGTGCTGGTTGGATTTGAACCCCGTCCGCCTGACTGTTCTGGCTGCAAAGTCAGCGGATTATAACACGGCGCCACAACAAATTCAATAATAGTAGGGTATTCGGAGTTATGGATTTATATTTTGAGATTAAATAATAATGACGTCATATGCACTTCAAGAGAAATGATAAATCTACAATCTTAGAGAAAATATTTGGAAGAAAGTGATATTATTGCTGACTATTTCAGTTCTTCTCATCTTCATATTTTTACTATCCCCTTTTACCCCCAAGACATAATGTTGGTTGGCATCTTGAAGCTGAAAAACACTTGGCATCTTAAAGCTGAAAAACGTCTACAACATTGTATTATGGGTAAAAGGGGGTGGTTTATTAAAATTGTAAAATTTACGATGTTCCAATATATTTTGTCCGGGATCGTAGGGTTGGGGTGAAGGTCAAAGAAAAGCTATGGTTAGGGTTAAAGTTGAAGGAAACTCTGAATACTATGTCATACTATGTTTTTGCAATATTTTGTCCTATGAGAATACTTTAACCAATGGATGTTATCAAAACAGAAGAATGATTTCTTTTACCAGCGATGGATAAAAACTGATTCACGTGATTAGTGCTATTAATTGGAATTAGTTTGATAATCTAACGATCTTGACAGGTTATTGTTTCAAATGTCTACCTTATTCATTGAAATTGTAACAGGTCATAATTTATAATCTTGTATTGACTTTCATATCACGAGATAAAATCTTTCTAATATCATTTGATGAGCTTAACACGCCTGGCTTTTTCTTGTAACTGCCAAATATTTTAAATGATTCCTCTTTCTTATGCTGGGTGAATCAGAAAATCTTAAAAATCGAAGCACAACAACTAGAAAGCCCTGAATAAAATAAGAACCAATGTAAGAATTTAAACAGCCTCATTTCCCATTAAATACCCATTATATAAGAACCTAGTCAGGCTGACTTGTAAAGTTGTAGGTTCTTATAGGCGGTTTGTTACTGTACTAATTTTGACACACAGCCATTATTGAAACGCAGGCTATTTTGTTCACCTCACTCGTCCCCATAGCAAAATCAATTTAAGTTTATTTACCGAGGTACTTGACATCAAACGAGCACATTTATTATGCTGCATCACTTTTCCGGACAATTTATCGTCCACCCTTTCATAGTTCAACAGTCACAAAACATGTGTACAGCACATTTATTTGGCGTGGTTTAAAGCATGTTGCACAACGAAAAAACTTTCAATGATTGCTTTGCATTTTCGGTAATTTTCCTTCGAATTACAGGCACTGACGATTCAACCTGTTTGTTAGGAGCCACACAAATTTCTTCCTTGCTTCTCGACGGATCATTTCAAGCTAAGGGTTAGCAAAAATACCCTTATTATTTTGAAGGCAGCATCTTTGTTGTAATTTTGTGAATTGCCTTGGTAAACATCCATATGAATAGCTAAGATCTTTCAATATTATCGAGCGGTAATGCCACCTAGATCAAACTTTCTGTTTCGAAGTTGTGACTGACTTTCTACCTAACAAGAGGTTTCAAAGATTGCGGAATTTATCCATGAAATTTCTGCACCTGCTTCTGCTGCCCAAAATCGAGAAAGGAGTGTGTTCTGATCCATAGAGCATTGAACACGACTCATAAAATATCAACTGACAAAAAGTAAATTTCTAGAGAACTACCGGGTGTCCCAAAAAAAAGTATACAGATTTGGTCGACCCTAGCGACTAGAATATAGCGTGAATCAATCCGGAATGATTTTCAAAACATACCTCAATAGCTAACTTGAACATAGATACCTCGTTTGTTGATATCGGTGCGTTGAGAGTGAAGATATTAATCTTTAAAGGACAAATTTGCCTCCACCTCGAAACCAGAGCTTTGGCGTTTGGGCCTAAGCGAATTCTTGAAGCGCAGTGAATAAAATCAACAAAATTTGAAGACGGCACAACAGATGTGTTTTCCAAAATACAGTATATGTCAGACCTATCGTCAAGGGAGCTTCGAAATCAGCTTCATTCATCTCAATATCGACAATTGATTTTACTCTTATTATAACATCGGCGAAAAAACTCCCTTCAGCATCAACACACTCGTGCAACTGTCGAATCATTCCTTGAAGAGAATTTGTTATCAGATCTCTCAGGAGTCAAGACTGGAAGGTCTGGAGATCTTTTGGGGACCAAAAGTTGTCTCCTATCTTGTTGATGACCCACCTGGGAAAGCAGCTTCGAAGATACGTCATGATCACCCTGATCTCGAGAGATCTGATAACAAATCCTTTTCAAGGAATGATTCGACGATATCAAAAACACGTTGAGCTCAAGGGAGTACTTTCACAGATGAATAGCATGT
Organism: Aurelia sp. 3 sensu Dawson et al. (2005); assembly: GCA_964020215.1. Lineage (NCBI taxonomy): Eukaryota > Metazoa > Cnidaria > Scyphozoa > Semaeostomeae > Ulmaridae > Aurelia > Aurelia sp. 3 sensu Dawson et al. (2005). Next base: position 10,214,350 of record OZ026573.1, on the reverse strand, counting down.
GTGATTTCGGAGCTCCTTTGACGATAGGTCTCACATAAACTTTATTTTGTAAAACACACCTGTAGTGCCGTCTTCAAATTTTGTTGAATTTATTCACTGCGCTTCAAGAATTTGCTTAGGCCCAAACGCCAAAGCTCTGGTTTCGAGGTGGAGGCAAATTTGTCCTTTGAAGATTAATATCTTCACTCTCAAGGCACCGATATCAACAAACAAGGTATCTATGTTCAAGTTAGCTATTGAGGTATGTTTTGAAAATTATTTCGGATTGATTCACGCTATATTCTTATTGCTAGGGTCGACGAAATCCGTATACTTTTTTTGGGACACCCGGTACTTTTCAATGTATATTGTGTTCAGGTCGCCAAAACGATTTGACTCGCCCGGTAGAATTTAAGCCTATCAAATCTTTAGCGCACAAACCAACGGGGCTGTTTTAAATCAAGGTAGTTTGCAGTCCAAGCCCTGCTAATATTTGCTTACTAAGAATATATCGTCCGACCATAGACAGGTAGAAAGATACACACTTTCCATCGTTGTAAAAGAAATCCTTTCGCAATAAAGATTGTCACAGTTTTAGACAGCTAACTTTGAGTTCTAAACGTACTGCAGCTTTGGTTCCATTTGACTTCACTTTGAATTTTCACATATTAAGAAATGTTCGTGATATGTCTTTCACATTTGCTTCAGTCCTCGCCAAACGGTCGAACATTGTTTGCCAAACATGTTAGATCTTCTTGTGAAGCATTATTTTCCCTCAGGCGACTTTGCAAATGTTGCTTGACGAAAAGGATTAAGCAGGATTTGTCAGGTATTGCTTTCTAGAAAAGTTAAAAAGAAATTTTTGCTAGTCACAAGCAAAACATGTTTGCCAAGCAATATCCCGTTTGGAGGCCAAATGGACAAGCAATTTGCATTTCAAGCAGATCTTGAATATTTAGCGAGCATTGTTTTTTTATTTGGCCAGAGCATTACGCATGCCTGTTCACAGCTCAAAAATACTGTAATCCAAGCTCAGAAACGCACTTCAGTTTATTACAGTTGCTGTTCCAGATTACAGTTCCTAAATACTGTGAGCAAAGCACAAAAACTTTCTTCGGCTTTCCTTTTCTTAAAACAATGAAAGGTGGATGAAATTTCGATATTTGATTTCGTAATATATCCCAAAACCCGTCGTCCTGCAAAGACCAAGAAGTTAGCGCTTGCCAAAGACTTTGCGCTTCTGCCGGAGCTTTTAAGCATTGTCTGAGAATGACAGAAATGTATTCAATTTAATTCTAATTTACGTTTGAATCAGTTCTCCTTTGAGAAAGGAATTGCTAAATGTGTATATAGTATGATACTACGCATTTCTCTCCTGTAATGCTCAATACAAGATGTAACCAAGATTGCATGGCAAGCCGTTTCGGGAGTAAGTACAGTTGGAGAATTTCCTTGGCATTCTGAGGCTGAACCCAGACTTGCTTCTGCCCTCTTTCTACATCAAAGTCCATTGTAAGTGTTTTACTAGAAAGTATTGTTAAAACTATATGGTTGGTTGAAATAGAGTGCATGAAACAGGATAGAAATTTGCTCGATAAACTGAAGCATTTGCTGTTTAGACTTGCTTTGTCGTCCAACCGTCCTGGCATCTTTTTGTGGAGACAATTTTGGAAAAGATCAACGCCAGCCATTTCCCAATGAAGCTGCATGTTTAATAGGTTTCAATGCTTTAAACTGATTGCCTAAAATAATTGCTAAAACTGCACACTGATTTAATAAGCAATGCAAGTAACCATTGATGAATTAGCTGCTCAGACTTGCTCCCTCATCAAAATTGCACACTTACTTTTACTCCGAAACGAGCATCATAAATTAAAAAATCATTCAGTGATAATAACGCTGCTCTATAACGCCTCCCCTTTACATTAAATCTCTTTCGTTTCTATTTCTCCTGTCTCGCTAACTTAGAAAGCTTTAAATTATGAAAGAAATACGACATCGTACCTTGCCTTCGATAGATCTGCTAAGCTTCTGGCTTCGCTAAAGATCTGCAGCTGATCATTGGCCTGTAGAAGAGAACAGATAATTCAAATGTAAGGATGGTCAGGATTTTCCAAATATGTAGGAACTATTTACTTTGATCATAGCTTTCTCAGGAGATTAAATACTTAATCATAATTACCGGCTAGAAAGCGAGCGTTTTAGCGTACTTTCTCCTTGATAGAAGTGGACTTTTTCGGATTAATTTGGCCTAAAGACTGCGGTTTCTATCGGTCGCTGCGTGCGTCGAATGTTTTTAAGCGAAAGCCCGTATAATCGCGCCACGATGTACGCTTGCGTTCGTATCATCCTGTCTAATGGGGGATTAGTTCATTTGAGTACAAACTGCCTATTTGCTTATGAGGGCAAAATACACAGTATGGCCATTCCCAGTTGTTGTTCACTCTGCCACATGTTATAGTCTTTCTTCTTATCATGATTGCCGCCAAAATGATCTGGCAATCGAAGTTTTCAAGACCATAGTGTCTTTGTCTCACAGACCTTAAAGATTTCTAAGGAAGAAATTTGAGAATGATTCTTTCTTTTTGGGATAAATTTTGACGTGTTTTCGAATGAATCTAAAGATTACATTACAGTGGCCTCAAAAGAAACATACTTTTTTAGCACGATCAGAACCGTGTAAAACTTACGTAGACAAATGAGAATTATTTGAGGATCCTCAATGAGACAAAAATTCTCTTCTATTAACTTCTGTCTGTTTTAGACAGAAAGTTTTTGCTCCAAAAACTGATGATTTCTTGTTAATGATTGTTTTGTTTATTGCCTCAAGTTTCGTTGAGTAAGCTCATTTTTATCCTGATGCTTATTAATATACAATTTCGATGAAATTGTAGCAATTAATTTGCATACAGAGTACACATTGTTGCAGCGCGAGCAAAGCGAGCACTTTACCTCCTATGTTGCATAAAACAAGCGATCAGTCGTTAATACTAGCGGAGGAGCAGATCCGTAGAAACCACTAACTCAGTCTACTTACATACCTCTGTGTCTATTCAGAACTTACTCTCCTCAGCAGAGGCTCATATTCATAGGTGGAGGAGGAATAGAGGGAAAGTGAACGGGAATATGATGGCTTTACCTCTTCGCATCTACCCCTTAATAAGAGCTTCTGTGCAGGAGAGTGCCAGAAGCCACTGTAAAATATTTCATCCTCGTAGAAACACACTTTTAGCAAGCAATACACCTTTAGCACTATCAATCTTCAAGCCTCTTGTTTAGGGCATGAGTGGTAGGACACCATGTATGTACAGTAAAAACCTGCGTATAAGAACCTAGTGATTTAGATTCTACAGGCTGAAAATTCTGAAATTAGACCCCCAATTTATAAGAACCCATTCAGCCTGAAAGTTAAATAGGTTCTTATTTGTGTAGATCATCAAACTAAATCAAAACTCTAGTTGCTTTGTCATTGAGTCTATACATACTGATTCTGCCATATGTGCGAATCGCAAAGAGCTCTAAAGATGCTTTAAAAGCTTTTCATTGTATTCTGTATAATTTCTGATTCTTCCACAAACTGATGTTTTGAATAAGGCCTCATGAACTCAGGTTTCTCTCAACTGACAGTAAATAATGGGCTTGAAGTTTCCACGGGGGGGTTCTTCCATAGTAAAGGTACCTGGGGATGTGCCGCCCGCGAGGGTATACTTTTTCGGCCTTCTAGTCTAGCCAAGGGTGTACTTTTTGGCAATTTTAATCGAGTTAAGTCTAGGCAAGGGTATGCTTTTTGGGAATTTTGGTCAAAGAGATGTTAAAATTCGGTAATTTTGGTAAAAAACCCAACTTTTTTGGAATTTTGGTCGAGAAAATGCGAAAATTTGGCAAGTTTTGCCTAGAAAATGCCAATTCAGAGCACTTCTGAAGGAAAAATTAGTCTAGCCAAGGGTGTCATTTTCACAAAAATTGGTCTAGCCAACGGTTACATTTTCAAACTGTGGGCGGCACCCCCCTAACCGAAATTTAGCCGAGAACCCTCCCCGTGGAAGTTTCAATCTGAACAAAAGAAATACCTGGAAGCCCTGAATGAAATAAGAACCAATTTAAGAACCTGAACAGCCTTATTTCCTACTGAATACTCAATACATAAGAACCTAATCATGCTGACTTGCAAAATTGTAGGTTCTTATACGCGGGTTTTTACTGTACTGTATCACTGTTATATCTTTATCTGTAGTGAGACACCTTAATCTATTGTATATGAGTTTGGAATCCGTTTTTATGTGATAATTTGTCAACTGATCGATAATTCTCAAGTTTAATTGTTTTTGCCCTGCATTTTAAGGTGATTGAGTACTACTTGAAAATAGGTTCCAAACACGCACAATGGGGGTAAAGTTTGCTCACTACTCAAAAAATCAAACCTATATGTTGCCCTGTGTGTCATGTCCAGGTGTGTCATTTTTGTTAAATAAAATAAAGGTTTAGCAAAAAAGATTTATCTTTAGTAAAAGTGACACCTTTTTAGATGGCATAGAGATGCTTGAACAACGTATTATATTGTGACTCTCGTAGTGAAAATTATCACACGCTCCTCCGCAGCGACCTTTATATTGTCAGAATTATCAAATTGATATTGTTTATTAAACTTTACCGTTAATCGCGAAAATTCTTTTTTCTGGATCGTAACAAAAAATAGCCATATGGTTAAAATGAAAACGAAACGACAGAGGAGAAGCGGCGTAAATTGACGTCATCAACCAATTTGAGATAAGGAAGTTTTTGGACACATAAGCTTTTTGAATTGATAGATCGAGAGTTCAAGGCCCTAGGAAGAAAATATCAAGTGTTGCCTAATTTTGGGTTCTGTTGCAGGGAGCTAAGGGGGCTCAAAGTTACGAGTTCTCGCGCATGCGTGCGCAGCTGTATGCTCTGTCATACGAAACAGAATCTATCATCAGATAAGTCTGTGCCGTTGTTGAGGTCGTAGGACGCTCCTTAGGAGTGTGATATTAGTTAGATAAAACCAATGTGGAGTAACAAAGTTCAATCTTTACCAAAAGTGACACTTTGATAGATGAATTTGGGATGTTTTGCACAATGTGTTCCAGCTTATCTGTCTATTTCATTTAAGCTTTGGAATATTCGTAAGAACCATATGTGGTGACTTTGCATAGTTTAGTCTTCAGTTCGGTCATATTAACTTCATACTTAGATCGACTCAGCTACGTTCAAGAGATAACCTAACAGGATATGTGACAATGGAAAGAATCTCATTGACGTTGAAACAGTGAAATGACAAACATCCTGTTTAGTAGGATTGAGATCGAGAATATGCTTGTTAAACTTGTATCTCCTAAACTTTGTAAGTATTGTTGAGTTTAGTATTGTCGCAATATTTGGTAGACTGCTTAATATCGTAGCTTAGACTTATGCATTTTTGTCCCTTGTTTCCCTGCGTTCTTTGATTTGCTGATATCGCTTGGTCAATAGGAAGTCATGATATTACTCTTAAAAAGTGGACCCAATATATGCCCTCGTAGAGTGATTCCGTAGTCACCAATCAAATTGCGAGGATTTAGTTTTTAACCAGTCAGGAGGCGCTATTTAGACAGTTGTTGTCGTTGCATACAAAAAGTTTCTGATGAGGCATAGAGTTTTCGAGGCAGCGATGGATCTATTTTGTTTCTACAGAGGAAGATTACTGCCTGAAAGGTATGCATTTTGCGATTTAATGGTCCGAAAAATATCTTTCTTTGTAGGAAAGTTTCCCAAGCCAGGGCTTTGAAGCGATTTTGTTAAGAGTACAAGAACTCCGGCTAGTTTAGGCCATTTTCAAGAAGTGGGCCCACTTTTAAGAGTAATGTTGTGATATCAGCAAATCAAAGAACGCAGGGAAAAAAGGGATGAGAAGGTATAAGTCTAAGCATAGCTTCCAAATCTTAAAAAGAATTTAGCTGCTTTGCTTTAATTCTACCATTGGGTTTTACAAAAAGTGTCAATATTTTTTTAAATTTCAGGATCTTTCATATTTCAACTCATTTAATTTTTTTCATCCATATAAAAGTTACAATACATGCTACATCTACATTCTGCTACACTTTCTATTTACTATACAACTAGACAACACTACCGGGTGAGTCAATAAAAATGCCCGGCGTTTGAGAAAATCCTGCTCCCTGAATATCAAAGCAATGATGTTGAAAACTGTCTTGTTTTATCCTCGATATGTCAAATTAGGTTCAGCAATTTACCTGGCTTTAATCAGTCATTCCTCCCCGTCGAAATAGGATATTTTCTGCAGAAGGCCCCTCTCGAAGACCTGCAAAAACGAGTGAAAACAGCAAGCAAAATTTCCATTTGTTCTCCTTGCTAGCAGTAATGACTCTTGGATGTGCTCATGTATTTTGTCTTCATGAGAGAATGGAATTCCCCTGAATAAGTTATTCACACTAGATGGAAGACTTTTCAACCCGCCAAACCGAAAGCACGTGCTAAAGCATGCTGAAAGTCATCACTGTGAGGTAATCACATTAGGGAGTTTTGCTTGTATTTTTAGCACGTTTTTTAAGGTTTCTCAAAGGGATTCATTTTAGAAAATTGCCTACAGAATCTGAACGGAGTGACCGATTTTAGCCAGAAAAATTTCTAAAAATAATTGAACATGTTAGCTATTTAATCAGATATTTCAAAGTATCATTGCTTATATATTCAGGGAGCAGTAGCCTTTCAAACGCCGGGTGTTTTTTTTTTGACTCACCCGTTACATATGCTTCAATAACTTTTGGCATGTGAGTTGTATTGACATGGGATTTGCATAGTTGAAAAGGGCGTTTGAGGAGCTTTCCAATGATGTATAATTTTTTGCATTTTGATGAAATTCAAGAAAAATTTATGACGTCATGTCAAATTGACAAACATAATTAGGAAAATAACGAGGTCATTTTCACGGTCAATTCATTTTCAAAAACTTAACAGCGCCATAAAATTAATACTACAACCGCTAGTAACATGAAAACCTTTGTCTAGACTAAAGTTTGGATGCTAAATCCGAATTTGTCCACTAAAATTTCATATGAACGAATTTTGATTAATTTCCAGAATGAGGCTGTAAATAGAAGATTGCGCTAAAGATGGCATCGAGAAATTTTTAACCAAGATTTTTGCGGTATTGAAGAAATTACCCAATCAGATCAATCAAAATTCATTGTGACGCAAGGCATCATGGTAAAAACTTCCTGTCCGCCATCTTTAGCGCAATCGTCTATTGAAGTGGTGTATTCTGGTCCCTGATTGAGTTTCCATTGAATTCAAAATTCAATATAGTTGTCAGTTTCAGAAATTTGGATTTTAATAGCAATTAAATCATGGACTTCAGAAATCGACTGCTGGATTCTCATTACTATACAGACACCTTTCCAGGCGTTTCCAGTATTTCTCTCATTTCTAAGTATAAAATATCAAGTGGTCTTCCAAAACAAAATCTTTTCATCTAAGATTGCTTTTGATTGATCGATTAATAATATCATTTTGAATATAGGCCGGGTGCGTTTCATTCCACAGCCCGTGAAACATTTTAACGTTTTTTACTCCTCTAACCATGAGCGATTGGACACCCAGTGTGTAGCAGTTTAAATTTCTATCAGTAGCGAGCCACCTTAACTTATTGTTTTTTTTATCTTGAACTTGTCTTTACTTCGTACACAACCACCTTTCAATATTTCGTAGTTTTGAAATTTTCAGTAGTGAGCCATCTTAAGTGAAGATCCATCTTAACTCGTAAGGCTCTAAGGTGGCTCTTCTCTTAAGGTGGCTCACTACTGAAAATTTCAAAATTACGAAACATTGAAAGGTGGTTGTGTACGAAGTAAAAACAAGTTCAAGACACAAAAAAACAATAAGTTAAGGTGGCTCGCTACTGATAGAAATTTAAACTGCTACACACTGGGTGTCCTATCGCTCATGCTCCAACATAGCTGATGTGGGCCCTCAGAGCATTACGCCTTGTGCCCTCAGAGCTATGTCTGGATATCGCTTATTTTTTTAGCTTGCACGTTCGTGTTTATGGAGATGAGATGCGTAGAGTTGAGAATTCATTGCCAGTCATCTTAGTATCAATTAGTGTCACCGTGTTTGAAGCAGCTGTGTTGAGGCTCTTACTTATCCTAGGAAAGAATTCTTATCGTCATTATCAACTTGTATTCCTCGCCTGAGAACTGACAACTAATTGTATTTGATCAGCTCATCGTTTCGGAAGTTTCGGAAAGCCTACAGATCTTTGCCGATTACTTCATTTCATTCAGAAGAAGCATTTAGAGATTCAATATTTACAACAGAGAGGGATTCTCATTTACCAAGGCCTTTTCCCTAGTCCAAGATTATTCGTGAGATAATCTTAAGAATGGCGCCCGAACAACTCTGCCTTACGAGACCTTAGGCCACTTTGAGCAATGCTTGTATTATTGTTGTTCACGTTACTAGAAGTTCTAGCCTTTACGTGCGTAAAAATAGATCTTCTCGAATGACCCTCTCACGCAACTATGTTTGTAGTGAAGTTGTTTGTTGTTGGTGACGAAGGACAACTTTTTAGCGACAGGAAACAGAGAAAAAACTTTTGTCTTTGTTTAAATTGCTTGATGTAGACTAATTTTGACTACTTTTTTAGTCAGCCAAAAACTTCAGAAATACATTGATATCATTTGAAGTATTTTCTGACATTGTTTCTATCGAGCTAGGAAAGTTGAATGCGAGAAGCGAGCTCTTTAATCCTTGATATAGTGTATTTATTTGAAAATCACTTTACTGTTTAGAGATGCAGACAATGTAGATTGATTCTTTCCGGCCGTTTTACATTTTTTCCTCAATCTACAAGATAAGCTTAGGCTCCATTCACACAATACTGGGACAATTTGGAAACGACATGAAATTGTTATGAATAGACTTACACAAACATGTTTCACGTGAAAGGGCACATTTCTGCCTGCATAATTTGAATACGGCATAGTTTGAAACAGAACCCTGACCGGCAAACTTGAAACGGTGTCGTTTGATTACTCGAAGACGATAAAAAAGGAACATTTTTAACTCTTTCGAAGCAAGTCTGATTAGTTCTTTTGGCCCAGACCATTGCTTTGTTGTCAAGACCCCCAAGCCGCTTTGTTGCAAACTTTGCCAACAGATTTGTGTCGCTAAATTTCTACAAATTGTGTTGGTATCGTGTGAACATGGTTTAACCTGCAACTGACGATTTATAAGCTATTTCAAAAACTTGATCGCCAATACAGAATGATTGAAAACTTTTCTCGCCTTTCCAACAGGTATACACATTGGAAAAAGCAAGCAAAGCAAATCCATCAATTCTGAAGAGATTCAAGCACAGACGTGCATAATCAACTAGAATGAAAGTGAATTGAAATGAATTGAATTGAGGTGAGTTTATTTGGATTTAGTTTAATTGTCTTGAATAACGGACAGAGATCATTTTCGATCGCAATATGTGTTTTAGCAACCCAGATTCATAAAACAATGATGTCTGCTGCAGGAGAAGTGACAATGATAAACGCATCTGTCAAAAGGAAGTGAGACTATGCGCAGTTGAAGTCAGCTGAATTGAATTTCACAAAATAAGAAATTTATCTCAGTGTGTTTTAATAACCAAGAAACAGATAACTATGCTATCAAGCACAGGAGAGGCGACAAAGCTAGATATAACCAGCAAAAACATTGAGATTGAACTGAATAGAAGAGAAAAGAATTGAACTGAACTGAATTGAATGGAAATGAATTGAACTGCACAAATAACAAACTTATTAAAATGTGTGCTTTAGCGATCAAGGAACATATAACACGGAGCTTGAATTGAATTGAAATTGAAGAAGATTGAACTGAATTGCACAAAATAACAAACTGATCACAATATGTGTTCTAACAATCAATAAACAAATAACAATACTATCAAAAGTAGGAGTGGCAGCAAAGGCAGAGATATCCATCAAACACACTGAGATTGAACTGAATTGAAATTGAAGAAGATTGAACTGAATTGCACAAAATAACAAACTGATCACAATATGTGTTCTAACAATCAATAAACAAATAACAATACTATCAAACGTAGGAGAGGCAGCAAAGGCAGAGATATCCATCAAACACACTGAGATTGAACTGAATTGAAATTGAAGAAGATTGAACTGAATTGCACAAAATAACAAACTGATCACAATATGTGTTCTAACAATCAATAAACAAATAACAATACTATCAAACGTAGGAGTGGCAGCAAAGGCAGAGATATCCATCAAACACACTGAGATTGAACTGAATTGAAATTGAAGAAGATTGAACTGAATTGCACAAAATAACAAACTGATCAAATATGTGTTCTAATAATCAAGAAACATATAACAATACTATCAAACGTAGGAGAGGCGGCAAAGGCAGAGATATCCATCAAACACACTGAGATTGAACTGAATTGAAGGAGATTGAATTGAATTGCACAAAATAACAAACTGATCAAAATATGTGTTCTAACAATCAAGAAAAATATAACAATGCTATCAAGCGTAGGAGAGGCGGCAAAGGCAGAGATATCCATCAACACTGAGATTGAACTGAATTGAAGGAGATTGAATTGAATTGCACAAAATAACAAACTGATCAAAATATGTGTTCTAACAATCAAGAAAAATATAACAATGCTATCAAGCGTAGGAGAGGCGGCAAAGGCAGAGATATCCATCAAACACACTGAGATTGAACTGAATTGAAGAAGATTGAATTGAATTGCACAAAATAACAAACTGATCAAAATATGTGTCCTAACAATCAAGAAAAATATAACAATGCTATCAAGCGTAGGAGAGGCGGCAAAGGCAGAGATATCCATCAAACACACTGAGATTGAAATGAATTGAAATTGAAGAAGATTGAATTGAATTGCACAAAATAACAAACTGATTAAAATGTGTGTTTTAACAATCAAGAAAAATATAACAATGCTATCAAGCGTAGGAGAGGCGGCAAAGCTAGACATATCCATCAAACGCGTTGATAATTAAGATCCGTGTCATGTCATTGGATTTGCTTTGATGTTCATGCTTTTAGCAATGGCAGATCTTTCTCATCGGAGACAACAATGTACTTGTCTGTCACCACTTCGTCTATCCCATTTTGAGATTACTTTCTAAGCGCATTCTTATCTTGGGATCCTCTTTAACCTCGTTTCTCCCCGTCTTCATATTCTGTACTTTGAAATGGATAAACGTTCCAACTGTTTCCTTTACCGTTTCAGCACTATTTAACAACCGGTTTACTGCCAATCATGTTGATTTATAGGCCCAGAAACGGTTTTGTTTTTACCTAAAACTAGTACTTTGTGTTCATGAAGGTAAATAACAAAGCATACGAGTCCAAAATATCTCTATTCCTAGTTCACAAAGGTCCAAAATGCACCCACACGTCTACCAATTCTCAACTTCGTGTTTGGATTTGGTATTATTTCGAAAAAAATTTGTTAGCGACAACAAATCATCAACCTTATTTCACTGGTAGTTATAAGGGATACTTGCTTAAGTAGCCAAAAAACTATTTCAAGCTTTTCTACGTCAGCAAAACATCAGTTGCCTACTTAAGCCTTTGCCAAATGAATTAATTTTTCACTCGATTCTTCCCATGAAATTTATCTCAAAGGCGAGCATGGTTCGTGAAACGATTGGATTTTCACTCAACAACACCTTTTTCGCTCGATCTTTTTTATCAAGATGAAAATTCAATCGATTCCACTTGACTTATTCGGCAAGGTGGCCAAATAGACGTATGACCTGGGGTCCCTTGTTTCCCTGTGCTCTTTGACTTGATGATGGCGCTTCGGTCAACCAAGACTCATAATATTACTCTGAAAACCTAACCCTATTTAGGCCCGAACTCTGAGCTTCCTAGAGTACCAATGAATAACCAATCAAATTGTGAGATTGTGAATTACTATGATTAAGGCAAATATGATAGAAATTCTATTGAAGAAGTGATAGCATTTGGACGGGATTCGAGATTCGAGACCGTGGTTCCATCATAATTCGACTGATGAATACAGGAAAATGGGGGGGGGTGGCTTTTTCACTATTTCATTTTGAGTCCCTTAGCCTCACTCCATAGAGACCCTCAAGTTACGCTCATCTCATTGAGTTGAATTGTTGTCGTTGTTATCGCCCCTATCAGTTCAGGCAAAAAGCGAGACTACGACATGTAATCGAATCTATGAGTCCCTGTTGAACAAGGTTTACCGCAAGGATACAATGGCCTCATCGTCACAAATCTAGTGGCCAAACGTCTGGCTTTTTCACTTGATTTCTTTTCGAGTGAAACATCGAGTTGTTTGGCTAGGGTTTTAATGGCAACAACATCAACTAAGGCTAAAAAAAATACTTCAAACAGATCCAAATAGTTGTTATCTTTATTTTTTGTGCGCAAAGTTTAGAAACTGTAAAACGTATTTCTAAGACTGCGTTCACACGATGCCGGCACATTTTGAAAACGGTGAAAAATGTGACGGATAGGCCTCCCGTTCACACGAAAACGGCACATTTTTTGCCGGCAGATTTCGAAAACGGTAGAGTTTGAAAACGGAACCCTAACCGGTCTAGATTTGAGACAGCATCGTGTGAACACTCGATAATGATGTAAACAGAACATTTTTCGACGCTTTTGGATCGAGACTGGTCGATTCTTAGGGTGTAGGTACTTTTCTTTAGCATCAAAGTCCTGCAACGAGTTTTTACTGTCAAATTTCCTACCGTTTTCAAAATGTGCCGGTATCGTGTGAACGCAGTCTAAGTTGTGAAACGCCATTTTTATATTTGGAAATTTGGGGAAACGCATAGAAACAGTAAAGTAAAGTCTGTTTGCCAGTTGCGTTGTTCGCCAAAATATGCTTCTATTCCCTAGAAGACATCTGCCTAAACGTGCAAAACTTTCAAGGTATGTGGTCTTTTGTGGCTGAACAAACATCCGGATTTATCAGTATCAGCATATAATGGATTCTTCAAAACAGCTTTCATAATTTTTTGTCATTGCAACATCTGTCGGGAAAAATGCTTCGTTCATGAAACTTAAAATTTCGAATACTCAAAATATCCGAACAGTCAACGTAAAGACTGAGTTTATCATAAGCTAGTGAAAACTGAGGTCAATGATTTATGAAAACTGATGTAAATATTAATGAAACTGGTACTATATTTTAGGGGGACCTCGTGGAAATTTTATCGCGATTTATGTAAACGTTGTTTCGTAAGTTATTATAAATACTTGGCTATCCTGTTGTTGTACACACTGATGAAGATTTCATGATCGAAGCGTTTATTTTTATCAATGAAATCATTAATAATTTTATTGAACAGACTTTAAAAGCGAAGTTCGCTTTGAAAACCTGATTCTTTTTAAAGAAGGAAGACTTTCGTCTCAGCTTTGTCAGCCTTGTTATTTCGCTAATATAAAGATATCATTTCTGTTCGATAGTTCTATGTCACTAAAATCATATGTTAAAATCAATTTCATCTTTACACATCACTATGAAACGTCATTGAGAATAATATTTTTAATTCTGAGTCCTGATTTGCAAAATTCAGTCATCTATTTTTTCTATGGCAGTTTCGATATATGTACATCTGACTCCGTACACCTTTATTTCTTCATAAGAATCCATTAACAGCTTTGCAAACAATGTTACTCACAAATCGGCAAGTTTTTCAATACTAAGCATAGAAACTTGCACTGAACTATTGCTTCTCTTGGGATTCTGATTTTGCTTAATTTATCACGGAATTCTTTCCATTGGGATGATCGGCGTTTCTTCAAAAATGATAACTTGGGAGGTGCTACTAAAACTCATATTATATGTACGCTATCATTTATGACAATTTTCTAGCCTGGATGCGAGTTGACCCACATATGGCCCACACTTTCCCTTCAGGGTTGGTCTGACACTTAGGGTACCCAAGTTCAAACTTTCCTTATCATCCTATTTTTGATATAAAAGTAATCACAAAATTATTACATGTTGAACATTTGCTATTGCTACACATATAAAGATTGCCAAAGGACGGTGAATAGCCCTCAATAAAAGCATTTATCATTTCCAAATAGTTGATAACACAGATCTTAAAGGGAATAGACATAGGTATATCTCATATTCGCTATAAATAGGCCAGAGAAACGCCCACAAATCCATTGTTTCTTTAGCTACACAATGAAACCGGATGCGTCTAAGCTGTCGAGTACAATAGATTCTATTTTTGACCTGGCCCGGGCCAGCTTTTAACCATGTCGATTCCCTTTAACTTAAATCTTGATGCAATTCCCATGAAATACGACTGCCGTCTTAACGAATTAGAAGATTTGCAAGGCAAAATTCGCCAAACCAAAAACCTAGAGGATTCTCCAGCTCTCTTTAACGATAAAAGACAAGCATTAAACGTAGCAGCTGATACAGAAGGGATTGGAAACCTTAATGATTTGCCTCCGCCTATGTCTTCAACGTTCTTAACAACTCTAGTGATTGCTATTTCCTAACAGCGGGAATTCAGAAAGTTTTCTTGTACTGTGATTGAAAATATTCTTTTTGATTTGTACTAACAAACATGGCAAAATTGTCTCTAGTTTGACACAAAATCTGGCCTTTGAACGCTGCATACAACTTGATACATTGTTTACTGATGAATATTTAGTAGTACTGTAGTTTTTTCTGGCTCTACACCTACGAGTTGAAAGCTCTAATTTCTTTGACCAGCGATCTGCCTTAGTTTTTGTTGTTTTGTTTTCTGTTTTTCATAATGTATCTTAATTGTGTCGTTTTGCTCTTTGTTTTGTGTACTGAAAATTAATTTGAGTTGTAAGTCCCATCCATAGTGAAGACACGGTGACTTTGTCTATTTTCACTATGGATGGTATAGTGTAATGTAATGTAAATATAAATATTGTAGTTTTTACTCTTCATAGAAAAAGATTTGATAGATTATTTGGTAGGTTTATATTATATTTTATTAGAATTGTTCCAATGTACGAGGTGGCACTATGTGAGAAATAAAAGTACAGGAATGTAGGAACTTTCATTCAGATGCCGAATTGTTACCTATACTTTGGTACAGAATGCAAACAGACAAGGTGCCGTTGAATGAGAAGCAACTGCTACCAGTCATCTATGATTCTTTTCGCATGATTATCAGATTCTTATTTTCGGATTACCCTCATCTTGAAATTAAGAATTCTTGGTACCTACATTTTTCTTCTGTAAAAGATTGTTGAGCTCCCGACAAATTTTGAAGGAAAGTGTGCTGTTTGCTTTTTTTTGTACGATTCTTAGTTTAGCAAACCTGCTCTTTCTTTTTAGGAACATGCTTGGCTGTAGACCAGCTCCTTCAAAAGGATTAAAACTGAGAATGCAAGATTCTCTTTGCACTTTGGTAAACTGGACCTACAGAAACTAGTGGGTAAGTCAGGAGAATACTTAGGCTTTTTATGAAACTGTTATTTTCCAGTTATGTATCGGATCCTTATAAACGAATGCTCAATGTGCGTTGAACATGCTTTCTTAGATAAATGACTTAGTTGGTCAAAACCTATCTCATCGTTCTCAATTTGCAAGCAATTTTGCAAAACGTTCTTGTCTTTAGATCATAATCTTGACAAGGTATTTGCTGTATGTCAGTTCCGTAAAAAAGGACAGGTTTTGTCATTACAAGATTGAGTCCGTCCAACTTTGGGGAAGTTTCTAAATTGTTAAATATTTAGAGAACATACGTTGAATTAAGCTTTGGTAAATAGTTAGGAGAAAAACATTTACCTTCAGTTAAGTCATACTTAAGTCATACTTAACCGTAGTAAAGTTAACTCAGTTATTTATAGTGAAGTCAGCTTTCTTGTTATGTAACTTAAAGTTGCACCACATTAGGACAAAGTAAAAGCTTGCAATGGTACGAGGTGATACTAATATCAAAGACTGTTTGGTGCATTTTTAGTTCAGATTCGTTTGACTTTCTTTGTGAGTTTCTCGGTGTAAATAGCTATGATGATGCAAATTTCTCGGATGGGATAGCCTGCCCTGTATTTGTCAACTTGTAAACTTGAAGTTTGCTATGTAAATCTTACGTTTCTCAAGCGTATGGAGAACACCTTTGACCAGATGGACTGTGAAGGGAGCAACCTTTTAAAATTCAAAATCGAGATTCGTCCATTGTCGTCTTTACGTTGTAAGAGACTTCTAGAATTACGGGTTTATTTCTACTTAACTACGGGATACATCCTGGAAGATTTTACAGCTTTTTATGCGAGCCACGAGTCTGTAGCTCATAGGCGACCTTCTGTGGTTCCCTAGGTATCATTTGTGCTCCAGTTCAATTTGAACTGCTTATGATTTTGTCAGAACATACTCACAAAGTGTGCTTTGTTGCTGGCCTAGCTTCATGGGCTTCAGATCTCAAATGAGACAGGACCATGTAAATAACTGCTTTGCTTGAACTCAAGGTCTATCTTATTTAGCTTACTTGTCAGCATGCAGTCCTTCATAGCCGTTTTCGTGCAGGTTTCCTTCGGGGAAATCCTACATAGTCAAATACATTTCTGCCTCACACTCGTTAAAACTGTGAGGTACTGCAGTAGTTGATACGTTTGAAACAGTTCAGTGCAGCAGCCTCTGCTATAACTGCTGGCATGTTGGCATGTTATTATGACTTCGTAGGGTACCATAATGTTTCTAAAAGCCTTACCTCTGACTTGATACACGGTTCTTACTGGTTCAATTTCTTCGTTTTTCCCTTTGCTTTCGAAAATACCCACGACACTTTTCAAGGTATTGCGACTTTGGTCTTCAGCTAGTCCTGTGTATTGCGTAATCTAGCGTTTTACATGCCGTCAGAGCGTACCAAATATGTTTTTTAACTAAGAGGCATTCTTCTTCTGAATCAAATCTTAGCAGCTTTGTTTTCTTTCAGTTTCGTACCACTCGCCTGTCCTTACTGTTCGATTCCTGTTCTTCTTGTGCATAAAACCTCAGAAGATACCAGCATACCTATACTACTTTAGATTAGTCCATCCTTCATTATCAGGTAATATCAAAAAGCTTTCGATACCAAAAGTTCATTATCATGCCATTGTCTACCGGAATCTTACCTGCAGTCTGAAACTTGTTTCCTGTATGCTGATCTTCGAAACTTTCTGTAAATTATACACACTATTGTCATCCTTATCGAAAGGCAGTTGATACTGGAAGTACATTATCATCATCATCATGCCACTATGTACCCGAATCCCATCAATGGTCTGACGCTAATTTCCTGTATGTTGATTTTCTCGACTCTTTGTAACAATGTTCCTTTTCGTCATACAGTTTCGAGAGGCAGTCAGTACTAAAAGTTCATTTTTATTGTTGACATATCATTATGTACGTGAGTCTTACCTATTGCTCTGAAAGTTGCTTCCTGTTTGTAGATTTTCACAGTGTTTTATTAGTAACGCTGGCGTGTTTCATACCATGTCGGAAGGCAGTAAATAGTGCGAGTTTACTGTTGAAAAGGTAGTTCTCCTTACCATTATTATCGTGCCGTTATCATACGGGATTCTTTCCTTGAAGTTGAAATTTGTTTCCTCTTCGTTGATTTTCACAGCTTTTATAAGTATGCTAGCTTTTGTCATTGAAATCCAGTAAGAAGTGACCGTTAGCATCATCATCATCATCATCATCATCATCATCATCATCATCATCATCATCATCATCATCATCATCATCATCATCATCATCATCATCATCATCATCATCATCATCATCATCATCATCATCATCATCATCATCATCATCATCATCATCATCATCATCATCATCATCATCAAATCCTTATGTACCCGAATCTTACCTATCATTGCCTCTTTGGACGTTGATTTTCTCGACTTTTTGTCAGTTACTCTCTTTTTTGTCATACAATATCGAAATCCAGTCAATATTGACAGTTCAGAATCATTATTATTATTATCATCATCAAATCCTTATCTTCCCGAATTCTACCTATCATTTCCTCCTGCATTTCTGTCAGTCACTCGCCCTTTTTCATACAATATCGAATCACTAGCAATACTGAAAATCCAGTATGATTATTATTCTATTATTATTAGCATCATTGTTATCATCATTAACATTATCATCATCATATCATTATCGACCTGAATCTTACCTATCCGTGCTTCCTGTATGTTTATTTTTTCAACCCTCTGTCAGTTGCTGTCACTTTCATCATACAATATTGAAACTCAGTCAATACTAAAAGTCCATTATCCTTAGTTTCATTATCATCATATCATTATCGACCTGAATCTTACCTATCGTTGCTTCGTGTATGTTGATTTTCTCGACTTTTTGTCAATCCTTCTTTCCTTTGTCCTCAAGTGAACATCTCCTTCTCGAAGGTCTTCTATTTATTTGTCCGTTTGTGCACATTTTTCTAACATAAGCCTTACTGTCGGAAAATAAAAAAGTGAATAAGCTTGATATGAAATCCTATTAGTCAATGAGGAACAATAGATCCCGAGTTGAACCTACTATTGATTCATATAATCTGACAGCGTCCGCCCTGAAATACGGGCGTCCTTAGCGTCTTATACACTAAGCAGATCAGCCTACAAATGTCTTTTTCTCTGAGTTTTTCCTTTCGCCTTTTCATTGACAAAAAATTGTATTATGACGCTTCCCCTACTACAACGGCATTCATCAGTCCAACGATAATCTACATACATTTTGTTTATCTCTCATAATACTTGGCAAATCTAAGTACATTAAATTTGCACTACTTCATTTATCCTTCATCAATATGTATTCCCTTAAAATATATCGTGACCTAAGTACTGTGCAACGTTTGTGACGAATCTGTCAACCAATGCGCTGCTTCACTGGACTTGGAAATGGTATTTCTTAATGACACATATGACAATTCTTTCCATTGATATACCACTGTAGACAAACGTTCTTCTCATTGCTTCCCAACTGTGACTGTGCCCAGACGATGCCGGCACATTCTGAAAACGGTGTAGAATGTGACGGTAGAAAAATTTGGGCTAGCGTTCACACGATACCTGCCTAATTTGAAAACAATCGAAAATTCATCAGTACTAACTCGGTGCAATCGCTCCAAGAATCTGATGCCAGAGAAACGTTCCTGTACCTTAAGAGCCGTTTAGCCTCACTTTGAAAACGGTGCAAAATGTGACAGTAGCAAAATTTGAGCTAGCGTTCACACGATACCGTTTTCAAAATGTGCCGGTTAGAGTTCTGTTTCAGAATCTACCGTTTTGAAAATCTCCCGGCGAAAATTTGCCGTTTTCATGTGAACAGGACTGTCCGTCACATTTTTCATCATTTTCAAAATATGCATCGACAGTAGATTTTGAAAATGGAACTCTTACCTGCACATTGTAAAAACGGTATCGTATCGTGGGAACACTCGAAAGTGATGAAAACTGGACATGTTAAACGCTTTTCAAATGCGGCTGAACGGTCCTTCAGGCGTACCGGGTGACCCAGAAAAGTGACCCAATGCAATCTGTTATATACGAAAAAGTAATCGGCCAATTGAAACGCTTCAAAGACAATCCTGTCACTAAAAGACTACCCTGCATTATGAGTAATTTTTGGAATTTTTTTCGGCACGGTAAATTTCCCAAATTAAGGATTTTGAGAATAATGCCATGCGTGAAATCCTCAAAAAGTTACCATAAACAGGGATCGATTTACAGCCATTTAAGATTTTCGAAACAATGAGGAACGTGTTTCATTTCAGCCTGGTAGCTATTCTAAAAAATAGTCTGGATCGAGCGTTATTTTGATACATTTTTATACGGGGCGTTCGATCGAGTAGCGTTAAGAGCTTATATCACTATTGTGCACATTCGAAAATTCTACAAAATGTATCAAGATATCGTTCGATTCTGATTCTTTTTCAGAATAGCTAAAAGGGCTATGGGCAACTCAATCGAAAGTTTCCAGAGAAGCCTCATAGTCCCTCTTCTAGGTACTCGAGAATTTGGAGTTGAAAATATACTTTCTTTGTAATTTGGTGAAATTTCTAAAGAGATATCTTCTGCAACCCTAGATAGACAAGGATAGAAAACAAAAGTGCTTAGTCGATAAATAGCTACCTTCAATTTTGATTGTTATGTTTATACAATTTTTAACTGCTAGTGTCTTTTCACTGAAGTAAAATAAGACTACCATCTCATCTCCCTCTATTCAGCTGAAGCTTTGTGCAACTTTTTGGCACAGCAGTACTTGGTTTCCAGTTTTTAAAAATTGTAAGGTGTTTTTAAAAACCTGCTAATTTTATCAGCTGAGCGTTGCTGAAAATCTTCAAAGATCATCTATAGTCGGGGACAACTCTTATTTCATCTTTACGTTCTCTTTTTATAGCCTTAGTTATATATAATATTGTAAATTAGGTTAG